>ML681972.1:4927415-5132566 GCA_007922195.1 Podocnemis expansa
AAAACCCTGACTGGGATGATCTAATGGGAGTGGTCCTGCTTTTTTGGGCAGGGGGTTGGACTAGATGACCTCGTGGGGTCCCTTCCAACCCTATGATTCTATGATAAGGCCCTAGTAATAGATTCACTTGAAGTTTTATCAAATCCAAAGTATGAATCTGGATAAGATAATGCAGTCTTCAGGTTGGAAATCATCTTAAACATAAAATGAATGATTTCCCATCCCCAACATGCTTTAAACACTAGACAATACAGCTGTACATTAGACATCAATCCCTTCAGACCTTGGGCTCTACCCCTCTCAGTATTTGCTAAGACTGCCCTCTTATACAGCACTTTTTATCCATAGATTTGAAAGCTCTTCACAATCCTTAATGTATTTCTTCTCACAACACCCCCCATGAGGTACAGTTCTGCTCTCATCCCCACTGGCACAGAGAGGAGAATTGACTTTCCAAGGTTACACAGAAGTCTGGCAGAGCACAGAATTAAATCTGAGTCCCCACACTCCCAAACTAGAATGCCATGATCATTTGGCCATTCTTCCTCTACACATGTTTAATGTTAAATTTTAAAGAAACTCCACTGAACTCAATGGGACCACTTGCAATGAAGGAAACTGTGTGCGCACAATATAGGTCCTTCAACTGTAGTAAAGAGATAACAATCACTTGATCTCACCAATGAGCCAAGCAACAGCTTCCCAAGAGAGATACTTCCCTAGTTCTTCTCTCCACTCTTTGTCTAAGCATGAGACAAAGCCTTTTGGGAAGTGCTACGAGTCCTCTTGTTTCAGGTACAGAACCTGTTGCTAGCTGGGGGGAGGAACCTTCCATCACTGCAGCTTCCTCTGAATCAATTAGTACTGAGCACTGTGCAGAGATGGAACACACGCATTATCAGCCATCAGATCTGATCCAAGCTGGCAGCTCCTGTGTTCCTAGTGTGGGTGGCAATACTAGGTTTTGTTTCAGTTCAAGGACAGGAAGTACAGCCATCCTCATAGTCCTCCATCTTGGCCTCTGGAGAAACCATACCTAAAGGGAAGAGTGGTACCTGGGGCCTGGGAGATCAGCAAAGGGCAGCCTGCAGAGAGGAGGGATAAAGGACTGATTGACAAACAGCAGAGAGGTAGGCTCTCTCCTGCTGGGAAGCTCTGAATCTAGATGTTGAAAAGGGGTCTCTTTAACACAAGGCCAGCCAGACACTCCCACACACAGAAACTCAGGCCTACAAACAAGGGGTCTCAATGAACTCAAGGGCCTCTTCCAAGAGGGCAATGCTCTTGGATAGTATATGAACTCTTCCTGCTACAGAATGAAGTTAAGCAAAGCAACAATCCCATTTATGTATTGCTTAAGGCAGCACCCAGCTGGCAGAGCCAGCCAGCCTCTCCCAGTTTAACCCAGAGAAAGCACATCTGGTCTGCACACACCTCCCAGAGGAGGACAGGCTGCTTCTGAAGTATTCAGAACCAATCCATGAGGTGGGAACCTATTAGAAGTAATGCCGTACCTGAGACGGTCATCCACAAGATCTTTGCTCTCCTCCCAGTTGCTGGCTCCAATCATTTATTTAATCTCACTGACTATTAAGCTCAGCTCCATAAATCCTCCCCTGAGGGACAGTAATTCCTTCACCTCAGGATTCGTCTACACATGAAAGATACTCTGGAATTAGGTAGAGTATGAATTTAAAGCAGAACAGCCATACAAGAATAATTCCATGTGTGCATATATTTACCCAGGAACAAGAGAGCCTTGCTCTGGTTTGGCTTCATCCACTTCCTAAATCAGGAGTCTCAAGCATGCGGCTCCTAAAGCTATTTCCTCCAGCCCGCAATAACACTACTGTTACCAATATTTGCAATATTGTTGTGTGAAAAGGTTTCAGTGGTGCAGCTCTTGGGCTAAAGCACTAGTCCTCATGTGGCCCCATACTAATCCTCCTGTGACCCTTGTGGTGATTTGAGTTTGAGACCCCTATCCTAAATGAATTAAGCTAATTTGGAGAAAGGCCCTCTTATAAAATAAGGACTTTTGTAAACAAGAAAGACACTTCAGAATAAAGTAGGATATGAATTTTAAACTGAATACCTACTCCAGAATAACGTTGTGCATGGATGGTCTTACTTTGGAATAAGGACTTGTCTGCACAAGTAAGTTGCACTGGTTTCATTTACATTGGATTTTAAACCAATTAGTTAAACCAGTACCTGCTGCTGTGTGGACAAGAGATTTAAGAAAGGCTTTTCTCTGGTTAATTTAAATGATTCTTAACCAATTTAAGATCAACTGAAATAAGCCCAGTTTAAATGGAAATAAGAGTGTCCACATACAGGGTATGAACTGGCTTATTTTAAACTGATTCAGCCACGAAGTTATTCTAGAATACACCTATAGATTAAAAAAGTCCTGTGGCACAGAAATCCTTCTTTGCTCTGCAGAAATAGACTACCCTTCTGGAACTGTCTATATGGACAAGTCCTCTGATAGCTCACGATCTGCTCCAACATCAACCCTACCAGACTGTTACGCTAGAGCAGGCCTCAACAAAACTGGGTCCCACCTAGGCACTGGCAGTTTTATTTTTGGCTGCCAGAAGGTGCTCCTCCATTGCATTTCCACAGAGGAGCTAGGAGCGGGGCTACAAGCCCTGGTCACCGTGGCGACCTGGTGCCTCGGTTTTCTCAAACCCTGTGCCACAGTCACTTCAACTAATAGTTCCGCCATCTCTCACATATGCAGGCCCCAAGGCCATTTGCTAGCTCAGCTTCTTACTCACATTTAATATCCCAGTGATGGGAACCAGCACACATCTATACTTCAAATGTACTAGCAAAGTTACAGCAGTCCAACCCCAATGCAATGTGCTCAGACCAATATAGATTACTCCTCAGTATAATCCTGATAAACTGCCTATAAAGAAGAGTTTGGATTGGTGTAATTCTTTCAGTTAAACAAAACAAAACAAACAAAAAAAAACCCACCCACTTCCCAAGCCACAATAATTATACCTCAAACTTTCCAGTGTAGAGCAGGCCTTAGTGGTTAAGAGGGAACTTGGAGCCAGAATTCCTGGGTTCTATTCCCCATTCTGCTACAGGCTGCTTGTCTTACCCTGAAGAAGTCACATCCTCCTCCCTAAACCTCAGTTTCCCCAATTGTGAAATTCAGATGCCCAGGGAGATGTAGCAGTTAATTAACCAATCCTTGCAATGTGCTTGGAGATACTGAATGAAAAGCAAGAGAAATTACCTCTTAAACTATAACACCCCTTGCACTGGCACACTCACAAACAGTTCCAAATGGTGGAAGAGACAAGGAAACTGAGTGCATGGGGCTGTGTGCTTCAACTGCTGGCATGAGGCTTCTGCCCGAAATGTAATAATAAGTAACAATGGTGATTAGCCCTTGCTCTTCTCTAGTGCCTTTCATTGGTAAGTCTAGGAACAATGTACACAGCAGGGTAGCATCATTAGCCCCTTTTCACAGACAGGGAAACGAAGGCACAAAGCAGGGATGTGTCCTGCTCATGGTCACCACAGCAGAGCCAGGAACAAAAACCAGGAACGAGTCCCCTGCTCTAATGACCAGACCCCACAGACCTCCTGCATCCATCCAACCCACATAAGATATGCCTCTAACAGTGAGGGCAAACCACCTTTGGAAGAAGCAATCAAGGGCCATGGTGGGGCCTCCTGCCCCAACCATGCTTAAATGAAGACAGAAGCAAATCTGGGAACTATAGTGGGGCAGGTCACTGGCCAGGACTACATGAGGGATTGGACTAGATCAGTGGTTCTCAACTACTGTGTCAGGACGCATTACTGTATTGCTACACAGTGGCAGGTGTGTCACAGAGAGCCAGGGCCATGGCTGGATTTGGCCTGGGGGAAGATGGCTGGCACATCCTGTAGAGTCATGATACACTGCCAAGCCTATTGAGACCTGCAAAAGCAGGGGTCTCAAACACATGGCCCCAAAACTATTTCCTGCAGCCTGCAACAATACTATCATTACCAATATTTGCAATATGGCTGTATGAAAAGGTTTCAGTGGTGCAGACCTTGGGCTAACATAGTAGTCCTCATGTGCCCCTCATAGTCATTTGAGTTTGAGATCCCCTATGCAAAAGGTTGAGAACCACTGGACAAGACGATCACAGCAGACCCATCTGGGAGTAAGAATCTATTACTAGAGTCCAGGAGCCCCAACTCTCACTCTGCTGCTCTAACCACTAGACCAGGCTGCTTCTGGCTGGCTACCACCTGCTCTGCCCTCCACATGGACCCTGCCCTCTGTTCCTCCCCACATGGCTCCTAGCAGGCAGGACCCTTCTCCTCCATCTCTGCTCCACACACCCAGGCCCCATCTATCCATCCTTCCCTTCCCCCTCCCGACTGCAGCGCCGCGTGCCAGCCTCTCCCTGCAGGGCTTGCCCCCAGTAGCTCCTACCTGGCAGCCCTTCCCCCCCCCCGCCCCCCCCCCCCCCAACAGCTCCTACTTAGCACCCTCTTCCCCCAATGGCTCCTTATCTGGCAGATCCCCCCCCAGTTCCCTCTCATGGCTCCCTATCTGGCAGCCTCTCCTAGCCCCGGCTCCCGCCAACGGCTCCCTATCTGGCAGCGCCCGCTACCTTTGAAATACTCGTTGGCCCGGCTCTTGAGGGCCTCCGCCCGCTCTAGCGCCCCCGCTTCCCCCTCCCGGGAGGGCCGCCCGGGGCCGCCGCCGCCGCCGCCGTGCTCCGCCCGCTCTCCCTCCGCCATCGCCGGGCCGTAAAGCGACCCTAGCAACCGCGAGCACCCGAGCCCTGCGGCCCGCCAAGCGCGGCACTGCCGCAAACGCCGCGGGAAGGTCGCAAACGCGCGCGCGCGCACTGAAGCGCTGGCGGGCTCTCGACCCGCGAGAAGTCGAGGCTTGGGACCAGCCATAGAGAGGCGGGGGAGAGGTTAGAGCAACTTCGCACCATAGAGTCAGGGGATGAGGGGGTAGAGCGGCTGTGACCGCAGGCTGACTTGGGCAGTGCCAGGCGGGATGGGATTGGGTATCACCTGGTCGGGGGCGGCATAATTAGGCTGCATCAAGGGGAGAAGGCGGGATTGGGCAGTGTCGAGGTGAGGGCATGTGATTGGAAGGCATCCGGGTCAGGCGTGGATGATTGGGTCGTATCAAAGTGGGAGCATATGATTGGGCAGGTTCAAGAAGGAGGCATGTGATTGGATAGCATCAGGGTGGGCGCGTGCATGCCGGGGCAGCATCAAGATGGGCGCGTGTGATTGGGTGGGGGCATATAATTGGATGGCAGAGGGTGGGTATCAGTAAGTAAATGGGTAGCATTAAGGTGAGGGTAGAGGGGAAGAGACAGGCTGTGGTGCTATGATTAGGCAGCACCAAGAGGGGGGAAATCTGCAGAGTGGTTTGGCAGTGGTGTACTCTCAGAGTCCATACTGGATTCTGTGCCTTGGTACCCCAGGCCTGCCACAGTGCTGAGAGATCCAGGGCCCACACTGTCTCATCCTGAAGTGCTTGGTTTGGATGAGGGACATGGACTTAGAGCTGCTGTGAGGGTTGGAAGTGTGGGACTGTGCTCCCCAAAGGGGCCCTGAGTCTGGAGGTTCTGGGGAGGATATGGAGGTGTGCTGATTCCTGCATGGGATGATTCCCCCAGAGTGTTTGTCCTGGAAAAAGTGCTCTCCATGGGCCCATCTCAAAGCACTAACTGAAGAGGTCAATATCTTCATCCCTGTTTTACAGGTGGGGAAGATGTGGCCTGGGGGGGAGGATGTGTCTTGCTGAAGGTTACCAAGCTGTGGAGCCAGAAGAAATAGATCTGAGGCCCATAGTCCTTGGTCAGTGTTCAGCATGCTTTAGGCTGTGCTGCTAGCACTGGAGCGGCCCCAGGGCCTGTGGGAGGCCGGCTGACCACACGTATTAGGCTCTTCCCAGGTTTTGTCCACACATGACCATCCAGAGTAGACACAGTTGTCTTGCAAAAGCAACCTGCAGCCATTGTGTGTGTGTAGGGCAGACCTGTATCTTCACCCAGCTTCCCAGGAAGGCCTTGAGAGCAGTGTTTTCAGGAACTTGATTCATTTGGGAACCACCTTGGGGTTGAAATGGGAGCTGGGAACCCAGAAGGTTTGCAAAGAGGGTGGTTATGCATGGTTATAGTGCCAGTGCCCTATCAGCAGTGCATGTGCTTATCAGGCATGCTGAAAGCCAGAGACAGGTGGTGAAAGTAACACTGTGCACACTGATGCTGTATTGACCTAATTTTATAACATATTATGCCTGTTGTGGAGGGGAAGATATTATGTCAGCATAGCAGGACAGTTATGTGCCCAGCAGTGAAATGTTAGCATAGATGCTTCCACAGCTAGATCAGTGTGAGGTGCCTTGGGTTGATTTAACTAGTGCAGACCAGGCATAAGCCAGTGGCAGAGGGAAGCCCTGTCTACACTTGCACTTAAGCTAGTGAAACTTTTATTGCTCAGAAGTGTGAACACACCCCTAAGTGACATAAATTTGGCCAGCATAAGTGCTTGTATGGTCAGTGCTATCCCCTGCAATGTAGGTCCAGCTACTTGATTAAGTGGTTTATTATGTGAGTGGGAGAGCTCTCTCCCATGGATGTAATAGGGCTGCACAAGTGTATTGGTACTGAGAGTTTTAAGTGGGCCCAGTGGGTCTGGCTGCTGCTCCTTATTAGCTTCTCTGTGGTTCATACATCCTGAAAAAAACAATCTTTTATGCTTTTTTGAAAACTGAAGTTTATGGGGTTAGCCTAGTGAAGGAGATGTGTCAGGAGTGGGGGGGGGGGCGGTGAAGAGGGAAAGAAACGATACATGGAAACAGCTGATCTATGCCCTCTGCTGCACTGGTCTCTGAAGTTACTTTCTCCTCCAGGATTCCAGCTTTTGCTGAGTGAGTGAGTCTCCTAGAGTAAATCTCTAAAACAATATGATGGTGGAGACTGGATTACTGGTAATGGGGTGCTGGGGACAGACAGTGCTCTGGGGAATTCTGGGTAACAGGATGAACCAGGCCATGGAGGATTCCGGGTAATGGAATGGGATATTAAGGATAGGCAAGGTCCTGGGGAATTCTGGGTAACAAGGAAAGGAATGCCAGGGACATGCAGGTTCCTGAAGGATCTGAGTAAGTGGGAATGAAGTGCTGGACCTTGCCAGTGGACCTAGCATGAATCTGTCTCAGAGCTGTGATTGGAACTCAGGCATCTGGGTGCTTGCACCACTGCCTTACACTTTAATACTGTGCACAAGCTCCCTGTAGACCACCTTACCCAAGTGCCCTCCAGTTGTCCCCGGTGTCCTTGACCAGAGCAATCCCCCCACAACCTCAGAGGCCCCTCTGCCCTGCAATGGAATGTCTTGTCCCATTTGCCCTGGATCACTGCATTCCTTTCCAGCCAGAACTGGACCCAAGAGACAGGTGTGTGTGTGTATGAACCCCAGGTGGAAAAGTCAGAGCTAAGGGGGTGGAAGGAAATTGTTGTTGGGAGAGATGTAGGGAGGTGTGTTACATTCCTGTTGCTGGGTGTGACCACTAAGGGTGCTAAGGGCCCAGCAGCCAGGGCCCAGTGCACAGCCCAGCTGGGTCCCAGGGAACCAGCTGTGAGAACTAGCACCTGAGGACAGCTATCAGATCCAGCACACAGGGTCTGGAAGTCCCAGGCCACGGGCTCCCCTGACAGGAGCCTAGCCTCCCCCCCACACACATACACACATTCCCTCCTCCCCCCTCAGCTTGGCCCCTGCAGCCAGTGATGAGGCAAGACAGGGTTTGTTACCAGACATGTTTATGTCTTACAACAGCGATAGGTCCAAGGGTACCGGAGGAGAGTCCCGGCCCTTACAGAAACTGGCCGCACACAAGGAGAGGAGACAAGAGAAAAAAATACATGTCCCAATGCCTGGCGCCAGCTACACCCCAACCCCACCTAGGGCCACCCTATTGCCAGCAAGACCTCCCCTGGGTGGCCCATCCAGGCCAGCTGGCCTAGCCCCACTGATTTCAATGGTCCCTCCTGATTTACATCAGCAGGACATTAGACCTTGGGTTTCCTGGCCCAGAGGCGGAGCAAAGGTTGGGGTAGGGATTCAGGGTGGGAACAGGGTTGTGAGGAGCCAAGATACACCTGCCCCCACAAGCTATTGTTCAGCTCAGGGCTGACTCTAATGCAGAACTGGAGGGGGAGTCTCCAGGTTCTCCGAAGGTCTCCATGAGCTGTCACAGACTCCCTATCCCCATTTCACAGCAGGGAAATGCAGGATCCAAGTGCCTCTAAATCAGTAGTTTTCAAACTTAGGGTTGGGACTCAGTACTAGTTCGCAGACCATCAGACATTGGGTCGCAGCACTTCCTGCTGCCGCTGCCAAAAGACTGGAATGCATAGCTTAAAGATGCAATTGTTGGGTCACAGGCATGTTTTTTTCAACTAGGTCCCAAGAAAAAAAGTTTAAAAACCACTGCTCTAAGTCACAGTATTTCTGGTCCACTCCCCCACAGTTAAAGCCTGGATGCTCCTAAAGAAGAGTTGCCCCATCTGGAGTAGCTGCCATGGGGCAGGCGGAACACCCAGGGATGTGGGGGGACGGGACTTGGATCCCTTCACTGTATATCAGATGTGTTGCTAATGGGTGGCTGTCAAGAGGGTCCCACCCTATTGGATGGCAGTGGGTGGGAAGACAGCATGAGATACCCCCAACAGTGGGGTGTTAGGGCGCCAGGCTTAGTGGGGTGTGTGCCTAGAACAACCCGACATAAGAGATACCGCTAACCCTACAATATTAACAATGAGAAGAAAATGAGCACCACAGTCTCTGGAAATGAAATCAAAAAACAAAACCAAAACACCGGCGCCAGGAGGGCGGGATGGGGTCATGGCTGGAAAGGAGGAGCCCAGCCCCATCCCCGGTCCTGGGCACATCCTTCCCCTGGCTTGGAAAAGGCTGTCAGTCTGTGCGTGTTGCCGCGTGCGGCTCTGAACAGCTGCCTGGGCGGGCAGGGCCCGTCTACAGATTGTGCGTGTGTGTGTGTGTCACATGTGTGCGCAAGTTGCATTTGCAATGCAATTAACAGTCAGCACTGAAACATGGTGCCCCATGTGGGGCTCAGTTCAGCCCCCTTTCCCCTCAGATTGCCAGCCCCTCTCTCCCCCAGCATGGCCCTGGTATCTCCAGGGATTAAAGATTACATCGTATGATGAGTCCTCCAGGAACATGTCCAACCACTACTGACAACCTTAAGTTCCCAGAGGCTGATCTCCAAAACTGGCAGCTAGAAAGTGAACAGCGAGGGCCAGGCCCCACAGGGAAATACAGTAGGGAGGAGGTAGAAGAGGTGTTACCATCATTGTTTCAGTGGAGCAGCAGGGGGCAGAGGGGAATCAGCCATTAAGGAAGAAATCAGCTTGATCCACCATTATGCCTCATGCAACCATCAGTCCTGGTGGCTGAGAAATGTGATGCACTACCGGTCCCAGTGGGGAACACAGGCCGTGCACAAGGAGCTGGGGCAGAAACATCTGCTTTCCTGCTACCACCTCTCCGTGGCTCCCCCTCCCATCACCCAGTGCGTGTGAGTCCAATTGGGTCCTAAGCAACAGATTTTCCATTAAAGCAAGCCCCCCCCCATTTCAGTTTGGTAAAGAACAAAAAAAAAAAAATCCACCAACCTCCTCCCCCCAGCTTTCATTCAAGGAATTCAAATAATTGTGAAAGGCTCCCGTTAAGTGGCTTTGAAAAGGACTTCAGTGGAAACAGAGACTTTAAACATCTATGGAGTTAAATTTTCACCTGTGGTAACCCAAAAGTGGCAGGGCTGAGGGCTGCAGAAGTGATACTGGCTAGGCAGGAAAATGGAGGATTATTTCATCCAATAATTGCTCCACTTTAACTACCCTGAGGCAGCAAGAGCAGCACAACAGCCTCCAAGGTGGACACCATAATTGCATGCATGCTAGCAATTGCACTAATGTAACAGCACCAATAAATAACCAACCCTGATGCATTCAGAGGCCTGCAGGGGCTGCTGCCATGGCCTAGACCAGGGGTTCTCAACCACTGTTGGGACACATTACTGTGAGCCACACAACACTAAGTATGTCACAGAGAATCGGCGTGGGGCTGGATTTGGGTGGGGAGGAGGGGTGCGGCACAGTCTGTAGGGTCACACGTGCTCCCAAGTGTGTTGCAAGCCACAAAAGGTTGAGAACCACTGCTCTAGACCAGTGTTTGCAACTTTTTTGTTTGTTTGTGGACTACTCAACCCTTTTAAATGGAGCTGTAGCACCCTCTGGAAATCATAGCCATAGTCTGCGGCCACCCAGGGGTCCACACATCAAAGGGGAACCACTGCTCTGACCAACTCATCCCCAAGTGAATTAGAGATAAGCTTTTATGACAAAGAAACCATTAAAGTAGGGCAGGGCTCAGTGCCAAGCCACTTCTTCCGCCAGCTGAGCAGAACCAAGCTCCATGCAGCAGGGGAAGGGAAAGCTGGGCAATGCACAAGGGACGCACAGCAGGCTGGGCACTCTATGGGATTTTACAGGGATCACAGCAGGCTGATTGTCCCTGCCCACCCCCCTCTTGATGTATGCCCAGTTTCATTCTGATTCAGGTCCCAATCCTGCAGCCCCAGCAGGCCACCATGCCCAGTTCACCATCACCTACCCCACCCCCCACTCATGCAGAGTCCGGTGCTGAGCAACTGTGAGCATGCACCAGCATGAGCTGGAAACAAAGTAGGGTGAGGCATGCTTGGTTAGCACTGCTCCCCCTTCCAACATAAGCGTGAACAGAATTGGACCCCAGGCTAGCCTCTAGTTTGTTCCCAAATCTGCCAGTTGCCAGAACAGCCAAGAAGCAGAAACCAAGCTTAAAGAAAACCCCATTTTAAAAGGGAATTCTCTGTTCCCTTATAAAATACCCTCCTCCCCTGCCACAACATTCTGGCAATCCAGAGGGATGCCCTGGGATGCAAGATGGACTTTTCCTGTTCCAGGATCTCCCCAGAAAAACAGGCCCCTTTTGACGCAGAGTGAGGAAGCCATGGCTTCAGATTGTTCAGGGGCCCAAGGCTCAGATGGGGCAATGGGTAGTAGGAGTGATTGGGCTCTGGAAACACAAGCCTGATCAACTGAAAGATGACAGGGGTGTCCCGGCTTACCTGGCCTCTAGCATTTGCACTGTGACTACCAAAGCCACAATTTTGGCCACTAAAAAAGAAACATTAGAGGTCCTGGGGGCCCAATTCTATGAGGGTTGCATCGCTGCCCATTGGGTGTCATCCCTCAACCCCGCCTTGTGCTCCCTCCCACAGGAAAGAGGGGACGGCATCACTGAGGTATATGCGGCAAGAGGCACCAGGAGGATTCTGAGTAATGATGAAGAATGGGGACTGAGCAGCCTCAGCCCCTCACGGTGGTCCTGGTTGGGGCAGGGGGGCAGGCAGGATGAGGGGAGCGGAACATAGAGAGCACCAATCCCAGCCTCCCCCTCTCCCAGCTCAGTGCTGAACCCCACTGGGGGAAGGGATCCCCCAAGCAGAGGGAAAGAAGAGGGTGTCCATGCCCCTCATGAACCTTGCAACATCCCCTGGGTATCAGGGTCCCCTCTTGCCCACTTCTCTGCTCTAGGGCACAGTGGGGAATTGCCCTTACCCCCATTTGGTTGGCTTCTATTGCAATCCCCAGAGTCGCCTCCAGGGAGGCAGCTTTCCCCCAGCACCATTCAGGGTGGTCAGTATTAAGGGGAGAGTCGCTTCTACACACACCCCAGTGCGGGGCTGGTAAGTTCCCCTCCCCATGCACCCCAGTATTTCAAGGGGGAAGGCCTAAGGAACAGAATGCCCGTGGGGGGCCTGGCTGAGGTAGGGAGCATTCTCAGGGCCCCAGAGGGGAAGGCGAGCAGGTGAGCGTTGCTGGTGGGGTGTGATGGGGAGAGGCAGGTGCCTCCCCCCCGGACAGACGGGGGTTGGGTTTGGTTCCGTTTTTTCCATCTGCGGAGTGGGAGCGTCGGATGGGAGCCCAGCCATCAGGTGGCCTGGTCCAGCTCCCCCAGGAGTTCCTCGCCCGGCTGAAAGTGTCCTCCACTCTGCTCCAAGGCATCATCCTCACTGTCGAAGAGGGCCAGCTGGGAGAGTGCAGGACCATCCACCATGAAGGGCAGCACGTCACCCAGCAGGGCTGGAGGGGGTGGAGGTAGTGAAAGACAACATGATTGTAGGGGTTAGGAGAGGTCAGAAAATATGGACTGAAAATTAATGTTATGTGGCAGGGAGTTTCACTGGTTAACAAGACAAGTGCCTGCAAGGAGCTAGCCAGTATGTGCGTTGCTTCCCTCTGCTTGCTGCAGCCAGAACTGCTCCACTCTGTGTGCCCTGTATAGGGTTACCAGATATCAACACCGGGAAAGAAGGACTTTGGAGGACACATGGAGAAAATGTAGTATTAATGTAATATTCTTCTGTTTTTAGGGGGCTCTGGAACACTTTCCCCTAAAAATAAGGTATTCCGTGGCATTCCACCATACTTTAACCCCTATAAGTAAAACGCCAGACAAAATCATGTATTTTAAAATGCCTGCTAGATGGAGGATGTCAAAGTAGAAAGGGGGACATGAAGGTAGAAAGGGGGACATGGCCTCCTTTTGCCTGACATGTGGTAAGCCTAGCCCTCTACTGCTACACTGATTCCTCCATAGCTCCAGAGATGAGGGAAGGGGACTCCATTCTGCATGAGCATCTCCCCAGAACTCCACCCCCAAGGACGAATCTGCAGCCAGGTGCATCCTGCAGAACAAGGTAAACTGTGGGTGCAGATCCACTGCCCTTCCCCACCCCCCCCCCCCCCCCCCCCAAACCCCAAGCCTGCCCTGCAGCACTCACCCATTGGTTCCTCCAGGGTCATCAACTTCCTGCCTAGGGCATCTAGCCCCTCCTCCACACTCAACAGGAAACCCTGGGGGTGAGGGTGCAGCTGAGAAGACAGGAGATCACCCAGCCCCATCTCTCCAATACCATCAGGCTACCCCCACCCAGCCACGGCCCAAGTAGAATAGAATAGAATCAAATCATAGGGTTGCAAGGGACCTCCTGAGACCATTGAGTCCAACCTCCTGGGGCTTGAACCCAGGACCTTCTACATAGTAAGCAGCAGGGCTAGCCACTACACTATTTACAGGGCTTAGAATCAAATCAAATCAAATCAAATCAAATCAAATCATATCATAGGGTTGGAAGGGGCCGCATGAGATCATCTAGTCCAACCCCTTGGGGTTTGGACCCAAGCCTTTCTGCACATAAAGCAGCTGTGCTATCCACTACCAATCCAACCCCTTCCCCATCCTTCCACCCCACTCAACCCTTTTCCTGACTCCTCTGGCCCACCCCTTTTCCCCAAATCTCCCAGACCAACCTTCCCTCTACCCCAGGGCACTAGACATACCAGGCTGAGGGACGGCACCAGGAAGCCTTCAGGGTCAGAGCCATGGGGGCGCTTCAGGGGTGTTGCCTCCAGGAACTCAGCCCCTTCCTCCTCCAGGCTCAGCTCCAGAGCCCTGTGGGGTGTGGGGCGAAGAGGAGCATTTAAGGAGTTGGCTGGCACAGAGCTGGCCAGATGGACTCTCCCTGCCCCTCATCCCCAGTGCTGGAACTAGGGCGACCCAGGGCAGGGCAGCTACAAGGCAGAAAAGCATCACAGGGGACAAAGGAAGCAAAGAGTTCACTTGAGAAACTCCCTGCTGCAGGAACTGACTGTTACAGGTTGGACAGGGTGGTACCAGACTAGCTGGGTGCATGACTCCGATCCTGCTGGTGGGGATAAGGTGCTCTATGCTCCACCCTGTTCCCTCTGCCCCACCTCTCACCTCTTCCTAGCCCCAAGGGGTGAGGTAGGGTGACCTCTGCGGCTGCCTCCTGGGGGTGCTGTTGGTGGCAACCCAGGCTCCTCCAGATCCATGGGCTCCTCACTTGGGAGCTGCAGGGACCGGGGCTGATTCAAGCTGGTCTCACTGCCCCAACGGGGCAGGCTGGGTACATCGAGTGGACGGGCAGACACCCCATGGAAGCTGCTGGAGCGAGGCCGCGGTGGGGGTGAGGCAGGGGGCGGTGGGGGGCCTGTTCCTCTGGCCACAGCAGGATCGCCCCGCTTCTCAGCCAGCCAGGGGGGCTGCTCAGTGCCGTTGAGTTGGAAATCATCGTCCATTGAGATGTACGGAGCCAGCATCTCCAGGTCGAGCCCTTCGTAATCCTGTCAGGGGTCACAGAGTTAGTGAGGAAACTTGTACTCAGCACCAAGATGCAGCCACGTCTGGGATGGGGGCATAGCAAATGGGTATACAGAGATCCTGCACCCAGCACTGAGATACTGCCACCTCTGGGCTGAGACACACAGGCTGTTTATACAAGGACTGAGGTGGGATCATATGTGTGGATCCAGGAGCCACTAACTGGGTCTGAATCTCATGGGTGATTCCCTGGTTCTGTCCAGCTAGGGAACTGTCTGCTGGTGGGCTGGGAGTCCTGGGGACACAGAGTCCCTGGGCAATAGAGTTAGCTGCCCCCTCTTCTGCCCCTCACCCCTTCCCCACACCTGCAGAGCAGTCGCCACAGATTCCTGGGTGGAGGCAAACAGCTTCTGTACCTTCTGCAGGTCAAAGAGCAGCTTGGCCTGGGAGAAAGGGATGAAGGAGGAAGTGCTGGTTAACCAGGAGCTCCTCTTCACGGCACCTCGCCCCCCCCAATCAGTGCAAATTCAGCCCCCCATTTCCCAACTGCCCCCAGCTCCCACCATGGACGCAGCCCCTCCTCCATTGCCCTAGCCCCTCCCCTCTTGGACACAGACCCCATCCCATCCCCCACATATACAACCAGACCCCCATTCCCCCAGCCCCTTCCCCAAGGGCATAGTCTGTCCCCCATTCCCCCATTTATACAGCCCCTCCTCCATTCCACACAGTCTCCCACCATACACAGCCCCATACCCCCACCCCCTGCCTCCAGACACAGCCCCCCCCCCATACCCCCCCGGCCCCCCCCCCCCCCCAAGGGACACAGTGCCTCCCCCAGTCCCCCCCAGCTCCCCCATGTACACAGCTCCATCTTCATTCCCATACGGTCCCCCCAGTCCCCTTTACTATCCCCAGACACATTCTCCTCTTCAGCACATGATGCAGACCCTGCCCCCATTCTTGCACCCCTTCTCCCCCCTCCATCGACACTCTTGTTGCCCCACAGCAAGCTCCTCACTGGGTCAGCGCTCCTGGTGGAGTCCTGGGGCAGCAGGTCAGGCTTGGGGGGGATGGCAGGACGACTGTGCTGGCGGGGCCCCCTCCCCATTGGTGCGGGCTCCAGGTGGGTCAAAGATGGGTCCCAGCAGTCGCTGCAGGTCAGGGCTGCAGAATCGGCGTGGGTCACGCTGTAGCTCAGCCTCACTCACATGGGCCGGGTGCAAGAAGGCCAGGAGCCGGGGGCCACGCCGTTCTGGGGGAGAGCATGGGTCACAGGAGTGCAGGGGAAATGGCCTTCTCAGGCCTCCAGCCCCCCCTACTGCTTGTCCTGGCCATCGGGAGACACCCAAACACCCCACCCCATGCCCCACCTCTACTGTTAAGTTTCCAAAGGGATAGCCGTGTTAGTCTAGTCTAGTCCAGTAAAAAAACAACAAGCAGTTGTGTGGCACTTTAAGACTAACAGATTTATTTTTTGCATGAGCTTTCGTGGGAGAAGATCCCACTTCCTCAGATGCTTCAAAGTTTACAGGCTTAAAGGATGGGAAGCCTGAAGTCAAATTACCCTTTGTAATGTGAAAAGAACCCATAATCTCGATTGAGTCCTCAAACTGCTCTGATTTGCTGTTACTTTATGACCTGATCCTATGTTTTACACCCCCTTACATTTAGTTTCATTCCTTTCTGTAAGTTCACCCATCTTCGAAGCATCTGAGGAAGTGGGATCTTCTCCCACGAAAGCTCATGCAAAAAATAAATCTGTTAGTCTTAAAGTGCCACACAACTGCTTGTTGTTTTTTTCCCACCTCTACTGCCCACCACCCTGGCACACTGCCCCCCTCTTCAGCCCCATTCCCCACTGGCCCACACCCAGTCACCCACCACCTACTACCTCACCCCATGCCCACTGCCTGACACCTCACCCTGTGCCCCATCTCTGCTGCTGCACTGACACCCACCTCAAGCTCCACACAAACCCTGCCCCATACCTCACCTCCAGCACCTCACACAACTCACTTCCCTGTTTATCCCAGAGCCCCAGCACATCCACCCCAAGCCCCACTGACCCCCCCACCTCACTCCCTTCAGTAACCAACTGGAGCCAGGTAACTCCTCATCCCAGCATCCCCAGTTAAACCAGCAACCAACTGGAACAGACTAGTTCTGCTTCCCCATGCTCCATACCGAAGCCAAGGTTGAGAATGGTATCCCCAACATCCAGCTTAGATTCCACGAGACTCCCATTGGCCTGGACAGCAGGGTTGGACTCTGGGCGCAGGCGCCGCCCCTCACCCTGACGTTCGGTCTGCTCCAGCGACAGCACCACACCTGTCTCCTCCACCTGGCTGTGATGGGGGGAGGCAAAAGGCCCTATCTCCATAGGTGTTGGGGACCAGCAGCTCATGCCAGCTCCACTACTGACCCCTGCAGGATGCAGTTGGGAGTGTCCTGCTGTGTGTCACATCCCCTATACTGCTTGCAGCTGATGGGGATTCTCCTTCAATTCTGCTGGTGGAGGGTTGTCTGGGTTCTGCCGGGGGGGGAGGGTCTGAGTGACCACAAAGCACCGGCCATGGGATGGACAGGAAGCTCCTGGTAACTGTGGGTTTGCTACAGCTCTGCTCTATGGACCAAGACAGGCTGTGTGTCATCCCCACCCCCGATCCTGGCTGGGCCAAATGCCCCCAACCCTGACCTGGCTCCTGCTTCCCCCGCCCCCCAACTGAGCTAGGCTAGTCCTCCCACCCACTAAGCCAAGTCCAGTAGGTCCCTAGGTCACCCCACCTCCCAATCCCAGCATCACCTCCTCCCATCACAGCATCATCCCACAACCCAGAACAGAGCCAGACTGAGCAGGACAGGTCAGGTGCCAAGTGGGCACTCTCCTCACTTCTTGAGTCACTGCATATCTTTGGGGGCCCCAGGCCACAACACCCATCCCAACAGACAGGTCCCTCCCCAAAATCCCAGCCCCTCCCACCTGAGGACGAAGTGGACGCAGACCACGCTCTCGGGCTGGGAGTTCTTGCTGTTGGAGATGACAGTGGCCTGGGTCTGTGCCCACAGGTAGCCCCCACTCTTAGCCAGGAAACGATACTGGCCCATCACTGCCTGGCCTTTGCTCAGCACTGGGGGAAGAGCAAAGGGGTCAGAGCCGCCTGCAAGGAGGGCATGGTGAGACAGACACAGAAAGAAACAGAGAGAGGCAAGACAGACAGACTGAGAGATAGAAGGCATGGGCTGGGTTACAGGCTGTGGTCTGAGTGAGAGGAGCAATGGGTCCACAGGTTAGTTTAGGCACTTCATCTCTCATAGAAAGCACTGTTCACTCTTGTCCCCTGCTGGATGCAATGGGAACTGTTTGGCCACTTGCCACAGCTTGGTTTCTTGCTCATGGCTAACAGGAAGTCTCCCTCAGCAGCAGTGCAGGTGGAGGAGGTGGTTTGGAGCAGGGTGACCCAGGGGAAGCTGCAGAAGGATGCAGAGATGGAAGGGAGGCCAGGGTGTCACTTACAGGTGTGGACGCTCCTGCTGATGGAGTCGGAGTCCAGGGCATGAATGTACTCGTAGATGGAACAGCCCAACAACTCGTCGGGCGTGTACCCCGCCAGCTCCGCAATCCTGCCCCCGAGAGTAGGGAGGCCAGTGAGCAAGACATCCCTTCCCCATTCCAACATCCATGCCTCCCCCTCATTATAGCCATCCAGCTCTATACAACTTCAGGCCAGAGGTACCCCAGCATGTGGGGGGGGAGAGGAGTTTCCCAATCCAACCCCCATGGAGGAAAGGTAGGCTGGACATGGAACAGCTGCCACCCCCAAAGCCATTCCAGTGATGAAGAGCAGGAGGGGACTTGGAGTGGCGGGCAGCATGGAGGAAAAAGGCAGGGCTCTGTGATGGAGGTGGCAGGCAGATGAGCAAAGAACAGCCCCAAGGGAGAGGCAATGAGCAGCCTTGGATGAACAGAGGAGACACCAGGGAAGACACAACCCCAGGAGAACAAGGTGAGGGGAAAACAGTGGGGGTGGGGTGGAAATCCCTCATGGAATCAAGCTGGGGAAAGGGAGGGGTTCATGGATGCAGGGCTGTGCCCTCTTCTGGGTGGGGCAGAGGAAGCACTGGGGGAAGCAAGTCAGGAGAGAGGCCCTCATGGGGCAGAGAAAGGGTACAGACAGGCCCCCAAAGAGGGTGGGACCCTGGGAAGCCACATCCCTCACCTCTCATCACAGTAGGTGAATTTCATGTCCATGCTGTGCTGGCTGAGGAAAGTACTGCTGTCCAGGGGGGTCTCAATATTGGCAGGGTGGGGGATGGCCTCACAGATCAACACCAGGCAGCGCAGAGGGGGCTCTGCATACTCCTCTTCCGCTTCCTCTGGCCCTTCCTGCGCTGGTGTGTAGGACCGCATGTGACCAGCACAATGCAGCACCTGGCAGGCAGGGATGGCCAGTCAGAACCTCTCACTCCTGACTGCTTCAAGACATCAGAAGGCTCCACCCTAGACACCACACTAGATGAATCTGGAACCCATCTCCATGGTGACCCATCCACCACTCTTCCAAAACCACCATCCCACAGCAACCTCCTCTGCTTCTGCTCTAGAACCCCATTGTTGTAGCAACAGCCATTTCTCTTTTGGAACCCTGTTTCCATAGCAGTCCAACCACTGCTGCTTCAGATGTCCAAATCCCTTCTAACCTCCTCTACTCTGTTCCAAAACCCTATTTTCAGAGCCACCCCCCATCTCAGTTCTGGAATTCTGTTTCCATGGCAGCTCCCCCACCCTGCATTGCTCCTGAAGCCCATGTCCAAAGTAGCCTCCTCTGCCCCCTTCTAGAGACCCATTTCAATCTCATCCCTGTGGTTCTAGAACCACCTTCAGCTCTTTCCACAGTGACCTGCCACTGTTCAAGAACCATATAGCCACACCAATCCCCCCAACCCCAGTCTAGAACCCTGTTTCCATAACACTGTGGCATGTTCCAGAGCCCTGTTTCCATTGCAATCCCTCCAAAGCTGACTCCCACAGCACCTTGGGCAGCTCTCGAACCCAGTTCCATCCTGCCTCTCCCAGCTGTTCCAGACTCCCTCGGCACCAGCCATCTGCTCGCACGCCCTCACCTTCCAAGTGGCAGACTTGAGGTTGACGGTGCGCCCCCTGCTGGTCAGGGTGCTCTTCATGCGCAGGGAGAAGCTGCGCTCAGTCTTCACCTCATTCTTCTTGGAGAAGCCTGTGACAGCGAGGAGTCAGGGCAGCACCAGGCAGTGGTGGGGGTAGGTTGGTACATGGGGGTGGGGAGGGACAATAATCATACTGGGGTGTGAGTGTGGGGGTGAAGGGTCAGGTGCTGTTGACTAGGGCTCATGTGGGAGGGCTGATCAGACAGGATGCGTATAGGAAAGTGGGCACAGGGGAAGTGACTGATACGGTGTTAGGGCACTCACCTATTGTGGGGACAGCAGGGGAGATGGCAGGGCAAGCACTCACCCGGTGATAGGATTGGAGGGAGCACCCCCCTTGAGGAAGATCTGGCAGGGGGCACTTACCCTGGCGGGGGCTCAACACATCCTGCATCTCCTCCTGGTCACAGGGGTGGATGAAGTCGAAGACACTGTGTCCAATCAGCTCCAGCTGTGAGGGGATTAGAGCAAGGGTTGCGGGAGGGCACCCTACACCAGCCCTGCCCTCCAGCCACATGCTCAGTGTCGCTCCCAGGCCCTGCATGCTGAAGAAGGTGACTAGCTGGCTGGGGAGGACATTAGCCTACTTAGACAGAGCCCCCCCCACCTTCATCACTGCAGAGTAGGGGCTGCTGAGCCATGGGCACAGGAGGTGGGAGGGACATGGGGAGCCAGGGACAGAACCCACAGCACTGCTTCCACTCAGCGGGGCCCCACTCACCTGGGTCAGCCCTAGGTGCTTGCTGACATTCTCCGATAGGTAGGCCATGTCACCCTCCTCTGTCAGCACCATGACAAAGCCATCCAGGGCCTTCAGATAACAGGCATCCACCTGCTCCGCCTGTCCGCGCCACGGCCCTGCCAGCCACAAGAACAGGTATCAGTGTGGGCCCAGCCCTGGGGCAGTGAGCAGGCCTCTAACAGAGTCTGGGGCAGGCGCACCAGCGCTGGCAGGGCAGCATACCCAGTAAAACCAGGCTCCAGTCCACCTCACAACCCATCCCCCAAGCTAAGAGGTCTCCACTGTCCCACATCATCCCTGGGGCCCAGCCAGTGCAGTACTCCCCACACATCAATTCAGCTTAGCCCCAGGAGCCCATCAAGCCCCAAACACGTCTGAGGCAGCCAAGTATCCCCAAAATGCCCAGGTGGGACAAGATCCTCTTCCTGACCCCAAGCCCCCACCCATCACCCTAAAGCCTGTGATTCCCTTGAGCTCACCAGGCCATACATGCCACAGCCTCCCCTCACCCAGACAAGCACCAGCAGGGAGCTGGGAAAATCCCAAACCTAAGGATATCAGGGGGCCTCACCCCAGGTGACCAGCTTGTGCATCCGCAGGTAGCTGATGGTGAGGCGCATGATGGAGGCCTTGTCCAGGTGGGCACTGACACCCCGGGCGAAGGGTAGGGTGTGAGCCAGCTGGTAGAACACTTCTGTCTCCTTGCTCCGCCGGCATCGTGCCGCGTCCCGCGACTTCTCTTTGCGGAGCTCCGTTGTAGACCTGCTGCCAGGAGACGTGGCACAGCTCAGGACACCCGCTCCATGGGGAGGCATACCACCCCTCTGGCCACCATGATGCACCACCAACCATGGACAGTGCATATGTGCCCCAGAGCAAAGCAGGAAGCCTGGGTTCAGTCCCCAGCTCCAGAAGGGGTGTGAGGTCTAGTAGATAGAGCAAGGGGGAGAGTCTGGGAGCCAGGACCCCAAGTTCTATTCCCTGCTGACTTGTGACTTTGGAGGGGCAGGAAGGCTCCATGTTCTAGCTCCCCAACCCCACCCAGTCAGGACACAGCTCCCTACACCCTGGATATGCTCAGCCGAATACTGTCACCTGACCCCCTTTTACTGGTTCTGGCATAGACGGGTGACAGACGGCACAAGGCCTTCCAGTGCCCACAGCATACTCTGCAAGGGTGGGGACCAGGGAGGGGGATGGGACACATCAAACTGATAGGACACTCTCCAGCTCAGGGTTACCCCCAGGTCTTCCCACTGTACCTCACACAACCAGGAAGCACCCAACCCACCCCAGCAGCTGCACAGTCCTTACTCCTAGGGGCAGGGAATGGGATCAGAGGCAAGGGAGGCATCCTGGAAGGAAAGAGCAGTGTGTGATATGAGAATGACCTCTAAGCCAGCTAAACACTAGAGCTGAAGACCATTTCCATCCCCAGCAACCCCACCTCCCTGCCTCCTCCCCACCCCAGTGACCCCCACAATCCCACTGCCCCAGCCAATTCCCACCACAGTATGCCAGTACCCCCAAGCTCCTACCCAAACCACTTCCCATCGCTGCATCTTTGGTGTTAGTGGCCCCTTCCAGCCTGGCTCGCGCTGCTTGAACCAGACCCTCCAGCAATGCACAAGGCCCAGCTGCCGAGCCCCCCACCCACCCCGCCCCGGAGAGAACAGCCTGTTCTGCCTCTGTCCTTGGCCTTCTGCCACTTCCCACCCCGCCCTGAGAGCCAGGCATGCGGGAGAACATGGACTTTGCCAGGAGGATAACAGTGGCTTAGCTGACAATGCTGAATGCAGGAGGGGCAGCTAGGGGTCTGGGTAGTGGTCAGAGGTGGCACCTCACACAGGCATGGAACGTAGCAAAAATTAGCCCCCAATCAGGGACACTCCAGTGTTGAAAAGCTGGACCTGGACCCCTGAAGGGGCTAGAACCCGGGAACTGGCTACCCAAAGCAGGAGGGTGCATGGGGGGGCAGCATGGGACAGAAGGGGATCAACATGCTGAGCCCTGCCATTAGGGGAGCCCTGAGCTCTCTGTCCACCAGGCACCATGGGATAGGAGGCAAAGGGAGCACTGGCAAGTCTGTTGCAGCAAGTGAAGCACAAGGGGTGTGGCCAAGAACTTCCTTACAGCAGTGCCCGGACACCTGCTCTGGAGGAAGCTCTTGTGTGCCCCACATTGGGCTACAGTGGCTGAGTTAGGGCACCAAGCACAGGACAGCAGGTGGGGCAGCCCAGGGGACAGGCAGCCCCCAAAAGTGCAGCCCTTTGATTGCCACACCTGAGCACAGGCCAGAGCTCGGCAGGCTGCTTTGCTTCTCAACATGAGCTGAACCCTGGAGCTGTGAGCTTTCCCAAGGCAGTGCCCTGCCAGCAGCCAGCATAGGAATCCTCGTTAGGTGAGTTTGCTCATTTGTCCACCACCTGGCCATGAAATACAGCACGTCTGCCTGACAGCCCCACAACAGGCCCTTCACCCGCAACATGGAGGCACCTGCCCCACAAAAGGTACTCCAGATGCCCCAGAATCATATCCCTCAGATCACATCTCCTCTCACCTAACAGCACAGACTGTCTGAATCACACCTGCCCCACCCCCGCATGCCCCCCTTCACAGCTCTTCCCTCCCCCCACAGCAGACCCCCCCAACACTCCTCCTCTCTCCCCCCATGGCACATCCCCATCACACCCCTCCCTCTCCCACAGCACAGCTCCCCCTCCCTTCCCTTCCCTTCCCTGTCCACTCCCCCCCTCGTGCTGTGTCCGCACGTGCGCTTGGCAGCCTGTCCAGGACACCGAGTTCTGCACACCGGGCTGGATGCCAGGCCTGGCTGCTGGGAGCTGTGGGAAGGGCGGCGAAGGGGGAGGGAGAACGACTCAGTCTCCAACCCCGCAACTCTGCTAACCAGGTCCCGTCCCCCACCAGGTTCCCTTCCCCCCAACCAGACAGGACCAGCCCCCATAACAGCCTATCCCCCAGGGAAAACCCTCCCTCCCCTTACAGTCTAAATGGGGGGGGTTGACCCCAAATTCCCAGCCTCCCCACCCCTAAATATGCCCCAGGGCAGGGCCCAGCAAGAGGTCTTTTGTACAAATCAATCCCTGGCCAATCCCTTGGCCCCTTAGAAATGCCTGGGACCCCTGGGATAAGGAACTGGGGAGCCCCTTAATCTGACCCCCATCTACCCAAAGGGGTAAAAAGTCAGAGCTCCCAGCTCTTCATCTCTCCTAAAGGAGTCTCCAGGCTGGAAGCATTCTGTCCCCACTGGAGGAGGGGGCAGTGCTGTGGGAGAAGGGGGGGCCCTGCACCGGACGTATCCCAACAGCTAAGGGGGCCTGAAGCCCCACTGCCCCGCACCAAAGGACTGGCCCCACCCCTTTCCTGACTTCAATTCCCTTCTGCATCTGCCCAGCCTCCTCCTCTTCACCAAACAGAGTTGGGGCACATGAGTGGAAGGAGAGAGGTGGTGCCAGGGCAGCAAGGGAATCAGGAGGAAACACCCACCTGCCCAGGCAAAGAACACATCAACTCTAGCCACAGGACAGAATGGAGCTTCTGCCCCTGTTCCAAGAGAGAGCAGAGAATCCCCATCAGCTGTGTACACACTTTGTGCAAGAATCCCTCACCCATCACTGAAATGCAGCCACCTCTGGGGTAGGACTTGGCAGCTGTAACCTCACAGAAACGTCCCCAGCAGTTCAGGAGAGAAAGAGACCATCTTGGAGCACAGGGCCAGTATTGGCTTGGAATGGAGAGTGCTCCCCTCCCCCACTGAGCCCCTGCAGCACAGCAACCCCTACTGCACACCGGGGCACTGAGGCCAGCAGTGGCTGAAGGGAAAGAGCACCCCTGGTGAACTGCTAACACCAGGTCAGAGAGTTATGGAGTGTCTGCCTGGAGTTTACCATCTGTACACTGGCTACACCCAGCCCGTGCAGCTCATGCATGGGCACCACCCAACAGCATGAGTCGAGAAGGCCAGGGGCACACTGCTGATCCTGGCACAGCTCAGGGACAGTGGCAGCAATACTGCCTCTCTTTGGTGCAATGCCATGGTCCAGCCAGTCAAGGAGACTGCGTGAGCTAGCCCAGAACCAGGTCAGAACCAGACCAAGGTATAAACAAGACCTGAGCCAACCCAGAACCAGCACTGAGCCACACCCATAAGTAAATCTGAGCCAAACTAGAACCTGAGCCAGAAGTGAGCCAGACCCACATCAAAACCAGCTGAGCCAAATCAGAACCAAACCACAGCTAGATCCTGAACTGAGCCAGACCCAGATCAAAATCAGATCCAAGCCATGCCCAGAATCAGATCAGAACTAGGACCACTGCCAGCTCCTTCTGGATCCCAAACCCTTTCACAGCCCTTTGCCACCCTTGCTTTTCACACTCTGGCTGGATCTCTAGCTCTTATTTCCATTTCAAAGCAGCTCACCTCTGAATTTGCTCAGCGCACCAGCATGATAAAAGAGCTGGGGGGAGGAGGGAAAAGTGTCCTGCTGGGGGGGGGGTAGTAGCCCCTTCCCTCGAAGGGCAAGTGTCTGGCCTACCCAAAGGGCTCTAGTGTGGGGGGTTGTAAGAACACTGCCCCCCCCCCAATGCCCTTGGCAGGCAGCCCGGAGGCCCCTCTCCGGGCTGGGCCTACGTGAGCCCAGTGAGGGGAGGGGGAGGCAGCTGGAGCTGGCCTGGCCAGAGCCTCTTCCTGTTTGCTGATCCCAGCACCCATAGCATTTTGGCAGGGAAAGCGGCTCTGCCACTGGGCACCACAGCTTCCTCTGAGCTGAGGGGCTGAAGGGGGGACAGCCTGTTGCCCCCATTACCATTCCCCACCAGCTCTCCCTGCACCATGGTCCTGTCCCAAAGAAGATGAGGGCTGGTGCGGGGTCCTGCCTGCCAGCCTAGGACAGCCCCAGACTCTCTGTAAAGCAGGGGACCACCACCCCATTAGCTGGAACAACCAAACGGAGGAGAAGGGCCAAGACAACTCACCCCAGGGCCCAGAAGAGAATTCAGGGCAGCCAGAAACCAGACCAGGCTAGACAACTCTCCTTGTGGAGGCCAGGGTGTTGGGGGGGTCCAAGCCCCTTTGCTGAGTTGGAGAAGCCCCCAGGCAATTGAGCCTGCAGTGGGGAGGGGGCCCAAGCCCAGCCTAGGACATACTGGATGGGGTTTGGAAGGGCTGAGGAATGGGTCAGAACCAGGGTGGAGTTTAAATGGCAGGACAGTAACCCAAGGTAATGAAGGACACACTGGGGGGGGGGATGTTCCCAGAATGACCCCCTAGTGGACTCCAGAAACGGAATTGCAGGGGCAAAGAGGGTGGGAGCCCAAGCTGTTGACCCACCCTCACCACTGCTTCTACCTCCCCCTCCGCCCTGCCCTCAGGTCCAGCTTAGCCCAGCCAGATGCCCAGCCATGCCACGGGGCATGGAGGACAGACTCCAGCACCACTGCATTTTGGAGGTGTGGTTCATGGAGGGACCAGAGACGGGATGGAGGGAGGAGCAGATTCCCCCACAGCCCCACTTGCACCCCCAGTTACAGGAATTTCTAAGCACCTGCCCAGCCCCAAGTCTCATCTCTGGCATAGTGCTGCTAACAGGACAGCTTTGGCACTAAATCCAAGTCTAGGAAGCTAGATGCCTGGGTTCTAGCCCCAAATCAGGGCAGGGAGAGGGGATCGAATGGGGAAATCAGGTCCCCTGGGTTCTATTCCTCAGCTGTCTCCTTCCACCTCTGGACGACCTCAGCTGTCTCCCTCCATTTCTGGCTCTACAGCTGGAAAATGGGGGTAACGACGCAGCATGACTCCTCAAAGTAGTGGTGTGGCTTATTCACATCTGGGAAAAGCACCTTCCCTTGGAGCTGGAGGACAAGATTCGCTTCCCTCATCCCGACTCACGGACGCCAGCTCGTCCTGCGGCAACTCCCTACAATTTCTTTTCTATTTTAGCCACAGAAGTCACCACCCAGGCAGTGAGCAGCTGGCCCCCACAGCGATACCTCTAGCCCCACTCCCGCCCCCTGCTGGCCATAACCTACAAACACACAGCCCTGCACAACCCCGATCGCCTTTCAGCCAAGAACCCTGCTGCCCTGCAGTGCTGGAAACTGTGGCACAGACAGGATGGGAACTGCCCGAGTTACACAGTAGCTGAGTTGGGATTAGAAAAATCCAAGAGCCCTAACACCCAGTGCCCCACCCTGCTCTACGCACTAAACCCCACTCCCCTACCTACCCTGCCTGTTGGAGAACAGGACTAGAATCTAGAGGATTAAGGTGCCTCTCACATGATACCATCTGGACCTAGGTACGGGGCAGGACCAGACCTCATGCATGGTGCCCGTCACTCAGTCTGTGGGGCAGGGTGTACCCCCTCCCAGAAGTTGCCTCTTGATCATCCTGACTATGCTGCTCACCCCTTCCTGCCAGATCACACCCTGCCCTCTGCCAACCCCCACCACCGCCTGTGGCTCAGAGAACACCCCCTGCTTCAATCCAGCTGGGGCAGCAGCAGGACCCCACCTCAGGAGGGCAGAGAGATGCCCACCAACTCTAGGATGGAAAGCAGCTAAACAGCCAAGCTGGGGGCCTTCAGTGGATTGTGGGGGGACAGAGAGAGGAGAAGCGTGTGAAGAAGACAGAGAGCACAGATAAGGAAAGGCAGGGATGGGAGCAAAAAGGAAGCCAGGAGTCAGGAGAAGGCAGACAGATGTTGGGAAGATAAGCAAGGATTCCTGGCCATACCATAACCACTCACCCCACAGGTGCTGCTTCCACCCTGCTGCCATGCCAACATCCAACCAAGTAGCCCTGCCGACCTTGAACACCAGCGCCTGCCACCAGCCCCCCCGTATCCGACCCGGATCAGTGCCGCCCCGACCAGCAACACTTGGCTGCTCCGCACGGCACCACAGGGCGCAGCCCCTCCTCCGCAACGTCACAGCTTGGCACCAGGTTGGAACATGTGATGTACACACAAATGCACGTGGCGCGCTCCCCTCACACACACCCCCAGCACCCATGGGCAGTTGGACAGCCACTTTACCCTGGGGAGGAGCCCAGGAGAGAAAGAGGTTGCTTGGGCTGCGTTGGGGGGGGGGGTGAGCTGGGCTGGATGCCAGGCTGGGGGTGCCCAGAAAAGGAGGAGGGAGCTGTACCCCAGGAAATCCACACCCAGCTCTGGGAGTGCCACAGCAAAAGAGATGCCTGGGCAGCACCACAGGCAAGGAGCACCTTCTGTGGCAACCATATGGCATGGGGGGAGGAAGAGGGCATCGAGGAAACGTCTCCCAGCTGGGCAGAAAAGGACAGGGGAGCATACCAGGTACAGACCAGGGTGCCAGACCCAGGAACAGGGGGTCCAGCACAAGCAGGCAGCCACCCTGACCTTCAATTTCAGGGCTGGGAAATGCCTCTAGTGGGCCCGCTGTCTGCAAGGGGAGAACGGCTCCAGGTACACACTGATCCCAGCCAAAGAGCCAGCACAGAGAACAGCATCGCAGGCTTCCAGATTTGTCCCAAACCAGCTGCTGCCCAGCATGAACATGAACTATGGGAGGGCTCATTCCATTTGTCACTCGCAGCTGGTGGTGCAGGGGTTTCTCATGTGCCCCAAAAACCAGCCTGGCTGGGGTCACAGAGACCCCAGCAGGATTTCAGAACGACCAGATTCCCCACTGGTACAAACCAGCCCTGCTCCACTTGCACAAGCATCCCATTACCCCAGGAGGGGATATGGTCCAAGCGCAGGCCTTGGGTGAACGGGAGCACCCCACACCAGGTCCACCAGCCCGACACACCCACCTGGCACTCAGCCTTCTCTCAGCACAGCCCAATGCCGCGGGCCCGACAGCTGCCCTCAGAAGAGAGCTCTGCTCACTAAAAGTCAGGGTGGCTGGGAGGCAGACTTCGGAGCCAGTCACCCCCTGCTCGAGCCCCGGACCTGCTCTCATTTCGGCAAGCCGCAGAGCTGCTCCCCGGCCGCGATCCCCACAGCGGAGATCCAGGAAAGCTGGAAGTCTCTCCAAACCTCACACCCTCTTGCCTGTTCCTATAACAGAGAGGAAACAAGACACCCAGCCCCCGAGATCCAACCCACCCACCACACCCCTTGGGTTCTGATCCGGGTGCTCAGACACAACATAAACTGGCCCAGCTGTCACCTGGCCAGGACCAACCCCCTCTGGGCTAGCTGCACCTTTGCTCCAGGGAGTGCCCACCATCTCACGGCCAAACTGCTCACCTCACCCCTGCCAGCACCAGACCCCCAGACTTCAAGGAAGTTCTGATCTGGGTCCAAACTCCCCAGGTGCAGCACAGGTAGATTTCAGCCCCAGGCACTGCACCCAAGGTTTCCATGTGCAGCCCCCGGCCGGACCCTCATCTGGACAGGTCCCTGCCCCAAAGACTTAAGTCCAATACAGGAGGGTAACCCCCACTCTCTGGAAGGACCCCAAATCCCAGCTCACGGAGACTCAGGACAAGACTGTAAACAGGGGGTGGGGGGAATCTGCTCACACCCCCATGCCCCCACTTGGCTGGAGCCATGGTAGGGCTGGTGAGTGGTTCCCAGATGAGATGGGAGGGTTTCCATTCCGTGCCCCCCCACATCTACCTCAGATCGGACGTGGCACCGCTGTAGCCTCTGTCCCCCCCAGTGGTAACCCCCCCTGGTGGGGCGTGGGCGGCACGAGGAGCTAAACTTTGACATTATGAAGTCATCGCCCCCCCGTAAAACAGCCAGAAGAGTCAGTGCCAGGCTGGGGGAGCCCTGGGAACATCGCCCCGCTCCAAGCAGAGTCGGGGGGCGTCTCTCGCCAGCCGCCCCCCAACACACAAGCCCCTTCAAATGGGGGGGTCACCACCACCATCCCGGCGGCGGGGGGCGACCCCGAGACTGTGGCCCGGGTTATACTATCCTGCGGGGTGGAGGAGGGCGCGGGAGACCCATGAGAAATCCGGGGGGGGGGGGCCCAAAGCCGGTCTGTCCCCCCCCCCGCGACCCACCATCAGCGACGCCCGCCTGGGACCTTGCTGACTCCGCAGTTCCCAGGCCCCGGGGGGGAGGGGCCGGGCTGAACCGAGCCAGCCCGGCCCGGCCAGCCCAGTCGGCTCCCGGCGGCGGGCGGCCCAGGGTTAAGCCGGCGGCGGCGGCGGCGGCGGGGGACATTACCGTGCACACTGCAGGCTGCTCTCCATGGCTCGCTCCGCAGCGCGCCCTGCCCCGCTCTGCTCCGGTCCGCTCCCACTCCGGGGCCGCCCGCCCAGCCACCTCCAGGGAAACCCCCTCCCCCGCCCCGCCCCTCCCCCAGCCGCGCCATTGGCTCCCCTCCCCCAGTCCGGGCCCCCCCGGACCCCTCCCCGCCCCCGGAGCAGCCTGCATACTCAGGCCCTTTGTGCTGCGGCGCCAGGGGACTGGGCGGCGGGGGTGTCAGTCCGAGCCCCCCACTGCTGCCCACGGAGCCCGCCGGGCCAGGCGAGGAGCCAGGCTATCCCGATCCGGGCCTGGGTGAATCCGGAGTCACCCCGGATCTCAGTGAGTCTCAGCTCAGCTCCCAGGGGATCAATCCGGGGTCCCTCCTGCCTGCAATGGGGATAGCGAGGCTGGACTCCGATTTCAGCTTCCCGGTGTCAATCTGGAGTCACCCCCGACTGCAGAGGGCCATGGGCTGGACTGGGAGCACAGGAGCGTACAGTAAATTTGGAGTCCTCCCCTGAGGACAGTTCGATTTTGTCTACACTTAAAAGAAATTTGCATGACAGTAGGATGGGAATTTAAAAGGGAATATTTTATTCCTGTGGACCCTCATTCCAGAGTAGGGACTGCCTCTTCTGATTTAACTGAATCCACTTCCAAAGCAGAACAATTCAGGAACAAGATTATACACACAGAGTGATTCTGGATTAGCTCCATGGGTAAACAACCCTTCCTTACTGTTATTAAATCATGTTTATTCTGGCTGTGTTTGGGGCTACCCACAGGATCAGTTTCTGATTGGTTACACTGAATTAAATCTGGAGTGTTTTCAGCAGAGGGGATGGAGTCCTGACCCAGTTTGGGATCTCATTTACACCATCTAGTATCCCTCAGACTGCAGTGGCTAATACTGATTTCTTTCCCTGTTGCCGGTCCAGACTGGCTCCATAGATGTCAGTGGGATTCAGAATCAGTTCTGACCCTGCTGGTGACCCCGTGAGATCCCACTAACATCAGTAAAGCTGGGACTAGATTCTGTTCTTAGTGACCTAGGTGTAAATTTGGAAAGACTCTAGTGTAGGTACTCTGTGTTTCCAACAGTGTAAATTGGGACCAGATTGACCCAGGATGATCTTGTCTACAGCAGGATCCCTTCACTGGCCAGGACAGCTGAATCAAAGCAAAGTCGCTTTCCTGATGGTACCTTTAAAATAGGACCAACACACCCCATTGCAGCTGAGTCTAGCCACCCCCCTTGGAAGTGTGAGTGAACACATGGCCCCCGTCTATAGTTGCCACACACTTCAGTGTTCCCTTCCCCACGACAAACTGAGGTGTCTGAGCTGTGATCCCCCCACCTGACACACCTGGACCCAGAAACCATGACCCTATGACAAGCATCTGTCAACCCCAACAAACTGAACCCTGCAACACAGAGGAAATGGCGTATGTTCAAACCATGTTCCCATGACTCGTGGGCACATGGGGGCCTCATTGTGACATGGCCCTACAGCGGGGATAGGGACAAAACTGTGGTCTAACCCTGTTCCCATGTTGTCACTGCATGTGGAAGCCAGAGCCTGCCCCCCACCCAATTGCCCTTTCAGAGCAGGGGACAGATCCCAGGAGTCCTGACCTCCCTGCTTTAACCACAAGGGCTGAGGAAGAGGACGTTTGGCACCTAAGCCACTAACTCTCTAGATGCGCTTAGGATAGGCCACTTCTCTGCCTCAGTTTCCCTCCCTGGGGACTCATCCCCTCCCCCGTGGCTGATCAGGTCCCCAAGGGATCCAAGTCCTACCCTGGTGGCTACTAATGTAACTCAGAGAGCAGTCCCTCCTTCCCTGCCAGAGGCCTTGACACTGGCCATGCCTTCCCCTCAGGTGGCTACTGGCCCTTGCTCCATGGCAAGCATGGCCACCCTGAGACTGGAGAACTGGACCCCGACATCAGGGCAAGGAGTCAGGCCTGGAGGGCTGGGATCTTTGCTGAGGAACTAAGCCCTTGGCCACCTCACCCCCCACTTGGAGGTCACCCAAAGCCTCCACCACTGACAGCATGAGTTGTGTGCCCCCCATTTCCCTCCCCCCATGCTAGCAGTTCTGTGACCCCATTATCACATGCCAGGAAATCCATGTACTCTCTGTGTCCCCACCATTGTCCTTTCTTCTCTTATAGCATGTCTACACTGTCAGGCTCCATTGGCGAGAGGGGAGCGCAGGGCTGGGTGGTCTGGATAGTTACCCTGGACGAGTTCCAAAGGAGCAGCCGTGTCGGGGGGGGGGGTCAACAATCGTGAGCAAGGGTGATCCAGGGGATATAGTGCACTTAAGTTTTCAGAAAGTCTTTGACAAGGTCCCTCCCTAAAGGCTCTTAAACACCCTGATTGGTCCATGGGATCAGAGAAGTGGGATTTTCTCCCACAAAAGCTCATACGAGAAATAAATCAGTTAGTCTTTAAGTGCCATAGGACTCTTCACTTTTTTTTTTTTTTTTTTTTTTAAACTCTGGATGGTATCACTGGCTCCAACCTACCCACAGTCACAGAGCAAGGCGAAAGCTCCTAGCTCTGCTAACCACATAGTGAGGTGCTGTGGGTTCCCCTTGCCCCCTTCTTTTTTTCTTATTTCCTTCTAAATTAAAGGGGCTCATAAATTCAAAGACAAGAAGGATCATTCAGATCATCTCATCCTGGATAACCCAGACCAGAGAGCTACTCCTGTAATTCCTAGAGCAAAAACTTTAGGTAAGATTTTTTGTAAAGGGAAATCATACATCACCCATTTGTTAGGATGCTTGGAGGGGGTCAACATGAGGAAGGGTGATCCAAGGGATATAGTGCAGTGGTTCCCAACCAATGTGCCGTGACACACAGGTGTGCAGCGGCAACACCCAAAGTGTGCCGTGAGCATCCCTGAGAGCTGGAGTTAAAGTTCCCTCCCTGTTCAACCCAGCCACGTGGGCTGTGCAGGGCTGGGAAAAGGCCGGGGTTAAAGTATGGGGGAAGGCAATGGAACACAGTTCCAGGGCCCCCTATTTTTAGGCAGGCAGCCTTCTGGCCCCCCTAAAAATAGAGGAAAGCACCAGAATGTGGAGTTCCAGGGGTCCGCCTAGCATGAGCAGCCAGAACGCAGAGTTCCAGTGGCTCCACCTTAAGCTCTTCTTCTCCTTAAGCCCAACCAGCAGAGAGCTGCAGGAGGCTGGGAGTGTGTGAATTTCCCCCTGCAGAGCGGAGCAGCTCCTGTTAGCCAGCCTGCAAACAGCCCAGGTAAGGGCTTTAGGAGAAGGGCTGCTGGGGGCTGTGTGGGGCAGGTGTGTGTGTGTGTAACAGAGATGGATGGGAGTGGATGTGTAGCGGAGGGTGTGAAGCTGGGGTTGTGGTGTGGCTGGTTGGTTGGGGGTATGTAGCTGGGGTTGTGGGGTGGCTGTTTGGTTGGGGGGGGTGTAGCTGGGGGCTAGAGGCCTAGTTCTGGTCACTGCAGTGATGGGAGGGTCCATCACAGGCAGCAGGGGGCTGGGGGATGGGACGACAGGACCCACTGGGGTGGGAGGGAGCAGCAGTGGGATGAAGATTTGCCCTGGGTGGCAGGGAGCCACTGTGGAGAAGGGGGAAGTGTGTGTTGCTCCATGCTCCCCTGCCCTACCTTCCCACTCCCCAGGTTCCCCCTGCCTCCCCACAAAGCCACACTTGTTCTCCTTTTTTCTCTCCTCTCTTGCCACCCTTGTGCTGTTCCCCACATGGCTGCCCTTGTCCTCTTTTGCCACCCCTGACCTGCTCTGCTCCTCACACTCACTCCTGCCACAGCACACGACTCCTGGCCTCCTGTGTTTTGCCACCCCTACTCTGCTACCACTACTACCCCACATAGCAGCATTTCCTTAAACAATGTGCCAGGGTTCATGAATATTCATAAGTAATTTAAGGTAATTTGAATATCCATGAGTTTTTTTAAGAGTGGTGCACCTCAAAAAATTTCAAGATATCAACGTGTGCCACGGCAGAGAAAAGGTTGGGAACCACTGATAGAGTGTACTTAAATTTTCAGAAAGCCTTTGACAGGGTCCCTCCCTAAAGGCGCTTAAACACACTGGTCCATGGGATCAGGGGCAGGGACACCTCAACGCGAAAAAAGATTTGGAGCCATGCCTGTCCCACATCCAGACTCCCGGCAGCACTGCTCCCCCTGGGGTGCCCTACCAGGCCAGTGTCCTGCTGACATAACTCCCCTTGGGGCACACCACCAGGCCCACACCTTGCCAGTACCACTCCCCCCAGGGTGCCCAGCCAGGCCCTCACCCCACCAGCACTGCTCCCCCCAGGGCACGCTGAGAGGTGCCACTGTCAGGCCTGTCTGTGGCTCTCTCTCAGCCCTCACCACGCCCACTCACGACTCTGGCTCCCCTCGTCTGGGCCCACCCACCCACTTGCCTGTGGCTCCCCTTGGCCCCAGCAGCCATGGCCTACTCCTGCCCAAGCCTTCCCCCTCAGCAGGGCACATACCTACCCTTGCTGCTTCCTGGGCCATGGACATGCTGATTTTAAATTTCCAGACCCTGTTCTCCTGCCCTGGATTATATGTCTGGCATGCTGCAGGGTGGAAGATTTAAAAGGGCCCCACCCAGGCAGCTCCAGCAGAGCTTCCAGGCACCTCAGCAGGCTGTGCCTGTGGGCCGGGGCTAAGTACAGCAGCCAGTGGCTTGGCTGGGGTCAGAGCACTCCCCCAGACATTTGGGGCAGAGGTTGTGTGAGCCTGTGCCCAGTGATGCTCCATATCAGGGGGTAGGTCTTCCCCTGAATCACTAACGGACTAAAAATAGAAGGATAAAGAAAAATAGATCTGTGACTAGGTCTTTGACTTCAGAAGAACTAACTTTCAAAAGTGAGTGAATTATTTAGGGAAGTGGATTGGACTGAATAACTTTAAAGGTGGAGGAAGCATGAAATCACTTCAAGTCAAAGTTGTAAGAACCATCTGAAGCCTAGTTCCAAAGGCGCAGCAGTTTTAGTGCCACAGGACTCTTTTTTTTTTTTTTTTAATATCTGAAGCCTGCATCCCAAGGAAGGGGAAAAAGTCCTGGGTAAGGTTTTCAGGGGGGTAGCCATGTTAATCTGTATAGAGCAAAAACAATGAGAGTTCTATGGCACCTTATAGACTAACAGATTTCTTCAGGCATAAGCTTTCATGGGCTCCAACCCACTTCAGCAGATGTAAGTAAGGTTTTTAGACCAAGTTGGATGAATAAGCATCTCAGATAGGTGATTAGGAGAAAGCAGAAAGCCTACAAGGAATGGAAGATAGGACAGATCAGCAAGGAAAGATACCTCTTGGAGGTTAGAACATGTAGATGTCTCAAACTCAGGGGTCTCAAACTCAGGTCACCACAAGAGGACTAGTACAGGGCTCCATGAGGACTAGTATGTTAGCCTGAGGGCCACACCACTGAAACCTTTTCCCACAATGATATTGCAAATATTGGTAACAATAGTGTTGTTGTAAGTTGCATGAAATAGCTTTAGGGGGTGCATGTGGCCCAGGGGCGCATGTTTGAGACCTCTGATGTAAAGTGAGAAAGGCCAAAAGCCAAGTAGAGTTGGACCTTGCAGATGGAATAAAAAACAATAGCAAAAGGTTCTATAGCCATATAAATAGAAAAAAAAACAAAGAAAGAAGTGGGACCGATGAGGAGGAGGTTAACAATAATCTAGGCATGGCCCATTATATAAACAAATATTTTGCTTCAGGTTATTATAAGGCTAATGAAGAGCTTGGGGATAGTGGTAGGGTGGCTAATGGGAATGAAGATATAGAGGTAGAAATTACCACATCCAAGGTAGAAGCCAAACTCAAACTACTTAATGGGACTAAATCAGAGGGCCTGGATAATCTCCATCCAAGAATATTAAAGGAGCTGCATGCAAAATTGCAAACTTATTAGTAAGGACTTTTAATAAATTTGTAAACTCTCAGGCTCTACTGTGTGACTGAAGAACTGTGAGCATAATTCCTAATTTTGGGAAAGGGAAAAAAATAATCCTGATAATTAAAGTCCTGTTAATTTAACCTCAAGGATCTGAAAAAAAACTGAAAGAGAAAATAGCCAAGGATGTAGAGGACAATGGTAAATGAGACAAGACACAACATGGCTTTACTAAAGGTAGATAGTGCCAGACCAACCTGATCAACTTGCCTTCTTTAAGAAGATAACAGATTTCTTAGACAAACGGAATGCAGTGGACCTAATTTACCTAGATTTCAGTAAACAATTTGATATGGTTCCACATGGGAATTATTAGTTAAATTGGAAAAGATGGGGATTAATATGAAAATAGAAAGGTGGATAAGGACCTGGTTAAAGGAGAGACTACAAAGTGTCATACTGAAAGGTGAACTCTCAGACTGGAGGGAGGTTACTAGTGAAGTTCCTCAGGGACTGGTACTGGGACCAGTCTTATTTAACCTTTTTATTACTGACCTTGGCACAAAAAGTAGGAATGGGCTAATGCCAATGATACCAAGTTGGGAAGTGTTGCCAACACCAAGAAGGATCAGCATATCATACAGGAAGATCTGGATGACCTTGTAAACTGGAGTAACAGAAATAGGATGAAATTTAATAGCCGAAAGTGCAAGATTATGCATTTAGAGATCAGGAGCATAGCCACAGGTAGGCCTGGGTGGGCCAGGGCCCACCACCCACTTAGCCCTGAGGCCTGCCCACCTTAGTGATTGGAAGTTGCTTTAGGCCGGTCCCACCCTGCACTTGCAGGGGCCTAGCCAGAAAACAGCTAACAAAATGTTTTGAATCATTAGGAAATCTATAGACAATAAGACAAAAATATCATGTTGCCTCTTTAGAAATCCATGGTATGCCCACACAGAATCATAGAATCATAGGGTTGGAAGGGACCTCATGAGGTCATCTACACCTTGAGTACTGCATGACGATCTGTTAGCCTCATCTCCAAAAAGATACATCAGAATTAGAAAATGTACAGAGAAGGGCAACACAGATGATTAGGAGTATGGAACAGCTTCCATATGAGGAGAGTTAAAAAGACTGGGATTGTTCAGGTTAGACAAGTGGTTCCCAACCTGTGGTCCAGGGGCCTCTGGGGACCCATGGAGTTATTGTAAGGAGTCTGTGAATACAACCAGCCCCAGCTGCTGCCAGCCAGTGATCCATGTTGGAGAGGGCTCCAAGGGGTGTCAGGGATGTCAAAGTTACAGTTGGGGGGGGGGCGAATGTGGCCCACTAAGGGCACTGATCAGGCCCATGGAGCTGCTTCCTGGGCTGTGCCTGGAAGCTCTCTGCAGCGACATACTCCAAAGACAGGCTCCTGGCACAGCAGGGCGAGGCATGATTCTGACTCACTTACATGATCCCAGTCACAGAACAGGGGAACAAAGAAAGCACTCTAGCCAACCCCAGCTCAGCTCTGCTGTGGTCTGCCAACCAACCAGACTCTCAGTCACAGCAGGCTAGGCCAGCTCTGGAGAACCAACGTACTGTCCCCCATCCCAACTGCTCACTGTCAGTCAGTCAGCAGGCTAATTGATTGACAGCATATTGCACGAATCACAAATAAAAAAGGAAAAAGGGACTGGGGCCCACGTGGGAACAAGCCAAGCAAAGGCCAGCATTCTGAATGACTGAGAGTGAGCAGGCTGGGAAGGGGAGAGGCAGAAGTCCAGCCTGCCTGTGACTGAGACTGATTTTTTTGCCTGCCACCAGGAAATAGGGGAAGAAGCAAGGAAAAGGGAAGGGGTGGGAGAGCTGGTAGGGCTGGGAAGGGGAGCCCATGCCATTCTGAATATGGAGGGGGAAAGTGTTGGGAAGCCCATGTGGTTACATGGCCCAAGACAGCTGTCCTGCCTTCCCATGTGGCCCCCCACATTTAGTGAGTTTGACACCTCTGCTCTAAATGAATTCTATCTGCCTGCTGTGTGCAGCCTCACCCTAGCTATGTGCCCATCCCTTGGGAGCGGGCAGGGACCAGGTCTTCCACTGCCCTTCTGCAGCATGGCTGCCTGCAGTAGGTCTCCAATAACAACTATTATCAAAGGGCTCTTCATACTCTAAAAGATTAGGGAGCCACTGAACTAAAGGACGTATGATAGAGATCCACAAAATCAGGAACAGTGTGGAGAAAGTGATTAGGGAAGGGTTATTTACCACTACACCTAGAACAAGATTCAAGGGTCAGCCAATGCTATTAATAGGTAGCAGATTTAAAATCAGCAAAAGGAAGTATTCTTTAATCCAATGCACAATCAATCTGTGGAACTTCTTGCAAGTATAAGTGGGTTCAAAAAGAACTAGATAAGTTCCTAGCAGGAACAGTGCTAGCATTTCTGGTGCCCCTCTGCAGCTCAGCAGACACCGGCGCAGATGAGTGATGTCATAGCACAGTGCAATGGCGCAGTCCCCATTTTGGCACCCCTCAAACATTGGCGTCCCCCTGCAATGCTTACCGGGCTTACCACATTGTGCCTGCCCTGGTTCCTAGACTATAGATGCATCATGCAATTCTAATCTCTGGGCATCACTAACCCTTTGACTACCAGATGCTAGGACTGGAAGTCATTTGATAAGTGCTCTGTTTTGTTTGTCGCCTGTGAAGCACCAATGACTGTTGGATACCAGGCTGGCCAGATCTTTGGTCTGAACCACTATGGCCATTCTTGTGTGAGACAGAGTGGGGGTGCTTTCCCGAGTGTGGAGTGTGCGCCTCAGTCTTCTCATCTGTTACTGACATATTCCCTTCATACATACTGTATTTTGGTGGTGGGACCTGGTATGTGATCACTGCAGAGACCATTAGGGGGTAGATGCCCCTTCTAACCCCATCTCACATATGCAGACCCCACTCTGCCCTCTTGGTCAAACCAGATACAACAGGATGTAACAGGCAAGGACACAAAGGAATAGGGAGAGGCAGCGGGGTCTGTCTAGAGAGTAGGGAGCCAGACCAATGCCAGAAGAGGGGTCAAGAGTGGCATCACTGGGAGAGGCTCAGGGGGTCTCAGCCCCCCTGAAACTCAGGGCCAGCCCCTGAGTAGCACTTCCCAAAACTGCACGGGGGTGCACTGTCGCGCCCCCACAGAGGGAACACAGCCTTCCAGCTAGGAGGGAGCTGCCCTAGGCTGGGCTGCGAGTTTTTAAAACTCCCACCCTGGCCAGACCCTGCTCTGAGCATGCTCAGAGCAGGGTCATGCCAAGGGCCTCAGCCACTGCCATGGCCCCGCTGTCCTCCAGGGCCAGTTAAGGGAGCAGGGCGAGGGGGAGTCCGAGGGCAGGCACGCTGGCCCAGTGGGGAAAGGGCATGGGGGGAGGGGTCGGCCCTGGGCAGCAGGGAACAGCAGTGGGAAGGGCTTGAGGGGCCACTGTGGGGGTTGGGAAGGGTTCGGGGGGCCACTAGGGGTTTGGGAATGGATTGGGTGGTTGCTGGGGCGGGAAGGGAATGAATCGGGGCCCTAGCAGCCAGTAGGGGTCGGGGCCCCCCCAATATTTAGGTGAAGCAACGCCCCTGGGGGTCAAGGAGATTAGAACCTCGGAGGGGAGGCTTCAAATGTCTCCCAGTGTTTGCTGCTGTAATGTCCAACTGAACTGATAGCAAAGTCCTTATATGCTGTGACCCTGAGATCTAATAAACTTTTTGACTTCCACTCTGCCTATGCTTTGCTCCTGAATGCAAGGTGGAATACCTGGCCCTTTGGAGCATGAAGGAACTGTGCCCTGAATCTTCAGGGGCAGAAGGGACCCCCACAATCCACCCTGCTGGCACTACAGGGAGAAGCAGAGCCACCCTGGGCCAGAAGGCAGGCTCCACACTCCCGTCCCACCCCTGGCCCAGCTCCCACGGGCAGGGCAGGCCGGTGCGACTGGTTGCTCCGCTCCAGGGGCAGGGCTGGCTGGCATGCAGTATGGCCTCCAGTACAACCTTCGGGCTGCACTACATGTTCCAGCCAGCCCCACTGTCCCCAGGGGATGATCAGCTGTACTGGGGCCAGTCTCTGGCCTCAAGGCTTCCCCAGCGCTTGCCAAACCACAGGGGGAATGCCCTAGTTTGGGGGGGGGCCCATGTATGGGGGCCATGGCTCTAGGCAAAAGGGTGGTGCCCATCCATGGGAACACAGGGGTCCCAAGACCCCTAATCCACCTCTGTGAATCTTTTTTCCTCAGAAGCAACACCCCTGCTTCTGAGTTTAGCTTCCGTGAATAAACCCAGACCCCAAGAAGGGGGGTGTCATAGGATGAGCCCTTATTGCCAAGAAGGCTAACAGCATTTGGGATGTTAGTGGGAGCATTGCCAGCAAATCGAGGGATGTGCACATGATTATTCCCTCTATTCAGCATTGGGGAGGCCACATTTGGAGTGTTGTGTCCAGTTTTGGCCCCCACACCTTACAGGAAGGATGTGGACAAATTGGAGAGAGTCCAATGGATGTCAACAAAAACAATGACGGGGCTGGAACATGTGACTTATGAGGAGACACTGAAGGAACTGGTCTTCTTTAGTCTGCAGAAGACATGAAGTGAGGGAGGAATTTGATAGCAGCCTTTAACTACCTGAAGGGGGTTCTAGAGAGAACAGAGCTGGGCTGTTCTCAGTGGTGGCAAATGACAGAACTAGGAGCAGTGGTCTCAAGTTGCAGTGGAGGGTCTAGGTTGAATATCAGGAAAAACTGTTTCTCTAGGAGGGTCAGGACCATAACTACAGTGGGGCAAAAGAGGCAAAGGCCCAGGTGCCAATTTGAGAGGGTGCCAGCAAAGTTCCTTCTAAGGGGCCAAAGCAGCTGAGCAGCATGTGCTGCTAGCTGCATAGCCCCGCCATGCATGGGCCCAGTCCTGCCCCCCTGGCCCAATCCTGCCCCCCCAAGCTCCGCTACCTGCCCGGCCTCACCCCAGCAGGGTGGAGCAGCCAGCCTGACCTGCCCCCAGCCATCCACGACTCCCTGGGGGACGGAGGGGGCCAGCGCTGAGCTCTGGTGTGCAGGGTCAGGGCGCTGGAGTGGCCCGCCCCGCTCCCAGACAGCTTCAGCCACTTTGCACCCGCCCCATCTCCAATGGGCCTGCTGCATGACCTTGGCAGGGGGCCAGGGGCAAAGCGGCTAAAACTCTTTGGGAGCAGGGCGGGCCACTCCAGCACCCCAACCCTGCTGCACACCAGAGCTCAGCGCCAGCCCCCTCAGCCCCCCCAGGGAGGCATGGCCGGCTGGGGGCAAGCCAGGCTGGCTGCTCCACCCTGCTGGGGTGATGCCGGGCGGGCAGGTGGGGCGAGCAGCCGCCAGTCCCTGTGGCCCCCCCAGGGGTTGGAAGGGGGGGTTAGGGCCCCCTTCCCTGGCCGCCGGAGTGGTGCTGCCAGGCCCCTGGCTGTTCCTCCGGCCGGGGGAGCTCTTATTGAGCCTGCGCAGAGAGTCTGCGCAGGCTCAGTGAGAGCTGACTCTGAACAGGAGTTTCAAAAACTCCCAGCTCAGAGTCACTGCCTAGACAGGGATTGCAGCTGCTGGCCGTGCATGGCCGGTAGCTTCCCTGTACCAGGCAGCCCTGGGGGCTGCATGGCCATGTGGCCATGCAGCTTAGAGGGAACATTGGTGCCAGACCCTTCCTGGCCCCAAAGAGGAATGTGCATTCCTCACGGTGCGGGGAAAGGGAAGCCCCACCTGGCTCTGGCCATGGCAGGGGAAGGGAACTCCCACCAGGCTCTGGCTGCGCTGCCTGGCAAGCGCAGCTAGTCCTGGCCAGGAGGGTGCCTCTTCCCGCTGTCCAGCAAGCATGACCAGTGCTGGGTGGGACGGTGCCTTTCCCCAAAGGCACCCCCCCTGCCTGGTGCTGGCCATGCTTGCCGGGCAGCGGGGAACCTAGGAGTCCCTGCCAGCAGCAGGGAAAGTCCCCGCCGGGGTTCTCTGTTGGGGGACTCCCTGATGCTGAGGCTGGATTGGGCCCTGGGGGGGCTGGGGGGCATCCAGGGCTGCTTGCCCTGGGCGCTGACTTTTCTAGTTATGGCTCTGAGGAGGGTGGTGAGCATGAGAATAGGTTATCTAGGGAGGTAGTGGAATCTCCATCCTTAGAGGTTTATAAGGTCTGGCTTGACACAGCCTTTGCTGGGATGGTTTAGTTCAGGGGTCTCAAACTCAAATTGCCACAAGGGCCACATCAGAACTAGTACAGGGCTGCATGAGAACTAGTAAGTTAGCCCGAAGGCCGCACCACTAAAACCTTTTCTTACAATGATATTGCAAATATTGGTAACAGCGGGTTACTTACCAGTAACCGTCCTTCAAGATGGGCTGCTTGCATACATTCAGTGTTAGGTGTCTACATGCCACAGAGCACAATTGGTTGGAAACTCTTCAGCCCCAGCCCATCAGAGCAGGACCAGCATACAATGCCCCCTCCAGCCACTCCTGCAGCTATATATATGGCTCTGACCCTGATCCTCTTCAGTCCATTCTAGTTGCCAACTCCGAGTAGCCAGGATGGTGGGAGGGTCCTGAATGTATGCAAGCAGCCCATCTTGAAGAAGGACGGTTACTGGTAAGTAACCCGCTGTTCTTCTTCAAGCGCTGCTTGCATCATTTAGCGTTCGGTGACTACTAGCTGTACCGTGGACAGTGGGCGGAGTTGGGGTTTTCCACCTTCAGCACGGCTTTCTGCATAAAGGCAAACTCAAGGCATGGTGGAGTGCCTGAATAATAGGCTTTTCGACCTACCTAAAGGGGATGTATTTTAACTCTCTAATGTCCCGAGAGAACACTGTACAAGGGGACCAGAGAGAGACTATATGTCACCCTGTCTTGGAGATTAGAAGTATCAATGTTGAGCTATTCTAAAAGCTTTGAACACCCACAACCCCAGGGATAGAAGGGGTGCCTGAAAGGGATAAGGAAGCTTCTCAGTCCTCCTAGAGAAAAGCACTGTACCCCTCGGTTGTTCTAAACGAACACTACCCGAGGAGACTAATGAAAGGAAGTGTGTCACCTGTTCTGAAGGTGGGATGTAATTACTGGGCCATCCTAACTGCTTTGGGGCCCCTCAATCTTAAGTGTGGTAAAGACCATCAAGCAAGAGGGGAAGCTCGAGACTTGGGATACCCACTGTGAGGCAAATGGCTCTCATGACCCCGAAAGTAGGGGTTAGGCTAAGGCCTACCCTCCCCATTCTGCATGGGTAGTTGCACTACAACCTGCAAGCATTAGGAACCAAGACAAAACTGTTAAGCAAAATTGCTCTAACAGGGTAACAGTGGAAAACAAGGGGAAAGGGACTAGTGGCAAATTCAATGTTCCCTCTAAGAGCCACTGGCAGCTGAGCAACTCCTGTTGCTCGCTGCGTGGGGCCCCCCACCCCCCCCCCACGGGCCTGATCCTGGCGCCCCCCGCTCCCCTGGGAACCCCCCCAGCCTGCCCAGCCCCTCCCCGCACTCCTACCCTGCATGGCCCTGCCACAGCTCCTGGGGCCAGAGAAGCACTAATGGAGCATGCTCAGACATTCTGGGCATGCTCCGTTAGAGCTTCTGTGGGCGGGAGTTTTAATAACTCCCTGCCCCACAGGAGCTGTGAGCAGGGCTTCTGGCTGCTGGCCCTGCATGGCTGGCAGCCTTCCCTGCGCAGGGGGGCTGTGGAGACCTGCGCGGCTGCGCAGCTTAGAGGGAACATTGGACTGGCAATGCTAACCTAGAACCCAGAAGGCAAGTATGACCTCTGGGTCCCATCCACGAGTTGAAGCAATTGCGATACACACTGCCCAAGACACTGTTGAGGAGTCAATGACCTCTAGAAATAATCCTATTAGAGTCTCTGAGTATGGACTCAGTGTTGACCTCCCCCTTGGAGGTAGAACTGACCCTGAATTGGCAAGGGAAAGTACAAACTGCAAATGGTGGTCTGTGTGAAAATACCAAAGCAAAAGGGAAAAGGGAATTTCTTGTCTCGGTACCTCCCTTTTCCACTGGGAGAATGCCGGCAGACCCTGGACACTGGGATCAAGATCTAGGGTAGTGAGAAAAAGCAAGGAATAAAGGAGAATGTCAGTAAGCGATTTGAAGCTGACCTTCTCATATCCCAGGGTGCCTCTTGCAATGTGCGCAAGGGAAAGCTAAGAGCTGTGCTAACAGGAGTCCCCCCAGACTTCTGTGGTGAGTGTATAGGGGATGCAAGATCACAGACAGCCTCTAGGGATTAAAATGCAGAACTCCATAGGGTCAAAAAGGGATGAGGCCCAGGAAAACTGTATAATTCACTTCCCCTAAGGTAAGGCTAAAACACCAAAGTGAACCAAACGGAGTCCCAAGGCTTTCCTTGGAATATGAGTGAGGCTATCTCCTTACACTGGTCACTCTCCAGGACTGGAGTGGAGGGGGTGTCTCTCTTAGGCTTACTATTGTAAATACCTAAGTGCTTTCATTGCTGTTCTTGTCAGGGTCAAGGAGGTCTGAGACCACCTCCCTATAGGCAATATGATGGAGAGATGGAAAGAAAGGGAACTGTTGAAAGTCCCCTCCCCCCACAGAGTGGGGGAAGAGGGGAATACCACCTGGAGAAAGGGAGCGAGTCCATTTGAGAGTTACGCAGCAGAAGACACGTTGTTCATGGACAGCAGAGACACAAATCATCATATGACATGATAAGCAACAAATAAGGAATTGGGGCGGCATATAAGTTGGGGAGATACCTAAATAGGTTACCCCTGAGGACAGGAATGCCCCACTGCTCTTAAGGGAGAAAAACTTCCCTCAGATCCCTGGAAGCCCTTGGATCTCCCATGGGGGACCACGGAAACCCTAGTGGCAAGAGAGGGGGAGAGAGATCCATTGGTCTTGCCCCTCTGATGGCAATGGATAGTTCTTATTGAAGAGCAAGGGTATTAAGGTGGACTGGTCTGAAGATTTTACGCTAGAAGAGGAGTAGAGTTATGATGGAGTCAACAGGATATCCCTACTTATGGGTCCAAGAAAACCAAGGGGTTTGTGGGAGGCTTTGTTGAGGGAGTGGAAGAGGAAGGGTCCGTGGGGGTACAACTTTAGGTGCTTCGACTGACTAGCACCAGAGTCGCTTGGTCCCTGTTCTCTGCTATTATGAACTATGTGGTTTGAAAAGGGAGAGTAGTAGACCAGTCACCATCCCTTTAGGGGATGCCATACCCCAAACTATGAATGGTTGCCACCTAAGAACACAATGGCAGGTGACCCTGCTAATCCATGAGGATGGTTAAGGGTGGCTAGGGATATCCTACTGATGCGTTCCCTCATGGTAATGGAAGGACCAGATAAAGGCACCCTTAGATCTCCAGACACAGAGTTATGAAGCACTATAATGTGCTCCATTGACCAGCAATTAATGTCATATGGATCCATCCCTCATGACTATGAGGCCAGGATTGTGGCTGCCAGGTGGAATTTATGTCCTGTATTTAAGGGCATTTAGGACTGCAGTTGACCCAAGTGCTGGGCAAATAAAGGGGTCTGGATGAAACAATGTTTTAAGTGGCTGGAGTCACCAGGAATTTGTGGATGGATGAGACAGTGAAGAGGGAGGATGCAGGAATGTGTTCAAATATCCTGGGGCCCACGGGGGCCCTGTGGGTATCTAGTTAGGGAGTATAAGACCCTGGAAGAGAGTGAGGAGATGAATTGGCTTAAGCGCCTGGAGCCAGTCCACAGGCCTGGGACTGGCCAGCTGAGAGGGCATGGACTGATGAAGAAAGGACCCTAACGTGCAGGGAGAGGGTAGCCTGAGATAAGTTATTTACCCTCTGGTGTGGAAGAGGGGGCTTTATGAACCCAGGAATGGTGCTTCCCACCCCTTAGCTGCAGGTGGGCCGCGTATAGGGTCCCTGCCACTGATTTCTGAGGGGTTGTTAAGGTAGGGATGGATGGGGGAGGGTGGGCACCAGGAGAGGCCTCTTAGATGAGGCCCCAGCCTCTTATGAGGAGGTCTCCCATGGAGAAAGGGATCTTGGGTCCCCGAGGGGCTGATCTGGTCCCTGACACAGCAGAGAAGGCCTCGTTAGCTGCCTTTGTCTTTCTCTGTGTTGGGGCAGGCTAGGAGGTGACTAGGCATCTATGATGGAAGCATGCCCAAAGATTGGAGGGCTGATCTGGGGCCCTAGCACCATTTGACAGTAATCTGTTTCCTCCACAAGCAATGACCATCCCTCAAAGGGGAGGTCCTGAATAGTCTGTTGTGTATCTTGTGGCAGGCCTGCCTCATACAACCATGCCACGCATCTCATCACAACGGCTGAGGCTACTCCCCGACTTGCCGTATCTCAGGCATCCCATGCAGCCAAGAGTGAGTCTCGGGATGCCAGTGAGCCCTCTTCTATGAGGGAGTCATAGTCCTCCCTATGATCCTGTGGGAGGAGGTCTCTGTATCTCTTTAAGGACTCCCAGATACCTAGGGTGTACTTTCCCACTAGCGCCTGGTGGTTCACAATCCGGAGTTGGAAGGCAGAGGTAGAGTATACCTCCCTGCCAATGATATCTCATTGTCTTGCCTTTTTGGCTCTTGGCATGAGATCCAGGGAGGATTGGGTCCCACGCCCTAAGGCAGTTTCCATCACCCAGGGGCTCGGACTCGGGTGCTAAACCAAGACGGGAAAATCCTCCAGTGGGACCTGGTACTTGTGGCCTGCTTACATCCAAGACTGGAGGAATAGAAGCGGGGCTTTGCCAGCGAGTTCTGGCGAGGTCATGTATAGTAGGGTGTAATGGCACTGCTATTGCATCTGGGCAAGATGTTAACCCGGGGTTGAATAGGGGTTCTGGTTCCCGCGATGGGCTTGACCTCTAGACCTGTGTGCATGGTAACACTGCGGAGGAGGCCAAAGTGGGCTGTAGTGTCTTCCCTATATAACCATGGCCTGAGATTTAAAGCCCTATCTGGGTTTATATGTAGAGTCGAGGTGGTCCCTGACTCCTCGGTACTGTGGAAAGACAGCTGTATGAGGGCTTCCCATGGTACCGACCACTCATGGGGCCAGTACCAGTAGGCACTCAGTGCCAGCGATCCTTCCCAGACCCATCTGCCCCTTTGAGAAGGAATGACCTGCTCAGGGAGTGTGACATCTCTTGGAGCCAGGGTGGAAGACCTTTTTTGGTGCCAGTATGTATGGTCAGTGCCAGGGACGCAGTGTCGCTATGGTACCAGGAGAGGGAGAGCGCATTCTATGGCACTTGAGTGTAGGGCTCGGGGCAGTGCTGGAAGGCCTTTTGGGGGAAGCTCCTTCCAGTCGCAGTGCCAGAGAGCTCAGCACCATACTACAAGATGGAGAACGGTGCCGCCCTGGCACAGTCCATTTCCCCAGAAGGAAAGCAGACTTTCCTCTCTCCTTTAGAGTCTTAGGAGGAGGCAGCATAGGCAAAAGCAGGATGGCCTTTGCCGCCTCAAAACCCTCTGGGGTGGAGGGGATCTCCACAGTCTCCTGGCACCTGTACCAAGAAGGACCCCGACAGGGGGAGCTGGATCAGTGCCCACACTTCAGTGCCAATGTAGAGGCCAATCATGCCATCTTCTGCTCCTGTGGGGAGCAATGCTGAGAGGGCTCTAGTGCTGATCTGGCACGCGGTGCTGGCGCCAAAGATGACCCCAATTCTCCAGGGATAGGCTGCCGTGTTTGCTCCAGGACTAACACATGGCACCTCTGCTCCCTGTCTTTCAGTGTTTTCGGTTTAAAAGACTGACAGATGGAACACTCAGTGGCCTGGTGCAACTCACTCAGGCACCGAAGGCACTTCTCATGGAAGTCGCCCCATGGGAAGGCCTTGCCACAAGCAGCACCAGGTTTGAAACCTGGCATCATAAGCAGCTCTTGGGAGTGGTCTTCTGGCTCCAAACTCGTACGCTCAGTAAAAGTGCTGGTTCTTGGTGGAATGATGTCCACAAACAGATCTTCCAGATCGAACAGGCAGCTCATGCACGGTGAATTGACAGGCACTTGCATGATCACAAGGAAAGGCCTGTTCCGATACAGTCGCTGAGGGTGGAAAAAGGAACAGAGGAGGATCAGAGTTGGGGCCATACATATACCCACAGGAGTGGTCGGAGGGGGTGTTGGTTGCTGGCCCTGCTCTGAGAGGCTGCGGCTGAAAAGTTTCTGACCAATTGTGTGCTGCAGCATGTAGACACCTAACACTGATGCAAGCAGCGCTTGAAGAAGAACGATAGTGTCACTGCATGCCACAAGAAATAGCTTTAGGGCAGGGGTACTCAAACGGCGGCCCGCGGTCCACAATCCGGACCGCAAAGATGTTTCTGGTGGACTGCGGCAATATTCCCTCTAAGGGGAGAGGGCAGCTGAGCAACTCCAGTTGCTCGCTGCGCTGCCCCCCACCCCGCTCCCGGAGCACACCCCCTGCTCCCGCTAGCCCCCCCGCTCCCGGAACACGCCCCCCCGCTTGCGGCATCACCCCCCCCCAGCAGTAGGCCTACCCTAGTTGCTTGTGGACCCCGATGAATGGTGGAAGGCTGAATGTGGACTGGCTCGCAAAAAGTTTGAGTACCCCTGCTTTAGGGGCTACATGTGGCCCATGGGCCACAGGTTCGAGAACCCTGGTTTAGTTGATGTTGACCCTGCTTTAAGCAAGTGTTGGACTAGATACCTCCTGGGTTTCTTCCAGCTCTCACCTGTAGTGGCTAACACCTCTGCTTAACATGCAGAAGGTCCTGGGTTCAATTCCCAGGGGGTTGGACTTGATGATCTCATGAGGTCCCTTCCAGCCCTATGATTTGATTTGATTTGAAGAGCAGGTAGAAGCTATGGTTCTAGGAGCAAACTGGGCAGAATCTGTGTCTGTGCTAAAGGTCCAAGAAAAGGGAGAATAAAGAGCAGGGCAGGGAGAGCCCTGGCCACAAGGAGGCACACAGATAGCAGCTAATCTGGTTACAACCTTCCAGGATCAAATTAGCCCTTTCCGCCACAGTGTGGCACTGGGAGCTCATGCTCAACTGATTAGTGTGCTCATTCCCCCCTTCCTCCCCTGCGTCCTTTTCAGAGATATTCTTCAGTGTCTCCTGGCCTGGCAGTACAGCTGACACTGTTCCTAGATGGACCCATGACATTTGGCTGTGTTAAAACAGAGTATTTGACTGTGCCTGGCTTATCAAGTGATTCAGCCCACTCTGTCTCAGTGACCTGTGCTTGCCATTATTTACCGCCCCCCCCATCCCCATTTGTGTGTCATCTGTAAACATGATCAACATGATTTTATGCTTCCATCCAGGTCACTGATAACAATGATATGAAGAGTAGGGCCAAGAACTGATCCCCAGGAGTGCTAAAGTGCTGGAATGGGTTCCCTAAGAAGGGGGTGGAATTTCTGTCCTAGAGGTTTTTAAGGCCTGGCTTGACAAAGCCTTGGCTGGGATGGTTTATGTGGGGTTGGTCCTGCTCTGAACAGGGAATTTGACTAGATGACTCCTGTGGTATCTTCCAACTCTCATCTTCTGTGATTCTATGACTCCACTGAGCACAGACCCACTCAAAAATGATTTCCTGGGCATAGTTACATTCTGTGACCTGTCAAATAGCCAGTTTATTATCCATTTAATGTGTGCCATGGTCACTTTATATCTTTCTAGTTTTCAACCAAAACGTTGTGCAGCACCACATCAAACAGCTTTCAGAAGTTGAAGTATATTACATCATATATTACTGGTACCTTAAGAACCAAACTTGTCACCTCATAAAAATACATCAGATTAGTTTGACAGGATCTATTTTCCATAAAATTCCATGTTGATTGGTACTAATTACATTACCCTCCTTTAATTCTTTATTAACTGCCTCCCATATCAGCCACTCCATTCTCTTCCCAGAATTGATGTCAGGTTGATGGGCAGGGCCAGCTCAACCCATAAGCAAATGAGGCCCTGGCTCAGGGTGTCACTTGTTTATTGGCAGCCTCAGTGTTGCACCAGGGGCAGGGCAAGCCGGCCTGTCCCTGTGCTCCTGCCCCTTCCCAAACCAGTCTCTCTGCCCCTGGGGGCAGAGCAGGCCAGCCCATGGGTTGGGCTCCACTCTCTGACCCCACCTCTGGGCCAGACCTCCCCACCCCTAGGGAGTAACAGCCGACCCAGGAAAGGGGCAGGAAAGCAGAGCCGGGCCTCTGGGCTGGCCCGCTCCTCCCCTGGGCTGACTGTTCTCTCCCCTGGAGGTGGGGGCGAGCCAGCCCAGAACTGAGGCCATGTTCTGCCCCCCGCACCCCTGTGGTGTTTTGGACTACCTAGGGTCATTGGGGTTGTCATAGTGATAAATGGGAGAGTCGTTTAGGTGCTGGGAAAACCTTTCTGTCACCTCTCTCTCTCTCAGTTCTCTTTCAATAAAGACTTCTATTACAGCTCTGAATATGCTGTCCTTCTTATTGGATTATAATTTCCCTTAAAACTCTACAACCCCCAACACAGGGGGAGCATAAAATCAAAAGCCAGCTCAGGGTGCCAAAGCCCCTTGAGCCTCATCTGTTGATGGGCATATAATTCCCTAGCTCATCCCATTCACACTTTAAAAAATTGGCACATTAGCTTTATTCCAGTCGTCTGGGACTTCCCTATGCTCCAAAACTTGCTGAAAATAAAGATTAACAGTCCAGAAGTCCTCAGCCAGCCCATTTAAAGCAGCATTTCCCACCATGTGCTGAAGAGTTTTTTCAAAAAGAATATGTGAGAACGAGGATAGGGCAGCTACCTTCTGACTGGCCATCTGCCTCACCGCTGCACCTCCTCTGGGGCACAACAAGTCAGAGTTAAAATCTCCCTCTGTGCCCTCCTCCCCTCCTGTGTGAACAATGGGCTGGATCGTCTGCCCTCTGCTCTCCTTCTGCAGTTGCCAGCCCCGGGCGGGGAGAAGAGAGGTCCCTGGAATTTGAGGCATGCCACAGCAGAGAAGAAGTTAGTGACCACTGTTTTAAAAGTCTTGGGTGGAAGTTATCTGGGCCTGCTGATTTGAAAATGCCTGAATTTAGCAGCTGCTGTTTAACATCCTACAGAGATACTAACGGCATGGAAAGAGTGGTATCACCACCGTGTGATAACACTTAATCTGCTTGTCCCCAAAAGTGGACATTTATAGAAAATTTTTGCCTTTTTTGCATTATTATTGATAATTCTATTGTTTCCATATAGTCATGGAGCAGTGCCTTAGCAGGATTCTCTTTGTTCTAACATATTAAGTCTCCTTATTGTCCTTAACTTTGCTGACCATGGATTTCACCTTATGTCCCTTGACTTCCCTTATCAATCTTCTACAATTTCAAACTTCTGATTTATGTTCATTGCTATCAACTTCCCTTATCTTCCATTTGTTATATTTATTTATTTATAGCTGCCTTCAAGTTCCCGTCTAAATCAGGTTAGTTTTATAACCAGCACAGCCTTCTTCTTAGTTTATGGCTTATTGTCCATTTGGTAAGATCTTCTTAAATGATTCCTAATAATCATTCACATTTTCCTGATTAAATTCTTCCGTCCAGCTGATTTGGCTCTTATTGTTTTCAGCTTTGTGAAACTGGCCCTATTAAAAGCACCAAGTATATATTACTGAGCTGAACTGTATTATGTTTGCACATTACAAATGTGATCAAATCATGATCACTTGTACCTAAGTTAAGATTAATTTTTAGTTCTGTGGTAATTTCTTCTTTCATCCATTAAAACAAGACTGTAACAGATTATACCCCTGCATTCCCACCTTACCTACTACTGTAATAAGCTTTGTACAAAGCATATCTAAGATATCATTTGGAAAAAAATATGTGTGGCCACATTGCATGTGAAGTTGTACGAGTTCCCTGTATGATGATATTAACACAGGGATCATCAGCCTGAAAGATAAGAAGAGCCATTTTTAAAAATTCCTTCAAAACCCAAGTGTTTTGAGAGCTGCAATGGGTGTATAATCTCCTGGTGGGGGTAGCTGGGCCAGGCTGCCTGCTGCAGGGCCCTTGGTGAGGGTTAGGGGAGATCCTGGAAAAAGGAGCAGGTACCCCAGTGGTGGGGTAGTCTGGATCCAGGAGCAGACCACCCGCAGGGTCCCCTGGTGGTTGGGGTGAGGGATAGCCTGGGGCCACAAGGGAATAGTCAAAGAGCTGCATGTGGTTCCAGAGCCACAGGTTGCAGACCCCCTGCAGGCCTCAAATCCCACAGGCCTACCCAAACAGAAGTTGGTGAAAATGGTGGGTTACCTGTGTAACCATCCTTCTTTGAGATGGGCTGCTCTCATACATTCAGTTCTAGGTGTCTATGTGTCGCAGTGCAAGATTGGCCAGAAACTTTTTGCCCTACCCTGTCAGAGCAGGGTCAGTGGCCAATGCCCCCTCTGGCTGCTGCCATGGCTATATATATGGCCTTGACCATGATCTTCCTCAGTCCCTTCTTATTGCAAACTCTGAGTAGCAGGGATGGAGGAAGGGCCCTGAATGTATGTGAGCAGCCCATCTCAAAGAAGGACGGTTACACAGGAAATCTCTCTCTGTTCTTCAAGCGCTGCTCACATCATTCAGTTCTAGGTGACTAGTAGCCGTACCATGGATAGTGGGTGGCGTGATGCTGTCTGGGTCTGGGGACTGGTTATGGTTATCTTTCATATTAATATTTCATATTTGCAATAATCCATATGTGATATACCATGTTTGGTGTCAATAGAAAAGCTGTAATCAGCTAAGAATGATTGTATAGTTTATGTGTAGGTATCAAGCCTATATTAGAAATTAGAAATCTATTTGTTTTTATGTGTGTTCCAAGTGATTCATTCTTAAGGCAATCCCAGACTGGGTGTCTGCAAAATGGTGGGTTACTTACCAGTAACCGTCCTTCGAGATGGGCTGCTCAGATTCATTAAGTAATAGGTGTATCTGTACCACAGCTCACGATTGGTCAGAAACTTTTGCTCTAGCCTGTCAGAAGATGGCTGGTGGTCACCGCCCCTAGCGCCACCCATGGCTATATATATGGCCACCACCCGGCCCCTCCTCAGTTCCTAAAAGCCGCCAACTCCAATAGTAGGGATGGTGGGAGGAACCTGAATGAATCTGAGCAGCCCATCTTGAAGAAGGATGGCTACTGGTAAGTAACCCACCGTTCTTCAAACGCTGCTTGGATACATTCAGTAATAAGGGACTGCTAGCTGTGCCGACAGATGGTGGGAGGAGTTGGCTTTTCAGCCCTCAGCACAGCATGTCTCCACAATGGGAAGCTGTCCAGCAAGAAAGTCTTTAGAAGGTCTAAGATGACCTAAGGACTGAAGGCCAGGCCAGACCAGCCTGAGGCACCCAGGAATAACCCACGGGAGAACAAGGGGTCCAGCTTGTCCGAGCACCTGACAATGCATGAGCACACAGTGACTTAAGATCACCCCATCAGAGGGTGTGAGAGGTGACACGCCTTATAGTTTGACCAAGGACTGCGTCGCCAGGAGGAACACCTGGGAGAGTATGGACAGGAAGGTGTTAAGGCCAGGAAGATAGGTATTCTGGCACTATCACTTTTTGGTGCAAACCTGCGAAAGGGTAGAGGGACCCTGACGCTGGTAGGCCACCAGTGGGTAAGCATAGGGTGCTGCCACCCCTTTCACTGTGTCAGTAGGGGAAGCACAAGTAGGATCGTGCCCCAGGGCTGAAGTGCAACTCTGACCAGTCAGTCTCCTTCAGTAAGGGTGATGCTACAAAGAGAGGGGAAGGGAAGGCCTAGGAGACTATCCTCTTCCCAGCCTGATGGGGAACAATGCAGGGAGGCAAAGGGTGACACCCTCTGGCAGCACGAAGAGTGAGCAGTGCGCTCGAGCTGGCATGAAAGGCAAGGCAGGTGCTAAATCGATGCTATGGCTAAGCAGGGACTAGCCATAAGTACGGTGTCGAGTGGCCCTATAGGGCAAAACCAAGGCCAACATGATGTTACCGAAGGGACCCCGACCTTCCCTTACCTTGTGAGGTGAGCTGTTAACACCCACCACATTGCACTGCAAATAGGCAGTGGCAACACTACCTATCCTTTTATTACTATTATTATTGTCATCATTATTATATTATGTTATAATACATTATATTAACTCGCTAGCTAGCAAATGACCACTGGGCAGAACCCAAGATGTGGGTTACTGCCGGGGCTGCCGCCGGTATGGAATGGGGGCCACAGCTAGACTTTTTTCCCATGAGGAACCCGAATACCAGGACCCAAGTCTATGATGATGGTCGTTCCTTTGGCATACCTAGACCTGTAGTACATGAGGACCACAGCTCACAGGCCGGACCATGGGAAGGAGTGGAAAGTGGGGACTGTGCACGTGAGTATTGTGGGTGCTGCAGAACCAGGACCATGAGGGAGATCTCATGGTCCAGCACGGGGGGGAAGGAGTTTCCTCTAGCAGGGGTGGAACGAGGATACATCACCCTGCAGGGTGCCAATCTGAATTTTCCTTTTGGGACACCTTCATGCCCTTCCATTCTAATCTGTTTGTTACTAGGTATTAATTATTATTGGAAGAGTGACCTCTGTCAAGGGTCAGGGAGTTCCTGAGATTTGAGGTCGCTGCCCCAGCTACCAGATGGCCCAATTGCAGATGCCATCGGAGGTGTGGGGAGTCTCGCCCTCCCTAGCACATGAGCCTAGTAAGTCAAGGGATGGTTACTAAGGCTAGGAATGGTCTTCGAGCCAAGTAAGAGGGATGTTGCTTGATGGGGCTCCTATGGGAACCCCTTAAGCTCTCCTTTGAGCAGCCCCTGCATTCAGACAGTCCCTTGGGTGAATTTAAGAGTGGGCGCTCGTTAGGTAGAGCACTCCTGGGAAACAACTCATATTTGTAACAAATCTGCCCCATCAGTCCCCAGCCTGCAACTGGGAAACTGGCAATCGGCAATACATGGAAGGTCAAACAAACTAAGGGAGAGGAAGGGCAGCATCCCGAAGTTTCCTCAGCTTACAGCACCCAGTATTCCCAGGAAATCTCTATCTGAAAACTGACTAGGCCCAACCCTGCCTAGCTTTCAAAATCAGACAAGGTCGGGTCCTCTATAGCAGAGCAGGGAGGGTGCAGGCACGAATGCCTTTGGGTGCTCCGTCAGCAGAGTGGGGCCTCGAGTGCAACCACAGCGCTTGTAGCCCCCACCGGGCCATTGATATACAACTGTACCCCTAAGACTAGGGGTAGGATACGGGTCATGGGGACCAAGGTCCCAAGTGCTGGGCAACCAGATCCCATGATGTCACATGGGGTTTGAGTCCAGGATTCAAGACAAAGGGGCACCTCCCTTTTTAATGCAACCATGGCTCTTTCCCCTTTGGAAGAGGGAAGAAAGGTTAATGGATGAGGCTCTGCTGCAGTGAAGCCCTTCTCAAGCGTGCCCACCCGCGCCCTCAGCCAGCTGATGGGAGGGTTGATCTACTTAATGAGGGGCACAAGCAGCCAGACCCAATACTTGTGTCCAGGGCTCCAACTCCGGTGTGTGCAGCTGGTACCTGATGGGGCAGGACCAGAGCTACCCTCAGAACCTAGTGAGGAGAGGTATGGCCAAGTCGAAGTATTGCACCTTAGAGCCCTTAATGGGGATCGTCCACGTGTCAGCTAGTCAGCGTTTGGTGATGAAACAGGGAAGAAGCAGTGCAAAACAGGCGGGTAGAGGGGGTAAGAGCTCCCCTGGCGGTCCTTTTATAGGGATGGGCACTTGGGTGGCTGGTTCGGAAGCCATAAAAGGCCCAGGATAAGGACTTACCCCGGAGGAGTGTGCATGTACGGCTCCCTGGTATGGTGAGGGTATGTGAGGGGGAGCACTGGTGTACCTCGGGATGACCGAGGGAAGGCATCATGTTCCGATATCAGTAAGTTGCACTTGGTTCCAGCCTATACATCCCCAGGGGAGAGGGATGTTCTCTGCCCATTCTTCTATCTGAGCTTAGACTCAGCATTAAGACCTTGGGGTCTGGGAGCGTGACAGTGGGCCCATGGGGAGGAGACCCAAGTATTTTATCTCTCCCTGGGGCTCGCAGGCCATGCCCAGAACAGTGTCCATCTCCGGCAGGAAGAGTGTATCCCCGCCGAAGGGCAGGTCTAGGGCCACCTGTTGGGAGGCCGGAGGCACCCTTGCATCCCCAAGCCAAGCTGCACAATGCAAGGTCACTGCCAAGGCCATTGTGCAGGATGCTGTGTCTAAGGCATCCCAAGCCAAGAGAAGGAGGTCCTGTGAGGCTATCCTGCCCTCCTTGAGGAAGCTGTTGTATTCTTCCCTCACCTCTTGTGGGAGTAGGTGTCTGAACTTATATACTGACTCCTATACTTCCAGCATATACCTGCCTACTAGGGCCTGGTTGTTGGCGACACATAGTTGAAAGGTGAGGAAGAATATACCTTCTGACCAAGCAATTCCAGCTCCCTGGCATCCCTCGATGTTGGGAGGAGGTCTCTAGGAGTTTGACCCAGCCCTAAGACAGCTTCCGTCACCCTTGGAGATGGAGCCGGGTGGTGTGAGAGCGAGGGAAACTCCAACCCCGGGACTCTATATTTTAGAACCACCGTGTCTGAGACCAGGGAGATAGAACCCAGGTTCTGCCAACAGGAGGAGGCTAAATCCCACATACTGGGATGCAGGGGAACCATTACAGACTCCGCTAATGAGAACACGGGCCCGAATACCGTGTCAGCAGCCCCTTTGCAGGACTGGACCTCCATACCCATATGGGCAGAGACTCGGCACAGGAGGAACCTGAATGAACTCCCAATCCAAGTTCTAGGGAAAACTCCCCATGCCCCTTATGGAGGAAGATGAGGAGATTGTAATAGGAGAATAAACTGAGAGGGAAAAACCCTGAGAAGAGGAAAGCAGGGAAGTTGAACAGGCCCCGCTTAAATTTGTCCTCTGTGGTCGCAAGTGAGGACAAGAGTATGACGAGTGGGGAGATAGAGGAATCCCTATCAGAGGCTATCGTAGATATTTGTGTGAAGGGGGTAGTCAGGCAGGGGCGTCACTGCCCCAGGGAGGGATCCAGGGCACAGCCCCCGCCCCCGGCCCACAGGCCACACCCCCTCACCGGGGACAGGGCCGGAAGCTGCCACACGCCGTTGTGGGCAGCTGGACCCGCATCCCCAGCCGGGGATGGGGCCGGAAGTGGCCACAGGCGGCTGGGCCCCACATCCAAGGCCGGGGACGGGGCCAGAAGCAGTCTCCGCAGTCAAGCCCTGGATCCCCAGCTGGGGACAGGGCTGCCGCGGCCACAGGTGGCTGGGCCCTGGATCTCTAGCCCAATCGGGCTGGAGACCAGGGGGACCGCCAAACCCGGGGCACCGGCGCTGGGATTTGGGGCACATGGCCCGGCTGTCCAGCACCAGCGATGCCCCTGTAGCCAGGTACTTGTTTGCCTCATACCTTTTCTACTCTGTTCTTTGGAGATAGAATGAGGAGGTAAAGGAACAAAAGTGGCTACTTTTGTAGCCACTGTTCCGGGAAAGCCAGTCTTGTCATCAGTACGTGCCCACTTTCCTCAGTAGAGGAGTGTTCAGTAGGTACAAGGCTCCTGTTTGACCTGTTATAGATCCCATGCTCCAACTTGCAGATGATAAGGTGGCAAGCCTCCCTTGAGTCAGAAGAGCTGTCTTGTGCCCAAGGCAACAGGTTAGGGTTGTTGGCTGCTTGGAGTGGGCCGGGATTGACAGTGAGATGCCCACATTTGCCCCTTAGTTATCAAGGTATTTCCCAGGAACTTCCAGGAATGTGTGTAACCCTCCTTCAACTGGAGGAAGCTGGTCTCTCTTGATGAAGCCACCATATATCCCGGTAGCGGCTCTGAGAATCAGGTAATCCCAGACGGGGACAAAGAGCAGGGGGGAAGGGTTAGGACCCAGAGACATAATAGCCCCTCTGAAAGGGGCGAGGCACCATCCTCTTGTGAGCAAGGCGTGTTAAGGGGACCCTTTGCACGTGGTGGGGGGTAACCCAGAAGACTAGGCCCTTGACTTGCTAGGGACCTCAGACCACTTCCAGAAGGCTGGGATGGCCCTGCCAAGGAAGAGAGATGGACAGATGGAGAAAGGTAGGTCCCCTAAGGCGGACCATATGTGATATAACCTGCCCAACTCAACCAAAGCTTGAGTGGAAATCACCTTTCTGCGTGAGTGTGTTTCACACCACGGTGGATGGGTCTGTTAGGTTTAAGAACCCACAGGGGAGGAGGAATTTGTCCCCTACATGGGTTATCAGCAAGAACTGTTTCTGGCCCTGAAGGCTCTGAGGGGGACTTCCCCTCATAGGGCCATAGTACCTGTCGGCCTTTCCACTGGAGAGTTGGGGTCCCGAGCAGGAGCATTCAGGGAGGGGTTAGGACAGCAGCCAGCTGGGTTGCCAAGAGAGGAGGGGGAGACCTTTTCTGACTGGTACCCAGCACAGCAGGGATCAATGCATCCCATAGGCTAGTGGCTATTAATGGGCTTGTCGTATGGAGGAGCAAGCCATTGGTTGATTGTACCATTCATGGTGGGAGAATGGTCAGCCGTGGAGAGAGAGAAAGGGGAAGAAAAGGGAGTCACTCCTCTATTTGGGCTTCAGTGGGGCCCTGTGAAACCCTCAAAGGTTCCAAGAGGCCATAGGAACAAGGCAAACCTGGGCAGGGGGGTGCATCCTCATAGTGGACACTGGGGGTTAGCATGACTGCCCCCTGGGTTTTTTAGATTTTTTTTGAGGTCAGGGCTAGAGGGAAGTAGTGGTCCTTTCCTCGTTTCCTTCATGGACGAGGGGGTGGGGCTGCTTTCCCACCCACACCGGTATAAAAGGTTATCACTGGGCACATGCTCACTCGGGATCAGTGCATGGGGTGGCGTATCTGACCTGACCACTGGTTCTAAGGTGCTTAGGTGGTTGAAAGAAGAAAAGGACTGGTGGAGGGGTCCATTATGCTGTTCCTCATCCCCTATGCACCCTAGTTGGACCATTGCCAGGGAGAGGTCCCTGGGCATGCAGTTGCATGGTTAAGGAGGGGTGACTGTGAGCCTCCTCCATCACTCCATTGCTACTGAGGCTGTCCCACTAGGGTCCCAGAGTGCCATGCATATACAGGCGTCTGTGTGCATGTGGAAGAAATTGCTGTCCTGTGCTATTATTGGTCCTTGGACATTGAAACGCTTTGGAGTGGTATTCCAAACAAGGGTCAGCAGATTGTGTTGCCATACGAGAATACAGGGAGCCCGAGACTGACCGTGAGGGGTCAGTTTGAAGGGAGCCAGTTCTTGGGTACTGCTAAGGGCTGGTGTAGTGGAGCCCACAGGAAAGGAGGAGAGATGGTTCCCAAAGGTGTGAAAATAGACAGGGGTGATGTCCAGGTCAGGAGAGCTTGTTTGGGGTGCAGAAGGGTTTTCCCCACCCTAGGAGGGGGCCCTGGAAGGTGGAGAGGTTCTAGAACCCCATGTGGAGCAATCTCCATTCCCGCCCTGCTTAGGGGGTCCTTGATGGGCCCGGTGCTGCTGTTGTCCAATGGGCTGCTGAGGGCTGGAGGGTTGTCTGGGCACCTGCGGTGTGTGCATGCCCAAAGACCTAAGGTCGCTTCTAGGGTCTCCCATACCGTGCAGCAACAAGTCAGTGGCCCTAGCAAAGAGTAACCTCCCCTCAAAGGGGAGGTCCTGTATGGCCTGCTGCAAGTCTTGGAGCAGGCCCAGCTCTTGGAGCCACACTGCACGTTGCATGACCATGGCTGAGGTGATTCCATGGCTCACCGTGTCCAAGGCATCCCAGGCCACCATGAGGGCATCATGACAGGCCAGCATGCCCTTCTCTATGACTGAGTCATAGTCCTCCAGGTGTTCCTGGGGAAGGAGGTCTTGGAATCGCCTCATAGAGTCCCAAGGTATGTCCACACAGGCTTCTTATTTCGAAACAACAGAGGTTGTTTCGAAATAAGAAGCGGCATGTCCACACGACACACTATTATTTCGAAACAGGACCCGTTGTTTCAGAATAACGGCCATTATTTTGAAACTGTTAAACCTTGCATCTAATCGAAATAGCTGTTATTTCGAAACGGTTGTTTCAAAACAACAGCATTTGGACATGTTGTTTCGAAACAACACCATTGTTTCGAAACAACTGTTTCGAAACAACATGTCCAAACGGCCTTGTTTTGAAATAACCATTTCAAAACAACAGCTATTTCAAAAGCAGGCTTTCCCTTAATTCGAACTAATAAACTGTTATTTCAAATTAACTTATTTTGAAATAAGGATTTTATTTTGAAATAACTCATTTCGAAATGGGTTATTTCAAAATAATGATGTATATGTGGACATAGTCCCAGAGATCAAGGGTGTATTGGCCCACCAGCACTTAGTGGTTAGCAATATGGAACTGAAAGGAGGAGGTTGAGTAAGCCTTCCGCCCCATGAGGTCGGGCCTCCTAGCCTCGCTCGACATTGGAGAGGGGGCTGGACGGTCCCCCCCTCCTGTCTGTAAGCAGCCTTTAGCACCTGGGAGCTCAGTACCAGATGGTCTACCAGGAACAGGAAGCTTTCTGGGGGGGGCCTAATATTTGTGGCTGGCTACCTCAGAGACTGGGAAAATGGAGGCAGGGGTCTGCCAGTGAGCCCTGGTGAAATTGTGCACACTATGGTGCAAAGGCACCGAAATTGCATCTGGGGACTCTGCAAACCCCAGGTCAAAGAGGGGGTCCCAGTCCCCCTTGAGGGGCTCAACCTCCAAGCCCATGTGTACTGTCACCCAGCGGAGGAGGTCATAGTGGGAGCTGGGGTCCTCCCTGTACGACCATGGCCAAGGGTTCATAGCCTCATCTGGGGACGAGGACAACCATGACCCAGGTGTATTACCTCTCGGCTCAGCAGTGCCATGGGGGAGCTCCTCCTCGGAGGCCCCAGCTGAAGGGGACCAGCTGCAAGGTTGGTACTGGGGAGGGAACAGCGCTGGTGATCCCTTGCAGGCAGGCTGGTCCAACCTTCAGCTGGGATGGGCAGACGAGTGAGGCACCATTTTCCAGGGACTAGGGAAACGGATTCTTTCTCGGCGCCAGACCAAGGAGTCAGCGCCACACCGGCAGGATGCGATGTTGCTGGTGCCGGGGTGGGCAGCACCATCAAAACAGCAGGACGCCAAGGCAATGAAGGGGAGTGCTTGTGGGAGCACTTGGGCCTGTAACCCAGCTTGGTGCCAGGGAAGGAAGAGGTCACCGGGGAGGAGGCTTCATGCTCTGGTGCCACATGCGGGGAAGCTTACGGTGCCAGGGTAGATGGAAACCAGTGCCGTGCCAGAGCAGCCCACGTCCCCAAGAGGAAAGCTGGTTTCCCTCTCAGCTTCAGTGGCCTAGGTGGTGTGGGTGTGGGTAGGAGCAAGAGAGCCTTCGCCACTTCGAAGCCCTTCGGTGTAGAAGGTACCAGCATGGACTCTGGACCTTGCCCCTGAGAGGGAGTTGGCTGGGGAGAGCCAAAGCGGCTCTGGTGCTTCGGGGCCGAGGTTGATTCCGAGCACGGCTTCTTATGCTCCTGTGGGGAGCGGCACCAAGAGCGCTCCAGTGCTGACTTAGCATACGGTGCTGGCGGCTCTACAGAAGTCCCCAATGTACCAGAGGTAGACTGCAGTGCTTGCTCAAAAGCCAACGCATGGCACTCTGCTCTCTGTTTTTCAAGGTCCTTGGTTTGAAGGACTGACAGATAGATCATTTATTCACCTGGTGAGATTCACCCAGGCATTTTAGGCACTTCTCGTGGTGATTGTCCCTCGGCAAGGCCTTGCTACAACTCGTGCAGGCGGTTGGGAGCGGTGTTCTGGTTCTGGTTGTGAAGGCTCAGTAAGAGCACTGGGTCACAGCAGGACAATGTCCACAAATAGGTCTTGTAGTGCAAACAGGTGGCTCATAAACAGAGCAGAACAGACAGACACTTGCACTACTGCAAGAAGTGGGCTGTTCTGTAACTCTCGCTGAGCATGGAAAAAGGAACTGAGGAGGATCAGGGTCAGGACCATATATATAGCCGTGGGAGTGGCCAGAGGGGGCATTGGCCACCAACCCTGTTCTTCAGGCTAGGACAAAGAGTTTCCAGCCAATCATGTGCTGCGGCATGTAGACATGTGGAACTGAATGACACGAGCAGTAGTGGAAGAAGAAGGTCAGTCTTAAACAAAGGAATGTGTGCTCTGCTAAATTTGCATTTAAGTAGTAAACAGGGTCATTAAGCAGGGAGGGAATCAAAGAAAGCTCAAACTGGTGAGGAAAAGCCATCAGGGTGCATCCTTCCACACAGGCTTTTTGTTCCTGAGGCCCCAGGCTTGGGGGGTGAACGGGATGACTGCCCCAACCTTGCAGTTTGATGGGCCCTGCTTGCCCTCCCCTGCCCCCCAGCTGCCTTTGGTGGCAAGGTGAAGGCAAGGGGCCATCCAGGAGCATGGAGCCCAGCCCCTGGACTGGCCTGCCTCGTCCCACCCCACACCCCTCCAAGTATGGAGGGTGGAGGCCAGGTCCTCTACCAGGTGATTGGCCCTGGGCCCCATCCCACACCCCAGGGATGGCTCTGACCAGCAGCATGAGCCCTGGCAGGCATCACACAGACAGAATCCCATGATCACACAGATTTTCCCTACATATTAGAATAGGCACATCTAATTTCTTAGCAAGCTTTGGGGCTTTGGAGCAGACACTAATTATACTACTACTCCATCTTGTGCTTTCTCTGTTAGGACATTGATTTGATACCAATGCAGACACAAGAACAAAGGCTAGAAACTGGGCATCAGGAAGTTTACACTTGAAATTAGATGCAGGTTTCTAACCACAGATAAGTGAAATTCTAGAACAGCCTTCCAAGGGAAGCAGTGGGGGCAGGACACCTAGCTGGCTTCAAAACTGAGCTTGACAGGTTTATGCAAGGGATGATGTAATAGGACAGCCTCATTTGGCAATTAACTGATCTTTGACTAGTAGTAGAAAACATGCCCAATGGTCTGGGATGGGAATTAGATAAGAGGGTTCTGAGTTACTACAGGGATTTTTTTCCGAATGTCTGGCTGGTGAGTCTTGCCCACTTGCTCAGGGTTTAGCTGATCACCATAGTTGGGGGTAGGAAGGAATTTTCCCCCAGGGCAGATTGTCAGAGACCCTGGGAATTTTTTAGTCTTTAAGTTTCAAAGGGGCAATGTCTAGTTCAGCAAAAAAAAGCAAGGAGTCCTGTGGCACTTAAAGACTAACAGATTTATTTATCATATGAGCTTTCATGGGAGAAAATCCTACCTCATTAGACACTCTGAAGATGAGGGAACTTACAGAATGGGATGAAAATAAATGCCATCCCATTCTGTAAGTTCCCTCATCTTCAAAGTGTCTGACAAAGTGGGATTTTTCTCCCACGAAAGCTCACGCGATAAATAAATCTGTTAGTCTTTAAGTGCCACAGGGCTCTTTGTTTTACTGAACTAGACTAACACAGCTGCCCCTTTGGAACGTGGGAAGGTTTTGCCTTCCTCTGCAGCATGCAGGTCCGTAACTACAGTGGGGTGAGTGGGGCTTTGTCCTGGGCACACTGGAGTGGCTCCATTGAGCCACTCCATTAAAGGGCACCTTCCGTGCCACTCACCCCAGGGGCCAATAATTGTAAGGGGTGCATTCTGATTAGAACACACCCCGGATGCCGTAAACAGTAGTAACTGGCAGCATGGGTCACTTGCTGGTGGATTGTCTACCCCTCAAATCGTTAAACCATGATTGACGACTTCAGTAACTCAGTCCCTTGAGGTTTATTACAAGCATGGGTGAGGGAGATTCTTCTCTGAGTGCTGCTTGGATGCATTCAATATTAGATGTGTAGGCACCCTGTATTTTGGGGGCCTCTGAAATCAAGTAGGAGGTTAACATTTAAGCAGTTTCTATGTGCTGTGAGTTTTCCACTAAGGGACTACAACTCCCATGATCCCTTGGGAGAGGGAGACCCTGGATGCCCTCCAGGAAGCAGAGAGGAACATAGGAGTCTCCAGAGAGACAGGGAGACATGCCTGAATCTGGAAGCTGCTGTGAGTGCTCCTGAGGCTCCTGAAACTGCTCCTGGGGTTCCTGAGATTGCTGGAGGCTCACTCAAGCAGGGAGCTTCAGAGGTTGATGGCTTACTCAGCCCAAAAGCAGGGTCTGAGCCTACATCTGGCGGAGCTAGGTCTGCAGTGAAAGTGTGAGTGTCTGTCTCCCTCCTCCAATCTAGAGCAGAGCTTGTAAAGCCAGGGAGTCTGCTGAGAGACTGACTGGGCCTGAGAGGAGGCAGTGTGGCAGTCACTGTGAACCAGGGCCAGGACAACAGACCATTGGTTGGGCTCACTACGGATCTGCAGCGTGGGTCTGAACGGATACACTGGACCATCAGCATGCTGCCTTGTCTCCTTCGTTGACCCTCCAAGCACGCCCACACAAGCAAGTGGTTGGGGGTCTGAACTCTGGGAAGTGTGCCCTCTGAGTTGGAAAAAGGGCTGTGAACATGCCAGTTAGATAAGTTTCCTGTAAACTGTATTCTGTGTCTGCTCACTGATTTATTTACTTGCCTCCATGTATTCAAATTAATAGTAATACTCAATTCCATCCTGTTATGATAAGTTTCTGTGTTAAATAAAGGTTTGTTACATGGAATTGAGCACTATGAATGTATTATATATATAAGTAGTAAGTTTGGATTAGACCCATCCCACAGGAGCCACATGGATTTAGTCCTGGAGGCTCCCAAGGCACTCCACTGAGCGTGTACCAGACCCAGGTGGAGGCACCGCCAAACTTAATTTCCTGTAATGCAAAGGGACTGCAGCAGAAGAGTGGAAAGAGGATTCCCACAATCCCAACAGCACCACTAGGAAACTCAGGATCTCTTTGTCATCAAACTTAGGTGCCTGTGCATATGCGAGTGTTGCCTGCTCCCAACTAACCCAGGGAGAAAAAGGAGAGGGTTACAGGTGTCTACGTGCCCCAGTGCACGATTGGTCAGAAGCTTTTTGCCCTAGCCTATCAGAGCAGGGTCAGTGGCTGACGCCTCCTCCAGCCACTCTCATGGCTATATATATGGCCGGGCCCTGACCTTTTTCCACCCTCAGCGACGGTTTTGGAACACCCCATCATTGTGATTCCAAGTGTCTGTCATTAGCTGATTGTATGAGCCATGCATTTAAGCTAGAGGACCTGTTTGTGGATATCGTTCCACCGAGAACCAGCACTTCTACAGAACGTGTGTGTTCTGAGCCAGCAGACTGCTCCCATCACCTGCAAAGGATGCCAGGCTTTAAACCCTGTGGTTCTTGCAGCATGGCCTTCCCGCGGGATGACCCCACGAGGAGTACCATCAATGCCTGGGTGAATCTCACCGGGCCATCGATTGCTCCATCTGTCAGTTCTTCAAGCTGAGGACGCTGAAAGACAGCAAGCAAAGGCACTATGCATTGGCTTTAGAGCAAGTGTGGCAGCCTATCCCCAAAGATCCGGGGTCGCCTTTAGTGCTGGCACCATGTGCCAGGTTGGCACCGAAGCCATCTCAGCACTGCTCGCCCGCGGAGCAGAAGACATGGTCGGCACTGACCTCAGTGCCGAAATGCTCCCACCAGTCTACCTCTCCCTGGCCAAGTCACTCCCGGCACTCCAGGCACGAAGCAGGGCAGATCCCAACCACCCCAGAGGCCTTCGAGGTGGCAAAGACCCTGTTTCTGTTGCCTGCGCTCACACCTCTGAAGCCTCCTACACAGAGAGGAAAGCTCTCCTGTTGGGAAAATGGTCTCCTCCTGAAAGGCACTGCTCCCCAGCACCTAATATGGTGCCGAGCTCCCCGGCGCCAAAAGAACAAGCTCCCGCAAAGGCACCCGGTGGTACTACCCTAGGCCCAGCTCGGAAGCGCAGTAGGTCATGCTCCGCTTCTCCCTGGCACCGTAGTGCCTCCACTTCTCTGGTGCCATCTACCTGGCCCAGTGCTGAACATCCCATGCTGCGAGAAAGCTCCCGCTCCCCAAGCGTGGAGATCACCCCATCTAGAAGGGGCAGACATGAGGCACCGAGCTTGTACTGGTACCGTCCTCATGAATGGTTGGTGCCAAAAGAAATCCCTCCTCAGTGCACCCACTGCAGTACTGAAGAGCCTGCCGTTATCTACCCGGATAGGGAGCTGAACCCCAGGCCAGGGTCCTATAGAGAGGACACCACGGCCCACTTTGATTTCCTGTGTCGGGTTTCAACCCACACGGGCCTGGAAGCTGAACCAGTTGGAGGGATCCAAGACCCCCTGTTCGATCTGGATGTATCATCCCCACCGGACATGGTGGCTGTGCCCTTGCATCCTAGCATACATAGCATTGCCAGAGCCCAGTGGCAATATCCTGCCTCTATTTCCTCAGTACTGGACATAGCAGCTCACAAGTACCAGGTCCCACCAGAGGACTTTTCCTTCCTCATCTGTCACCCAAATCCAAGTCCATGGGTAACTGAGGCTGCCCTAGGGCATGGGGTAGAATCCCTCTGGACCCCTTGCCAAGGTCCAGAGGGGCCAGACAGATGGAAATCCTGGGTAGGAAGATGTATTCAACCTCGGCCTGCCAACTGCATGTAGTGAACCACATGGACCTGTGGCTAGGTACAACTCAGACATTTGGGATTCCCTAGGCCTCTTTCCCCAAGATCAGAGGGAAGATTTCGAGTCCCTCCTTGAAGAAGGCTCCCTGGCATCCCACGATAAACTCCTAGCAGCTTGGGATGCCACAGACACAGCAAACCATAGAGTAGCCACTGCCATGGTTATGAGGCACATTGCATGGCTCCAGGAGACAGACCTACCTCAAACTACTCAACAAGCCATCCAGGACCTTCCCTTCCAGGAACAGTCTTTATTTGCAGAGGACTCAGACCTCCTCCTAAGCAGCACCAGGGACCCTAGGTCAGACCTCCAGTCTCTGGGTATGCTCCTTTCTCAAATGCCTAGCCACTGTCTTAGCCCTCGCTGTCATAGAGAGCGCCAGTCACCCCGATCAGTTAGGAGTCAAGATGAGCCTGTTGGGGGTCCTGAACTCTCGTTTTCACAGGGCTCCCCGCCTTAGCCTACTGGATCTGCCCAAAATAACATTGCCACTTTCGGGCAACTTTCCTCTTCTCTTCTGCAGAAATACCCCAGTAATTAGCAGAAGAGCCTGCAACTCAGATCGGGATGGATAAACACCTTCTCAGCCTCCTCACACCTCCCTGTATTACAGCTGGATGTCTGACCAGGGACCCTTATACCCTATAGGCAAGGGACCCCTTTTTTTCTATATGACTAACCAGTTCCCTAGCAGACCCTACTGCTTTCCTAGTCCATACGGGCACACTGCCCCCTTTTCTTCCTGGGTTCTTTCCAAGGGTGCTTAGGGATTGACCCCTCAAGACCCCCTCTTACCACCCTCATTCTCGCATTCTAGCACTTCTCTGCTTTGGAACCCCAGAACCTATTCTCTTCATTCAGAGCCACAGTGCTCGCCATAGCTTAGCTTAGTATGTCTTGAGGAGGCATGACTAAGAACAGGGGCCGAGCTGCGAGCCAATCCCGCAGGGCTCAATCACATGAGAAGACAGAACTATTGTGGTGCCCTATATTTTTTAAGTTGGGACCCTTAAACTATTTACTCAGGGGTTACTATACTAAGGGGAAACTGCTGTCATGCCAGTGCGTTTTGGACACCTACAACTCTCAGTCCTGCGTGTCTGCTGTCCACTGGGTTATTAGGTGAGCACAGCACATTGTTTATCAGGGAAAGGCGTGATACCCTGCCACCTTCCTTCCTTCCTCCTCCATCCCCCAGTCACCCCAGGCTAGTGGGGAACAGGGTCCGGGTTGGTCCTTGACTATTGAGCAGACCAGAGCTGTGCTGTTCCCCACACGGGGAACCTCTGCCCCCCCCCTCGTTTTCCGGGGCCCCGCCTTTGGGTATTTTAGGATTTTTTCCCTCTCTGTCCCTATACAACTTGTAGAGAAAGGTTACTGTCATGGCTTGTCCATTCCCTATAAGACACTCTCCGAATAAGCCGTCCCCTTCCATCCCTTTTTTTGTCCTAGGGCCCCAGAGAGGTTTTTATCCCCAGGGTTTCTTGGGTCAGAAAGCAAACACCTGTAGCTTCCTAACCTTCTGTCTAATCAGATCCTCATCAAAGGGGGCTTGTGAGGGAACAATGCCCCCCTTGGCTGATAGTAGAGGTACGTCCCTACCCCTTTATGTTACTAGGGGTGGAGCCCTTCCAAACCCAGCTTGCTCTCCTCATGTCTCCCGGTAAACATTTTCGGTTAGGAAGGATAGTTTTTTCCCCAAATTCCTACACTTGACACCCCTCCATGGGGCAACTGCCATACAGTTACTTCATACCTCTCCCTCCCCCGCCTCCCCCCAAAGGAGTCCAGCTAGCTCAGTGGGTAGCGATGGTGACTCTTAAGGTCTGAGCCCCATGTTGGCTGTTAGCCACCGATGGGATCCCTCAATGACTCCCCTGTTCTAATCCACTACTAAGGCCTAGTGCGGCATCATTGTCCCATGTGAACCAATGAAGGCAGATGGATCCTTCCCCTTTTCTATCTTGCTTGCTGGTACCTGATCCCCCCGCATGGGCAGGGGTACAATGGGAAATTATTAAAAATAAATAAATAAAGACTTTCCTGGGACACCCTATATACTTCACTACACAGGTTATGGTACTACAACTTTCGTCCTTCACTCTTGTTCTCTTTAACCTGAACTACTTGGTTTCTTAGTTGACAATGGTCCCCATGAGTCTCAGCCCCTTGTGCTCACAGAGACTTAGAGATCCTGGTCACACACATTTCTATTTCTACCCTTCTCCTCGTAGGAGACAAGGCATCTACATGCACAAAGAGACTATCCTCAAGCTCATTGTCATATTTCTCCCTTCTCTTCGAGTCTTCCATACATTAAAACAGGACCTCAGTACCCAGAATTGCACTCATACATTTCCTTCATAAATGCGGGCAGGAGGCCAAAACCCCTTCTACCTCCTGAGCCTTTCTTCCCATATCTATCAGGGTCTTCCCCCTTTCGGTGGTACCCCAATTCTGATACTCCAGGTCTGTGCATATTCAGTGCATATCAACCACTGGCTTTCTCAGGAGGTTTTTAGGGGAGATTTCCCTTAGAGGTCATGAACTCCCCATCCTTAACCTCACCTTAATTTCTAAGGGCGGTATGGCTCAGGTTGTCCCCGCCTTGCAGGGAGTATCATCGGACCACCCTCGTCTGAAGTTTTCAGACTACCGCCCATAAACCTCTGGTTCTGAGGTTACTCTGTTATAGCCCTAAGGCAGACCTTCTGCCCTCAAGATTACTGCACTTGCTTCCTCTATGGGGGTGCTTCCCCACACAGTTTAGTGGTATGAGGGAACCATGGAGCCACCCCCTCACCCCATCGTCAACGCCCTTCTTCATTTCCAGGGTGGGTGAGGTTGTTTCCTACCCAACCTTTCTAGCTGGGGTGTGGTACAATCTCTCGATATGCAATAGGTGACCCTTCTTTGCCACTTCCCGCTACCTGCAATTCGGCCACTGCAGCTGAAAATTGAAGGCTTAAAGGTTTCAATGGGATTAAGAAATTTTGCATCCCACTTTCCACACAGGTGACAGACTTCCTCTCTCTCCCATATAAGTCTTACTAGTAGACATCCCATGCCTCCTGATTGTTTGCCTAATACAGTCCTATCATGGACCTTCTAGAGTGGTGGGTAGGACCTGGCTGTGTAAGCCGGCCCTTGTTCCAGTGCACGCGGAATAACCAGGACAGTCTTATGGCCAACCCGCTGTGGAAGTGACTCACTTCCCTACTTTGCTTTCCCTGTCTAGTGCTCATAGAGCTTGGAGAAGATCAATTCTCTTCACTTAGGGATGAAAAGTTTCTAGCACGTCAAATTTTCTCAATTTCCAGGGTCTGGGACCTGGCATAGCCGAGGCTATGAACCCAACCCACCTCAAGGTGACACGTAGTTTCTCTAGGGTCCCTTAACTCTGCTTACTGTGGGACTTCATAGAGTTATATAATTTTCCCCTCCATGTAGGCTATACACTTACTTCAGGCAGCCTCCTGGTTGGAGCCTCGCCTATGGGGATTGCCATGCTGAAGGTGGAAAATTCCAACTCCACCCACCATCCACAGTACAGCTAATAGTCATTGAATACTGAATGTATCCAAGCAGCGCTCGAAGAAGAATGGTGGGTTACTTACCAGTGACTGCCCTTCTTCGAGATGGGCTGCTAACATACATTCAGAGCTCCCCACCATCCCCATTATCCAGAGTTGGTGACTTAAAAGGGACTGGGGAGGGTCAGGGTCAGGGCCATATATATAGCCATGGGAGTGGCCAGAGGGGGCATCAGCCACCGACGCTGCTCTGACAGGCTAGGGCAAAAAGCTTCCAACCAATCATGCACTGTGGCACGTAGACACCTAATACTCAATGTGTGCGAGCGGCCCATCTCAAAGGACGGTTACTGGTAAGTAATCCACCATTCTGTAGCCTGTGTTGTGCAGAGTTCAGAATAGATGTTCATATTGGTCCTCTCTGACCTATGAGCCCATGAGTCTGACTATTCAAGGGCATTGTCTCTCAAGTTACCAGCGACTCCAAAGCAGGAAAGGCCATTTTTGACAGTGCCCCCCCCCCTTGTCTTGACCCTTCCTAAACAGGCTGTAACCCCGAAATTTACATTCCATCCTAGAAATCGTTGCACCACCACTAGATTTTGGGAATACCAGCTGGATGAAGTGTATGCTGGTGTAACCCTTCTGCCAGGGCGGGCTGGCCTGGCAGGACAAGGGCCGGGTTCTATATCTAGGGGTTTCCCAATAGTGTAACACCACCAGCCAGCTCGAGACCCCACCCAAATTTCTGGGGAATCTTGCACTGTTCCCTGGGCACCCCAAAGGGGTAAGGCTTCTCCACTTGCAAGCACAAGTCTGAATGTAGTAGACAAAACTTTTAATAGTAGTAAAACAAAATGGAAAAGGCCAAATAACAAAGATCAGCACTAATCTAGAAAAATTAGTATAGAGCAAAGTTCCCAACAACCCACACCACATAAAAGAACATACAAACTTAATGGCAAAACTAGCACTGATCTGGAAAATCAATGCTAACTAGGCTCCCAACCAACCCGAGGGTACATAGGGAGAGTCTCTCACCCCAGCTGTCTGCTGATACCATTTACTGGTCACTCACTCCATCCTCTATAACTATTCCTTGGCTCTGCCTGCTGGTTCCACCCACCAGTCACTCATACCACCCAGCTCACTGCTGGCTGCTCGCACCTTCTGCTAGCTCCACCCACTGTCTACCAGCTCCACCCTCCAGTTATCTCAGCTCAGAGAAAAATTTTTCTCTAGTGATTTTTGGTCAGAGAAAGAATTTGTTTCTTTCCTCTGGTGAGTCCAGCTCTTAAGTAGCTGTAAACAGCTCTATCTAATTGATAAAGGCCTCACAAGAGGCTTAGTCATAGCTATCAAAAGACAGGTGAAACAATAGGAGACCAGACTAACCCCAAACCAAACCCACCCCCACTCCTTTTCAAGTTCTTTCAGGCTGAAACATGCAGTCACCCTTCCTACAAGCCTCTTCTTAACTAAGGGTAGTTTTTACCCTTTAACTAATTCAGACAGATTTGAAACAAACAGAGAGTAGCAATTCACAAAAAGACAGTATTTTGTATTTCCCTTTAGTAGAATTACAGATATTGACAAATTTGTGATCACATTAACCCCAAATACCATTACTCACTATGCCCTGCACCCGGTATGCTAATCAGCTAATTGTGCTCTTTGTATTCATGCTAATACAGGACACGCTAATGCAGATTAGTTGCCCCCCTTCAGAAGCTGTTAGGCCCAGCTTCTAAGCCTGCCTTACACTGGTAAAGGATTAGTTCCATGTCTTCTTGTTTGTTACCCAACCTCCTGGCATTGAAGTATCAGCAATTCAAGAATTTCGTCTGAGTCCTTTAGTTCCTTGAATAATCTTGTTCCCCACATTTCCATGGAGTGTTCAGCAGTTCCCTTATTCTACCCTCCTCCTTTGGTATTAGTTTAACCCCTCTTGACCACTCCAGCAAGCCTGTCCATGAGGAAACTGGTCACCTGTTGCTGAGGGGGAGGCAGGCTCTCCAACTATATGGGGCCCCTCCCCATCAAAGATGGATCAACCTTCCACACACCCCAGATCCTCCACTCTGCCCCACTCACCTCACCATCAGTTCCCTCCCAGATTTCTCTTCCTTCCTCCTTCCCTAGCTTGAAGGACAGGAAATCTTTCAGAGTAGATTGCTGGAACAATATGCTCCTTCAGCTCATGGCTGAGTTCCCTTCATGGAGATCTCCCACAAAGCAGTATTCTTAACACCGATCTGAACCTCATTGAGAGATCCTTGCCCTTGACACCTAAGCCTGTTCAGTCCTACTGTGATGCATCACCTCGTGTCTTTGCTTTGGGCAGGCATCTGAATGCTTCAGAAGTATTGACTCAGTGGAGAGAATCCAAATCCAGACAGGAAAACACCTAACGGCTATGTCTACACGGGGAGTGCTTGTTTCGAAACAACACGTTTCGAAACAAGCTGTTTCGAAATAATATGTTATTTCGAAACAACTTATTTCGCTGGACAAAAACCATGTCCGCGAAATAAGGGAGTGAAATAGCAGGTCCACAGTGTGGACCTGCTATTTCGCCTGCGGAGGGGACTGCAGGCACCCACAGGGTGCAGTGCAGAGGGGCACTGCATCCCATGGGTGCCTGCAGAGGGCTGCAGGCACGGGCGGAGTCAGGCGCAGGGCTGCGCCTCACTCCGCCAGTACCTGCAAGGGACTGCAGGCACCGCGCCTCACCTGGCGGGTGCATGCAGCCCCCTGCAAGCACCCGCCAGGAGTGGGCAGCGGGGCACTTCACCCCAGGGGCTTTAAACAGGTAAACAGGGGCTTTAAACAGGGTTTCGACAGGTAACTAGGTTTAAGTTATTTCGCAAAGACCACGGCCATTTCGAAAGAAGCGGTTTGCTTCTTTCGAAATGGCCGTGCGTCGTGTGGCCATGGCACTCCTTATTTCGAAACAACCTCTGTTGTTTCGAAATAAGGAGTGTGTGTGGACATACCCAACATGTTCCTGTTCTATTAAACCCTAGTGATTTCTGACTTTGGGTGGGGGACCTCAGGAACTTGGCAGACTCTGGACTGGTGAAAGCAGAGACATTGAAGGCCAGGTACCAACAAAGTCAGCTAGGCTCAAAGGGCACAGTAGTGAGCCATGGCCCCGTGGTCCTGTTAGTCTGCTCCACACTAGGATTTGCCCTGATCTGACCTGCTAATGCATGTTACAATCTCACTTTGCTGATATGACCTGCTCCATGCGACACTCTTGCCTGGGCATTGGTGACTATGTCAAAGCTAGAGGGGGGGGTTATTGGTAGCAGGTGCTGCCCCTGGGACTGCTGGATCCAAACACTGCACAGCCTGATTCCTTCCTGTCTGCCCCCCAACCCTAAGTCTGCTCTCTTAGCCAGCAATGCTCCACATGGGGAAGGTTGCATTTACAGTAGGGGGTGCGATTCCAGCCTCACCACACCAGCAGGATTTGTACCATTGACTGAAAGAGGCAGGGCTTCACCCTGGTAGGGAGTTTAACCACCAGGGCCTTCATGCTTCTGCAGCACTATGCCCATTGCAGGCAGCAGCTACAGTGGGTGTCCCTCTCAGCCCCCACAGGATTTGAAGCCTGCAGCTTGTGTCTCCATCTCAGGACCTTCAAAGGTGGCAGTCAGCGAGATGAGTTGGAGGAAAGAGGTTTACACAGAGGAACCTGGGGAGGGGTGGAGGCAAAGAGGGACCATCCATGGGGCTAAAGCCTCCCCCACTCCCAGCATGACCCATCAAAGCCATAGAGAATTATGGGTGAAGGACAGGGACAAAAAGTGAGTTAGGGAAGCAGTGGCTGAGGGGAGGGAACACAGATGCCAGGTTTCCTGGCAGGGCTGTCCTTTTGGGGGGGTGGGAGAGAGACAATTGCCCCTGGCCCCACGGTTCCCCGAGCCCCACGTTGTCACCTGCCCTCTTCCCGCTGCCCTCAATGCAAAACTAAAGGAAGAAAGGAGAGGAGATGGGGGCTGGGAGCACAAAACCAGCCTCCACTCTTGGTCAGTCTGTCCCACCCCCAGGGAAGAACAGCCTGCTCTGGGGCAGGGCGGAAGAGAAGAGCCCAGCCCCTGAACCAGCCTGCTCCACCCCTGGCTCAGGGGAGAGGCAGGAGTGTGGGTCCAGCCACTGGGCCAGCCCACCATGCCCCCTCACCCCCCTGAGTGGCGAGGGGCCCCACACAAGCCAATTGGCCCCAGACCCTGCACCCCCTTAGGGACAGCCCTGTCTCCTAGCACTATCCCCAGCTCTGAAAGGGAGTGGGGTGGCTTTTGTTACATTTTGCTCACATGGCCCTGAACTGTAGGCTGGGGGGCTCACCCCTTCACCTACATAAGTGAGAGCTTTGCTGGACTAACAGTGCCCTGCCACCCTGGCCCAGTCACCACCCCAGCAAACCCCTCACGCTTCCACCAGTCTAACCGTGGCCTTGCAGGTAACAGGCAGTGAATGCCAGGTCCTTGGAGCCATCTCCCTGTGACACATGCAGAACTCACTGTGGTTGTTACCTCCAATGGCCAGGCAGACGACAGTGACCCCAAGCAAAAGAGAAAGGAACAGGTTCGGTTCCAAGAAAGCAGGACTGAATCATGACTATGGATTCTTTTCCCATTACAAAGGGTAATTTGACTTCAGGCTTCCCATGGTTTGAGCCTGTAAACTGCTCTGATTTGCTGTTACTTTATGACCTGATCCTATGTTTTACACCCCCTTGCATTTAGTTTCATTCCTTTCTGTAAGTTCACCCATCTTCGAAGCATCTGAGGAAGTGGGATCTTCTTCCACGAAAGCTCATGCAAAAAATAAATCTGTTAGTCTTCAAGTGCCACACAACTCCTTATTGCCCTTTCACATGGCCACAGCGTCACAGGGTTCAATCTCCCTCCCCAGTGATTCCTCACCTGGCTGAAGGACCTACCTTTCCCACAGACAAAGGGCTCTAGCCTCTTTTGTCCCTGAAGGGAAGATAACACAGTTGGCACTTGCTACATGTGGCGAAATGGCTATTGACCTGTGGCAAATTGGTGCTTTACTTCTACCATCTATTTTTTTTTAAATAAAACTTTTAACTGATTTTATGCCTGAATTCCCTGCACTACTTAATGAAAGGATGTTAGATTTCTCATTAATTCTATCAATAAATAAATTGAAACATTATTGTTTATTTTCTACCCCTCTATATTCCATAAAAATACAGTTCAATTTTTTTTGTCATGTGGCAAAAATCTTAACACATTTGCCACTATTTTGGTGAGTATGAAAAAACAGTTGGACAACACTGAACTAGAACATTGTCTTGTTTCCCTTTCTGTCTTCCATAGCCCCTTGCCTCTGCCGCCAGAGCCAGGAATGCCTCACAGGAATGGACTGGGACACACTGCTGCTCTTGGGGGCCCCCCCCCCCCCCGAGCTGTCTCTGTCCGTCCACATCCGTCCCCATCCATGTGGGGAAACACTCTGTGCAATGCCCTGCTCCAACACACTGCCCACAAGGCACACCTGTGCAAAGCCAGCACATGCTGTGTACACATCACAACACACTAGATGGACTACTAACTCAATATAAACGCACACTATGTGTGCAATACAGATACACACATGCACACAGTACACACATGCTGTGTACAGAACATGTTTGCTGTGTGCAGTGCAAACAGGCACATATACATGGTGTGCAACGAAGATACACACATGTTGTGTGCAATACATAGATGCAACGCACACTACATACAAAACAAGACAAGTTCTACAAAATACATTACATGTGGTGCACACACTGCATGCACTGTATAAACACTATGACACCCACTGTTCTCAACACACACAATACATGGCTACTCAATATATGCAGTTCACGTTGAACACAACATACACACGCTCTGTGCAACACATGCACAGCCCACACAGAAATTGTTCTCAGTATAAGTACAATATCCACATATGCTGACTCCAATACCTGTACACAATGCCCTTATACAACACAGGAGGTATAAACAACCCCAGAGTGGGATTTTCTCCCATGAAAGCTCATGCGAAAAATAAATCCATTAGTCTTAAAGTGCCACACGACTATATAGAATTAGTGTGTTTGTGTGTCTGGGTGAATTGTGTGTAGATTGTGTATATTCCAAAGGCCTGTAGAGAATACATGTGGGTGCCCTTCCCCCCAGTGTGTACACACAGGGATGTGCATACAAGGAGAGAGCAACTCTATCTATTTGTGTACATGACACAGAAGCTGTATAATCTCCAGCTCTGTCCACAGTCTGCTATAAACAGCAACATACGCAAAACAAAAGTATGGGACTTGAGGATGTTATTTCAAAGGGACCTTGAAGGCCTGTCACTCTCAAGACTCACTTCATAGCCCCCTTAAATGGCAAGGCCCAGGCAAAGAATTGCCCCAAGTTGTTTTTAAGGAGCAACTACATGAAAATAGAAACGAGCTTCCCTAAATGCCTTAGAGAGAGAATTCCCTGCCAGGCTAGGGGAGAACACACCCTGTTGAACGTCAGTAGGAATCAGGCACTCACAACAGGGTGATCTCATCAGTTTGCATTTCTTGTGTGTTGCTTTCCCTGTCAGTGTGAGGTATTCTTATTGTTATTAGCAGGGGGAAAGAGAGTGCAAAACAAATCCTGATGTTCTTTCCAATGCTTACACATTTCTTTTTTCCCTTTCTGTGTAGTTTCCCCCTTGATAACCTGATTTTTTTGTTTTGTTTTGTTTTTAGCCTGCCAAAATCAAGCTTTTGAATCATCCCATCCAAACTGACTATTCCCAGGTCCTGTTTTCTATGTCAACTTTATGATACTGAATTTATTTCCTTCTCAGTTGAAAGACTCAAAAAGGAGAACGCCAGAATTTGTCCTTGTTGATTATGTTCTTCTTTTGAATAGCAAGTTTGGTTTCAATTTTTTTTTTCTTTTCCTCTGAGGAAAAAAAAATATTATTTTTAAAAAAATGTACATTTCAAAAGATGACAAAGAGATTTTAAAAGAACCAATATTTTATTTTCAAATTAAATTTGCAAAGCAAGAGTCTTTCAACTATGAAATCATTTTAAAAGGCTCAGTCATGTCAAAATCACTGTTAATAGCAGGACTGGGCTGTAATTAGTTAGCATGAAATTGTGGTCCCATTAAAGCCAATGACAAAAGCATCCAATAATTTCAGTAGGGCAAAGATTTCCCTAAAATACAAATATAATTTTTGAGAGACTGAGATCAATCTCGCCTCAGTGAAATCAACTGCAAGTGACATAGTTGACTCTGTAGTGACTGACTTTTTCATAGCTAATAAAGTCTAGGAATTGAAATAGAGCAATAGAAATGCCTTGTGATTTGCATGTTTTTCAGTGCCAAAAAACCTGTTTGTTTGTAAGTGACTTGCAATGTGCCAGAGCTGAGGAATGGATGGAAACTTCATTACTATTATTCTTTTAAACCCTTCCTCACACATGTCAAAAATCTCACCTGGGAGGTCAGATATGAATAAAGGGAAATTGTTTCCAAGTGGTCCAAAATCAGCAATTATCCCTGTGAAAAGGTATATGAGAGCCATAGAGGAGGGAGCATAGGGAGAAATAATTTGATTTAATTTCCTTTTTCCACATATTATTTTCAGAAATCCTCAGAACTGACCTTCTGACCACCGGAAATTATATCCAATCGACCAGCCATTTCTGCTGCAGAAGTTCTATTTTGCAGCCAAGTTGAAAATCCATAAGTGATCTGAATCAAATTGCGGACAATGAATTATTCATTCTATTTTAAGCAGAGTGGATTGTTGAACCAATATCGCCTGGGTGGGATAGCCAGAAAAGTCCGCTGGAAGGGAGGTAGACTGTGAATTTGAAATGGATCGGCTGGGTAAATTCAGATCTTGTTCTGATCGTGATTCTGTTCATTGAGTTGGGTTGTGATTTCTGTGTAAGCTGACGGTGCTGATGTCACAAATTGCCCCAGATCATGTAAATCCAGAGGAGCTCCATTATAATCAGTGGGGCCAGTTCTCCTCTCAGAATAAATCAGGCGTAACCCCATGATGCCAGCAGGCTAACCTGAAGATCTAACCTGACAGTCACCAGCCAGACCAGGGCTTGTGATGTGAGAATCAGGCTCATGACGCTGGTGAGGATGGTTCAAGGTACAAGAAATGGGGGTGGGGCTAGTAAAATCCACTTAGCATGATTGGCTCAGTGCTGAGCCAGAAAGCCCCCTGGTTGGCTCGGTGAAGAGGGATCCTTGGTTATAATGACTAAGTGTTGAGGGAACGTCTGTGGCTGAATGCTGGACTGGCCGGATGGGCATCTTGGCCCTAGGGTGCTCCAGGGATCCCAAGGCACCATCACTCGGCCCTTCCCATGGCGATGGAAGGGTTAACCAGAGCCAGCTTCACTCTGAAGTCTTCCTTCAGCATCACAAGCCTCCTCCAAGATGTGGCGCTGAGTGACAAGACAGCGCAGCCCCCCAGAGGGGCTCAGGCTTTAGAGATGGATCCTGCCACGGCCGGCAGCTCGGGGGAGGCAAGGGAAGACAGGAGCGCAGAAGCAGCGGCTGGAGGAGGAGAGCAGGAGAAGGAAAGTGGGAAGGCGGCAGAAAAGCGGCATGACAAGCCACCCTTCAGCTACAATGCCCTGATAATGATGGCCATCCGGCAGAGCCCTGGCCGGCGGCTGACGCTCAACGGCATCTACGAATTCATTATGCACAATTTCCCCTACTATCGGGAAAACCGGCAGGGCTGGCAGAACTCTATCCGCCACAACCTGAGCCTCAACAAGTGTTTCGTCAAGGTGCCGCGCCACTGCGATGACCCAGGCAAGGGCAGCTACTGGACACTCCACCCTTCCAGCGACGACGTGTTCATCGGTGGCACCACAGGAAAGCTGCGCAGGAGGGCGCCTGCTGCCCGGGCCAAGGTGGCCTTCCGCAGAGGAGCCGGATTGGCCTTCACTAGCTCGTTCTACTGGCCCTTGCCTCCCTTCCTGTCCCTGGCCCAGCAACCAGTCCCGCCCACCAGCTACAACCCCTACCCTGGCCACCACCACCCCGGATTCTACTCCTCAGCCTTCTCCCCCAGAGTTGACGGGCTCTCTGGGGGAGAGGACATCCCCCCTCGGGCACATCATCAGCCAGTCACCACACTAGCCTCCTTGTCCTGCAGCTTCTCAGCCCCTCACAGCCTCAACTCCTTTCATCTCCTGGCGGAACAGACCAGCTATATTCTGGCCCAGAGGTCCCAGACAGCTTCAGCCAGGCTCTCGCCATTCACAGGCTACCCAGCATCTCCAAATCAGGGTGCTGCCTTTAACCCAGCTCTTCCTTGATGCGCCCTCCTTCTGCATTATTTCCCATCCCTCAAGGGGATATTCGTCCCTGTTGTACATCCAAAGCAGCCAACGGTGATCAACCGCTAAAGGTCAGTCCCAGTAGATATGTTTCCATACTGTGCCGGCTCAATTTCCATCTGCTCCCCTGAACTCTTAGGAAACAATTGAGACAACAATTGCCCCAGACTAGTGCAAAACTGGGCCAGGACTTCCATGGTGTGACTCCATTTGCCCCCAGCTGGGGCTCTGACCCCAAGTCCTCAGCCTGCTTATTAATGCATGGAATTAGCAGGGCCATACCCGCAGCTGGTGTAAATAAGTATAACACCAGTGACATCAACAGAGCAACACAGATTTACACCAAGAGAGGAGCTGGGCTAAAATTGTCAAAAGCCCTTATGGCACAGAAAAGCCTTTTGAAAATTCTCCCCCAGATCTTTTATTTCTCTGATCTTGCTAGAGTAATATTTCTAACCAGCAATGATCAGCTACTTCTTGCCACTGTCTCTTATGGCTGTTTGCTTGCTTTCATCTCGATATTATGCTTGGAATTTTCCATGTTGTTTTCTTCATTGTCCAGAAAGATAAAAATTCAAACTGCCTTGGGGCCAGAACCTGAACCTGGTGCAAACCAGATTTCAGTGAAGTGATGCCACTTTACACCAAGTGGCCAGCTGGTTCTGTATCATCTTCCCTGTTTCATATCTGTGGCATGCAAAAATAATGGACTATTGAAAGGGAATACAGTTTTTTGCATTATTGGATATTTTTAGATGAAATACAAGGTGTTTTTGCAGGTAGGAAGGTGAAATATACATGCATGTTTGTTAGGACCCTTTTGATAAAAGCATTCATTTAAAAGTGCTCATAATTAAATTGAAATCCCTAAAGTCCCAGACGCGCAACACTTCGGACACTGTATGTAAACTCAGTACAATAGATTTACCCCCGCACAATTCGAAAGGGAGATTTTCTTCAATTCTGCCTCCCCAAAGCAGAGTTTGGACAGAATAAGACTTTCGGGATCACTGCCCTAAATTATTACTATTTATGAAGAATTACATTATTAATTATTAGAATTATTATTATTTAGTAATCACCTGGATTATTATTATTATTATTATTATTATTATTATTATTATTATTATTATTATTACACATTAATGATCAGCCTTGACCCTATCTGTTGACCTTGTTGTTCAAAAACATCAAATGCATGCAGCCCATTTATTTAATAGGAGCAAGTTCTCATCCCTGTGGTGCTAGTGTGACTCCATGGCCCTCAGTCAGTCCTGATTTGTGAATAACCAGGGAATCAGACCCCCTGTTTTCACCCATGTTAACAAGCAGTGAAGGGATGCATCAGGCATTTAAATCAGTGGGAGTTTGTGGCCCAGAGCAGAATCCAGTCCTAAATGAACACTTTTATTTGGAGAAATGACAGTGTTTGAGCTGAGGGGAATCTTAGTGAAAAGGATTTTAACCTGAAAAGCCTAGTTTTGAACCAGTTCACAGGGAAATTTTTTGGCTTATTTGTAATCTTTAAAGAATATAATATTGATCTGCAAACACAGATTAAGATGGCACAAGACTCTAAAGAGAACCAAATAGCTAACACTAATCACATGATGAAATATACTGTCTTTATCCAAGCTTTATACAGAATGTACCTGAAACAAAAAGAATTTTTAATCAAACACATTTTCCCAACTTTCAGGCTATGCATTTATAATTTAAAACAGATAACAAAGGGGCCAGATCCCCAGCTAGTATAAATCAGTGTTGGGCCACTGAAGGAGCTGAGCCTATTTAAGACCACTGAGCAGCCCATCCAGAGGCTTCAAAGTATTGTACTGATTTGTAAAAGCAATTAGATTGAGATGAAGGGAAAGAACAAGCAACCTGCCCTGCTAAAATCTTACTCTCGTGAATACATTTGTTGCCGAAAAGTAACAAATTAACAAAGCAAGCCTTTTGGCTTTCAAAAGAGTTACTCACAGGCATCATTTGTTTGCAGAATTGAGCCTCTTCATTTTGCAGATGTTGAAAACATAACTAAAAAGTTGTATTTTTTCTTTAAAAAGAGAGTCTTCCTCACCCAAAACATCATCCCTTGGGAGCAAAAAAGGATTTCTTTTTTCCTGCAGTGCATCCAAAATATTTGTGCCAAGGAGAAAGAAATTGTATGTATTTTGCAACAGTCACTTAACATTTTGCTCTAAACTTAAGAAATGTAGCTGGCAAAATAACACCGGTGCCCTTTCTTGTTAGAAAGGAGATTTGGAAACTGAATCCAAACAGGTGTGGAAAAGTTCCGATTCCCTCAATTTAGCATTATAATTCTTTTGTAAAAATCCTAATGCACCAATTCTTTAAGCACTGGAGGATCAGGCACAAGTCATGCTTTGGTTTTAAGTGCAGAGCTTCTACTCCTGATGCACTGCAGAAAATCTAGAGAATAATTCCTTGGGAAAAGATCAGATTGTAGCTTCTTAACCAGAAGGTTTTTAAACTGTGTATTCTTTGTGTCCTACCTGCTTAAGATAATACTGGAGAGTTCTGTCCTGCTTTCCGTGAAGTCTGTGACAAAACTCCCATGGATCTCACTGAAAACTGGATAGCTCTTGTCTGATGTATCAGTCTAGGGGTAGACCTCCCCTCAGAGACCATTAAGCTGTTTGCACCATCTGTCCTGTTGGTATTCATCAAAGCTGTAAAATGGTGTGTATTTGGGCAGGTTTTAAAAATCTATTAAACATTTTTACCCCAGTATTTGGGCCCTATCCCTCTCCCACTGAAATCAATGAGACACGTAAGGACTATGGGCCCAATCCTCTGCCACTGAGATCAGTGGGAGCTTTCCTATTGCCTTCAGTGAAGCAGGATCCTTCCCTCCAAGTTATACCCAGCACAGCTTACAGACCCTCAGGACCGCCATTGCACAGCAAGGTCTGTGCAGGAAACTTGTGTCTGAATGGAACCTCTGGGACCCAGGGGTCAAATCCATTGCAGGATTGGGGCCCCACACCCTCAGAGCTCCACTCACAGGATGGGCGCTCCAAACACTTGGCTGACAAAGTGCAATCTGTTAAAACTCATTATTGTCTCCCTCTTCAGCTATAAGACCTGTGTGGCTGTGTGTGGCTTCCCCTTTACAGGACAATTCAGGACGTTTAAATGACACCATGGGCTGGGAATTTGGTGAGTTTCAGATATAGAAATAGGGATTGAGGAGCAGACCCGCCACCATCACTTAGGGCCCATTTAGCTCAATATCTCCCTACCCACAGCAGCTGCTTCAGAAGCAGACACAAGCACCTCACAGAAGCAGATGTAGAATAATCTTTCTCTGATGAAGGACTCCTAACCCCCAATTAACAAACAAGGAGTTTGATGGCACTTTTAAAGACTAATAAATTTATTTATTGCATGAGCTTGAACTGGGATTCTCTCTCATGGAAGCTCATGCGATAAATAAATTTCTTTGTCTTTAAAGTGCCACCAGACTCCTTGTTTGTTTTGCTGGACTAGACGAACATTGCTACCCCTTTGGAACCAATCCCTGATTGTTTGAGATTGGTTTAAACTCTTCAGCAGGAGGTTTTATCTCCCTGCTTAGCACCAACTGTGCCTGCCATTCTTGTTATCCATAGAAACAGCCAGATCTTGCAAAACTCTTGGCGACAGGGGCAGTGAGTGACACAGTCTAATCACAGCCTAAGTGAAAAAGTATTTGCTTTGCGTGGTTTGAATTTCCCACCTTTCAGTTAAGTGGAATGTCCCTTTAGCCTTGTGTTGCTGCAAGTCTGGGGTAACAGAAGCTCTGTTTCTCCCTGCTCTAGACCAGGGGTTATAGTGGGCCAGAACATGGCAGAACACCATTCCAGCCCCCTAAAAATAGAAAATGGTGCCGGAACACTACGTTCTGGGGCCTACCATTGAAAAATAGCGGGACCCAGAATGCAAGGTTCCAGCACCATTTTCTATTTTTAGGTGCCCAAACGCCACACTCCTAAAAATAGCAGGCCATGGCACAGCGTTCCACCGTGTTTCAGCAGGCAGGGGAGGGGGACAGGCTCCCCTGTAAATGCACAGGCTGCGCTTGGAGGCAGAAGCCTCCAGGAGGAGCCTGCAGCCTGGACAGTTTCCCAGCCCACTGCACTGCCAGTAAGTACCGGGGCACCCGGCTCACACTGGGGGGGGTATTAGGGGTGCCTGAGTTGAGGTGGGTGGGTATTGGGGGCAGAGGGTGGATTTTGGGGGTGGATATTGGGGGCTGGGGACAGGGGAGTGAGTATTGGTGGTGGGTATTGGGGGCTGGGGTGGATTTTGGGGGTGGATATTGGGGACTGGGGGTGGATTTTGGGGACAGGGGAATGGATATTGGGGGAAGTAGTCGGGATAGAGGCAGGAGCTGGGGGAGCTGGCATTTGGGAGACAGATGGGGTGCAGGAGGGGGGGCCCACTCATGCAGGAGGGTTCCAGGGCCCACCAAATTATACTTTAACCCCTGCTCAAGCCATTGTTTTAGAGACTTACAAATCCCTTCTGGCTCTTTCTAAGGCAACAATCACAATGTTTTTAAAATCACCACATAGCAGAGATTTCTCCCAGACTGCTGAGCATTCTCAGGCCATGAATTATGCATCATTACAGGTCCCATTTCTGGGTTTAACATAACATTTTTCTGGGTTTTTTTTAATGTTTTGTTGCTGTACAAGACCCAGACAAATGGGTGAAACTGACTCTGCAAGGTAAAACAGTGAAATTGACAAGACCAACAATTCAAGTAAACTGAAAACCCCAAAAATTGTCTTCTCTAATCAATCACTCTCAGTTTCAGAGCTCTTCAGTGTTATTTGTGACATTAGTAGCTAAACTGTCTCAGGATAAAAAGCATGATTTTTATAAGTTGATGTTATCCTTTTAAAACAATACATTTTTTTGTTTCAGTATTGGGGTGGAGGACCCAAAAGTCTTGGATCTCCTATACCCTTTGCATTGTGTTTGAAACGGTATTTTAAAATATATATTTTTGAAATTTCAATGGCAGGCAGCTTTCTGAAAATGTTTTGCAGTGTCCCCTGAAGAGTGAAATTCCTTTTGTGAAGGTTTACAACAATAAAACTAGAGCAAATCTTTCAACTTCTCTTTATTTTTGCAATCACAGCCAGTGTGAATCAGCCTACGCTCAAAATGTTTCCTTTTAAGAAGTTGCTGCATTTGTAAATCAGGTTCAAAACACACAGCCTGAGCCTCTCCCAACTGCTGCAAATCCACCATCACTCAGTCAAAAAAAAAAGCAAGGAGTCTTGTGGCACTTAAAGACTAACAGATTTATTTATCACATGAGCTTTAGTATTTAAGTGCCACAAGACTCCTTGCTTGTTTTGCTTTACTAGACTAACACGGCTGCCCCTTTGGAACATCACTCAGTCAGTCAATGGGGCTAGAGCCCGAGCCGATTTAAATACCTCAGCTCAAATGAAATCAATAGATTCTTAGTTAATGAAAACTGGTTTTTCACCACTGGTATGAATGGGTTTATGTCACTTTTCACCTTTGCAGAATCTGACCTTTTGATTTTTGTTACAAATTTTGTTCCCAAATTTTAGTGTTTATGCTGCAATCTGGCCCCAAGATGTAGGGGCAGGCTGGCACAGTGGGGTGGGAATGGGACCCAGGCCTGTCCCTTCTGGGGGGTGCTGTATCAAGGTCTAATTCTATATGGGGGGGTCCCTATCCCATCTGGGAATAAACCCATCTTTAGTCTAACTGCACACAGAGTCCAGAGCTCCTGATTCAGCCAGGAGTGTGTGCGATTTTTTATTATGTGTCTTTTTATTCTTGATTATAAATAAAGCAGCCCAGAATCAACCTGACATATCATTTGTTAATAGTGATTCCCCTGGGGGCTGCTCCCCATTTACCAGAATTAATTGCTCTTTGCTGCCTCTTTAAGAGTCTCTGATATCCGGTCCCAGAAGGGGAGGGGAATCTGAGCCGCGGCATTAGTGTGTGAGCTGTCTGCCAGAACTGTGAACAAACTGACAGGCCGGGTGGGACCTGTCAAAATGAGATCCTGAGCTTGTTAATAAATCATAATCTCTCGCCTTTCACCAGCACATTTAACCCCAAAGCACTTCACACTGTGTATGTGGGAATCAATGAGATACAGTCACATCTGGGCTGGGACATGATAATTGTTTATACAGGAATCACTCACCTATTCCTGAGACACAGCAACATCTGGGTATAGCATGGCTGGTATTTATAAAGGATCACTTACTTGGTGCTGAGAGACACCCATCTCTGGGGTGGGGCATGCCAGCTGTTTATACAGGGATCACTCACCCAGTACTGAGATGCAGCCACCGCTGGGGCAGGGCACAGCTGAAGTTTACCACGCTGAGCTACATTTGTCTTCACAAACAGACCCATTCCCACACATGTAAAAGACGATCTGGAAGAACTTCCACAACTGCTAATTTCTTATTAGCTATTAATCACATACACCTAACCACTATACAAGTGTACATGTGCAGGCAGGGCTAGTAAAGGGCACTGCTCCAAGGGGACAAAAGTCAGGAATTTCACCTACAGATTGTATCCCAACTCCCTTTCCATGCATGCACATGCACACACACATTGCCCGTTGAAAAGAACCCACTCTGCTTTTTCAGGGGTCTGGGTGATCCCAAGAAAATGAGGATGTAGCATACAAAGATCACTAGCCTAGCACTGATGGCTTGGAGGGCTGGGAAGTGGAAGCAGGCAGTGACTGAATTAATTGCCTGAGAACTTTATTCACAAAAGGTTAGCCAATGTTGCCCAGCAGAGCCACATGACCTTCCAGGTTGTGGAAAGACTAAATTTAAAATCTATGAAAAGCCACATTCAGGCCCAGCAGAGACCCCAGTCATCTGGCCCTGCGCCTGCCTCCGTCTGGAGCCACATTTGAGACTTGGCATTTACCCTGAGTATTTTTTTCAGTATTGCTTCTGCAAAGGGACAAGGGGTGTGAGACACTGACTAAGATAGCCCCCATGGGGGAGAGGAGTTTGGGGAGGACTGAGGCAGGGTTTGAGCTTCAGGCAAAATAACATTAGGAGTCCTGTGGCACTTAAAGACTAACAAATTTATTTATTGCATTTGTAAGTCTTTTAAGGGCCAGAGGACTTCTTGCTTCTTTTGCTGGAGTAGACTAACAATGGCTTCCCCTTTGGAACTTGGCATTATGAGAAGTGTACATTTTTGTTTTCATGTGATTGTTTGTGGGGCAGGGACAGCTTAACCTCAGAAACCCTTTGCTCAATTGACTTCACTAATGGATGTCACCTTCTCCTGGGCCCCTAGGACACATGGCAGTTTTCAAGACAATCTGAAGCTATGTGTGGCTCCGAAAGCAAAAATTGGCTACTGCCCCCACTAGACCATCTTGTTCAACTGTGAGGCCACTGGGTGTCCCCTGGTAGTTGGTCCCATTCCAGTTCCAGGAGGCTGCACCAGAAAAATCAGACACCAGTTCTAAATTGGACTAACTGGCCCCCTTGCTGGCAGGCCCAGCAAAGAGACCTCAGTCAGAGGTTGGCAACCCAGGAGGGGAGAAGAGCCATTCTCCCTGCCTGCCCCCCCCCAAAACCGCATGAGTCAGAGCCACGGTCCCCTAGCGCTGGCCGGGGTAGGGGAGGTGCACAGGCGGCACACGCTCCCTCACTCCACTGGTGGGCAGAGCAGCGCTGCTGTGCCTACCAGCTGGCCCTCCCTCTGAAAAGAGGCCAGCGGGGAGCTGGGCCTTGCGGAGGTGGAGCCCTGAAATGGCCCCTCTGTGGAGTTCAGGCCATTTCTACCCGGCCACCCCAAGCCCTGGATTGGGCCAACTCAGTCCTGGGGTGGCTGGGCAGAAGCGGCCTGAACTCCATGAAGGGGCCATTCCAGGGCCCCGCCTCTACAAGGCCCAGCTACCCGCCAGCCGCTTTTGGGAGAGAGGGCTGGCCGGTAGGTGGAGCAGAGCCACTCTGCCCCACCAGCAGAAGGAGGGAAGGAAAGAGCGTGCGCTGCCCATGCCCCCCCACCAGTGCCAGGGCGCTGCAGTGCCACCGCTGAGCCGGTTCCGGGTCATGCAGTTGTGCTGGGAGGGGAAGCAAGCAGGGAGTCCCCGGGCACACCTGGCTCCCTGGAAGAGACTTCCAGGGAGCCAGAAGTGGACAGTCAGTGAGCCATAGGTAGCTCACTGAGGCCATGTTGCTGATCCCCATCCTAGGCAAGGCCATAGAGATTGAGCCTCCCTCCTGTCCCCTTCCCAGATGCAGTGAGACTGGGAGATTCAGTCCCCAGGGTTCTCAGCTAAAAAGAAGGATCCAGTCTCAATCCAAATCCCTGCCTCCTGGCCCTGCCTTTTTTCTTCCCCTGGCCTCCTCCTGCTATACATCTGTGGCTGACACCCAATCTCCCTCCACAGAGGGCAGCTGACAGGGAGCTGACCCCAGCCCCAAGCCCTCTTGGGGCCCAGTTTTCTTCTGGAACAAAATGCTACCACTCTAATAGCTCAAGCATAGTGGCCAAAATTGACACCACTGGAGCGGCTGGCCCCTTGCCATGCAGGCAGCTGTCTGTGGACAAGCAAAGAGTTGTGGGAGGCCAAATCTAGCAAGGAGCTGAGAGCACACAACCCTCTCCAGATCAGGCACCAGACTGGGACTTGACTTGTCACTGGCTGTGGGAGAATCAAAGGGGCATTTTCACAAAAGAGAAATTTCTCAAGAGAAGTCGGACATCTACAGAGAGTTTTACTGGGTTTGTTTAATCTAATATAGCTAGTTACAGATATGCACATCTCCCCCATCCATCTGTATCTATCTATCAGGCTCTTGTCCAAGTCCAAAGAGGGCAGCGGTGGTATGGGAAAAGTGAGTGGGAAGTCTAAGCACGTTTGGCCCCCAACACCTGCCCTGCTCTTCACACCCACCCACAGCCCAGGGCAACAATCCAAAGCACCCCAGAGCTGCCTCAAGTGCAGGGAGCCAGATAGTCAGGCGAGACAGACCAGCAGCTGGCTGAAACCAGAGGCTGCTGCTGATTAAACATGGCCCTGCACAGCTGTCTGCAGAGTTGCCTTTGCCTGTTGACATTTACGGGCTCACATGCGTGTCCTATGGAGCTCCTGTCTCTGCCAGGTCAATGAGATGCCATGGCCTCACACCACAGTTGGGGAGTGGCAGCAGGGAAGAGGAGGATCATGAGGACAGGACCCCCAATCCCAGGGCTAGCCTATGGGGCCTGGCTGCTAAGGCCCCATCCTTTTCCCATTCCAAGCTATCATCTGCCCACTTCAGGGCTATGGGCTGGGCCACTAGGGCCCAATCTAAGGGCCCCTCCATCAGTTGCAGGCTCCCATTGGTCTTCCTGGGTTGTCAGGCCAAGCCAGCAGCACAGACAGGAAGAGAACAGGGAATAGGAAAAGTCTCTGGGGCTTACGTTAAAGTATAATTTAATGGGCCCCAGGACCTTCCTAATCTTCAGGCCCCCTTCGAGCATGTGTGTGCCCCAGCCTAGGTAGGTATTTGCAACCACTTCTCAGTACCACATGCATTAATTATCACGCCATAAAAATATTTATAATTTTATATGGTGTTTGACAATAATTGATATAGACATAAACTAGCAAACACTACATAACACAAGAAGTATTGTGATTAACAATGTGATAATCAAGTAAAATGTGAAATGGAATTCATTGAACACAATGAAAGGCATAAGAAGAAACAAGACAAACACAAAACTGCATTTATTGCTTGCAGCAAAACATGGATGCGCAAACTCTCATTAATATCAACATGGATACACTTTTGACGCTAACTTCAACCAAAACAGTTTATAAAATCAATTAGTACTTTTCCATTGTCTGCCACATCGATTTCATTGCTGCATCTTCACCTTGAAGGCCAGTCGTTCCTGAGACCCTGAGTGCTAGTTGCTGCTCTCTGATTTAACAGTAAGGATGATTTGATATACTTTAGAAGTCCCCAACAATGCAAATGGAGGCCCATCAGATTTGTGGGGCCCAGGAATGGTGTTCCTAGGTAGTCCCACATACTTTAGCCCCTGCTCTGGGGCCTGTGCCCAGCAATGTGCTGGGGGACAGCCACCAGGCAAGGGTGAGTCTGTGGCAGAGAGCAGTGTCCAGTCCTACAAACAGGGGTTAAAGTAAGGGGGAATGCACCGGAACACCATTCCAGGGCCCACTATTTTTAGGGGCTCAGTGTTCCAGGGCCCCTAAAAATAGAATGTGGACCTGGAACGCTGCATTCCAGGGCCCACCATTGAAAAATGGCAGGTCCCGGAATGCAGTGTTCTGGTTCCACATTCTATTTTTAGAGGCCCAAACGCTGGGTCCCTAAAAATAGAAGGCCCCAGAGCAGCATTCCACAACTTTCTGGCAGGCAGGGGAGAGGGTGGGGGCTCAGAGAGGAGGCTAGGGGTGTTACTGGGGAGCTCAAGCCTGCCCCAAAGTCCTCCCCTTCCACTCCCCGCCCCCAACCTGGGGCCTGCAGCATCGGCCTCAGACACGCCGCCAGTAGGACCTGGAGCCTACCACCCCCCACCTCCCCAGCCACGCTGCCAGTAAGTGTGGGGGCAGCTTGCTCACACTAGAGAGGGTATTGGGGGCAAGGGGTGGAGCACTGCCACAGGGGCAGAGCTGTGGTCCGGGGGGGGGGAGCCACCAGCATGGGAGCATTCTGAGGCCCCCCCATATTATACTTTAACCCCTGCCTACAAACAAGGAGTCAAGTCTAGTGGCACTTTTAAAGACTAATAAATTTATTTATCACATGAGCTTTCTGGGGAGGGATTCTCTCCCACAAAAGCTCATGCAATAAATAAATTTGTTAGTTTTTAAAAGTGCCACAAGACTCCTTGTTTTGCTGAACTAGGCTGACGAAAAACAAACAAGGAGTCCTGCAGCACTTTTAAAGACTAACAAGTTTATTTATTGCATGTGCTTACATGGGAGAAAATCCCACTTCCTCAGATGCTTGAGGATGAGGAACTTTATTTTTCTCCCATTTTGTGTGTTCAAGCATCTGACAAAGTGGGATTTTCTCCGACAAAAGTTCATGTAATAAATTGGTTAGTCTTTATAAGTGCCACAGAACTTCTTGTTTGGTGTGTGAAACAAACAAGGAGTCCTGTGGCACTTAAAGACTAAAAAGCTTATTCATTGGATGAGATAGCTGCCTCTTCGGAACCTGTCAAGCCTGACTCCCAACCCGTGGGGTAAGGGCCCAACAAAATATCCCTGTTGGGCCAAACATCCCTGTTGGGCTTAAAGCTCCCTGCAATGCAGGCAGGGGCTTAGTACTTTGCTGAGATGAGGCCTCCCTCCAGCAGCCCCAACACTGCTGCAGCACCTGGTTAGACATCAAAACGGGAGGACAGTAACCAGGCTCCAATCCTGCACAGGATCCATGTGACTTATCCAGGCCCCACTCCTTCATGGGATCCACATGGCAGACATATCCTCTAGGGCTATGTCTACACACAAAGTTTTATTTCGAAATAAAACCCTTATTTTGAAATGACATTTCAAAATAAGGGAAGGCCTGCTATCAAAACGGCTGTTATTTCGAAATGGTTATTTCGAAATAACAGCTGTTTCGAAATGAATGGGGTTTAAGCTGTTTCAGAATGATGGTTCTTATTTCGAAATGACGGAGGCCGTCATTTCGAAATAAGAAAATGTCGTGTGGACCTGAGCTTTTTTATTTCGAAATAACCAGTGTTATTTCAAAATAAAAGAGACGCGTGGACATACCCTAGGATTCTAAAAGCAATGTCCAAAGGGGCAGCCATGTTAGTGTAGTTCAGTAAAAACAAACAAGGTGTCCTGTGACACTTAAAGACTAACAATGTGAAATCCCCCCTTCCCAGTCTTGCAAAGAGAAGACTAAACAGCACAGTCTGTGGAAGCAAGCCAGGTGGCTCCCTGCACAGGACCAGGGCCTCATTATGCTATATGGATGCCATGAAGAATTGGGGCCTGGTTAAACCACATGTTCACTAACCCCTCCTGAATTGCTGAAATCTAGCCAAGGCACACCTGTCCCTCTACTGGTCTGGGTGCCCCATTCAGGGATTCCCCTAACACTCCCCCGCACTCCTCCTGAATTTCCCAATACACCCCCACTTGTCAGCTAGTAACAGTGTTATACCAATTTAGTGAGTGCCCCCCTACACTGCCACTAAAATCAAGTCCTGGGGAAGCTGCAGTCTTGTCTATGCTGTGGCAAACAATGGCTGCTCCCCAACGTTTCCCCCAGTTGTGGTTTGGGCCAGTGTGCACAACCAATAGTAGTGATCCTGTGAGATGCTAAGCACCCAGGGATGATGGTACTCCTCGTCAGGTCTCTGAACCATCCCAGGCATGTTCCCAGGTGTCGTCACCCACCAGCAAACCAGCTGTCTGCACTTGTTTTAAGGGCTCCTGTGTTTAAAGCCATCATCCTCAGCCCCCCTTTCCACAGCTGCAAGGTTCTCTCTGAATCATATCAGACAAATCCAGAGAAAAACATGTCTGACTGCATCAAAATTCAAACCTCCACCTGGCTGAGCCTCTGAGTGCAGGCCCTTTAAAGCAGCAAAGATGTAAACTCCCCCAGGTCTTCATTATGTCTTACAGGCCCAACATTATATCAGATTATGGAATCATTAAAAAACTGTCCTCCTCTATGTCAGAGGGCCCTCTAGTTACCCTGTCTAAATATAACAGCATCATTTTTAACCAAGGAGCTGGTACAGTCCATTGGGCCTTTATTGTATTTCATGGGCCTTGACCGGAATATCTTCTCTCACTCACGTGCTCAAGAACTCATTTCCTACTTGTGTCAAGGCAAAGCTGAATGTCTCCAAACTACACCTTGGCCCTTCTGTGCATGCGTGTGCACTGCCCCCCATATGCTTCACAATGCACCCCCTTGCACACTCACCAAGCAGAAAAGGATTCAGTGATTGCACCAAGAATAAGGAAGTGCGGAAGGCACGTGTCTGTGTGATGCATTCCCAGGATGGACTGAAAGCATGAGAAAGAGCAGATGATGAACAAGAAAGGGGGCCGGGGAAAGGACGCAGGCCTAGGTACAAGCCCAATTATTTTAATTGCTCGTAGGTGACATTTAGGACTTAGTGATGCATTTCAGATCATTGTTTACTGCTCTGAGCAGAACCAATTACGCTGGAACACAGAAGGACTGAGAGAGCAAACGAACAAGCAGGCATGAGTTAGAATTCACTGTAAGTTTGCACCCATATGTGAAAGAGCAGTCAGCCATGGATTTAGGGGGTAAGGGGCTAGAAGTGAAATACCTCACCCTCCTTATTGCCTCCCCAGTACCAGATTTTTTCACAGTGTCCAAGCATTTGGTCAATTCAAGCTGCAGCTCTGAGGATGCCTTTAAAACACATGCGGACACTGTAAGGCCTGCTCCTCATCCACTGTTGTTGGCCAGGCTATTTCTCAGACACTCAGCGTGTTTGTTCACGACCACACACTCAGATGTCCTGGCAGAGCTGTAACGCAGTGTTTTGCTGCCTGGGGCGTGTTCCAGTTGGAATGCACCCCTTCCCATTAGCAGTGCTTAGAGCCGGTGTCACAAAACTGCCCCTTTAATAGCGTGGCTCTATTAAGCTGCTTTGGGCAGCCCAGGGCTTTGCCCCATCGGTCCCGCCATACTTACGGCTCTGTGCCCTAGGATGGAAGCTGGCCTTGGCTCAGGACATGCTGAACACCCAAGGAGTTTTACTGGCTCTCCCAACAACTATTACTGAACACTGCCAGCTCCTGCCCAGTGAGGGGATCTTGAGGCGGCAGGGCGGAGACTTTTTGCCTAACCATATTAATCCTGTAAAAAATCGAGTATGAGTATTCATGAAGAAACCTCGCATGGCCCATTGGGCCTAAAAATCACACAGTCACAGTACATATGTGAACACAAAAATCATATAGATCAAAGCCCTACAGGTGCACAGATGTGACTCCAGTGTTCTACATGCTGTGCTGAGTCACTAGGCCAATGCTGTCCATAAGCCCTTTAAGACATTTTCAAGAGAAGCCCATCGGAGAGTTGGCTGTCCTCAATGGTTCTTCAATCATAACTGCAAAAAAAAGTCCTTATGTTAAAGTAAATCTATCATGTGGGTATTACTCATCTGAGAATCAAATACATAGCAAAGATTAATAACTTCACGTAAAATACACATATAGAAACAGGAAAACATTGTTCAGATGATAGCTCAAAAGGCATGCTTTATTGCCTAATTGTGATAAATCTTATACAATGGTCATCCATCAGTCGCAATCCCTTAATGTGAAAACAGTCATCTTTCTTTTTACATAGCTCCACATGCTGATTGATCAAACACCAGTAAACACCATGTATCAAATCACCAGCATTTCTTTGGTAGTGTGATTACCTTTGTGGGATGCTTCCATGGCACTGTCCAGCTTGGTCCCTTTAGCATTTGAAACCTAACAGTTCAGTCTAACACCCTAGTAATTCACATCTGTAACACTACACTCTACCACGTTCATTTCCTTGTACAACATAGCTATTTATGCTTAACTTTTATAGTTAAGTATTATCCTTTTGGGTTCAACCCTGCTTTGGAAGGCTGAACCAACAGGAATTTGGACATCTTCAAATCTTTGGATTTCTCCAAAAACACATCCAGGACTATTTGTCATCATTACTAGAGATTCAGCCATCCTGCAGAGCTCTGGAGTCATTCCAGGTACTCCAGAATATTTACAAGATTCTGTCATCCTCCCAAATGCATCTTTAAGTGTATATTTTGTGTCACCATCAATATATTACAGTCACAGAACATTTGGAAAGAACAAATAGCAAATTAAATTCACAATCAAAACATAACTGAGAAGTGTTGCAAAGACAGATACACCATAAAAGTGAACTTAATTTAAAAATAAATATAGGCTAGTGTAACCCTTCTGCCAGGGCGAGTTGGCAGAACAAGGGCCAAGCTCTGCATCTAGTGGTACCCAAATGTTACAGCACCAACCAGCTCGAGCCCCACCCAGTCTACGGGGAAATCATGCGCTATTCTCTGGGCACCCCAAAAGGGTAATACTTCCCTACTCGCAAGCACAAGTCTAAATGTAGTATGCAGAACTTTTAATAGTAATAAAAACAGAATGTAAAAGGCCCAATAACAAAAATCAGCACTGATCTGGAGAATCAGTGCAATACAAGCTCCCAATATGATCCCACATAGCACAACAGCACCTATGAACTCAAATAGCAAAAGCACTCATCTGGAGAATCAGTGCTAAATAGGCTCCCAACAAAACTCTAGGGTACATAGGGAGTGTCTTTCATGTCACCTGTCCATCAGCACCAATCACTGATCACTCACTCCATCCACTTGCACCATCCCTTGGTTCCACCCACTGTCTACCAGCCACTCACATCACCCAGTTTGCTACTGTCCACTTTTACCATTTGCCAGCTCCACCCACCAGTCACTTGTACCTCCCAGCTTGCTGCTGGCTCTACCCATTGCTCACACCATCTGCTGCTCCTCTTCAGTGATTTCAGCTTTTAAACCTCAAGTCACTGCAAACAGCTACTTTCACTAAAACAACAAAGATAGGCCTCAAAGGAGCCCAGCCTGATCTATCATTTGACAGTAGGGTCACAAGCTGAAGCAGAAACACCTCAAGCATTCTTTCTTGACTTTTCCAGGCTGAAACAGGCAGAAGCCTCTCTTACAAGTCTGCTTTTAGCTAAGGGTAGCTTTTACTCTTTAACTAACTCAAACGGATTTGGTATAATCAGAGAGTAGCATATCACAAAAGACAGTATTTCACATTTCCCTTCAGTAGAATTACAGATATTGACAGATTTGTGATCAGATCAACCCCAGATACCATTACCCATATTGCCATGCACCCATAGTGTATACATGGAAATATGTTCTTTGTGCTCATGCAAATACTAAACCCATGCAGGTTAGTTGCCCCCCCTCAGAAGCTGTTAGGCACAGCTTCTAAGCCTGCCTTACACTATAAATAATGGAACAAGCAGGAATTCAGGCCAAAAAAAAAAAAAAAAAACCATGCAAACAGAACATCTGGAGAAAATAATCTGAAAGAGTTCTGCACCAGGCAGCTGAAACCTGTAAAGTAGGCCACACAGTAACCACCGCCTTCTGCTAAAAGCCAGGTTTTGGTGACACCTGCACTAAAACCTCAATCCATTCTTCTTGGGACCAGGGAGATAGGTGACTCACCTAGGCCTGATAGCATTGCAGGAGGAAATGAAGAAAGAGATAATGGAGGAGGTATAAGGAAACCAGAACCAAGCCCTTTTCAAAGAATAATGGACTGAATAGCCAGAGAGACAAGGGAATTAGAAAGAAAGTGAAAAAAGAATTATACAAACGCTAAGACACTATGTAACTATGGTGCCTAATAAAATACAGTCCTCCAGGGACTGAGGGATTGCCGTGCACAAGCTGCCCACAAAGTCAGGGCAGTAGAAAACTGAGGAGTCAGTGTACTCTGCCCATGATGAAGGCTGAGGTTGGAGAGGTCATAGAATAGAACAAAAAAAGGAACAAAAAAAGGTGAATGGAAACCTGTGGCACAAATAGTGCAAAATAGGGAGTTCATAATGAAATTGACAAATTGCAGGCACAGCTACAAGTATGTCAACTCAGCACTGAAAGCAAAAGAACAGATAAGGAAGAGAAACCAGAAACATATATAGCTTTTCTATCCAGATGAAATTAACCTGAAGGCAGAGTTTAGGCCTTAGGAATGCCTGCCCCAAGACTCTTTTCCAGCAATCCATGACTTAAGCAGTGTGAGGATGCCCCCATTTAAACATCTGAGTCAGGGATGAGCTAGTGAATGTTTTGTTACATACAGGTGCTGGATTTACCACAGTAAAAGAAATGTACCACACAATGTGGTACTCCAGCAGAGCATGGTCAGCCACAATGTGTTCTTATCCATGTTGTTCTGTGTCCAGTGCTGACATCAGTCTGAATGCGTGTGAATCTCTGAAGGCATGCTCCTTCAGGGTTACCCCAACTCAGACCTCTAAGTGGGGACTCTGTTAGCCCAGTGATCTGGAGCCTAGCTTGGATCTTTACCAGGAACTGAGTTAGCCTGGTGATCCTAAGCTAAGGTGTTCCTTTGGTTAATGCTTTGGGTTACCTTTGGCTCAAATCTCTAGTGAGCATTCAGTTAGCTCAGTGATTTGGAACCTAGGTGTACCCTGGGTGCAAGAGTTAAACTGAGGCAACACTCACAATCAAGGAAACCACCACAACCACAGATCCTTGTAGAAACGAAGGTGCTAGGCTAGGCTTTATTGCAAAGTAGCACTATGGCAAACAATCTATTTCAAAAGATTTAGTGGCAGCATTGCTGCTCTCAAGGCAACGGAACGCTCAACTGACGGCAGGGCTCGCTGTCACTCCCTTCAGCCATACAAAGTTTGGGCTCCGTGACTCCTGTTCTAATACCCTACTCAGACCTACTGACTTGCCCCTTTCAGGACCCAAATTTACCTTGATTGCTCCCCATGAAACCCATGGGCTTAAATGAGGAGTGAATAAAACAAGGAGTTCTGTGGCACTTAAAGACTAACAGATTTATTTTTCACATGAGCTTTCATGGGAGAAAATCCCACTTTCTCAGATGTTCTGATGATAGAGGAACTTAGAGAATGGAATGAAAATAAATGCAAGGGAGTGTAAAACATGGGATCAGGTCATACAGTAACAGCAAATCAGGACAGATGTTAAGGTTCAAACTCTGGGAAGGGTGAAGTCAAATTACCTGTTGTAATGGGAAAAGAACCCACAGTCTTGATTTAATTCTGCTTTCACACAATCTAATTTGCATATTAATTCCAGTTTAGCTGTTTCTCTTTGAAGTCTTGATGTCCACTAACGTCTCTGAGGACAGTCATTACCAAATCATTTATAGAGTGATTAGAAAGATGGAATTGCTCAGCAACTGGTTTTTCTGTTTTGTGATTTCTGATGTCAGTTTTGTGATCATTTATTCTTTTGCACAGGGATCATCCTGTTTGTCCAATGTATAAGGTGCCAGGGCATTTCTGGCAAATGATGGCACAGATCACATTAGTAGATGACCAAGTGAATGAGCCTTTGATGGAGTAGCTGGCTTGATTAGGACCTATGATGGTATCTCTTGTGCAGATATTTGGGCAAAGTTGGCAAAGTGGTTTGTTGCAGGGGTGTGTGCCTGTTTTAATGTTTCTGTTGTTAGGTCTGCAGTTGCTAGTGAGTATCTGTTTACAGCCACCCAACCTTAACAACTACTCTGATTTGCTGTTGCTATACAACCTGATCCCATCTTTTAAACTCCCTTGCATTCATTTTCATTCCATTCTGTAAGCTCCCCCATCTTCAAAGCATCTGACGAAGAAGGATTTTCTTCCACAAAAGCTCATGCGAAAAATAAATCAGTTAGTCTTTAAGTGCCTCAGGACTCCTTTGATTTTTTTGCTGGACTAGATTAACATGGCTGCCCCTTTGGAACTTAAATGAGGAGTGTCTTTTTAAGAGATCTGTTGGGGTCAGTGTTGCTGGGCTAGACTCAGAAGTTTCTAGTGTAACCCTTTCACCAGGGAGGGCTGGCAGGACAAAGGCTGGGTTCTATATCTAGGGGTTTCCAAATAATGTTACAGTACCAACCGGCTCGAGCCCCCACCCTGTCTACTGGGAAATCATGTGCTATTCCCTGGGCACCCCAAAAGGGTAATGCTTCCCTGCTTACAAGCAGGAGTCTGAGTGTAGTATGCAGAACTTTTAGTAATAAAAACAGAATGTAAGAGGGCCCAATAACAAAAATCAGCACTGATCTGGAGGATCAGTGCAATAGAGGTTCCCAACATAATCCCACACAACACATGTGAACTCAGTTGAGACCCCAGCACTGATCTGGAGAACCAGTGCTAAACAGACTCCCAACAAACCCTAGGATATGTAAGGAGTGTCTTTCACGCCAGCTGCCTGCTGACACCAACCAGTGGTTACTCACTCCATCCACTTGCACCGTCCCTTGGCTCCACCCACCAGTCATTCATGCCACTCAGTTTGCCACTGGCCACTCTCACTGTCCGTTGACTTTGCCCACCAGTCACTCTATCTGCTGCTCCTCTCTAGAGATTTTAGCTCTTAAACCTCAAGTTGCTACAAAAGGTACTGCTATTAAAACAGCAAAGAAGCAGCCTTCAAAAGAAGCCCAGCCAGCTCTATCATTTGCCAGTGGGGCCATGGAATGAGGCAAAAATACCTCAAGCATTGCTCCAGAAGGACCTATGGAAACCCCACCCCGTCTTAAATTTTTTCAGGCCGAAATAGCCAGTGGCCTTTCTTACAAGCCTTTTTTTTTTAAACTAAGGGTTGCTTTTACTCTTTAACTAACCAAGACAGATTTGGAACAAGCAGAAAATAGCATATCACAACAGACAGTATTTCATATTTCTCTTCAGTAGAATTACAGATTTTGACAGATCTGTGACCAGATTAACCCCAAATACCATTCGCACTATGGCCTGCAGCCAGTATGCTATTACTTAATTGTGCTCTTTGTGTTCATGCTAATACAGGACCCATGCAGATTAGTTGCCCCCCTTCAGAAGCAGTTAAGCACAGCTCCTAAGCCTGCCTTACGCATTGTTAGGCCTTGGGCCTGCACCTATGCACTTCTACTTGTCTTTCTTATTTTAATCTTTTACTTTCTCCTACACATATATCAGATTGAAAGAGTGGGTTGGAGCCCACAAAAGCCTATGCCCAAAGAAATCTGTTAGTCTTTAAGGTGCTACAGGACTCTTGTTGTTTTTGCTGTAAAATCAATAAAACCTAAAAACCCACCGTCAGCACCAGTAGGCTGGAAAAGCTAATGGATGGAGCTGCAAAATGTTTGGACTAAAAACTCCTTATATGCAAAAAAAGTAAAAATGGAAGTTACTTTAGTTGAAGAGATCGCTTCTGTTATTAAACTATAATTTCTATAGAGAATGTATAGTGGGACATGCAGAAAAGGCAGGATCATTGTATGAAGTGTTAAAAATACCACAGTGGACCTGGGCAGAAGAGGCAACTCAAACATGGGAAAGTCTAAAGCAAGGGTTAGTGGAAGCTGCTACTGTAGTGGATCAAAACAATGAGTTCCCATACTTGTTATATCCTAGGATCAAAAATTTCTGGATTGTTACTATGATTATGCAGGATACTGAAGCAGGAAAGAGACCCATCACATATTACAGAACCTTAACACATCCAGAAAGTAAACCAGGAATTTTGGAGCAAGCGGCTCTAGCTGTGTACTCGACACTGCAAAAAGTTCAGGCAATAATTGGAGCTGGGAAAGTTAATAAGTCAGGAAAATTTGTCAAAAGGGCACATGGAAGTAGATACAGCCATTCTTTAGTTTTTTGCAGTCGTGGTAGAAAATGTATAGCTAGTTACACTCAAGGAATCTGAACTAGCAGTGTGGGGGTTAACTCTTAACGGGTTCAGCATACAGCTGTGAGCTGCAGGGGGAGGTAAAAAACCATGCTGTATTTAAAGCTATCCCAACTGAGCAAGCAGAGGGGAAAAACAATCTGGTTTGTAGATGGTAGTTCACATTATGAACAAAGAAAGCAACTTATTGGGTTTGCAGGTGGGAGCAGAGGTATTACTAGAAGGGGACCAGGACCTGCCCCCACCCACGCAGCCCTGATCCTGCACCAGAGCCAAATCCAGCTGCTGCCACTTGCTGGCAGCAGCAGGGGCCCAGTCCGGCTTTGAGCCTCCCGCAAGAGGCTCAGATGTGGAGACAGTCTGTGCTGCTTTTTACAAGTGGCAGGAGCAGTCTCCAAGCCTGTGTTCACACACAGGCATTATTTCGATACAAGTTGTGTCGAAACAACTTGTATCGAAATAATGCCTTATTTCGAAATAACTTAATTTGAATTAACAGTTTGTTAATTCGAATTAAGGAAAAAAGCTCAAAGCGAAATAGCCGTTTCAGGTAACAGTTATTTCGAAACAAGTCACTGTTGTTTCGAAACAACATGTTCAGACGGCATTGTTTCGTCCCCACATGGGGTTTAAGTTGTTTTGAAACAATGCCGTTGTTTCGAAACAACGGGTGCCGTTGTTTCGAAACAACCGTGCACTGTGTGAACAGAGTATTTCTTATTTCGAAACAACTTCTGTTGTTTTGAAATAAGAGTGCTGTGTGAACACAGCCCAAGTGGCAGCCACTCCGGGATGGCACCTGCCACTTGTGCGGAGCCACAGGGACCCTCAGAGCCCAGGACAGTCCCTGCCACTTGTAAAAATTGGCAGAAGCCGTCTCAGAGTGGCTGCCGCTCAGAGACTGCTCCTGCCACTTGTAAAAAGTGACACAGACCATCTCCGGCTCCAAGCCTATTGCAAGAGGTTTAAAGAGGGAGACAGTGCCTGCGTCTCTGCACAAGCAGCAGAAGCCATCTCGGAGTGGCTGCCGCTTGCAAGAAGTGGCCTGGAGCCAGATCAGGCTCCTTCTAGCTGCACTGCTGGCCAAAGATGCAGGGCCTGTGCCCTGCTTGCCCCAGAGCAGTGATGCCCCTGAGTATGAGCACAGATAAACATATGCAGATAGAGCAATCAAATCAAATCAAATCATAGGGCTGGAAGGGACCTCGTGAGATCATCGAGTCCAACCCCCCTGGGAACTGAACCCAGGGCCTTCTGCATGTTAAGCAGAGGTAATACTTCACTTCAGTACCAACTGGAAAAAGGAGGAACCCAAGCTGCAAAGGGCACCACAGTAATACAGTTTTTGGAGGACAGGAAAGACAAACAAACAGAAATCATTATTGGAACAGACTCCGATTATGTTTACAGAAGTACCATCATGTACTTGCCAAGGTGGGTTTCTCAAAATTTTAAAGGCATAGATGGGTCTGAAATAAAATAAAGATGTTTGGTGAAAATTGCAAAACTTGGCAAAAGAGTACACCATAATTAGAACAGTTAAAATAAAAGGTCACCAAAAGAAAAATGGATCATTGCAATGGGGAAATGATCAGGCTGATAAACTTGCTAAGAAAGCTGCTTTAACTGGCAAAATTTGGTAAACTCTGCCTGTGGCTATAACTACTCAAGCACAGGCAAAAAGAGAACTAGAAGCACAAAAAGGGATCAGGCAGCAGAAAAGTTTTTATAAGCCTTACAAAAGAAAGCTGAACTGCTACCGTAGTGGATTGTACAGCGTCCCTCTAAATTGCAGGGAATGCCAATGAAAAGAGAAAATAATTTCTTCTTGGCAAAGCCAGGTAAGAAATGGGTATTTTTAATACAGCAGCAATTACAGCATACAACAGGGGTGGCAAACTTATGGAACGCAAGAGCCACACAAGTTGCTTATTAAACCTTTGAGAGCCACACTGACCTACTCCAATTAAGTTTAAAATTCATTGCACACTTTAAGTTTATCGTAAAGAGAGGGCAAATATTGATCCTAGTAATGCTGGATTCTAATAATTACTTAAGCTTACCACGAAAACTAGACCTACTATAGAGTGAAAACTTAGCTGTTGCTCCATGTAGAAGACTGCAGGCTAGTGGTGAGTTTTTTAAAATCTGGGCAGTAACTTGTCAATGCAGTAGGTAAAAGCTCTCCCAGGCGCTGATCTATAAGTATTGCATGATGTTTCAATTTCACAGATTTAATTGTGGAATATAATGCTTCACAGCAGTAAGTTGTGCCAAAATTGAAAGTAATCTACAGCTGACTTTCTTCAGTTACGAATATTTAGTTTTGGGCACTAGTTTCCAGAATTCAGTTGCAGACTGGGAGCTTTTGTGCAGCATCTTTAACCAAAATCCTCTTGCATTTCAAGTAGTGCTATTTCTGCAGCAGACGTTTCCGAAAGCAAAAATTTAGGAATAGGAAAATCGTTGTTCATTATGTCCACCATGAAGGGATTTACGAGAAAATCTAAACATGGTTTTAGTTTTTGCAAATCGTCAAACCTGACACGAAAATCATCAATCAGCCCTTGTCATTTGTCTCCATATTCTTCCAGTTTTTCATTTTGATTTCCAATTCAGGGCATGCGTCTATTCTAGTTCTGATATAGGGAAAGTGGTTGAAAGTTTTTGAAATTACATCTCTTTGGAGAAGCTGAATTTTCTTCTGAAAGCTAAAAACTGTCTGCATAAGGTCAGAAATAATCCTATTTTTTCCCTGCTGCAACAGTTTTAGACTTTGAAGATGTTGCATGACATCAGTCAGAAACATTAGGTGAACTAGCCATTCATCATCTTCCAGTTGTGGGCAAGACTTCCCTTTTTCCTAAAGAAATGCAATTACAGAATCCAATAATTCAACAACATTGCTGGTTCTGGTTGACAGCCACCTAACTAGCAATTAAAAAAAAATATATCATTAGGCTTATCTTCAAGATCCAGATCTTCAAGGAAGTTTTTGAACTGCTGTGTGTCTTACCATTTGAGTGGATGAAATTGACAATTTGTAAAGATGTTCTCATAACATTTTCATTCCTGAAGTATTTGGCAATGAGATGGTCACAATGCATAATACAGTGAACAGCTTGAAATTTCCAGAGGGTAGCTGTGTTAGTCTGTGTACAGCAAAAACAATGAGAGTCCTGTGGCACCTTACAGAGCAAGGGTGGCCAAACTTATGGAACTCAAGAGCCACACAATTTGATTACTAAACTTTCAAGAGCTGCACGGAGGCATATAGCCATATACTTTTACCTACTCCAAAATTACTAAGTTTAAAATTCTTTGCACACTTTAATTTTATTGTAAAAAGAGGGCAAATATTGGCCCTACTAATGTCAGATTCTAATAATTCCTTCAGGTTACCATGAAAATTAGGCCTATACAGTAAAAACTTAGCTATTGCTTGATGTAGAAGACGGCAGGCTAGTGGAGAGTTTTTTTTAAATTTCCGCCCATGCCATCCTTCTCCCCACCATCCCTGACCATGCCACGCTTCTCCCTCCCATCCCCAACCATGTCACCGCTTCTCCTCACCATCCCAACCCCCTCCTGAATTCCTAAGTTGGGTGTGCTTTCCTAAATTGATCTGCTGACGCTCTTCCGGGAGCCACGCTTTTTCATGCAAGAGCCGCTTGTGGCTCCCAAGCTGCAGTTTGGCCACGCCTGTTATAGAGTAACAGATTTCTTCAGGCATAAGTTTTCATGGGCTCCAACTTCATCAGATGCATGAACAGTTAGAAACTATGGAATATTTGGATCACTTTTCAACAGTCTAATAAGACCTACTTTTCTACCTAACATTGCAGGTGTCCCATCTGTCACCATACTTACAAGCTTTTGTATGGGTACACTGGAATTTGCCAGAATTGTGTCAAGTCCATCTTTGACATCAACGCCGTGAGTTGTCTGCTTCAGTGCTACTATTTCCAACAGTTACAGTTCTGTTACAGTTATGTCAGCAAACATAACAAATATCACCAACTGTGGTCTATCTTGAATATCCATGGATTCATCAAGAGCTAAACTAAAAGCAACACAGTTCTTCAAACCACTTTGCATCTTTTTCTCGACATGAACACTAATCTGAGAAATATGCCTCTCCATAGTGTGACGCAACACTGGAATTTGAGTTATCCATTGCTTAAATTTTGAATTATTTGGATCTAAAGTAGCAACAACCTCAGAAATGTTCTTTTAACAAATTCTTCATCAGAGTACAGACGTTCAGCATGCGCAATATTCCAGTTAATAACAAAACTGGCTTTGGTCACAGCATTTGTTTCCTTGCTCAACAACGAAAGCAGTGTCTGCTGATTATGTTTAGCAAATTTCAAAGTAGTAAGCTTGTTTCTCCTTAAGTCAGATTTCACTGGATGCTGAGATGAAAAGCTGGCACGATTTGTTTCATAATGGTGTTTTAAGTTAGTTGCTTTCTAATGAGTGAGCATTGTGCTACAGATAAGGTATTGAGGCTTGCCATTGTTGTTGAATGCAAATTCTTCTTCCCATTCAGTTTTAAAGGATCTATTTTCTTCTTCGTATTTTCTTTTCTTATTATTCACTGTCATATTTAGAAGAACTTGTCAAACACAATTTTAACGAGTAAACTGGATTAGGGCCTATGAGAAAATTGAAACACTCTGTGCTTCTCCCCACCATCCCAACTGTCCCATGCTTCTCCCCACCATCCTGATCATGCCACTGCTTCTCCCCGCCATCCCAACCCCCTCTCTAACCTCCAGGCCCTGAAACTGGCTCCCCCAGGCCAACCTCCCCATCCCCAGAGCCCCTTTACCTGGCCGCTCTAGTGGCTAGTCACAGGCTGGGGCTCCCCCCTGAGCAAGCTCTGAGCATGCTCAGAGTGAGAGACTTAAAACTCCTAGGCTGCGGCAGCTTTCCTCTGGCTTTCTTCCATGAGCCATACTTTTTCTTTCAAGAGCTGTATGCGGCTCCCAAGCTGCAGTTTGGCCACACCTGCTATAGAATATGCGTTAAAGTTGTGGCAACAATATAAATTACCCTCGGATTCAATCTAAATCAACACCTGGTACCGAAATCTCTTAGAAACAAACAAATATCACTTAATAAATGCTGCAGGCAGTCCAATTGAGCTTTATAGACAAACTGCTTTTTCGTTAGATAAGGGTGAGGATGACAAGGAATTCAAGTTAGTGGTTAGATACGATGTACAGCTAATGAAACAAAAATACACTACATTAAATGCAGTCCATTTATCTCTCCCACAAGATATAATCGCAGATACTTCTGCACTTTCTGATGGTGAATAACAGAATAACATGCTGTGTTTGTTGGTTATGCTGTTGAATTCCTCAGGTTGTTCTAATACAACAAAGGAAGGTGCCTACAATGGCATGTAGCTTTTCTGCATCTGCTAGTACCAAATATCTCCAATGGCTGGTGATGCAACACCAGATGAGCATGGCTCTGAGATACTATAAAGAATTCTTTCCCACTGATCTGGTGGGTAGATCTTGCCCATGTGCTCAGTGTCTAACTCACCACTGTATTTGGGAAAAAAAAAGCAAGGAGTCTTGTGGCACTTGAGCCTGGAACACTCCACACAGGAGATCCACTTTCTTGACACTACAGTACAAATTAGGGATGGACGCATCAACACCACTCTATACCAAAAACGTACTGATCAGTATAGCTATCTACATCCCTCGAGCTTCCATCCTAAACACTCAACACAATCCATTGTCTACAGCCAAGCCCTAAGATATAACTGAATTTGCTCTGATCCCTCAGACAGAGACAGACATCCTCAGGATCTCTATCAAGCTTTCTTAAAACTACAGTACCCACCTGGAGAAGTAAAGAAACAGATTGACAGGGCCAGACGGGTACCCCACTAGAGGAAAGTCCCAAAAAGAAAAACATAGAACGCCACTGGTCACCACATATAACCCTCAAGTCAGACATCTACAACAGATTATTAAGGACGTCCAGCCTATTTTAAAAGATGACCCCTCACTCTCTCTAGCCTTGGGAGACAGACCTCTCCTCACTTACAGACAACCCCCGAACCTTAAACAGATACTCACCAGCAACTACAGACCTAACAATGTAAACATTAAAGCAGGCACATATCCCTGCGACAAACCATGCTGCCAACTCTGTCCACATATCTGCACCAAAGACAGCATCATAGGACCTAATCAAGCCAGCTACCCCATCAAAGGGTCCTTCACCTGCTCATCCACTAATGTGATTTATGCCATCATGTGCCGGAAATGCCCTGATGCCTTCTACACTGGACAAACAGGACAGACCCTATGGAGAAGGCTTAATGCTCATAAAACTGATATCAGAAATCGTAACACAAAAAAACCCCCAGTTGCTGAGCACTTCCATCTTCCTAATCACTCCATTGATGACTTGTTAATGATGGTCGGCAAGAAAATCAATGGGACATCAAGACTTCAAAGAGAAACAGCCGAAATCGAATTAATATGCAAATTAAATTGTGTGAAAACAGGGCTGAATCGTGACTATGGATTCTTTTCACATTATAACAGGTAATTTGACTCCAATTTCCAAAGGGATAGCTGTGTTAGTCTAGTCCAGCAAAAAAAAAAGCCAAAAAAAAAACCAGAGTCATGTGACACTTAAAGACTAACAGATTTATTTTTTGCATGAGCTTTCGTGGGAGAAAATCCCACTTCATCAGATGAAAGCTCATGCGAAAAATAAATCTGCTAGTTTTTAAGTGCCACATGACTCCTTGTTCGACTTCACCCTCCCTCTGTATGCTGTTTCCTAAAGTTTGAATCCTTACAAAGGCTATGATTTGCTGTTGCAGTATGACCTGATCCCATGTGTTACACTCCCCTGCATTTATCTTCATCCAACTCTGTAAGTTCAGATCAAATCAAATCATAGGGCTGGAAGGGACCTCATGAGGTCATTGAGTCCAACCCCCTAGCAATTGAACCCAGGCCCTTCTGCATGTTAAGCAGAGGTGCTAGCCACTACACTAAAGTGGGACATTCACTGATGAAGGCTCATGCAATAGGTGGATCTGTTAGTCTTTAAGTGCCATGAGACTCCTTGCTATTTTTGCTTTACTAGACTAACACGGCTACCCTTTGACACTGTATTTGAGTGAGGTTAGGGTTACCAGATGTCAGGCAAAAGACATGTTCTCCTTTTTACCTTCACGTCCTCCATCCAGCAGGTGTTTTTAAAATACATGATTTTGTCTGGCTTTTTATTTACAGGGGTTAAAGGATGCTGGAATGCCCCAGAATACCTTATTTTAAGGGAATGTGTCCCAGGGCACCCTAAGAACAGAAGACTATTACATTGATACTACAGCTGCTCCATGTGTCCTCCCCTGTCCTCCTTTCCAGGCTTTGGTATCTGGTAGCCCTAGGTGGGGTAAGAATTTTCCTCCAGGTCAGTTTGGCAGACAGCCAGGGGATTTTAGCTTTTCTCTGCAGCATGAGGCACAGGTCACTTGCAGGTTTAAACCACTGGGAATGACGGAGCTTCTGTATCATTTGGATACCAAACGAGCAGGATACAAACAGCGCATGACGCGCCCCTGGGTCTCTGACCCGCCCCACTTGCTCCGTCGCCTTCGCGCTCTGCGCTCTATTGGCCCTGCGGCGGCGCCGTACGGAGGCCGGAAGTCAGGGGCAGGGCCGTGCGAAGGTTCCCCTCCCGCCCTGGCGTGACCTGGAAGCGGAAGTTCTGGCCGGCGGCGCGAGGATTTCGGTGGCGTGTGTGAGAGCGGGAGCGGCGGCGCCATGTGAGGGGCCAGAGGCGGGGGCGGGCTGGGCCGCGCGGGGTCCACTGAGAGCCGCCGCCTTCGCCGCGGGGGTGACGTCAGTGATGGGCACAGTCCTGCTGCGCCGGCTCCGCTTGCGTCCACACGGCCGCTGGGAGGGAGAAGGGGTGTGACTCCGGCTCGGGTCCTCATGGGGCGGGGTCCCCGCTGCTCCAGAATCGGCCGGCGGGAGACTTAGAGGCACGGGACAGTCTCACCCGCTTAGGGTTACCAGATGTCAGGAAAAAGGAAGACATGTCCTGGTTTTTACCTTCATGTCCTCCGTCTGGCAGGCATTTTGAAATACATGATTTTGTCTGGCTTATCACACATAGGTGTTAAAAGTAGGCTGGAATGCCCCAGAATATCTTGTTTTTAGGGGAACGTTCCAGGCCCCCTAAAAACAGAAGAGTATTACATTGATACTACATTTTTCCATGTGTCCTCCTTCCTGTACTTCCCTGTCCTCCTTTCCAGGCTTTGGTATCTGGTAGCCCTACACCTGCTTCACTGCTGTGACCTTCCAGCTGAGTCCAGGGGTCCTGGTGCTGACCCTACCCAAGTATTTGCTTGGGGCTGGGTGGACATTAATCCCCCACACAGGGCCACACTGCCAGGGCGTGATTCGGTGTCCGCCTGGGCCAGCTGGCTGCAGGTCAGGGAGTCTCAGCCGGGCTGCACAGAGCTCTTCTAAGGGTGCCTCAGCTTCTCCAGATGGTGGCCTCTTTTTACAACAGGTGACAAAAAAAGCCATAGCAAAGTCAGTGATGCATTTGTGCAGCTGTATGCACTGTACACAGGAGAGCACTGTGCTTGTATTCCAATCAATTTATTTTGTAATTGGTAGGATGAGAAAGCAAGCATTTTGCAGTAATAGTGTGCTGTGCCACTTTTTTTGGTAATGTTCTAGCTTGTTTTTGTAGGCAAGTGGTTTTTAAGCAAGTGAATCTTGGGATATGCAAGACAAATCTCTCTTGAAAAGGATGCTGTAGCATGGAAGTCTTGAGAACCCCCAGCTGTAGATGTACTTAGAACTAGAGTGGTTGTGAGGAGGCAGGGACTGAGCAATCCAGCTGGTAGTGCTATGGGGCGTTCGGGACTAAGCAGCCTGAGAATGCACTCCAAATAGGCCAGCAGCAGGAGGAGGGAAGCACAGAGGTTACATAAATGATGTTTTTTTCTCCCTCTGCACCTGTAGGAGCCTCTTAAACAAGCCAAAAAGTGAGATGACCCCAGAGGAGCTGCAAAAACGGGAGGAGGAGGAGTTCAACACCGGGCCCTTGTCTGTCCTCACCCAGTCAGTTAAGAACAACACCCAAGTACTGATCAACTGTCGCAACAACAAGAAACTTCTGGGACGTGTCAAGGCCTTTGACAGGTGAAGTTTCACCCCCAGGCAGGCTCCCTCCCTGCATACATGTGAAATACCACTGGGCTCTTCTGTCCCTGTCTCATGCCAGGGTGCTGCTCTTTGTGCTTCCTCACTTCCCTCACAACAAGAGCAAAATGGCCACCAAATGATTCTGCACTGTGTAGCGTTGGTGGGCTATCTCGTGATTAGAGCAGGGGGCGGAAGCCAAGATTCTTAGATTCTGTTGCTTGCTATGGGAGGCACGCCTAGTGGTTAGTGCCATGGTGGGGGCACTAGGTGGCAAGACAGCTGGGTTGTGTTGCCAGGTCTGGGAGGGAGTGTGGAGGGACCTGTAGAATTTCCACAGCCACAGCTGCACTGGGTTTGTGATTCTAGCAGGAGTGAGCTGACAGCCCTGGGCTCAGCTGTGGTAGGCCTAGCTGATGGGATGCCAGGTTAGAGGGTGGAATGAACAGCTTCTCTCCAGCCTGTCAGTTGTTCCTCCCAGCTCCTGTGCTCTGTCAGCCAACATTGATCCTCCACTTTCTTCCTTTAGGCACTGTAACATGGTGCTGGAGAACGTCAAGGAGATGTGGACAGAGGTGCCCAAGAGCGGCAAGGGCAAGAAAAAATCGAAGCCAGTCAACAAGGATCGCTACATCTCCAAGATGTTTCTGCGAGGGGATTCGGTCATTGTGGTCCTGAGGAACCCCCTCATCGCTGGCAAATAAAGGACTGACCTAAGGCCCCAGCCTCACCCTGGCATGACTCAGTCCCAGGGGTGAGTCTGGGGCCCAGGCTGAGTGGGGAACCTGCCTCCATCCCCTTGGGTTGAAACCTGCTACTTCCATCACTTCTGGTCTCCTGAAGATGGTCCTGTTCAGAAACAACTCTGCTGAACCTTCCCTGGGCAGCTGTGCCACCATCATTGTCCCTTAGCGCATTGAGGGATAAGTACAGCTCCCCCAGCTATGCCAATCTGCCACTCTCCCCGCTGCTCCCTCTGTGGAGTTGGTGGGTTCTAGGAGCTGAACAGGTCAGGGGACCCTCACTGGTGGAAGCCCATCCTAGGTGGTGCCCCATACACCCTTCACCACCTGTCCAATGCTAAAAAGAGCCAGCATCCATGTGCCGCTGCTTTCGATTGACACAGGATCCCTGCCCACAGAGCCCACCTCTTCATGGCCTTGTCACTGGGTGCTACAGACTCTGCTGGCCCTCTGGAGGGTGTGGAGAGCTGACAGGCTCTTTAGCTCTTGGGCTGAGTTGATAGGAATGAGTAGTGCTGAGGGGTCCTAAGGGAGCTAAATACAAAAGGAAGCATGGTGAACAATCCACTAGCAATCTCATCTTAACAGAAGGAGAGCCTTGGCAGAATTGTCTCTGAACAGTCTCTTTTGTCTGAGGTAGTTACCTGATTTGGGTGAGGCCGACTACTCTAGGAATTTACACTCCTAGCTATCATACTGCAAACTCCCTCCTAAGTCAGCTAAATCAGCATCAATGCATGCGTGTTCATCCTGCTTTCCATGCAGGTGGCTAGCTGGCTGAGTGATTTAAGCACTGCTTGGCTCCTGGAGTAGACAGGTCAGGCTGGTGTTAGCTCTCCCTTTGCTGCCTACTTGCAGCATGATTAGCAGAGGAGGTTCAGCTGCATCTGCCTTTGAAGGGTTCTCTTTGCTCTGCTCAGCTCTAAGTGAGATGGGAGGCAGGTTGCCCCTCCTTTCTCTGTGAACTGCTAAATGCTTTCTGAGCTGGGGGTAGGTGGGGCTTGGTGCAGAAATCCCTGAATAGGCAGCTCCCTTGGGCCTGATCCTCCAGCTGCATTTGGGCCAGTGGATCTTGGTGTCCTGGCTTTTCTGCATCTATGGGGCAGTTTTTGAGAGCATGGCCTTAGCCTATACTGTCTAGCTTTTAGGCAGCAGCACCTGTTCTTTGAAGAGAGGGGTGACACCAGGGCCTTTTGTAATAAATCCACCTGATTTTTCCAGCTGTTTTGCCTGGTTTTTTGGGGGTGGGGGGTAGCACGGGGGGGTGACATGGGCTGGATGAATCTCATTGGGTCTGGGGACCAGGCTGCTGATGTGAACAAGGCTGGGGTGAGGGAGGAGAAGTAAGACCATAGCTTGCTGTGAATAGAGCGTGGGAGGCCAAAGGCCTGTGCCGGGGTTTGACCCATACCCTTCTAGTTTGCCTTGGAATGGGGGAGGTTGGATGGGCAGGGATAGGACTTGGCAAAGTTAAATCAGCAGCAACTGAGGTTGGGAGGAGGGGCTAAATTTTTCCCTCCATGGCTCTCTTTCCATCTCCAGAGCTGGCTGCTGTGCGAGGAGCTGATGGGGAAGGAGGGTAGAGTCCTTACAAAAGCGGTTGGATGTAGTGTGGCCTGCTGGCCTTTGTCTGTCAACCAGGCTGTGGCAGACTGAGCTGACTGGCCTTGTTCTGTCAACACCACACTGCCCCGCTGGGGATGGGAACAGCTGTGTTGGAGGGGGCAGGGAGCCTCCCAGCTCCTTTATGGGGGGCCACCATGTGGTGGCAGGAGGAGCAGCTTATGGTTCTGGGGGGTGGGGGGAGTGGCTTTTTTCTATCCCCTGGAGCCAGCCAGACCCCTTAACCCCCAGCACTGCAACAGAGCCCTCAGGAAAGCCCCATGTCCCATTTCCCACCTTCAGACTCGATTGCAGCTGCCACCCCTATGAGCCACGGTTCTCATCTGGGGAGCTGCCAAAAATAGATGGCTTCAGCCCCATCTCCCCCTGCACACACCATGGGGCCGCAGTAGGGCTGTCCCTAGGGGTTGTGGGGCCTCCACTCACCCCCCCTGGCACTTGGGGTGGGGCTCCTGCTCTGGCCGTCCCATGCTGGAGATGGTCGGCGGGTGAAAAGCAGCGGCCTAGTTCAGTGCTGCTGGTCCCCCCCGCTGCCATGCACGCTGCTTTCGGCTCTATGCCAGAGCAGCAGAGAGGGAGCGGGAGGCAGCGCGGCTGGGGAGGCTAGCGATGCAGGCCCTACGCTACCTCCCACCACCTCCCTGCTGCTCCAGCATAGAGCCAAAAGCCATGGGTGTGGCAAGTAGGGGGGGGGACCAGCAGCGCTGAACTGGGCCACTGTTTTTGGCTAGCTCGCCCGGTGGGGGTGGGGGCATTGGTGCAGGCCTTGTGGGCCCCCCCAAAGCGCAGGGCCCTGGGCAGCTGCCCCTCTTGCTGTACCCTAAGTAAGGCCCTGGGCCCCCAGCCTGAGGGTCAGCACCAAGCTTTGAACACTTAACACTCTGGGTTTGGGGTTTGTGCTTCTTGCCTTGTCTCCTGTAAGTGAGAGAGTGTCCTTGTCTAGCCATTCAATACAGCAACTCCCTGCTGGATGTCTAGAAACACAGTAGTTGCGGCACAGGTAAGCTAGGGAATTTTTATAGCGAGGGGAGAGGCTGCTGCTTCCATTCCCTGCTCTGAATCAGCCAGCCCCATGCTGTTCTTTTGGGCATGTAGCTGCTGTGGGTTGCTGCTGGATCTGTGGGCATCCTTTCCACAATTGTCTGCATGAGCTCACCCCTGGGCCCAGCTGCTCTGCCAGTGAAAGTTGAGCCCCTGCTGGCCCCCTGGGACCCTCTCTCCCCCCACATGCCGCTCTGCTCTCAAAGTGACTTTGCTGCTCTTCCTTTGTCGCCATGCAGCCGCCGGGCCAGATCAGTTACAGCTGGGGGCTGGAGGGGATGAGCCCCTGCAGTGGCAAGGTGATGAATTATTCATCAGGGGACAGATGGTCTACTTGGCAGCATATCTGTTCAGCCAGGGCAGGGGGCTGAGCTCCACTGGGTAGCCCTAGTGAAGAAGAGATGGCACAGTAGCTATGACTGGTGGGAAGAGGCGACAAGGGGCAGGAGGGAGCAGCTCTCCACAGACCTCCCACACCCTGCCCTACTCTGGTTCTGCTTTGGTCTGACTGCTGGAGTGAATCAAGGGAGCAGCAGCAGGAGGTGGAGGTGGAGGTGGAGGAATAAAATCCAAGTCCACATTTCTGCCAGTGCTGGGCTCCAGGACTCTCCCAGGAGCAGGACTAGATAGGAGCAGAAGCTGTGAGGAGGGAGTTTCCTAGCCCAGCTGAAGGGCCCTGGGCTCAATTTACTCCATGCGTCCCCTTGATCTGCCTCTCCCTGGATCTGGCCTCACAGGTAGGTGGTGAGACCCAGAGCAGGGAAGCAAAGTGGAGCAGCAGAAGCAAGATGTGGGGAGGGGTTGCTGACCCCTGCTGCTGGACCATCAGGCTCTAACTGCGTCAGCATGATCAGGATCCCAGCTGGCAAAGGATCGATCCCTGAGCTCCTACCCGGCTTGAGTGTCAGGCTCACGTTGCGATAAGGGTGTGCTGGCTCAGCCACCCTGGACCTTCACTGCCGTGGCTGCCTCCCCACCTGATTGCCAGCCCCCTACTGCCTGCAGGGAGGTGAAGGAAAAGAACCTGACAGGGTGAAATCCAAGCCATGGCCTACATCGAATGCGAGGCATTGTATCGAGCTGTGCTTGCTTATTCAGGCGGTGGAGATGCTGAGAGGCAGAGCTAGGTCCTGGAACCACAGCTCAGGCAAGATTGGCCCTGTGTGCTGAGATGCAGCCACCTCTGGGAGGTGAGGTTCATACAGAGGTCCCCTACCCAGGCTGGGCTGATGAGGAGGTAAAAGGGAGCCTCTTGTTCTGCCCCCCCCCCCCCCCCAGCTCCCAGAATATCTGTAACAGGTGAAATGGAGGAGGTGGGGGTCCCAGCAGACACGATTTACTAGGGTCCTGCATTTCTTGGTGATCCTCCACTCAGCACCATGATGTAGTCATCTTGGGGGGAGTGTGTGACATTTATAAAGGAATACCTCAGCTAACACTGAGATGCAGCCACCTCTGGGGTGCAGTGGGGTGCAGGATCTGTATATATAACACCCCCATAAGTAGCCCTGAGGTGCAACCACCGCTGGCACAGGGGAGTGGGAGTGATTTATTATAATTTAATATTTCCATCATAAGGTTGCCATGGGCACCAATCCCAGCATTGGCTCCCATGTGCCAGGTGCTGTACAAACAGGGATGACTCACCTAGAAGTGAAATGCTGCCATTTGGTGGTAGGGTACCTCAGCCAGGGGGCACGGCTGTATGGTGGAGTGGGGTGGGAAACAAAGCCACAGCCTGCTCCAGAAGAGCCAGAGCAGCGAGTGAGGCAGAAGGGGATTAGCTGAGCTGGGATGTCATCAGAGAAGTGTAGCAGATTGGCACATCGCCCATAACCCTGTGTGTAACAGCTTTGGCAGTGCAGTAACCCACTTGGGGCACAGAGGCCAGAACTGACTGTCCACAGAGAGTGCCCCCTGCTGCGCTGCCCCCACTTCCTGCAGTACAGCCCCCTGGGCACCACATGGGGGTCAGGCCTGAGTGCAGGGAACAGCATCACTGCGTATGGTGATGTCCCAGGCTACCTCTTTTGGATAGCATGGACACAGTGGCCTGGGGAGTGAGGAGACTGTGAGGACTTCCAAGAAAAAGACCCACATTCTTCTTCGAGCACTGCTCACATCATTCAGGTCTACGGGTCTACGTGCCGCAGTGCACAACTGGTCAGAAGCTTTTCCCCCAGCCTGTCGGAGCAGGGTGGGGGGGCCAAAGCCCCCTCAGGCTGCTCCCACGGCTATATATGTGGCCCCAACCCTGACCCTCCTCAGTTCCTTTTTCCGCCCTTAGTGACAGACATAGAACAGCCCGCTCCTTGAGATAGTGTAAGTGCCCGTCTATTCTGCTCTGTTCATGAGTCACCTGTTTGCATTAGAAGAGCTATTTGTGGACATTGTCCCACCATGACCCAGTGCTCCTATGGAGCCTTCTCAACCAGAGCCAGAAGACCACTCCCAACTCCCACCTGCCATGCTAGGGTTCAAACCCTGTGTGAGCTGCAGCAAGGTCTTCCCAAGAGACAACCCTCACAAGAAGGTCCTAAAATGCTTGGGTGAATCCCATCAGGCAAATAAATGCTCTGTCTGTCAGTCCTTCAAACCAAGAACCTTGAAAGACAGAGAGCATAGGTGCTGTGAGTTGGTCGTGGAGCAAGCACTGCAGCCTAGCCCCGGTACATCAGGGACTTCTGTGGAGCTGCCGGCACTGCATGCCAAGTCCACACCAGAGCCCTCTTGGCACCATAGAAGCACAAGAAGCTGTGCTTGGCGTCGACCTCTGCACCAAAGCGCTGGCGCCGGTCCGGCTCACCTCAACTGACATCCCTCTCAGGGGCAGGGCCCAGAACTCATTCCAGTGCCCTCTACACCAGAGGCCTTCGAAGTGGTGAAGGCCTTCTTGCTCCTTTCCACACCCATGCCGCATAGGCTGCTGAAGTGAAGAGGAAAACCAGCCTTCCTCTCAGGGACATGGGCTGCTGTGGCACGGCACTGGTCTCCAGCCACCTCGGCACCACAGGCTTTCCCTCATGTGGCACCAGAACATGAAGCCTCTTCCCCAGAGACCTCTGCCCTCCCCAGAGCTGAGCTAGGTCACAGTCTCAAGCACTCCTGGGAGTGCCCTGGTATCTCACTGGTGCCGCCCATCGTGACACCAACATCACAATCCACTGGTGCGGTGCCGACTTCCCCTGTTCAACACTGAGGAAGAACCTGTTCTCCTAGTCCATGGGAAATGGTGTCTTGCTCATTCACTCATCCCAGCCACAGGTGGGACTGGACTCCCTATGAGGGACCACCGGCACCAGGCCCGTTCCAGTTCTGATCTTACAGCTGGTACCCTTTGCCCTGGGCCTCCGAGGAGGGGCTGCCTCGCAGCACCGCTGAGCCAAGGAGTAGCCCACCCAGGTACCGGCTGTCCCCGTCCCCAGACAAGGCACTGAATCCTCAGCCATGGACATACAGGGAGGACCCTAGCACCCACTATGACTTCCTCCAGCAGGTGATGGCGCATGTGGGCTTGGCAATTGAGCCCCTCAAGGGAGACCAGGACCCCCTTTTCAACCTGTAGTTCACAGCATCCCCAGACGCAATTTCAATGCCTCTGCACCATAGCGTAAATGACCTTGGCTGGGCTCACTGGCAAACCCCCCACCCCCTCCATTCTGCCGGTCTCTGAGGTAGCTGGCCACAAACATCAAGCTCCCCAAGAGAGCTTCCCGTTCCTGGTAGACTACCCAGTACTGAGCTCCCAGGTGGTAGAGACAGCCTACAAATAGGAGGGGCAAGACCATCCAGACCCCTCTCCAAGGTCTAGTGAGGCTAGGAGGTTCAACCTTATGGGGTGGAATGCTTACTCAACCTCCAGCTTCCAGCTCTGTATTGCTAACACCAAGGGGCTAGTGAGCCGATACAGCTTTGACCTCTGGGATTCCATGAGGCGATTCCAAGACCTCCTTCCCCAGGAACACCTGGAGGACTATGACTCTGTTACAGAGGAAGGCGTGGTGGTCTCCCACAATGCCCTCATGGCGGCCTGGGGTGCTTCAGACACGGATAGCTATGGGATCGCCTCTGCCATGGTCATGTGACGTGCAGCATGGCTCCAAGAGATGGACCTGCCCCAAGATTTGCAGCAGGCCATACAGGACCTCCCTTTCAAGGGGTAGTCACTCTTTGCTAGAGCCACCAACTCTTTGCTGCACAGTATGAGGGACCCTAGAGCCGACCGTAGGTCTTTGGGCATGCAAACACCACAGGTGCCCAGACGACCGTCCAGCCCTCAGCAACCCCTCAGACAACCGCGGCAGCAGGTCCATTAAGGACCCCTCTGCAGAGCAGGAACAGAGAGCGGTCTACATGGGGACCTAGAACCGCTCCACCTTCCGGGGACCCCTGCTAGGGTGGGAAGACCCTTTGGCACCCATAACAAGCTCTCCCTGACCCGGATGCCTTTTCTATATTCTCGCCTCTAGGAACTATTTCTCTCTTTCTTTCCCATGGGCCACACTGCCAGCCCTTGGCCCACAGGACCAGTACCCAGGGACCAGCTCCCTTCAAACTACCCCCTCACAATCAGGCTCAGGATCCCTCTATTTTCTGATGGCAATAGCACACCCTGGATATGCGTGATACTCCACGAAGCAGCCCCAGGAGAGACGAAGTGAAGCAGGAAGCCCACTGTCACCCCTCCTTAACCCTCCAGCTGTGGGCCCAGGGACCTCTCCCAGACAAGAGACTGACTGAGGTGCACAGGGGATGAGGAACATCTTAATGGAGCCCCCCAACTTCCTTTCTTCCTTCAACCAGCGTCTGATGAACTGGGATTTTCTCCCATGAAGGCTCATGCGATAAATAAATCTGTTAGTCTTTAAGTGCCACAAGACTCCTTGCTTTTTTTGCTTTACTAAACTAACACGGCTGCCCTTTTGGAACTAGCCTCATTAGAGCCAGTGGTTGGGTCACATACGCCACCTCATGCACTGATCCTGAGTGAGCATGTGCCCATTGATGCCCCTTGTGTACTGGGGTGGGTAAGAAAGCAGCCCCACCCCTCATCTACAAAGTGAATGAGGTAAGGACTGTTACTCACCACTAGCCCTGACTTCGGGGGCGGGGGGGAAGATAGGGAGCAGGCCTGCAAACCCTCAGAGTCCCCTATGACACCGCACCCCCTGCAGCTTGCCTCGTTCCTATGGCCCCCCCACGAACCCTTGAAAGTTTCACTGGGCCCCATGGAGGCCAGAAAGTCAAACAACTCCCCTTTCTTCCCCCCCACCCATTCCCAGGGGAGACTGTTTCCTCTCCGTGAATAGGGTTACCAGATACCAAAGCATGGAAAGGAGAACAGGGAAGTACAAAAAGGAGGACATTGGAGGAAACATAAACATCTGGGGCCCCGCCCAGGCCCCCTTCATCCACCCAGCCACTGCCCCCCCCCCCAATGCTTGCCCCATTGATCATCCAACTCCAGAGAGATCTGTCTAGCTGTAGTTACTGTGTGAGATGAATTGGATGAATAGCAGCTCAGGAATATCAAATGAATGGCTTAAGTATTTTTTATCTTCACATTAAAGTAACCATAAAGCCAGCCACCTTAACGTGTCACAAAATTAAGTATTTAATATTTATATTAAGGTGCAAGGAGAATCACACTGCAGAACTCCTATCCAGATTGATATTTTTACATTATGAGTTGCAAATGGAAGCAAACCTCCAATAAATTTAATGTAGTAATTATGGACAAGATTAAAATCAGTTTTAAGACAGTAAGTTCTTCACAGAATTCACTCTCATTCTTTGACACATGGAGGGGCACGCCTTTGACTCCATGCAGTATAGCTGAATTTGAGGTGTCGGCTTCTAAAGGAAAAGTAATCTCTGTTGGCAGTATTCTCCCCAACACATGAAATTAGGGGGGTACAGGGGGGAGATTTGGGGGGGTGTACGGGGTGCTCACTGATTTGTTATAACACTTACTAGCTGACAACTGGGGGGTGCAGGAGGGTTGTAGGGAAATCCCCATCTAGCCTCAGTTTTGAGCCTCACTGTGCAGTATTTAAAAAAAAAAATCACAGACAAGCTGTTTAAGTTTTACACACACAGGCAGGGAAAAATCAGAAGTGAGAGCTGCTGGTTTTTATGTGCAGAGCTGTTCGAAGCATAAACTTTTATATAAAATGCAAATTTCTAGACATCATATCCTACTATGTCCACCATAAACCACAGATGGAGATATATCTCTTATGACAGTTGACATTTTCTGTTTGCTTTTATGTGAAATACTGTCAAATGGGGGGGGGGAGTAGAATTAGATGTTTTTGACTATCAAATGCTCCACACAAGACAACAGCACTTATTCTTAGATGCCATGATCAGTTTTTTCCTAAATATACCAAAAGAAACATTCTCCCTAAAAATAAAATAAAAATAAGCATAGACTATACAAGCAAAAAGCAAAACCAAGCTGCTTGTTTTCTGTGATTTGATAAACTACTAACAAAGGGACAAATATGGAAATCCTTGCTCAGTCAAATTTCTCACTGACTTCATTTATACTACAGGATCTGGCCCAACTCAGCACCTACTTTAGCATGTATAATGCTTGCACATCGGTGCATCTTAATAACATTTAAGGATACATCTATAATGGACTCAGGGGCGTCGCTGGCCCAGGGAGGGACCCGGGGCATGGGCTCAGGCCCCGCCCCCTGGCCACAGGCCCTGCCTCCTGGCCAGGGACAGGGCCTGAAGCCGCTGCGCCACTGTGGGCAGCTAGGCCCCGCATCCCTGGCTGGGAACGGGGCCAAAAGTGGCCACAGGCAGCGGGGTCCCGCATCCCCAGCTGGGGACTGGGCCGCCGCCACCATGGGTGGCCGGGCACGGGGCCACCACCGCCGCAGGCAGCTGGGCCCGTACTCCCCGCCGCGGCCGCGGGTGGCCAGGCCCTGGATCCCCGGCCAGGGGTGGGGCTGGAAGCAATCACGGGTGGCCGGGCCCCGGATCCCTGGCCCGATTGGGCCGGAGATCCGGGGCACTGGTGCTGGGATTTGGGGCACGTGCCATGGGTGCCCAGCACCAGCGACACCTCTGAGAGGACTAATCTCATCTTGGAAAGGAGAAGCAAATTGAGAAGAGGAAAATCATATGCATTGAAACCTCCTCACAATCCAAAGTGAACTTTCCTTGACCTATAAACAAAAGATGTGTTACAAAAAAACAATCCACATTAGGAGAAATAAAGATCTGGCTTAGCTGAGCCATTAGAGAAAGAAACCTCCCCAGAAACTTTAAGCCAAGCACGGTAGCAAAGCAGAAAGTGAAGAAGCAGCCACAGGGCACCACAGAGACCCCATCAAGCTGTAAAAAAGCCCCAACCCCTCTGAAAAATAAGATCAAGCCTTCCCCAAAATCCAGGGGATGGGAGGTGAGCAGACCTGAGCTGGAGCCTGGAAAGAAGCCTGGGGTGGGGAGTGGAAGCAAGGTGGCAAAGCAAAACCAGGTTGCCGGCTGCACTATTCACTACCTATTGACATGCAGGGGCCAGCAAGGGACTATCTCCAAATTCCCAACCCCACCAGGCGCTGCAGCTGCTGGGCTGAGCAGCAGGGGAACACATTTGGGAGCTGCGGGCTGGTGCACCCTTGTATTTTTACAGTGCTGCCCCAGGTGCCCGGCAAAAAGCCGGAAAAATTACACTTTTTTTTAAATGCCTGGGGGACATAGGACAGCAGGGCAAAAAGGAGGACATGTCCTCCTTTTGCCAGACGTCTGGTAACCCTATCCACGAATGGTACGGCCAGCCAATGGCTTGCTCTTCCATATGAAAAGCCCAGTTAATAGCCACGGGCCTATGGGATGTGTTGATCCCTGCCATGCCGGGTGCCAGACAGGAAAGATTTCCCTCCATGGCTCAACAACCCACCTGGTTGCTGTCCTATTCCCTTTCTTTCCATTCCTGCGCAGGACCCCGACTCTCCAGGGGGAAGCCCAGCAGGTACTAGAACCCTATGAAGGGAAATTCTCCCTCATAGCACTCAGGCTAGAAACAACTCTTGCTGATGACTAGTGTAGGGGCCACACTGACCCTCCAATAGGGTTCTTAAACCCAGCAGACCTACTACTCCCTATGGTGTGAAACTCACTCACACAGGGTGGTTATTCCTGCTCAAGTTCAGGTTGAGTCGGTCAGGTCATATTGCCTACAGTCCGCCTTAGGGGCGCCTACCTTTCCCTCTTCCTCCCTCTCCCTACCCTGGCAGGGCCACCCCAGTCTTTGGGGAATGGTCCTAGGCCCCTAGTAAGCCATGGGCCTAGTCTTCTGGGGGTAGTGCCCTACATGGGGCCCCTTTACATTCCTCGATCACAAGAAGACGGTTCCTCACTCTCCCTTCTTTCTTCTGAGGGGCTATTATGTTTCCCCCCAACACCCTTGCAGTTCGTCCCAAACTGGGATTACCCAGTCCTCAGACCCTCTACCATGTTATGGGGTGGCTTTCGCCAAGAGAGACAACCAACCTCCCGTGGACAGAGGGTTCTGCACCTTCCCAAACATTCCTAGGGAAATCCTTTGTTAATTAAAGGGCAAATATGGGCATTATACTCTCAATGCTGGTCTGCCTCCGCTACCCTGGCACAAGGCACCCCTCCTGACTCAAGGGAGGCTTGCCATCTTATTATCTGCCAGTGGGGGAAGGGGATCAATATCTGGCCACACGGGAGCCACGTGCCTACTGGTCACTCCTCTGCCAAAGAAAGTGGGCATGTACTGATAACAAGAGTGACTTCCCCAGAACAGTGGCTGTAAGGCAGTCCCCCTTTTGTCCTTTTATCTCTTTGTTCCATCTCCAAGTAACAGAGTAGGAAAGGAGTGAGGGAAACACGGACCTGGTCACCCTCTTCCCACATCTATCTGCGAGGGCCTGAGATAGGGGAATTCCTATCTCCCCACTTGTACACCTGTCCTCGCTCGTGACCACTGGGACAAATTTAAGCAAGGTCCTTTTCACTTCCCCCTTCCTCTCCCCGGGTTTCCCTGCTCACTTTATTCTCTCATTACAATCCTCTCTTCTCCCTCCATGCGGGGCTTGAGAGGCTATCCCCCAGGACTCAGATCAGGAGCTCCTTCTGGGGTGACCCTCACCCCTGAAGGAATGACTCGTAGAGATGCTGATCTCTGATGGGTGGGCCCCTCCTAAGGGCTCCCCCACCCTCTTCTTCTTCAAGGAAGCCATGATCTCTGAGGTCCTGTTGGAGGTCCAAAGGTCCTCCTGGTTAAACCTCACTTCATATACAGGTCTCATCCATCCCCTTCAATTACCCATGGGTCAGGAGATTGGAACCCTCTGTTCAGAGCCAATTCGCTCTTTTCATGGTCGTCTTACTGTAGGTCCTTCCACACTGGACTTGGACAGCCTCCTGGTATGTCCTACCAGAATCCCAGTCACAGCAAACTGGATCAGACTTTCACATGTAGAGGTGACTAATCCCAACCCACTGTAGTTGGAGACACCACATCCCCCTTTCCCTGTTCCTCTGGGATATGTCAATCACTTGCCACATTACAGACTAGCCAAAGGTTGCTACTGTCAATGACTTCCTTTGTTGAATCATGTAAGGTTTAACAATGAGGGCATTCTTAACCACTTAAGATCGCCCTCCTACCAGAGCCCTAAGTTTCCCTGATAGAGCAGCACACAGCCTCCTCGGCATCCCTTGTGAGGTTTTCTCCTAAAAGAGTCTCTGGGTTGGCAGTGCGCTCCCCGGTGTAGGCCCGATGGCCCACTGTTTGATCACCCAACTATGTTTTGGGGATGCCATTTTGAGCATAGCCATGCTGACAGCAGGGGAAAAGTAAACTTGGCCCACCATCCAAGATATGGCTAGTAGTCACCTAGAACTGAATGATGAGAGCAGAGCTTGAAGAAGAACAATGGGTTACTTGTGTAACCATCCATCTATGAGATGGGTTGCTTGCATACATTCAGGTTCCTCCCTCCATCCCCGCTACTCGGAGTTTGCTCTAAGAAGGGACTGAGGAGAGCCAGGGTCGTGGCCATATGTATAGCCGCCAGAGCGGCCAGAGGGGGCATTGGCCACCAACCCTGCTCTGACAGGCTAGGGAGAAAAGTTTCCAACCAATCATGCACTGCGGCATGTAGACACCTAGAAATGAACGTATGCGAGCAGCCCATCTTGAGAAGGACCGTTACACAGGTAACCCACTGTTTTCCAGCCCTCTGCTGGCTACCAGCTAAACTCATTGCAGTCCAGAGCACATTCCAGAGCACAAGCCACAGGATTTGTCTGAGAGGCTGACGTCCCTGCCACTCCAACACCCACAATGATGCCAGTGAGCCTGCCCTGTGGATGCCCTTTGCCCTGCCCCACTGGGGACCAAGGAGACCAGCTGAAGGGGGAGCCCTTGGCATGATCTTGGCAATGCTGAGATGCAGGGTCTGGCCACATTCCCTATCTTGTGCCAGCTACCAATGGCATCTCCGAGCCAGGCCTCTGCTGGACACTCAGGCCCAGGATAGTGCCCTTTTTGTGGGGTATAATGCGGGGATAGGTGAATGTGCCCCAGGATTTAACTGCAGCTTTGCTCCTTGCTTGTCTTCCCTTGCCCCCCACTGCCCTACATCTTCCTCCCCCACCTCCCCCAGCCCCATGTCCTCCCTCAACCTATCTGTCTCAGCCCTCTCCCCACAATCCAGCCCCTCCCATGGCCACAGGAGGGGGCTGGGACACCATAGGTAGCCCCTTCGCCAGAAGAGGCTGTGTGGGGCAAAGCCTAGCAAGTGTGAATGCAGGGACCCTGTGTACACGTCTGCAGGCCTCCAGGCTCCCCTTGCCAGATCCAGCATAGGGCCTGGGGAGCCCACTCCAGAGAGGCTGGGGGCACAGCTCTGGCACTGACAGGTGGAGGCTGCTGATGGAGCCATTGGGGTGCATGGCTCATAGACGTGTCAGGCCAGGCTCGTTCCATTCCCTCCCTGGGTGCCCAGAACCAGAGCAGGAGGCAACTGGGTCCCCACAGCCTTGCCCCTGGAGCTGTGGGCCTGAGGTCTCTGGACCCAGGGGGGGCTGGGATTAATCTCTGCAGGCTAAGATCAACTTGTGCCTAATATAGCGGTGGTGTCACAGCCCCCTCTGGTGGGAGATAGCAGCACTGCAGGTGTGCCATGAGCAGGGGCTTTTGAAGTGCCCAGCCTGTCACCATGGGAGTATCCCACACACACTACTGTGATCTGCTCCTGCCCAGCCGTGTGCCCCCAAGGATGGAGTGACACTGAACTCAGCAGGGAGACACCTTTAATGAGATGATCCAGGAACAGTTAGGTTTGGAGATGGCCCGAACCATCTTGGGAGGCCAAGCAGCCATGAGGTTGATCTAAAGGCAAGCCATGTCTGAACCAACATAGCTGCAGCCTGCAGGTGGTTCCTTGCTGGAGCCCTGAGAGGAGAAATTCCACTCAGGCACCTGGGCTTTGCCAGCATCACCCATCAAACCCTTTAGGCCTCTTGCTGCTTCATCCCATGCTGTTTTTCTCCTGCCTGGGCTCAGGACACTGGCTGGGCTCATTTCCTCTTGGGGTCTCCTGTGCTGGCCCAAGGGTATGGCATGGGGGTGGCCAGTACCTGGGAAATGACTTGTCCACCCAGCCCCTCCAAACCCAGAGTAAAAGAAGCTGTAAAGCCAGCACTGCCAGTTGTGAGCTTTGCAAAACATGCATGATTGTCTCCGGGAGTGCAGCTCAATGGTAGAATGGGAAGGAAGGGGGCTGTGACCAGAACTCCTGGGTCCCACTGAGTAATTACCACTGGTGAAGCCATGTCTTCTCTCATTCACTCTGAGCTTAAACTGGAGGCTATGGGGGGGGGGGGAGTGTTACACTCCCCTCAGCAAACTAGACAGTCTTTCTAGCCTCAGTAATTCAGAGGCAAACTGTAGGTGTGAAAGAGGCTGCATCACTTTCCTGGCAGGGAGCTGTTCCTGCTAGCCAGCTCCAGCCTGTTGGAAGGCGTGAGGCCGGAGGCAGAGAACCTGCCTGAAGTGGAGGCAGGCAGCGGGTGCCAGGCACAGGAAAAGGCAGCTGCGAAGGCCTGGCGGAAGGAGCGCATGCGGAAGACGTACACCACAGGGTTGATGGCAGAGTTGGCATGGGAGAGGATGATGGTGCCCAGCAGCAGCGGGTCAGGGATGGGGCAGGTGGGGCAGAAGAGCTTGAAGCAGTTGAGAATGTGGAGGGGCAGCCAGCAAAGGACAAAGCCAAAGAGGATGATGAAGAGCGAGGTGGCAAGCCGCAGCTCCTTGTGCAGGACAAGGCGTCGCCGGGCCTGCCGGCTCACGTCTACCTCCCGCTCAGCCACCTTCCGAATCTGCCGCTTGGCCTCCAGGAAGATGCGGCTGTAGAGGACCAGCATGGCGATCAGTGGCAGCAGCATGCAGGCCAGGAAGTTGAAGTAGACCATGTAGGTGTCCTCGATGACAGCATTGAAGTTGCATGCACCATCAGCCGGGACGGGTTTGTGCCAGCCCATGAGGGGAAGCAGCCCGATGATGGCAGCCAGCACCCAGCTGCTCAAGATGACCAGCACTGAGTTCTGGGGGCTCATGAGGGACAGGTACTGGAAGGGCTTGAGGATGGAGATGTACCGCTCCACCGCAATGGCCAGCAGGCCAAAAACCGAGGCCTGTGTGAATACAAGCAGGGTACAGAGCATCAGCAGGCAGAGTCTAGGCTGGTCCCTCGGCAGCCCCACATCTGTCATCTGCGCGCAGGGGATGGCCACAGCCCCCACTAAGACGTCAGCCACAGCCAGTGAGAGGAGGAAGTGGTTGGTCACCACAGCTCGCAGTTTCCGGTCCCGCAGGATGATGGTGCAGATGAAGAGGTTGCCCAGGATGGACAGCAAAGCCGTGGTGCTCTCCATCAGGAAGTAGGGCACATTCAGGCCGGGCAAGCTGCCATTCGAGGCCCCCAGGCAGTACTGTGGGAGAACAGGAGGGAAGGAGAAGTTGGGGAAGGCGCCCATGATGAGTGGGATGCTGGCGTTGCTAGTCCAAGCTCCTCACTGGGCTGTCAGTGTCCCTGTGGCTCCATATGCCGTACGTGCAGCTGCCTGAAGGGAGAGCAGAGCTCAGCATATGACTAACCCACCCCCCAGCCCAGCACTTGGGCACAGCCACAGAGCCACAGGGGAGTGGAGTCTCCTGCGGACTGGGATATAGGGCTGAATTCTGCTCAGCAGGGTGGGGTCTTGTGGCCTGGGGGAGGAACATCAAGAACACCCTATTTGCCTGTTCCTGAGGGCTATGAGGCTGGGTTATGGCCCTGCTCTGCTGGAACCAGTGGGACTCGAGAGGAAACCTCGTGCTCAGCAGTGATCAAGGGGCTGTGCACACATTAGGTCTCCCCGTGTTCAGGAGAGGGTCCAGGATCAAAGCTTGTAAGGCCACTGCATCCATCACCAGGGACAGGAACCCATGACGGCTGGATGGATTTGCTGCCCTCAGCAGCTTTTCCAAACTAGATGAGCTGTTTGTCTGCTCTTGCTCAACTGGGAATTAATCCAGAGCTGCCCTACGGCCTGGAGTCATACCAGGGTCACCATAGATGGTCAAAAAGGCCTCTTCTGGCCCAGGTGAAACCACCATACAAGTGAAGGGCAGATACCTGGAGTGTGAGGCAGGGCAGCTGTGAGAGTCGGGTAAACTGGCAGGATCAAACCACTGCACCAGCTCATTGCAATGGGTAACCACCTTAATGCCAGAAGGCCCTGTTTGAATACCTCAGCTGATCAGCTGGGCCAGCCCGCCCAGGCAGTGAGGAACGTTGCACCAGAGGGGTTGTTTGTGTGCAGTGAGCTGAGGGAGTTTGTAGTACCCAATTCCCAGCCCATCTCCATGCCTCAGTTTCCTCATCTGCAGAAGGTGATAATAATGCCCATCAAGGCACTTTGAAACTGACAGATGCTAACTGCTAGAGAAGCGGGAACCATGGCTGGCCTGAGCCAGGCACCTGTCCATCCAGCTTCTCTAGCCCGTAGTATTTCAGTGAGTCTGAAAGACTGCTTCTCCCCTAACATCCTCTTTGCAGCACCCTGGTGGTGGCAGGCTCAGAATTAGGATGGAGGGGAAAGGATACAACTGCAACTAAACAGAACTAGGACAGACACTGCTGTGCTGGCTGGATGGGCAAGGCTGGCCTGGTGGGCAGCAGTGCTAACGTGGCTACAGGAGGCCAGAGTTGTAATTTCAAGCTTTAGTACAGACTCCAGGTCAACTTGGCCAGAGAGGAACTCACTCCATTTCCCCCAGCTGTGCAAAGGGGGCCAGCCTGGCCCTGCTGCCCGGGGGGTCATAACAATTAATGGCTACATAGGATGAGGTGCTCACATATGCGGCAACATAAAAATGGTCATGTGGATCAGACCAATGATTCATCCAGGCCAGTGTCCTGTCTTTCAGCAGTGACCTGTGCCAAGTGCTTCAGAGGGAATGAACAGAACAGAACATTATTGAGGACTCCATCCCGTCATCCACTCCTGGCTTCTGGTAGTCGGAGGTTTAGTGACACCTGAAGTGACAAGAGAATGGGAGGAGTCATTGGATTCTGGGGAGAAGGAGTCCTGGACTAAGAAGTTTGGTCAGGAAAACTACTGAAAGCAGATGGTGAGAAAACTTTTGTTTGAACGTAATCTAGTTTGTCAAATTAGGTTTTACTTGCGTTTTATTTTTACTTTTCTTGTAACCAGTCCTTAATTTTATGTCTCATCATTCATCCTCACTTCAAATGTCTCCCTTTGGGGTTAATGAACTTGTTCCCCTGTTTTATCTGCTCTCATGTGTTTGAACAGGGGGTGTCTGGGCAGCTTTATTTGGGTTGTAAGTTATGTGCATGTTATTTCCGTTAAAGCAATAATGGAGTAGAAATGATTTGTGTTGTCCTGGAGGGGGCCAGGCAGTATGGGGCACACATTTCTGAGGGGAAGCTAAGACTAGGGGTTGGGGTCACTATGCAGTAGAACCCAGGAGCTCAGGGCTGGCTAGCTGCCACACACATGAAATATTGCTAAGAGTCACTTGCCTGCTGCAGGCTGTTTGGGAGATGCCAGGGTTGGAGGCTACCTCAGCAAAGCATTGTAAAAGGTGCTTTGGCCAGGGGGCGGGAGCCACAGCTACTCATTAGGCTGGATTATACTGTGGTTTGTCACAGCCCCCTTGCCAAGGGACCCTAAAGAGGGTTAAGGACAGCAAGCCAGAGCTTTCATGGGCAGCTAGGTACCTGGATTAGCAAACTGCTTGGCTCAGCTCCTAGCCCCCCGCCAAACAGATCTAATCTTTAAGCAACAGCAAACAGGAGGACCACAGTGGCAGATCAGGGTCTGCATGGGCCTCTGCCACTGGTGGGGCTCTGCCCCCCCCACCTGGCCCTTCCTTTCTTGCCATCTTAGGGCCTGGCACAGAGGGACTAATGCTCGGGGGGTGGGGGGGGCGTGCAATCTGGGGCCAGAGGCCAGCCACGGCCTTCCCAGTCAAAGACCATGCCAGAAGTTGTACTGCATGCAGCACAGTTGGGCCCACCGCCCCTGGCAGCAAACCAGCCCTGCCTTGGGGGCGGAGCAGCCAGCCAAGGGGTGGGGTGGGAACCCAGAGCCTGACCTCTGGGCCAGCCAGCCCCACTCTCCCCAGTGCCGGCAAGGTGGAGGGGTCCACCTCATTCTGGTGGGCTCCTGGGCATGGGCCCAGTTGACCTATGCATTAATCTGCCCCTGGAAGACCAGAATGCTTGCATGCAGACAGGACATTCAAGCCTCCCCTCCAAGTTCTGCTCTGGCTCATCTATCAGTTTTGGGCAGGGCATCACTTCTGGCCTGGGATGTGCAGAGCCCTGCTGGTTTTACTCTATCAGCTAGTTAGACAGCCTTGAAATCCAAGCCCTATGGAGTCTAGGTCTTTGTTCTGAGCATGTCCCAGGGCTGCATGTGGCCCAAGGAGGCTGGACTCTACTGGGCAGAGGCAGTGAAGGGGACTGGCAGCTCAACTCTAGATATCCACAGCGCAGGCACAGCATGGAGCCCGAGGTGTCTATCCCAGGCATGTAAATTTTAACACTGCTGTATGCTTCGCACCTTTAACTCACCCCATCATGAGATAATCCTGGCCTAGTACACAGAGCAAGGAGCTGGCACTCAGGGGCTGTAGGTTTTATTCCTGCTCTGCCACGGGCCTGCTGGGTGACATTGATCTTCCTCACTTTTCACTTGTTTCCCCATTTGTTAAACACCATGAGATCAAATGGGGTTACTCCTGCTGTGGCTGGGCAAAACCTTGGTGGGGAGTAAGTACAGAGTGGTGCAGGAATGAATTGCCATGCAGGAGGCCATTAAGGGGCTGCAGCCAAACCAAAGCCTCATAGAAACTAGCCCCAGGTGGGCAGAGGGGTCATCAGGTATCTTTGTAAAGCTAAAGATGAATTTATACCATCCATCTGCTCCAAATAGAAATTTCTACATAGAATATTCATTGATAAAAATGCTATGCTCATTCATTCACATCTAACTCCATATTGTAACCAAAACTCCACTTTGAATTGTTTACTTCATTTTGTATTGCTCAGCCTAAGTCTTGCTGAAACTTTATTTAGATGTGTGAACTTAGTCTGGATGTGTAAATGAGGGGCGTGCATGTGATGGGATAAACCCCCAACTCCATCGTGTCCTGATGCCAAAGTGCTGGCACCACCTTAATGTCTGAAGAACAATGCAGACAAACCCTGCAAAAGCGAAAAGCATCTACCCTAGAAAGAAAGGGACAAAAAGCTCCATCTAGAACAAGATCAAAGTCACATCTGCTATTACATCTTCAAAGCATCTGACAAAGTGGAATTTTCTCCCATGAAAGCTCATGCAAAAAATAAATTTGTTAGTCTTTAAGTGCTGCAGAACTCCTTGTTTGTTTGGATGACTCATGGTCATTCAGTACCCTGAGGCAGTGTGGACACAACATCCATGGACAAAGAAACATAAAAGATGGGTGAGACGGCACAGCTTTGGGTAATGTTCTGCACAGCATCCAAGAGCATCAGTGCACACTGTGCACCTGATAGAGACCCCGCTTTCTCTCATGCCCAGCTTCCCTGGCCAGGTAGCTATCATGAGCCGCAAACTCCAGCAATGAACTCAAGCTGTGATCGTAAGCAGCAATCAGGACTGGTAACTATATCCGATAAACTGCAGAACATTTTCTTGTGTGGGTACGTGTATGTACAGTATGTGTGTGTATAGGTACTACATAGTTAATTATCAATTGTGTTTTCTTATAATACATGTCGCATATTGCCTAGTCCCCCTGAATAAGTTCCTGCTAGTCTTTTCTAGTATAAAATCTTGATAGGGTATGAGAGTGAAGCGAGATCACTTTTAAAGACTAACATATTTAGAAGTGTCACAGGCAGGACTCCTTGTTTATTTTGCTGAACTAGATTAACACAGCTACCCCTTGGAACAGAAATGGAGAACAGACAGAGAAGGGAGGCCAGACAAGTAGGCAGAAGACCATAAATGCAGTGTGACCCTGGCAAAAGATAGAGAGAACCCACTGGGATCGGGGGCTGGCTAAAGAGGTTTGGGGGGTGGCAGCATGGGGTGCTGTAAGCACAGAAACTGTTACTTTTGGTCCTGGTTCCATCTGTGTTTGGGGACACAGGATGTTGGCCATTCATGATCAGTAAACAAGGTTGCCTCATAGAAAAAGCCAGGCTCTGTTAACTTCTGCTTTTCCCAGAGTCTCCTCCAAGGGCCGATATTCGAGGAGCCACTCAGGTCGAAAACAGGCAACAATGCTGATTGTGCACAGCAGGCCCAGCCCTCTGCTGTCTTGCTCTCTTTATGGTTATTTGCACCTGTGCAAAGCACTACTAGATCTTGACTAGGGGTGTACAACTGCAAGCAGTAGGGCCATCTGGTGGATGACCACAGCCTTTAGTGGGAGGGAGATATTGGTTTTAAATCAGCAAGACAAAAGATCTAGAGCAGGGGTCTGCAACCCAAGAGATAAAAAGAGCCATTTAAAAAAATTCCTTCAATAACCATGTGTTTTGAGAGCGGTAATGTGTGTAGCCTCCTGGTGGGGGAGCATGGAGCAGGCCACCCTCAGAAGCCAGGAGCAAGCCTCCTGCAGGGTCCCATCCCGCCCCCGCCCCCCCCATCCCGAAGGTGGAGGGGGTGGAGCCAGGCTGCAGGCTGTCCACAAGTTCCCCTTGTGGCAGGAAGGGGCCTGGTATGGCAAGGGAGCAGCCAAAGAGCCACATGTGGCTTTGGAGCCACAGGTTGCAGACCCCTGATCTAGAAAGAGCCAGATTCTGCTCTTAGTCTCAGTGTGAACCCACAGGGATCCACTGACTTGTGTTGCTGGCTGTGACAAAGTCAGCACCCGTTTGGCCATGTCAGGGGCTTATCTAAAAGCATTGGCTGCTGGGACCCAGAGGCCGCCTGAGGATCTCACCTTCAATCTTAAAAATACTGGCAGTTCCCAGCCACCCTGTTTGTGGAGTGAAGGCTGGAAATGTGATACCTGTAGAGCCCAAAATGGCCAGAAAAAGAAGCCCAAAGTGCATTGAAAAATAACCACCTCATGATTTTTAAGACAATGTCACAGTTTTGAGGACCTGACTTGTGGTTTTGTGCCACTTGAGAAGGTAATGTTCTTGATACTCCCTGGAAGCTGCAAGCAGAACATGCCCAAGTGACTCAGAAAACCCATCTGCTAAAGCGTAAGCTCTGTGGGTCATTTGAATAGCTCCAGCTTGGTATAAACTCCCTGTAAAAGAGGGGCTGATGCACTAGCTGGAGACAGGATGCCTGGGCTGTGCTCGCCAGCTACCATGAGAATTCAGCCTAGCCCCTCACTGCTCTGTAACTCAGGTTGAGCCAGATCACTCGGACAGGGGCTTGGAATCTGGCTCTGGAGGTGGAGTGCTTTAGGGACAAGACAGCTGCCCAGAGAAGGGGCTGTTTCCAGAGTGGTGGCACAAGCACAAGCAGATTATTGATCAGAGCCTTGAAGAGGAAAGATTGTTTTGCTCCCCTCTGCAGTGTGGGACATCTGGGCAGGTCTCTCCTGGTCAATCCCCTCCCATGACAGCAGGAACACCCTCAGTCTCCCACTCTCCTTGCTGTGGTGCACACCAGCTTAGCAACTGGGGATGCTTTTATCTAATCCAGAGGTGACCAAACTGTGGCTTATGAGCTGCTTGCAGCAATTTTACAGTTAAAATGCAGCTCATGGAGCCTCCTGTTTGCCCCCCCCCCCCCTTCACCTACGAGATTGGGTTAGAGAACTCAAACTTCTGCCCTGTGGCAGGGTGATGGGGCTAGAGGACACTGCCCAGTGGGGACGGGCATCTCGGGTGTCAGTAAGTTTAGCTATCCTTTCTAGATACAGAATAGGGGTACCTGGGTGAATTTAATGGCCTGGGTTATACAGGAGGTCAAGCAGGGTGATGGACTGGTCCCCTCCAGCCACACTTTCTGAGTCCAAATTACAGCAATAAGCCACTGTTGCAAAGATAAAGAACTCACCTGTTGAGGCTGCATGGAAATCTCAGCTCCCACAGGGTGTCAGCGAAGAGGGTCAGCTGGTAGCTGGCAAGTCCCAGAGCTCCATCTTGCCAGCAGCTAGCATCCATGGCCCATCAGCACCCTGCACAGCTCCATCCTCTGCAGCCTCCCAGCCCTGATGTTTGCCAGGATTGGATTTGATAAGCAGCCAGGCCTAGAGAGGCAGGTACCTTGCCAGTGGGAGGAAACTGGGTGGACAGAGAGGGAGGGATTGTTTGCAGGTGCACTGAAGGAGAGAGAACCCCTGCAATAAGGGTGTGATGCATAGGAGGCTACTGTAACAGCCCACCCAGCCATGAATGTTAGGGGCAGAGATTCACCCCTCATGGCTCCAAAGACAGAGCCAGCAACTGCACCAGGACTTGAAATTAGCAGGGGTGTAGCGGGAGGTGTAAGGGGCTGCTCATTAAATTGGTATAACACTGTTAATAGCTGACAATGTTGGGGGTGTTAGGAAATTCAGGGGTGTGTGAGGGGTGTTAGGGAAATCCTTGGACGGGGCATTCTCTGGCCAGTTTCCATCATCACTGCCTTCCCATTTCTCACTTCCCTATCACCCAGGGGGTGCGGGGGGGGGGGAGCTGGCTGCTCTTCAGTGGGAGAAGACTGTACTTGCAGCTGAGCTAGGACTCTGGAGCTGGGGCTTGATTCCCAGCTGCCTTGGGGCTGCTTTAATCAGCTAGACTCAAAATTAGGTGTGGACAGATGCAAGAGAAGGAAAGCATAGCTGGTAAAACTAGCATAGACTGGGTCTGGGACTGACCTAAGAACCCTGCACTGTCTTCTGATTTGGTTTTGCTGTATCACAACTTACATCACACCAGGACAATTTTCCTGCCTAGCCTCAACCTCACCTACCAGGCAAAACTGATGAAATCCAAATTAAAACCAACAGAGAACATCCACACACAAAGGGTGTGTCCACCTATGAGACAAGTTGAGGATCTTACGGCGAGGGTGTTATTTCTGAAGGTGGATCCAGCACTCTGGGGAGTCTGTGACTGTTCTGGCCATTTCCCAGGCAGACCACAATGAGTGATGGGAAATCTCAGTGAGTTATGCTTTTACGGGTTCATTATATTAACAATACAAATGTGTATGGTGGGGATTGCATGGGCCATCTGTAGGAGGGATGCAGGGTTCTGGTGGTCACTGGGAAGTCTGGGCAGCTTCAAGAGATGATAAAAAAAAGTGGGATTTCTCCCACAAAAGCTCATGCAATAAATTCATTAGTTTTTAAGAGTGCCACAGGACTCCCTGGTTGTTTTGCTGAACTATACAAACATGGTTTCCCTCTGATAGATCAATAGATGATGTGACATGGAACCCCTAGGCAGTGCCCTCTGTAAGCCTTTGAAGTGTCCCCCCTGAGGTGGGGGACACCTTTTGTCTTCTATGAGGACAGTTCAAAGACCAGTGGTAAAAAGGAGTCACTCATGAAGGGGCTTGTTTGGAGCTGGAGCTGTGGTCACTGGCCAGAGAAGTACTGAAGCCTGGGACAGAGAGATAGAGCATCTCTACTAAGCCACTTAGCATGTGGACAGGTCCATTGATTGGTTTGCATGTGTTTTCTCTGTAAAGCTTTTCTCCTACAAATCAATGCGCTCACTTAGAAAGGCCTAGGCACTAACATCCATAAAGAGAACAGTACCGCAGGCTGGGTTAGGCCACCCTAGGGAATTCAGCATATGCAGGAGCTATGCTACCAGGAAATATGGGGGTCAGGAGGGAAAGAAACATAAAGCCAGGTGTTTAGCTAACCTGATGCAATCTCCCAGGTTCAGCTAAACTGGCAAAACCAGAGCAAGAGGCTGGTGTGGGGGTGTGGGGGGGTAGTGCTACTCTGGTGTGGGGGCCAAGACTCTGCCCTGTCCCAGATTTCTTACGTGAGTCACTTAGTGTGCCTGTGCCTCAGTTTCCCCACCTGCACCCATGGCTCTACCTCACAAGTGCATCAGTGAGGAGACATACATCACAGATTGTGACATTCTAAGATACCCTGGTAATTATAACCAGATAGGGTTTGGATCCATTAACTAACCTGGTTTTAAAATGCCAGTTAAACTGGGGCCTATTTCTTTGGCGGAGAAGGAAGCTTTAAATGGCACGCATCCCCTGTTGATCCACCAAAAGAAAAACTCAGCAAATAGCATTTTTTTAAAGACTAAGCCAACTGTTTACCATTGGGGCACAGCAGCCTATAGGCCTCTTATCTGGGCACATGGCTGGTGAGCAATTTTCCAATCTCTCTCTGATCAAGGCCATTGTTAGCAGCTTTTATCGCAGAGATGCCTCATTAAACCTCATAAGCTCTAAAATGTTTAAGCGGAGTCAACTGAGACCTCCAGCCCTGATTACACAGAGAGTGAATAAATGAGTTGGGAGCAGAAGCAGAGTGCAGCATGTGTGAGTGTGTGGGGTGAACCAGAGATTCAGGTGTCTTCAGGCAGCTTGAAGCTCCCACCCCCACTTTGATGGGGTCACTCCAGACTTTATCCCAATCTGGATGAACTCAGCATCAGGCTGCATTCTCCCTTTTCTCCTGTGGCTGCTCCAGTTCTAAGAACTCTCCAGTGATTAAGTTCTTATTTTCTTTAACAGGACTAAACAAATATGTACAAAATAGAAGTGGTATTATGGGGGGAGAGGAGGATTTCCAAAAGGAAGACCTGCTGCCATTTCAGCTTGGTCCTTGCTGTCTGTTCCTATTGTGCTAGTCCCCTGGGTGGTATTACACTAGGGGCTGGGACCCCATTGAGCTAGGCCCTACATAAACACTTAGTGGGAAGATGATCCAGTTTCAATGGAACAATGCCTGTTTAAAACCTATGCAGACCTGGCTTGCAATGTACTATGCCCAAAAAGGACTAGGATATTCCCAAGAGCTTGTGACTGCTCTGTATCCCATTGCCAGGACCTACCCCTGCAAGTATTTTTCTCCCCATGAAAAACAATAGTAAGGTAGCAAACTAAATAAGCTGTGGCACCTACAGCTGGGTATTTTCCCACAGCTACAGAGATGAAGAAAATGACTTGGCAATCTCTTTCCTGCCTTCCTCTTTTAAAGAGATCCATAATACGGTGGTGCTGGTCCCAGCTCCACAGTTCAGGTTGAATTTTCAGAAGTTTGCAGTTTCACAGGAGCTTTACACCTTCATTTTGTACTAATCACACTGAAATGGTAAAACTCTGCCCAGCACAGACCGTGAAAGGCAGAGGATGGGAGAAATGTCAGGCTTGAAGGGACTGGAAGAGGTATCTAGTCCAGGCTGAGCAGTTTGAATGTGCAAGCGGGGTTCATGAAACATGAACTGATCCAGAGAGAATAATAAAGGTTTGTTTTGGCCCTTTGGAAACAAATTAAAAAAAAAAAGGAAACCTTTCTGTTTTGAAAGTGGTTTACTTAGAAATTTTACCTAATTTACAAATAAGGGAAGCAAGGTGAAAACCATCTGAAATGAAAACGGGGGGGGGGGGGGATAGTTTCTAGTTGCATAAAAGCAGGAGGGTTAGTTTGTTTCAATGACAAAAATGAAGAGGAAAAAACATAGTTTCAGACAGTGCTCCCCCCAAATGCCTGAAACTGATTTTTTTCCTCTTCAGAGTGAGAAGTAGCTAGTGGGGCCAGACCTCAGCTGGTGTCAGTGACCATCACTCCATTGGAGTCAATAGGCCGATGGTGATTTACATCGCTAGTGGTGCTTGGCCCTTTGTCTGTAACACCACAGAGGCTTTCCAAGCTTCCACGAGATGCCAGAGATGGGGATGAGGAGGGGTAAATCCTGAGTGCCCACAACTCCACTTGGCCTCACTGGAGACAGAGGGTGATGCCTGAAAAACAAGCCAGGGCCCCCATGCTCTGCGCCGCACACGCCCAGCTCCAGGGCAACAGACGACTGGGACACAGCAGGGCCAGAACATGCAGGGGTGGGGTGCACCCAGGGGGGCCAGTGGGTGCAGCACCCTGCAGAGGGCTGGGGACCAGCTGGGTGCAGGGAGAGCTGCCACCCCTTATCTCCGCAGGATGGAGGGCTCCAAACCCTCCAGCCTCAGCCCCCTCTCCTGCCCCCCAAGTTCTGCCCCACCATGGGTCTCCCAGCCCCCCGTGTCCGCCACGCTGCAGCTCCTGCCTCTTCAGCAACGCCCCGCCCCCAAGCCTCGGCCCCGCCCACAGCGCCCCGCCCCGCCCCTGCATTCGGCCCCGCCCACCGCGCCCTTCTCGCTGTGGAACGCGGGCCCGGCTCGTCCTCGCGGCCCCGCCCCGCAGCTCGCGGCCTGCCTGGGCCAGGTGCTGGGGGCAGGGGGCCCATCCCCCACTGCTCTGGGCTCTCCCGCCCCTTTCACCCCCCAGCCTCCCCTCCCTGCTGCTGTGCGCCCCCATCAGCCCCAGGGACCGCCTTTTCCACTGTCCCCCATCACCTCTGGGGATGCCTCTTCCTATTTCCTCTGCTTCCCCTGCCCCCATCCCCTCCAAGAGGCTAGCCTGCCTGCCCCATGGCTGCCCCTCCCCTTTGCTTCCCCCTGCCACCTCCTCATTGCTCACCCATGGCCTTCCTGCCATTGCCTCTGGTTGCCCCATTCCTGGGTGCTGCCTTAGGATGCCCCTCCTGTGTCACAGGCGAGGCCCCCTTTCCGTTCCCTGAGATCTCCCTTGTCGCAGGGGATTGGATCTCTTTTCTTACCCCACAGCACTGGGTCTGGTAACAGCTGCCTTCCTCCATGCTGGTGTCAGCATTACTGCCCCCCTCCCTCCTGTGTGAGGGTTAATATTTGCCCCTGCCCCCAGAAAGGAGCTTCTGATACTTGCTCTCCTCCTTTATATCCCTGAGCCTCACAGGATGATATTGGTCATAACTGCCCCACCCCTGTTCTCTTCTCCCCTGCTCTTCACTGGCCCTGATTCTTGCAGCTGGTGACATACATCCCCTGCTTTACTGCAGCCCCTTCTCTGCCCTCACTCTTTGGGGGGTGTGGGGGACAGCACATGGGCTCCATGTTTACCTGTCTTGTTTCTGGGCAAGGCTCAGTCAGAGCTCCCTTTTTCCCTTTGTTCTCCATTGCAGATGTGGGGCCAGGTTGGGTGTGGAGGCCCTTGGGAGCCATGTCCCGGCCGCAGCAGCTGTCAGCCACAATCTGGAGGAGACAGGTAAGGATGTGGGGTGGGGCAATCAGGGTCCATACTTTCCATGCTATGGACTAGTTCCCCTCAGCTTTGTCCCCTGCCCCAATTCAAAACCTCTCCTTGACACAGCAAGTCACTTATGCCAGAATAGAGCATTTTGTAGCCACTTTGCCCTTGGCAGCTGAGAGCGAAGCTCAGAAGTTTGATCTACATCTCCTGTCATACTGCACTGAGTTATTGGGCTGTATTGTATTGTATGTAGGTGTATTGTGTGGCTAAGGACGTGAGGAAGATTCCCTCACCTGAGCCATTCTTTTTAGCTGTTCTTGACAAATCTGAGGAACTGTCCCTCACTGAGGTGTTGTTAAAGGAGGTTTTGGACTAAATTGATAATAAGTCACAAGGACCAGATGGTATCCACCCAAGACTTGTGAAGGAGCTCAAATGTAAAATTGTAGAACTAGTAACTGTGGTATGTAATTTATAATTTAAATCAGCTTCTGCACCAGATGGCTGGGGGCTAGCTAATGTGATGTCAATTAAAAAAAAAAAAAAAAGATTCAAGAAGTGATCCTGGCAGTTACAGGCCAGTGAACCTAACTTCAGTACCAAGCAAATCAGTTGAAACTGAGACTAGAATTCTCAGACACGCAGATAAAGATGATTTGTTGAAGGAAGAGTTAATGTTTTGGTAAAGGAAAATCATGTCTCACCCATCTACTAGAATTCCTGGGGAGAGTCAACAAGCATGAGGACAAGGGTGATCCTGTGTACTGAGATTTTCAGAAGGCCTTTCACAAGGTCCCTCAACAAAGGCTCTTAAGCACAGTAAGCTATCGTACTGTAGGATAAGAGGAAAAATCCTTTCATGGATCAAGTAACTAGTTAAAAACAAGGCAGGAAACAAAGGGTAAATTATCAGGTTTCAGAAGGGGGGGTCCCCCGGGGGTCTGTACTGGGACCAGTACTATTCAGTATATTCATGAATGGTGTGGCAAGAAGGGTAGAGTAAGGTGGCAAATTTTGCAGATGGTACAAAATTACTCAAGATAATTAAGTCCAAGGCAGACTGTGAAGAGTTACAAAAGGTTCTCACCAAACTGGGTGACTGGGCAGTAAAATGGAAAGAGAAATTCCATGTTGATAAATGCAGAGTTTTGCACATTGGAAAACATAATCCCAATTATACCTATAAAATGATGGGGTCTAATTTAGCTGTTACCAGTCAAGAAAGATATTGGAGTCTCTGTGGATAGTTCTCAGAAAACATCCACTCACTGCCCGGTGGCAGTCCAAAAAGCTAACAGAACACTGGGAGTCATTAGGAAAGGGATAGATAATAAGACAGACGATATCATATTGCCTCTTTATAAATCCATGATATGTCCATATCCTGAATACTGCATGCAGATCTGACCACCCCGTACTAAAAAAGATGTATTGGAATTGAAAAAGGGCAACAAAAATTAGGGGAATGGAACAGCTTCCATATGAAGAAAAATTAAGAAATCTGACTTAACTGTTGGAGAAAAGACTAAAGGAGGCTGTGACAGAGGTCTGTGAAATCGTGACTGGTAGGGAGAAAGTAAATGAAGTGTTGTTTACTTTTCATACACAAGAATAAGGGGTCATAAAATGAATAGTCAGGAGGTTTAAAATGAACAAGAGGTAGTATTTCTTCACACAACACATAGTCAACCTGTGGGACTTCTTGTGAGAGAACGTTATGAAGGCCAAGACTATAACAGGATTAAAAAAAGAACTAGGTAATTTCATGGCGGATAGGTCCATTGGTGGCTATTAGCTAGATGGGCAGGGAGAAAACCATGCTTTGAAATGTCCCTAGAGTCTGTTTGCCAGAAGCTGGGAATGGGAGATGGGGATGGATCACTTGATGATTGCCTGTTCTGTTCATTCCTTGTATAGCACCTGGCATCAGCCACTGTTGGAAGACAGGATACTGGGCTATGTGGACCATATGTCTGACCCAGGATGGCTGTTCTTATGTGTGCTTTTAAATATCTTTAACTCTCCTTGTGGGATGCAATGCAGCGGCTCTGTAATTCCTAGAGAAAAAGCTCTCCTAGGATGGAGTCAATGTTGTCAATACTTAGCAGCAGAGCCAAGCGTGAGGAAGGGGAGTCATCTAAGAAAACACATCTTCATACTTCGGAACCCTTGCTCCCCATCAGCTGGCTGGTTGGTACAGCATCCCTTCACCTTCCGTGCCCTTTGTAGCCCATCGTCACCCGATCTACATCTCTCCTTGGCTGCCAAGTATGGACTCGCATCTAAAGTCCCATGACTGCAGCCTCTGCCACCCATTGGGGAAACTCCATAAGGCCTCTTCAAGCTTCCTTCCTTGTTTCCTTCACACTTGAGAGGACCTCTGAAAACATCTTCAAAGTTATCTCCTTTGTCTCCTTCAAAATTATCCTCAAAACTCTCCTTCTTTGTGATTCCTACCTAAAACATGGCAACAGGTAGACATCTGGTGTGCCATGACCACGGCCTGTCATGCTGACCGATGTTGTTTTGTTTCCTTATACTTCCCCATTATTCTGGGTGTCTTCAACTGTTGATCCTTCTCTTGGATTAGGGTTTGTCTCTTGGTTCTGTGTTTACACACCTCCTGGCTGCAATGGTACAACAGCAAACAATAATAATGTACTCATAGTTGCACTGGCTTCTTTTGCAGTGCTTCAGAAAGCTACTTCAAGATCTGTTGCACCCTGTCTTGATGTTCTACATTTAGTTATATCAGTGTGGCTCATCTTGGTAAGGAACATGGGCATCGCTGCTGCTGGGCCTGCAGGCCTCATGCCCTACATCTCCCTGGCCCTGCCATGGATACAGCTCCAGCTGCTTGCTGCTGGCCAGCAGCAGCAGGAGCTGGATCTGAGCTGGGGCCACGTGGTGCGCTTGGCCAGCAGTGCAGCAGCAGGAGTTGGATCCAGCTCTGGGTTACCTGTTGCTTGCCAGCATTAGCCAGAGCCATGCTGTGGCTGCTTGCCAGCATTAGCCAGAGCCATGCTGTGGCCGCTTGCCAGCAGGAGGCAGGAGCCGGACTGGGGCTGCCTACCACTTGCTGGCAGTGGCAGGGGCCAGATCCGGCTTCAGGCTGCTTGCTGGCAATGGCATGGGCTGGATTGGGCCTTAGGGTGGGCCCGCTCCTGGTAAAGAATCAAGCTAAATTTAAATCCAGTTTAGAGTGTCCGCACAGGGTTTTGTGTTGATTGAACAGAATTCGTTTAACCTCACACCTTTTGTTAACTAGGAGAAATTTTCAATATGGACAAGGCAATGCAGATTTAGTAGTTGAAATATATTTTTACTACTGCTGTGCCATCACTGTATAAAGAAGTGTGTTATGGCATGAAGTGAGCTGTCTAACTTGAACAAAAAATCCAGCCCATGTTTACAGGGTGGGGGACTCTACCTTGGGAAGTGTTTGGGGCCTCCCAAAATCAGGGAGAGATTTGGGGGTCATGGTGCTAATCAGTTGAATGCGAGCTCTCCATGCAATGCTGTGGCCAAAAAGGCGAATGTGATTCTGGGATGTGTAAACAGGGGGTCGGGAGTAGGAGCAAAAAGGTGGTTTTTACTCTATATTTGGCAATGGTGCAACAGCTGCTGGAATAGTACGTTCCCTCTTGTTGTCGACAGTTCAAGAGGGATGTTGATAAATAGGAGAGAAGAATGACAAAAGGTTAGAAAGCTGCCTTACTAATAGACTTAGGGAGATCAGTTTATTTAGTGTAACAATGAGAAAGTTAAGGGGTGACTTGATTAGAATCTATAAATATTCACATGGAGAACAAATATTTAATAATTGGCTCTTCAGTCTAGCAGTCAAAGATCTACCACAATCCGATGGCCAGAAGTTGAAGCTAGACAAATTCAGTCTGGAAGTAAGGGATAAATTTTAATAGTAGGTGTAATTAATTTTTGAATCATGATTGGATGTATTTTTAAAAGATCAACCCTAGGAATTATTCTGGAAACAGTCTTTGGCCTGTGCTGTCCCGAGGTCAGACTAGATCAGGATCGGCAGCCTTTAAGAAGGGCCGTACCCAATCCCTCCACCTTCTCCCATTGCTGTCAGCAGTGTTGGCAGTGGGAGCAGACTGTGGGCAGTGGGTGCGGTCTGCAGCTCTGTTCTGGTGGAGTGTCAGCAGCAGAGGCAGTCTGCAGCTTCCTTTGGGCGGCAGGACAGGGTACCGCATGTCACTCAAAAACAGCACATGTATCGCTTTTGGCTCATATGCTGCAGGTTGCTGGCCCCTGGACTAGATGACCACAGTGTCCACTTCTGGCCTTGGGGTCTGTGAATCTCTCTGTAAGCTCCTGAAAGGGAAGGCAACTAAGCTGCATTGGTGTACAACATAGTTCTTCCTGTATAATACCACCTGTAAGTTGCGCTGCTGTGACTACACTGAAAAAAGCCTCATACCCCTAACCAATTTGATTATATCAGGACAAAATTGGTGTGCAAGACAGACCTAAGGGCTGGGCTGGGCCCATCATAAGATCTGGAAGCATGCTGAGGTGTCTGTATCCTTCGCATCATATGCGGGGGGGGGGGGGGGCCCCACCACAGGCAGACAACAACCCATGTTCACACAGCAGGTCCACAGCCAAGCCAGGACTAGAACCCTGGATTTCTAAGTGCTAGGCTAGTGAGGTAGCTGCTGAGCAATACTGCACATGTAACTTTATGTTACATGTGATGTCTGCATGCTTAACTCCCAGTGGCACCTCTGTCCCTTGGAGGATCTGGGCAGGGGTGAGTTACTGCAGAGAGAGACAGTGAAAATATGCTGGTGTGTGCAGCCCACCTCAGTTTGCAGTTTCCTGCCTCAGGCTACATCTGTGTCACTTGTCTATGTAGCTAAGCAAGCATTGCAGTTACTTTGAACAGAAGAAAAAAAAACCCAAGGAGTCCCATGGCACTTAAAGTCTAACAGATTTATTTATCACATGAGCTTTCGTGGGAGAAAATCCCACTTTGTCAGATGCTTTGAAGAGGGGGGAGCTTACAGAATGGAATGAAAATAAATGCAAGGGAGTATAAAACATGAAATCTGATCCCATTTCTTACACTCCCTTGCATTTATTTTCATCCCATTCTGTAAGCTCCCCCCTCTTCAAAGCACCTGACGAAGTGAGATTTTCTCCCATGAAAGCTCATGTGGTAAATAAATCTGTTAGACTTTAAGTGCCATAGGACTCCTTGCTTTTTTTTGCTGAACTAGACTAACACAGCTGCCCCTTTGAAACTTAGAACAGAAGGGATCATTAGCAGAGAGGATTTTTTGCCAGTGGACTCAGAAGCAACAGTTTGACCCTCTTTTCTCTTTGAACAGAAAGAGACGCGGCAACTACACCAACACACTCCGCGAGCTTGCTCAGATGCTGCCAGTTCCTCTTCATGCCAGCTACAAAAAGCTCACCAAGGTACTACTGGCCAATGCAGGCGACCCAATGATGGCTGCTGCACCATTTATGGCGTTTCAGGGGGAAGCATGGGAGCATGTTAAACACATTATGGGAAGCAGGGAAAACAAAGGTGTAGAGATTTGGAATCCAGCTCCCTCCGGTCTGTTGGAGGAAGAGAGGCTTTGAGGCTTGCTGCTGCTAAACCTCAAGGCTTGTTGAGGGAAACGAACAGCTGGACACTCTTCCTCAGTCTTATTCCACAATAATGACTTCCTTTTGGAAGAACACTACTTATTCTGGAATAGAGTGTCTATACTGGAGCTCTTCTGGAATAGCTGTTGTGGTCGCTTTCCCCTATAGATGAGCCTTTAGGCTCTGGGTCTTACATGCTGACAGCTCCATTTCAGAACAGATCAAGAGGAAGAATTTCCCTGCTGGAGTTGTCCTTGTGTTGCTGATATTTTTTTTCCTTTTTTTCCTAAAGTAAACATTTTGTGGCTGTTTCTGTTAGATTTGCAGCCTTGGAGGTTGTCATTTTGTATCTGCCCAACAGCTTCTGCCCAGATGCTTCCCCCCATTCACCCTATCTTAATTTGCCTCAGCTTTCTTCTGGTGGGGGCCACCATGAAGGATGAAAAGGGAACATAGTGCCTCTGCTGAGCCCCCAGCACTTACCAGCTCTGGACAATGTGGATACTTACCCACAGAAGACTGGGCAGAAGAGCGACTTCATTCACACCACAGCCATGGCAGCTTGGGTGGGTCACGCATGAGTTGAGTTGTGTGGGAGCTGGACAGTCTAGAGGTAAATGGTTCCACATCCCATCCTGTGAGCCAGCCAGCTGTTAATGGTCTTGTTTTGCAGATAGGTATGTCTTTCAGTAGCAGATATAACTCCTTATTACTGAGTTTCCAGCCACTCTCTGGTTGTGGAGGGCCAGTGTCCATGCACCTCGCAGCTGTGGATTTTCTTGGTAGCATTCACACTTTGCCACAGAATTGCTGTGTCTACCAGTGCTCCATGTGAGTGCAAAATCTTCCCCTGAGCATGTGTTTACTTTGAAACAGAAAGAAATCCTGTTGCATGTCCTCCGCTACATTGAGCACCTGCAGGTGAGCATCAGCACCGCCACAGCCCTGCTCCAATGTGGGGAGAAAGAAGGTAAGGGACTGCAGCAGCAAAGGGAGATGGGGGAGGGAGTCAGGGACATGAGCAACAGTGTAGGAACACGGCACACCGGAGGGATGTAGGCTAACCAGAGATTTGCCATATTTGCATTGCTCAACAGACGGCCAATGGCAGGGCTTTGGGCTAGGAGAAGCAGTATTTTCTGTTCCAAAGAGGTAGTTGTGTTAGTCTATATCAGCAGAACAAACAAGGAGTCCTGTGGCACTTTTAAAGACTAACAGATAATTTACCACATGAACTTTCATGGGAGAAAAATCCCACTTCGTCAGATGCTTTGAAAGAAAAGCTCATGAGATAAATAAATTTTAGTCTTTAAAAGTGCTACAGGACTCCTTGTTAATATTTTCTGTGAAGGTCTGAGCAACCAGCTGGAGCTCTGAGAAGCCCATAGGAAGTCCCCAGATCGGGAATCAGTCCTTCTTCTTCGAGCGCTGCTCACATCATTCAGTTTTAGGTGTCTACGTGCTGCAGCACACCATTAGCTGGAAGCTTTTAGCCCAAGCCTATCAGAGCAGGGTCAGTAGCCAATGCTCCCTCTGCCACTCCCTCGGCTATATATAGATGGCCCCGACCCTGATCCCCCTCAGTTCCTTTTTCTGCAGTTACAGAACAGCCTGCTCCTTGCAGCTCCTGCAAGTGCCTGTCTATTCCTATCATTTATGAGTCGTTCATTTACCTTAGAAGATCTGTTTGTGGACATTGTCCCACTCTGACCTGATGCCTCTACCGAGTCTTCCCAACTGGAGCCGGAACACCACTCCCAACTATTGTCTGCCATGCCAGGGTTTAAACCCTGCACAAGCTGCGGCAAGGCCTTCCTGAGGGACAACCTCCATGAGAAGTGCTTAAAACGCATCAGTGAGTTCCAATAGGCAGCTCAATGCTCTATCTGTCAGTGCTCCAAACCAAGGACCTTGAAGGACAGCGAGCAGAGGCACTGTGCGTTGGCCTCAGAGCAAGTGCAGCAGCCTACTCCTGGTACATCAGGGTCATCTACAGAGCCGGCACCATGTACAAAGTTGACACTGGAGCCTTCTCAGCACTGCTCCTTGGAGGACCGCAGAAAATTACACACTGCGTCAACTTCGGTGCCAAAATGTCAGTGCTGCTTGGGCTCTCCTTGAGTGGCCCCCATGCAAAGCCACAAACTTATCCTGGTGCCATCCATGCCAGAGGCCTTCGAAGCTGTGAAGGCTCTCCTATTGTTACCCACTCCCACACTGCCTAGACCACTGAAGCCCCGAGGAAAGCCAGCCTTCTTGGGGAAGTTGGCTGCACCAGAGCGGCACTAGTCACCATCCACCCCAGCGCCACAGGCTTCTCCAAGCCATGCAGTTCTGGAAGTCGAAGTCCTCTCCTTCCTTGGAAGCCTCCACTTTACCTGGCACTGAACAGGGCTGCAAACTCAAGCACCTTCGTAAGCTTCCCTTCCCCTTGACGCTGTAGCGCCACACCGGTACTGATCATCTTGGCACTGACAGTGCCAACTCCTACTGTATCAATCTCCCCCTCTCGGTGCCGTGGAAAGAGTACGAGACCTGACACCTCAGGACTGACCTCTCACTAAAGGGTCACTGGGACTGAGCCCTTTCTGGTACCATCCTCGCAGTTGGTCCCTTTCCTCCGGGGCTTCAGAAGGGGAGCCCTCTCACAGCACCTCTGGGCCGAGAGGTAGGACTCCAGTGCCAAGCTTGTCATTGTCCCCAGACGAATCACTGAACCCCAAGCCAGGGTCATATAGAGAGGACCCTAACACACATTTTGACCTCCTTCGCTGGATGACAGCACACATGGGTGTGGAGGTTGAGCCCCTCAGGGTGGACTGGGACCCCCTTTTTGACTTGGGGTTTGTGGCCTCTGCAGCTGCAATTGCAGTGTCCATTCATGGCAGCGTGCTTGACCTTGCCAGGGCACACTGGCAGACTCCTGCCTCCATCCCACTGGTCTCCAAGGTGGCCGTCCATAAGTACCAGGTTCCCTAGAGCGTTTTCCCTATCTAGTGGAGCACCTGGTACCAAGCTCCCGGCTGGTGGAGTCTGCCTGCAGGTGGGAGGGGCAGGGCCACCAGGACATGCTCCCATGTTCTAGGGAGGCCAGGAGTCTTGACTTCCTCAGACGGAAGGTGTATTCAACCTTGGCCTTCCACTCAGAATTGCTAGTCACCAGGCGCTGGTTAGTAGATATACACTAGACCTGTGGGAATCCATGAGGAGCTTCCATAACCTTCTTCCCCAGGAACACCTGGAGGACCATGGCAGTCTCATAGAGGAGGGTGCATTGGCCGCCCATGATGCACTTACGGCAGCTGGGACATCTTTGACACAGCTAGCTGGGGCATTACTTCAGCCGTGGTGATGCACCATACGGCATGGCTCCAGGAATCAGGCCTACCCCAAGATCTGCAACAGGCTGTACAGGACCTACCCTTTGAGGGACAGTCACTTTAAGCCAAGGCCACAGACTCCCTGTTGCATGGGAGCAGGGCCCCTAGAATGGCCCTCAGAGCGCTGGGCATGCACATACCACAGGCACCAAGGTGACCACCCAGCCCCAGAACCCCTCAAACACCTTGGGTAAGGGGCCATCTACAGACCCTCCTCTTGCGATACGGAGGAGGGGCAAACAGGGTCTTCGTACCCCTCCATGGCTTTTGTACCCCTCCACCAGCAACCCCTTGAACACCTGGGGTAAGGGGCCCTTTACACACCCTCCCCACACAATATCAGGGAAGGGCAATCCCTGATGGGGCCTTCGTACCCCTCCACCCTCCGGGCCCCCTCGCTAAGGTGAACAACGTCCCCACATCAGTCAACGCCTTCCTACTGTCTCGTGGGCTACTTTACAGCTGGCCATGGGCTCCAGACAGCGCACTATGATCCCTTCACTCAAACCACCCCTTCACATTCAGTCTTGGGATCTTTCATTCTCCCCTCTGGTAGCAACACTCTTCCACTAGCCCTTAGCGGAGGACCCCATTAACGTCACGGGGCTGACAAATGGTGAGACAACTGGAATCCATTCCCCACTTGCACATAGATCTGTAGACACATGGGCCTTTAGATACCTAGCAGAGAACTGGGGGTGATGGGATTATGAGGAGGACATACTCGTCACTCCTCCTTTAACTCCCAATTTGAATACCCCAGGCTCTTTCCCAAGTTGCACTCCGCCTGGGATGCACAACAGGAAACATCAACCAAACCCCTCTCTTCAACACCAAGCCACCTAAGATCAAGAGATGGGGTCAGGCATACTTCTCTGTCCATTGTTCCCGAGCATGAGAGTGCTGATCAGATGCTCTTATGCCACAATGGATAAGAGAGCAAAGTTCCAAAGGGGAGCCGTGTTAGTTTAGTCCAGCAAAAAAAACCAAGGAGTCCTATGGCACTTAAAGACTAACAGATTTATTTTTCGCATGAGGTTTCTTGGGAGAAAATTCCACTTCATCAGATGCTTTGAAGATGGGGGAACTTCATTCCATTCTGTAAGTTCCCCCATCTTCAAAGCATCTGATGAAGTGGTATTTTTTCCCACAAAACCTCTTGTGAAAAATAAATCTGGTTAGTCTTTAAGTGCCACAGGATTCCTTTTTTTTTTTTTAAGAGAGCAAACTCACCCCTCACTCATGAAGTTATTTGGGGGGGTCAACATCCCCCTCACCCTCAGTATTGGGGGGATGAACTGCAGAAGGGGGTGGTCTGCCTTTAAAGTCCCATGCAAGAGGGTTAGTTAACACCACCCTTCTCTTCATTAAGCCCCTCCTCCAGGGTTCTCACACCTCCCTGAACGCTGGGCGGCACACACTTTGTTCTTGAACCCCACAGAAGGGGGATACCCCCCTTTCTTTCTTCTGCCCAAGGAGGATCATCCTTTCCCTTCCCTATTGGTCCACAGCTACACCCCAAACCTCAAAAATAACCCATGGCCTGGAGGACTTGTCATCCACAGCCATTTGCTAACCAGGCAAAAGGATTTCTTATCCCTTTCCCACAAAATTTCAGACAGTGACTAGTTGCTGTTTTCTCCTACCCTTCTCTTTACCCCACATTCAGGAAGCCTACAAGAAGTCTGGATAGGTGGTAGGAGGCCCTCCACTGGGTCTACCTATGTCGCTACTGGGGTTGTCTTCTCCCTCTTGGGCAGAGGAAAGAGAACAGTGGGAGTCAGTTCCCTTTTAGCACATAGTCTAGTAATCCCCCACTCTGGGCTTTAAGGAGAGAGACTTATCAATCCCTCTCTTGAGGCACCCTTACTGACACCTGTATCCACTTTGACAAGTGGAAAGGGCCTCAGCAGCACCTCACCCTACTCTGCTAGATGCTGGAAGGGTATAGGGAGGCTCTGTTCGCAGCCTAGAGACCTGTCATCCAATGGGGTCTACATGGGGTACCACAGTCATAGAGGGTTGCCCTGTGAACCCAGAGACTCAAACACGTAGTTGGTCTTTTGGGAAACCCTTGGCCTCCAAGAGGGAGCTCGTGACCCGTAACAAGCTAGAGAGGCCTAGTGTTACTTTTATTTACATGCCAGTGGTATTTTTCTCAACAGTTCCACCTCTGTTTCCACAAAAGGTGCAAGGGAATGGTCCTTTGCACCTTCTTTTCTTGCAAGAACTACCCTATTTGCCTGTTGCCTTGGGATTCTCCCTCTCAGTGTAGGAGTAACCCCTACACCATCCTACTGTGTTTATATGATTGAGTTCATCAGTAGAAACCTGTCCCCTCCTGTGGTACAAGGGTTACACATCTGCTCATGGACACACACAGCAAACCCTCCAATACCCAAGAGGGCGGTTAAGGGTGATGCACCGTTGACCTCTCACTGCCAAACAACGAACAACTGTAGCTCACTGCCTGACACGTTGGCAACTGACTCAGCTTATGAGAGACTGACTGCCTTTTCGATACGCAGATCAAGTCAGGGAATTGGTGACCATCACAGGGGAGTTGCTTGCCTTCCAAACGCTCTACTGTTGGGGTTAGAAAGCACGAATTGAGGTTAGACCTGCCGGGAGGGGCTACAGGATAACCTCTTTCATTCTCTCCCTCCCTCCCTTGGTTCCAAAGAACAAAGAGGGTGAAAAGTGAGCAAACACCCTATTAACCATCAAGCTTGTGCGAGGTCCATCTGGGACCTCAAGATAGGGATTCCACTATCTCTCCATTTGTCATTTATGGTTTCCCTCTGCAGGCCTAGGATTTAATGCAGGGTCTTTCTACTTCCCCACTGTCTCTCCCCATTCACTCGTTATATCTCATTTTACTATTCTGCCCCCTTTCCCTTCCTCAAAGGGGTCTGAGGAGTTTCTCCAAAGTTTAGAGTGGGAGTTAAAAAAAGAAAGGGGGACCCCAACCCACTGCTATAGCTTGTGGAGGATCACCTCCACTGGGCAGGACCCTCTGAGATACACCCCCCACCTGCCCCTTCTCCTCCAGATACCCACATCTCATGGAGTCCCTTTAGTGGTCTAAGGAATTCCCCTGGCCAAACCTCCTAGGTAATCGGGCCTCAAACCAGGGATCCTTTCTCCACCTTTTCAATTCTGATAGGTCAGGGGACTAGGCCTCTGTATCCTCCTTTATGTGGTTGTTCATCCCACGTTTTCCTTCCACACTGTTGTGGGACACCCACCCCTTGGTGTACCCCACCATGACCTTGGCCAAAGAGTTCCAGGCCAGTGCATCGTAAGTAAAGGTGAAAAACCCATCCCACTGAGGTTGGAGAGCCAATGTTTCCCTCCCCTCTGGCTGAGAGCGTAGCGCCCTTTTGCTTCTTTATGGGATGGAGAAACACTAGAGGTAACAGTAGTTTCCCTTGCTAATTGCCTAGTGACATAAGGGCCTTCTACATTGGATCAAGATTGCCCTCTTTCCAGAAAGCCAATCTTCTGATGGAGTGGTAGATAAACCTTTCGGCACCCACTGTGCAGGTCTTCTCTCAGAAGAATCTACAGGTTGGTAGTTTGTTTTGTCAGTGCAAGCTTGATGACCCACCGCTTTGCCCGTCCTTGCAGTTGGGATGCCATTTGAGCATAGCTGTGTTGACTGCGGGGAAAATATTAACTCCGCCCACCATTTGAGGTACGGCTAGTAGTCACCTAAAACTGAATGATGCAAGCAGTGCTCGAAGAAGAACAGTGGGTTGCTTGCTGGTAACCGTCCTCCTTCGAGATGAGCTGCTCTCATACATTCAGGTCCCTCCCACCGTCCTCGCTACTTGGAGTTAGTGATAAGAAGGGACTGAGGAGGATCAGGGTTGGGGCCATCAATATATAGCTGTGGGAGTGGCCAGAGGGGGCCTTGGCCACCGACCCTGCTCTGAAAGGCTAGGGCTAAAGGTTTCCAGCTGATGGTGTACTGCGGCACAAAGACACCTAAAACTGAATGTATGCGAGTAGCCCATCTCGAAGAAGGATGGTTACTGGTAAGTAATCCACCTTTCCGCATTCCTTGTCCCAGCAGTCATTCCAGTCCTCTGTCCTTCTGGCTGGTTGGGGCTCTCTGCTGAGTTCTGCAGTGTTTATGTAGGACTGCCTGAGGAATTTAATAGAAACCCGCACACACATACCCCCACACTTGGCCACCTAAAGATCTGTGAAAGCCCTGGTTGGGCCCTCGCTAGTACAGTGTCCTGGAACCCAGTGCAGGACTGGACTGACATCTGTTTCCTAGCTCTTGTCTTAGAGACATTCTTATTTTCAGAGCCCTCTGATTTGGGCACCAGGTGGACTCCCCAGTCCCTTGTTCCACCAGGCTGTGCAAACAGGAAAAAAAAACCAAAAAAAAAAAACCAAGGAGTCCTGTGGCACTTAAAGAGTAACAGATTTATTTTTCCCTCATCTTCAAAGCATCTGACAAAGTGGGATTTTCTCCCATGAAAGCTCATGCAAAAAATAAATCTGTTAGTCTTTAAGTGCCACAGGACTCTGTTTTTTTGTGCAAATAGAGCCACTGTGGGCCTGCGGGTATCACTCTAGCAATGGGGCTTGCCATTCAGTTTATGAAAAGTGCCGCGGGATGGCATGTGTATGTCCCATATGTGGTCGGCAGCACTGGAGTGTTCCCCAGACATGAGGCTAAGTCTTGCTGGTTGTTAAATCGTGTCCTGTGAGTTTGACTCTCCAAATCTATTACATGTATTATCCTAGCCCCTAGGCTTCCCAGGGAAGGGGGCCCTATCATACTAGGCTCTGTAGAAACTCTGGAGAAAACCAGCTTCTGCCCACAGCTGATGGTTTCATTCTCTATTTCCTGGAGAGAAAAACATGCAGAGAGGGCTGTGACCTTGTTCAAGCACATTCCTCCATCCCATGGGTAGCCCTTGACCTTGCCTTGGGAGGGTGGGGGGCTGTCTGCGACCCATTCAGCCCTTGGCCTTTCCACTGAAGCAGAGATCCAGGGACTGTTTGGGAAACAGGCCACTGAGGAAGTGGGATGAGCCACCGAATGGCTGCACAGGGCCAACAGCTCTGTACTGGCATTACTTTCTCCCTGCTGCCCAGCAGGGCTTGGTTCTGTTTCTGGACCCAATTTTCGTGGGCACTGTTGCTGTGACATTCAGTCCATCCATCTGTGGACCATCTGAGACCAGGAGGGATAATTCTGGCTCATCTAGCTCTGCTGGGGCAGCAGGTCAAAAATAGCTGTGTGGTCACAGCGTGGCACTTGGTGGGATGGGCTGGCTACCCCAAAGCCAGGTGGCTAGTCTGGACTGTTGTGGCCCCACTGCTGTTTTGGGAGCACTTGCTAGCACACTGCTAACATGCACGTCTAGGCAAGCTGGTGTGCAGAGGAACCCTGCGTGATGACCGCAAGCTGCTTTTGCCCTCTCTCCCTGTTTGCCCCTGGGATCCCTGCATGCTGACACTGACACTGTGGGGTTCTGACCTGCTCTACTCTCCCCTCATCCTGCAGAGTTTGGAGCAGGTACCTCCAGGCATGGGGAGATGTTTGCCTGTCAGAGAGGGCGTGGAGATGGCACCCCACGCAGGAGGAAGGCCAGGCTCCTGAACGCCAGCATGAAACCCCGCAAAGGGAAGCGATCCCACAGATCAGGTTGGGACAGAAGCGAGCAGAGCCACTCCTTAGCTTTAATCTGCTGAGCAATATTCTCCCCCCTCCTGTTGGACAGGCCTGTTTCTGCTACGCTAGGATAACTAATGAGAAGAAGAGGAGGTTTCTTAGTAGGGGCAGTTCCCTTCCCAACCGCCTCCCCCCCTCATGTTGCTCTCCAAGCTTCACTTTGGCCAACGCTGGACACATGTACTTCTATTTCAGTTTGGACATCCCAGCCCCTTGACTCTGGCAGGCTGGAGCACCAAACCTCCCAGCAGGAAAGTCACCAGGCCTTTTCCCTTGGGGAGGTCCTGTAGCACTGGCATATATCCACACTATGGGTTGGAGGTGTCCTTTGCAGGCTGAGTCAATGTACGGGGGACAGTATTAGTCAGTATCTTCATTACTGGCTTGGGGAGTGGAGTGAAGAGGGTGCTTGTAGAATTTGCCGATGACACTGAGCTGGGAGGGGTTTACAGCACTTGGGGGGACAGGGTCAGAATTCAAAACAGTCTTGACAAATTAGAGAAACTGGTCTGAATTCAACCAGATGAAATTCAGTAAAACAAGCTCAAAGCACTTCACTTAGAAAGGAAATATCAGATGCACAGCTACGGGGGGGGTTCTACCAGTTGAGAATAGAGTTTGAGTCAGCCATGTGATGTAGTCACTAACGAGGCTAACATTGTTCTGGGTGTATTAATAGGAATGTCACCATCACAGTGAGCAATTGTCTCACCCTGCTGGACACTGGTGAGTCCTCAGCAGATGTTGGGTGAGCGGTTGTGGGGCTGCACGGTGGGAAAGGGGGGAGCAAGCTGGAGCAAGTCCAGAGGACAGAGATTAAAATGCTCAAAGGTTAGAGAACATGAACTATGAGGAAAGGCTTCAGAGGTGATGGAGGGAGTCCTGAGAAGTGTCCAGGCTGTTGAGGCTGTGACAGAGAGAAGGGGATCATCATTCTTCGTGTCCACTGAAGGCTGGACAAGAAGCAATGGGATTAATCAACTGCAAAGGAGATTCAGATGAGATCCTAGGCCGGGATAAACTCTGCATCCCAAGGGAGTTCAGCTCCAGACCAAGTTTCTCTGGGAACGGGTGGATGCCCAGTCACTGGTGGGGTCACAGACCCTGGCAGAGCTGGGCTTGGTTTCCTCAGTCTGGCCTCAGTGCAGGCTGGACATGCTGCCCATTGGGGACCCTTCCAGGTGGACGTTTCCCTGATTCAACAGCAGGTGCTAGCTCTGCTCCGACCAGCCTGCGCCCACTGGAGCTTAGTGCAGATTGTCCTGGATAGTGAGTCCCAGCTGTGCCTTGGCAGCCATACAGCTGTTTGTGATGCATTGGCTGGAGTGCAGCTAGCATGTGTGTGGCTGTGTGGTGGGAGGGCACAGTCTCTGCCACGGAGCTGAGGTAACTCCCAGGGTTCGTTCAGTTAGTGTGGTTTGCAGAGGATCCACAGCTATACAAAACTCTTCCTCTTCCTGACTACCCTGATCCCCAGGCATGCTACCCCTGTAACACCAGGTCTCCCCACTGTTGGCACCTGGTGTTCTTGCCATGGGATGGTGCAAGTGGGTCTGCAGTTGACAGGCCTCTTAGAGCATGTGGCCTGTGAAGGAGTGGTGCAAAGAAATGATTAGCATGGCTTAGAGTGGGGGGAAGCTAGGAGCCAGACTCCTGGGTTCTCTCCCTGGCTCTAGAAGGGGCGTGGGGTCTAGTGGTTGGAGCAGGGGAGTGGAAGATAGTAGGTACATCTTGGGTTCCGGTCCTAGCTCTGCCACTACCTCTCTGGGGTCCTGCAGCACTGGGGGCTACCTTGGAGCTCCCAGGGAACCAGGGTGCTAATGAGCTGCACTGGGAGCTGGTGGGTGCCCAAGGCAGGTGTGAATTTCCCTTGACCCTGAGCTACGGGGTGATGCAGTGCTGGGCTCCCTTGGCCCTCTGTTGTGGGAAAGTTGTGACATGGTTGTGCCTGGAGTCCTGTGCCTTTTGCCTTTGTAGAGCGGAGGGGGGCGAGCAAGGAGGTGCGTCGGAGCCTGAACCTGGGGCCATTGCCCTTGCAGCCTGGGCAGCTCCCTGAAGTAGATCTGCACATGGCAGGCAAAGGAGCCACGCTGGCTTCTGGCACAAAGCAACTTCTGTTCCAGCTCAGCCGCAGGGACCCGGCACTGGGGTCTCACCGGCCCATGGGCAGCAACTTTGTGAACAGGGCTGAAGGCAGCATTCCCAGCTGCACAGCAGGTGCGGTCTTTGGCTACCCTTTGGGGGAGTGGGTGTGAGATTAGGCCAGAGCCGTAACATGCTGTTTCGCCACCCAGGGCACATTCCGATTGGAACGCACCCCTTGCCATTAGCGGTGCTTGGAGCCAGTGCTGCAAAACGCGCCTTTTAAGTGAGCGGCTCTGTTGAGCCACTCTGGTGCACCTGGGGCAAAGCGCCATTGGCCCCACCGTAGTTATGGTGCTGGATTAGGCTGATGGGGGCTCGCTTAGGTGGAGGGAACATCTCATCCCTGCTGTATTTGCTGGGCACAGGGTGTGGGGAAAATCCAGGCCCTGGTGCTGTGCCATTTCCTAGCTGGTGTGAACTGACTCTATTTCCTGACTCCATTTCCATCCACTTGGCTCCTGACCTGGTACCTAGTAGTGTAGCATCCGTAACCCTGGATGGAGCTGCTGTAACATTTAGTCCCCCCTGCACGGGGATGTGGCGTCTGGTTGTGCTGGATAAAAGATTGTCTGTGTTTACAGATTGGTGTGTGGGGTGTGACCAAGAGGAGAGCCAGGAGGATGAGGATGTCTGCTCTGCCTGTGAGGCTCAGCTGGTTCATGGGGAGCAGCAGTGCTACGACAGACCAGACCAGGCTCTGCTGGGGTAAGATCTACAGTGTCACCTGGCACATGGTGAGAGAAAGAGTGGCCCTGGCTGAGCCCACAAAAACCTGTGGCTCTAGTGACTTCAGTCTGGCTCTGCCCATTTCCACTTGCTAGCAATCTGGCCTAGAGCCACATTTTCAAACCCTGGCTCCAGATTTCTGCTGGGGACTCCTGCAAGCCAGCGCCCCTGCCCTGGTGCCCCCAGCACTGCCTTAGGAGCCTGGGGCTTTCTGCAGCTCCTCCTGTGGGACCATCCCCAGGGTTTTCACCTAGCTGCTTCTGTGGGATGGTCCCCATGATTTTCACCCTGCAGTCTCTCCCTGGGGATGATCCCCATAGTTTTTGCCCTGAAGCCCCTACCATGGGTTGGTCACCATGGTTTTCACCCTCCAGCATCCTCAGCACAGAAGGTCCCACAGCTGTACCTGGCAGAAGGTGCAGTTGGTCTCATGGACAGCTGGGTTCTCTGGTGCAAGCCTGCTGGCCCAGCTGTCACATGCTGACAACTGGAAGGAGAGGCCTGCTCCCGGCTGGTGTTACAGATCCAAAGAGGATCTGTGTTGCTGCAGCCAAGGCAGTTCCAACCCTCCTTGTGGGGAGGCTGCAGGAAGCTGGGGGGGTATATGTCACGCCCCGCAGCACAGCTGCGTGCTCTAGGCATGTGGCTAGTCGGTTGCATGGGAGTGCAAGCTGCTGTGGCAAGAAGAGGGAAGGCAGGGCTGCCATCCAAGTTCATCTCCAAACTGCTCTTCCAGGCAGGAGCTAGTGCAATACCATTCCTGTGGGGAGGAAGAGGAGGACGGCCTGGATGCTGGTCCCTGGCTCTCAACACAGTCCCCTGTGTGTGGTTCCAGTGGTGAGTACTTCCTGCCTGCTGAGGTGACTCTGGCCCCTTAGGCCATGCTGGGTTCCTGCTGTTCATATACCTACGGTTGCACCCACCAAGTTGGTTGTGTTGGGTAACAAGCAGCTGTGTGTCAAGGCTGTGGAGATGGCCCTGGCAGTCCCTTAAGACTGGAGAGCCTCCTCCCCCACCAGCACACACACAGGAGCACAGCGTGTTCATCACAGACAGCGGGGGAGGAATTGGCATGGAGCAGCTGCTTGCGTCTTTGTTAAACTTTGTTGTTTGTATATAAAGTGCAAACAGCTACAGAAACTAAACGTACCGAAACTCACGCACAGGGTGGAAATAACATATTGATTACAAAATTCCATGCTCATTATTTGCAGAACCTGAGAAAAATCAAACCTGAACCTGCAGAGGGTATGCTTGGCATCGATCGTTAAAAGGGCTAAATAGCTAAAGAAGTGAGAACATGACCTTTGGTTATGGGGCGCTGCATGTTTCTGTGGCAGTGGGTGTGTGTGTGCAGATCACGTGTCCTGGTTGACAATGACAGAGGAAGTTAACAAACACTCTTGAAAGAAGAAGCCAGCAGCCTCTTAGGATCCAAGTTAGTCCAGTTCCTGGAAGTCTGCAGCTTTTGTTGCCAGCAGATGGGATGGCTAGTGCAGATGACAGAAAAGTAGCCACCAAGATTCTTGTAACAGAGTGTTTGGTTTGCAGGGAGCTTGCTCCTTTGTTCTCCTGGGAGTGGAGGCCAAATTGGGGCTTGCTGGGCCAGCAAGGATCTGGGCTTGAGTCCCTCACTGCTCTCGTCTCCTGGGCGGCTGCTTCCTAGGCACGTTCTGCAGGAAGATCCGGAGGAGCTGTCCCAAGGTAAAGAGGTGTCTGCATTCCTCCTTGCAGTGGAGTCTGTGGGGCTATCCAGGATCAGCTGCGGTGCTGTGGTGATTTCCAGCAGAACTGTGGTGTGGAAGAAAAGCAGGGACCAAGCAAGAGCTATACAGCCCACCACAGAAATGTTGCCAGCACTCTGGAAGGCAGAGGCATTGCTGGGAAGCCAGGCAGGGACGTTTGGGGGGCTGGATTCCCCTACCTCAGTCACTCTCCTTGGTGGCAAAGGATCCTTTAATATCCACCCCACAGAATGCAAGGCAGTCAAGAGTTAACTGCCCCCCCCCCCCGTGTGTGTGAGCTGTGCCTACGCATGGGGCACCCAGCCATCCTTTCTGTATACCATGTGCTGTGTCAAGAGTGTGCTAGTGGCTTTATTAGCCAGACCTTTCCTTCCCTGCAGGCAGCGTCCATGTTCTGTAGCTTGGGTATAGGTCTGTCCAGCCCTGATTACTGTACAATCCGGGCACCTCCCGATCTGTAATGTCGGTATCCTCACACATGTGCCTGGCTATGTCTCTGTTATTCAGATGGGGAAACTAAGGTACTGATCCCCTAAGATAGTTAGGCGCCTTCTTCCATTGATTTCAATTACCTTTAAGGAGCCGGGGACTGATATGACTTGCCCGGGGTTCCACAGGTGGGCTGGGGCAGAGCAGGGAATCCATCCAGACTGCCCAAGTCCCCAGCTAGCAGCCCTAACTACTGGTCCATCCTTCCTCTCCATCCACATCCATCCAGGTATGGCAGAGTCTTGAAGCAGGCCAAGCGCCCCCTTGTGTCAGATGCTGCACACAAGTTCAGTGGAGGTTGTACTGCAGGGTTTAGTCCTGTAGGGTTTCAGCAGAAGGCTGGGCGCCAGCGTTAGACCATGTCTCCATGGTGAGTTACTGCGCAGCAAGTGAGGAGAGACTGCAGCACAGGCACTTACTGCAGTTATGCTCCATGTGGGCTGTGCCGTAGTGCAAAGGAAGCCCTAGATGCACTGTCCAGCAACAATATGCTCCTAGCGAGATTCTGGTGCCTTCCCACCAGCCAAGGCTGCTGAACCTCGGGACTCTACACCAAGCACCTGGCTGGGCTGGGCAGGGTTTCTGCTATTGACTGGCATGGGTTTAGTGCAAACAGATGGAGATTCTTCTTTGCAAACATAACTGGCCTCCTGTGGTCTCTGGGGCAGCCCCTGGTGGGCTGGAAGTCAGGACCACACTCCAGACTGCACAGACAGTTGGGATTTTGGCTTCTAGCTTTTTCCCTGCTTTCATTCTGGTGTCCTCCAGGCTAGGGTTGAAGGAGCAGCGCAGGGACAATCCCTGCAGCAGGCGGGTCCTGGCAGCTTCCATGCCCAGAATGTCAGGTCCTCTCTGCAGTGGAGGGAGAGGGCCCTGAGGCAGTGGAGGTGCCTGGGAGCTCCCTGATTCATAAACAGCAGCTGTCCTGTATCCCAGCATTTTGTCCCTAGGCCAGCAAGCTGGAGAGTCTTCATGCATCAGCTGGTTCAGATGGAATAGCAGCAAAGCCTAGGGTAGTGCAGCCTCGCCACATTAACACACGCCCAGCGTCCTGCCTTTACTCAAGCTTTGTCTCTAAGCACTGCAGGCCAACCGCAGCCTGGAGTGTAGCCAGGCTGTGGGGACTGGCTGGAATGTGTGCTGAGAAGCCACATGGCAAGAAATTGTCAAACCCCTGTGGCACAGCCTCAGCACCCCTCTTCCCCAAGGCTGCTGGCTCTGACCTTCCCAGGGGAAGGCTGTGGGATGTCTTTCTGAGTTGCCACTCTTTGAAGGCTTCTCTTGTTCTGCAGGTTTGTTTGAAGATGTCTGTTTGAGCCCACAGTCAGCTGGGTCCTGCGACAGCCTGGCTGGGGCCCTGCTGAGAGCGGTAGGTGGAAGAGGGGCCCTTCCTAAGTCCCATCAGCCTGTCACCTCCAGGAGCAAAGAGGGCCCACTGGAAACCCTCTCTCTCCCCTGGCTCCAAATTGCAGTGTAGCCTCCTGTGGCGCTGTCAGGCTTGAGTGCAGGTGCTGATAACAGTCACCCTTAGTCTCAGTGAGTCTCCAGGTGCTGAGGACAGGACCAGTGGCCCTGTGCTACACATGGGGAAACCAAGGCATAGGGCCAGAAACGCCCCGTGCCAGCTTATCCAGCGGGGCTGGGAATGGAGCCCAGCCAGCACTCTGTCCACTGGGCTGTGCTGCAAAGTGGCTCTTTTCTGCTGGCTCTGGGAGGCCTATTTGAAATGTCGCTAGCCCCAGAGCCACCATCACAGTTGGTGTTAATTGGGGCAGCCCTAGAGAGAGTGAGACCTAGGGTCGATCTGCTTGCGTGAGGTGTTAGTGGTGGTTGCCGGCCACCCAGCTAGGGTCCAGAGTAGTGGGGTTTCCACTGCAGTAGCAACTGCAGACCCTGCTGTGGCCCCATAGTGCTGGGCACTAGGCGTACCTGCACTTACTCAAGCCAGACTTGCTGTCCAGGGGGTTCACAATCCAAGCCCGCAAGCAGAGGCGGTAGGAAAGCATTGGAGAATGGCTGAGTCCAACCAGAGGGATATCTGTGCTGCCCATGAGAGCCAGTCCAGGCTTCTAGACTCTGGCCTGTGGACACCCACTGTCTTCCACTGATGGGAATCCAGCCATTTCAGACATGTCAGCCGTAACTCTTTGTTTGCCGTGTTCCTCTCCCCTCCCTACCTCCTTCACAGAGTGTCCCTCAACAGACCCTTCTGGACACTTCTCTGAGCTCCCTCAATCTCCTCCAGTCTGCGTTCTCGCTGGACCATTGCTACCTCTCCTACAGCGAGGCGAGTAAAACTGAATCCAGCCCCAGCTCAGGAGTGACTGAGTTCATGGCTGCCTACGGGCAGCTGTTCCAGGAGGTGAACGAACAGGGTGGGGTATGGTGCTGCCTTCTAGACTGGAGAAGGAGGGGGAAGGTGGGTTTGGGGCATGGGGGTTGAAAGCCCTTGAGGTGTTAGGGTAGCAGTATGGGAAGAAGAAGATGCACGTAGTGGATGTGTTAAGACTGAAAGAGACACTGAGCCCCTGATCTGATTTATAAAAGATTCTGGATGGAAATGGGTCAGGTGTGCCTGTGCAGAGCCACTTCACTGTTCTCTCCATCATAAGCCAAGGCTAAGACCTCTAAAGCTGCCCAGGAGATTTTGACACTCAGCTCCCAATGGGGCTTATGCACTTCCTTTCCCTGGCGTCCAGGTCTCCAGGGCCTGGCTGGGTATTTCCCCACCACATCTGCTCTCTGTCCACCAGTGTCCCAGCCCCAGACCAGATCACTGCGGGTCCTCCAGTGATGAGAACAGTGACAACACCTGGATCCCTTACAAGCGGACGAAGCCACCATCAACTGCCACTCGAAAGAGGAAAAAAGGGGAAGGCAGGCAACAGCCGGAGGCCTCAACCAAATCCCGCTCCACCTTGCAGCTGAAGAAGAAATGCATCAATGGCTTCATCATGTTCTGCCGGCTGAACCGCAAGCAGTACATCCGGTAAACAGGGGGGGGTGCTGTGTCACTGAAGAGGGGGGCTACAGCACTGACACCCCCAGCCCAAAAGAGGCTAGGTGTGTTGTCCCAGGGCGGCCAGCTGGTGTGTGTCTGGCACTGCTGCCCTGACTCAGCAAAGTGCTCCAGCACAGGCATTCCTTTCAAGCATGTGCTCCGGGGTTTGTTAACTTCAATGGGACTTACTGACAGGGTGCTCCCAGTTCTTTGATTTGTATTGTGGAAGCACCTAGCAGCTCAGTTATGGATTGGAGCCCTGTTGTGCTAGGTGCTGTACATTACTTATTAGGTGCCCTGCAGTATTGTCTAGGGGCCCTGTCAGGAATTGGAGACCCATGGTGCCTGGTCCATTGTTGTTACAGTTGGGTGTTATATCATAGCACCTCAGCACCACAGTCTTGGTGCAGATCCCCTGTTCCAGAAGCTGTACGCAGAGCTCACTGCTGCACAGAGGTGGCACTCAGGATATAAGAAGAGACCCCAGATGGAGATAGAGGGCAGAGTGCAAGCATGATGCTGTGGCTAATGCAGTCCTAGGGGCAGGGGCGGTCACCTCTTTCTGTGGCACCGAGTTAGGCCTTTACAGGGATGCCGGGTCCTCTTCTGGCGTTCTATCACGATGAGGACAAATTGGAGAGGGTTGAGCGAAGAGCTCCTGGAATGATCTGTGACCTGGGAAAGCTGCCTCAGGGCAAGAGGAGCTTGATCTGTTTGTTTTACCCTGTCTCCCTGGATCCTCCTCTGTCCTGGCCTCTGCAAGGCGATTTCTCAGAGGGGGGGCTCCCTAGCCCAGAGGACAAAGGCAGAGTCAGATCCGGTGGCTGAGCCCTGAAATGAGAGCAGTTGAGTATTTGGAGAGCCAGCCAGGGACAGGGGAGGTTCCCACTCGTGTCTGTACAGTGGGTCGGGTGTCTTTCCACAAGCCGAGATAGTCAGTGGGGTATCTGGAAACCAGATGCTCATAATTGTTCCTTCTGATCTTGCCATCTGTGACTGATGGCCCAGGGAAATGCCATGTCACCAGCATCTTTCCGCCACTCACTTTTCCTTGGCATGATGCCAGGCTGAATGTTTCAGTGCCTGTGTGACAGGACTCACACCAGATCTGGGCACGTAGCTGTGGTCTGTAACAGCTGGCTGGAGAGAACAGCAGTGTGGGTGTTACTCTCTGAGATATCTGTTCACATCCGTCCCCCTGGAGGAGGCGAGCTGGGGGGACTACGTGCCCACTGTTCTGTGTGTGCTGCTTCATGTCTCTTCTGGGAGGGCCCTTGATTTTCTCACGCTTTCTCCCTGCAGTGCCTGCCCAGGGATGGCATCCACCGCAGCCACCAGAGAGCTGGCTCAGCTGTGGCGCAACATGACGAAGCAGGAGCGGAGGCCATACTGGTAACGCTTGCATTTGGAGAGCCCTGTCAGAGCTTGGGAGGAGGCTGCTGCTGGTCCAGAGATTGGTCAGCAAAGTGCCTGCTCCCACCATGTGCCTTGCTGCCTAATGGGGCAGCTTCTCTGTACTGCACTAGCAGGCATGGGCCATAACTGAGCTCAGGGCCCTGTCAGGCCAGGTGCTGCCCAGACACACTGACCCAGATCAAGCCCCATTGCGTTGGGTGCTCCCAGACACACAGTGACTGTTCTCAAGGCCCTGTCATGACAGGCGCTGCCCAGACACACAATGACTGAAATCAGGCCCCGTCATGCCAGGTGTGACACACAGACGTCCCCTGCTCTGATGCATTTGCAGTCTATACATATGACTGACAAGGAGATGGGTGACAGGATCTGAGGGAGGGGCAGTGACTTCCCTCCTGTCCACACAGGCCAGTGATAAACCTGCAATTAGAACCCAGGTTTTCTGTGTCCCAGTCCAGATTCGGATCAACCCCACTGTCCCAAACCTGTGTAGTGGTGCCACATGGGGTCACCTCATGGGTTCAAAGGGGGATGGAGGCTGCCAGGTAGACAGTTTTCTGCTAGAAATTGAGACGCCCCCTGAGGTGAAGCACCCAGGGTGCCACCTGGAACTGGGTGCCACTGAGCCCCCTGTCTGACTGGCCTTGGATCTCTTTCACACTGTGATGCTGTGAGAGGCCTCAAACTAGGCCCCAAAACACTAATCCACAGGCAGGAGCCATGTCCACCTTAGTTAAGTGAGCACTTTTCCCAGTCACTGATGACCCACTACAGAGACACTTTAGCCAAGACCCCAGGGCTGGACTGTCATGCGCTAGCAAAAGCCCAACCAGTCACGTTTTATACCATCCCATGTGATGGCCGCACATACAATTCAACAGGATATTAATGTTCTGTAGCACACAACTTTTAACATAGAGTACCCAAGGCGCAGCTTGCATGGACTGTCTTAGAGTGCTGGGGCACAGGTGAATGTGGAGTTCTGGGGCATTGTTCTCAGACACGGGGTGTCACCTCCCTGCCACATTTCACCTAGGAACTAATGTCCAGCCACTGCTGGCCTGGTGGGACATAGAAATATTCCCGTGCCTGGTGAGATGTTGAGCAGAGCCTAGAACGGTAACAACTGCACAGGGTTGGTTTCCATAGCACCATTTACACCTAAGTAAGGTGTAAATACCATAATCTCCCCAACAGGTGGGGGCTGCCAGCTCCCTTTCTAATCCACCAGTCCCTGCTCCCATCCCAGAAGGGGCTAAAACAGAGGAGCCCTGCCCATCACCCCTCACTCTGCTTCACTTGCTGAACCCCCATCCCAACATAGACAAGGCTAGATCCAGAGCTGTAACGTGCTATTTCAGCGCCTGGGGTGCGTTCCAATTGGAATACGCCTCTTGCAATTAGCAGCACTTGGGGCCAGCGCCGCAAAACGCACCTTTTAATAGAGCAGCTCTATTGAGCTGCTGTGGTGCGCCAGGGGCAAAGCCCCATTGGCCCCGCCATAGTTATGGCCCTGATTAGAACCCAGGCTCTTGTACTGTTTTCATTAAACCCCACGCCATTCCCCGGACTGGGAAAAAAAAACCAAGGTCCTGGCTCTCGGTCCAAGGGCACCAAGCACTAGTGCACACAGTCTTTATTAGCAGCTGAATTACACCTTCCGACTGGCAGCAGCATAGGCTGTCTCCCAGGCTCTAAGGTCAGAAGGGGCCAGTGTGATCATCTGTCCCATGCTGGGATGGTTGGGAAGAGGTTTAGCAGCCCTTAAGCTCAAGGTGATTGGTGGTGCCAGCTGGTCGTGACACCTGGTGGATGGAAGGCTACATGGCCAAAGAGGGAATGGGTGCGGAGAGCCATCCAGTTGCACTTCACCTCCTTGCCGTGTCTCTTTCTTCCAGCATCAAGGCCAGGAGGTTCAGCCGGCTGAACAACCGCATCGTGAAGCAGGACTTCTCCAGTGGAGGAGAGGAGGAGGAGATGGAGGCTCCCAAACCATTTCACTTGCTGCTGGCCGAGAAATCCCTTGGTTCCTGGGATTTGGGGCTGCAAGCCCTGCCGCACTCCCTTCAACACCCAGCCCCAGAGTCAGCGTGATGGAGGGTAACACGGGCCTGGTGAGACCGTTCCGCCTTCCAGTGACCTGTCCCTTCTTTTGTAGGCAACTGCTGCTCCATAGAAATACACAAGGGAGCTTGGGAACAGGCAGAAGCTTAAACACGGCATGTTGTTGTGGGAGGATGAGGCTTTGGGTTTATAGGCTGGTCACTGGTTTAGCTCTGCCCTCTGCAGGGAGAAATGGAGTGTGACTGTGGTGGGGCAGCTTGTGATTTTAACCCTATTTATTCTGATTGTTTTCCACTGTCCCAGCTCAGCTTTTATCCTGGTGGCTATGGTTTGGGGACCTCCTCCAGATCGTGGTGCAGAGCTGGGCCTCCCTGCTAACTGGGGGACACTTATCCTAGCTGGCCACAGCTCCAGTCCCTCCAAACTGCTCTGTCCACCCAGCTGGGCCCCAGCCAAGGTGCACAAGGGGCAACCATGGTTAAGTGAAGGATTGGAGGGACCCCCCACCAACACCACAGAAGAAAAACAAACCAATGTCCGCTGTTTTAGACCTAGCTTGTATTGGATTATGTTGGTTGCTTGAGCAGTTGACAGCTGTTGTATTTATTTATTTATTTATTGGTTTTAAAATAAAGCTCATTTCTGCGTTTCCTGGCTCTGGTCTGTGTTCAGAGCCCCCAGGTCGGACCCAGTCACCTCTTCTTGGTTAATTCAAAGCAGAAGGTATGGTGGCTGTCAGAGAAGATCTTTAAGATCTGGGTTTTCCCATGGGAACACATGATGGGCTGGTGAAAGGAGGCACACCCACTGCTCATTCGTCTTCCAGACTCTCTACCGAGTCTCTAACTGCTACGGCTGTGAGGAAAACCTGGGAAACAGCCCCAGGGTAACCACCTGCTTGAGTTTGCAGTGACCCTGATGCTATACCTTTGAGGTGGAATCTGCCTCTTCTGTCTTCTTGGGGCTGACCTGGATGCCAACAGCGGTGCCTTTAAATGTCCACTTTCCCTGTTTTCTTGGGCAATCACTCATTTTAGGGGGGCTGTCAGCATGGCATGTGTGGGGCTGAAGGTGAGAGCATGCCAGGCTCTAGTTCCCCAAAGCGGGGTGCATAGGTGTAAACAAGCTAAGGCCCTGACTGGTGACCTAGATATGCACCCAGCAAGAAGAGGTTCAAATCCTGACTGGATTACCACTAGGCATGGTTCTGCTTCACCCTGCCAAGTCCCATTGCTTTGATAGTGTTACTCCAACATTAACATGGGCCCATTAGGTTTGCTGTGTGTGGCACTTTGGGGTAAGACTTTTAAAATTCAAGGGCAAAACACCCGACATGGCTGGCTGAGAGATGGTTGTCAGCTAGAGATGCCCAAGGTTGGAGGCTTCCCAAACACTGATTGCTCTTAGCAGGGGGTTGGATTAGAAGATGACCCCATGAGGTCCCTTCCAGCTTTAAGCTTCTATGATGCCTTAATTCTGCTACACCTCAGTTGGCCCAGCTCTGGTGCTCCCTGCCCAGGCAAGTGGGGTTCCCCCCAGACACTCCCAATGAGTGAGGATCACACAGGCCCCATCGGTAGTTTCCAGGCGGGCCAAGGCTGTGCACAGCTGGCGCTGGCAGGAAGCCGGCTCAGTCCAGAATTCCAAGTCTGCCAAAAGGATCCAGGTCAGAACAGAGAATGTCTTCTGCTCTGGCATTTCCCACCCCTGCTTTGCAGAGGGAGTTTCCTACCCCTTCTCTGCTCCTCTTCCATGCCTCACCTTGAGGGCAGAGCTCAGCTTGGGCCTTACCTGCCCTTGCTGCCTAATGGCCAGACAACTGCAGCTGTGTAGTTGGCCAGATGCCTCCTTTGTCCTTTGCTTTCTGGGTTGAGTGGTGAGAGGAGGGGTGTCTTCGACTTTGTTGCCCGCCACCCCCCACCCTGTAGGCTTGCCCAGCCCAGCCGCAGAAACATCTGTCTGCTCCCAGCCAGCTGTCGGAACCGAGGCAAGGCTGCCCAGAGGTTTTCTTTCCATTATGGGGTTTGCTATTCCCTGGCTTTTAATGAGCTAGCCCATGGTCACCAGAGTGCCATGTGGGCATGGACGAGACCCCCCTTCTCTTACCCTCCCAGCTGCATCAACCAGGCCTATGAAATGGACAGGGATGATGTCGGAGCTGTGTGGGACCCTGTAGAAATGTCACCTGCTGGGAGCTGCCAAATGAGGTGGGTGCTCATGGGAAGTAATCTCAGCCCATCACCCCAGGCCAGAGACCTGCCATGAACCTCAGATGTGATGCGGCAAGGGGTGGTTCTGCTGGGAAGTGGGGTAGGGAATTTGAGTAGGATTCTGCCCCTGGACAGCCCTGCCCCAGCCTTGGCTGTGTAGGCATAGCTCATGTGTCCAAGGCTATGGCTGTTAGAGCCCAAGATGCCAGGTTCACACCCTGCCAAGGGCACTGTGATATAGGCCCTATAGAGCCCTGCCATAGAGTGCATCTAGCAGCTGGCAGATGGGGATGGGGACTGAGAGTTGAAGGCATGCCTGGGGACCCCCAAGAGGAGCAGCTCTGGGCAGGTTCCTTCCATGGCAGAGGAAGACACAGTGAAGATGACTGAATGTGGAAGCTGCAGGATGTATGTGATCGCGGGGGGGGACTCAAAAGAGCTTCATTTGTATAAAGTGCTGCCTTATAGAATTGATGGAAGAGAAGGTTTGAGGGTTAGAGATACAGGTGGAGAGGAACCTCCAGTTGAATTTAGAAGGGGAGCTGAGCAGCTGATGGAGCAAAGGAATGAGGAGGCTGCAAGGAAAAAATCCAGCCCTGCAAATGGAAGCAGGACCAACAAACTCTGAGGGGAGAATGGTGGGTGAGGAAATTCACCAGTGGGAGCATGTGACTGAAGAACCTGGCAGAGGAAAAGACAGGCTTGTGAAGGAGAAACAGAACTCAGGGACAGGTTTGTGGAATTAGAAAATGAAGAAGGTGCACAGCGGGTGATTACTGAGGGTGGGCATGCAAGGAAGAAGAGAAGAGCAGCTGCTCCAGGGCTGGCAACCTTTGCTGGCCCCCCCCCATGCCATCTCCTTCCCCCAACCCTCAGCTGATGACGGGGCAGTGCTAGCATGTGCTCAGGATGGGGCCAGCAGGGGAAAGGGCCACCGCACGTGTGGCTCTTGCAGCCCCGGTCCCACTGGAGGCACAGGGCCAGCAGCTGCGGTGCACTTTCAGCCAGGCTGAGTGGTGCCACAGGGCTGGGAGCCCTGTATGTGAGTAAAAATGATGTAGCCAGATTTTCGCTGGAACATATCCAAAGAGACTATGCCAGGCTGTGAAAGACTCCCAAGGAAATCAAGACTCAGGTGATCTTCAGAGGGATTCTGACTGTCCCTAGCAGAGGAGAACAAAGGCGTGAGAAGATTCAGATGATCAGCAGATGGTCTCTAGGTGGTGGTGCTATAAGGAGGGCTCTGGCATGTATGGTCACTGGGAGGCATTCATGGACAGGGGACTGTTCTCTTGGGATGGACTTCAGCTGCATAGGCGGGGAAATGCTCTTGTAGGATGGAGGCTGGCACCACTGATTAAGGGAGCTTTAAACTAGCCAGCTGGGGGAGATGGTTGGGCAATGCCCAGGTAATCTCCACACCTGATTTTAGCATTGAGTGGGAGGAAAATGAAGTAAGGAAGGACACAGAGGTGAGGAAGCAGAAAGGACATTAGATGGAAAGGAAGTGTAAACCCCAGTCTGACAGGCAATATCGGCTGTAGAATGACTGTGCCAAATTGGGTAAGGCATGGGGGTGCAGCAAAAATTAAACTATTTGGAGCCCAACGTGAGGAGTATGGGTAACAAAAAAGGAGTAACTGGTAGTGGAAGTGAAACCAGATATTACAGCAGGGGTCTCAAATTCAAATCACCATGCGGGTTAGAGATACAGGTGGAGAGGAAACTCCAGTTGAATTTAGAAGGGGAGTTGAGCAGCTGGCTTGCGAACAGGGGACAGCAAACAGGGGAGTTTGCGAGGGAAGGAGTTGGTGCCAGGTGCGTCCTATTGAAGGATCCCGGGGAGGTGGGTGGGTACAAGCCCACCCACTTCTAAAGCCCTTCCCCCAGCCTAAGGGAGAAGCAGCACTAGACGGGGCTTCAAATGAGTCCGGTGGACAACGAAAGAGAAACCAGGGCCGGGTGTGAGGTCACAGGTTCAAAACTAGGGTTTCAGAAGAGGATACCGAGCAGAGAACCCCAGACAGCGCCCACTGCTCCCGAAAGGTGTCGAGGGAGCCAGTGGACGCCGCCCAGAGGAACTCTGCCCGGAGACGTGCACGGACGAGGGAGCGGAAATAGGCCCCACAGTTGCAGGCCCCTCCTTCTGCCAACCTCCTCTCCCGAGTTTTATATGTGGCCACTTTCGCGTAAGCCAAGAGGAGGTTAGCGAGGAGGTCCCGCGACTTGGTGGGCCCACGGATGGGGAGTGCGTAAAGGTACAAATGTGGGGAAAAGTGCAGCCAGAACCTCAAGAGGAGGTTCTGGAGGAGCCGGAAAAGGGGCTGCAACCTGGCACAGTCTAAATAGACATGCGCCAGGGTCTCCCTCGCACCGCAAAAGGGGCAGGTGTCGGGGCGAGGGGTGAACCGCGCCAAGAACACGCCCGTGCTCACGGCTCCATGGAGGAGCCGCCAACTGATGTCCCCGGCGGGCCTTGGAGTGAGGGTGGCATACAGACTGGCCCACCGGGGTTCCTCGCCCACCGCGGGTGGAATCAGGTCCCGCCACTTTGTGTCAGGGCGGGATGCTAGGGCGAGGAAATGGATGGTATGGAGCACGAGCATGTAGAGATGTTTACGGGGCGCGGTTCGGAAAGAGGCCGGCTGCAGATCCAGCAGCCGGCTCGGGGTATGGGGCGGGGATGGCCGGGGGGGCTGATGGGGCCGAGGCCCGATCAAGAGTTCTGGAGGGCCAGGGCTGAGAGGGGGGCGGGGAGTACCCTCTCGCAGGACCCGCCCAAGGTAGGCCCGAGCAGCGGGAGGCAAAGCAGCCCTCACCTCCTGGAGTAGGCGCTGGGGGGTACGAGGGGTGGAGAGCCCCATGCGCCGAGCCAGCTCATGGGGATCCACCCAGTCCCCCCGGGCATAGTCCAGGAGATCTCCGACCCGGGTGACACCTGCCGTGACCAACCTCCGCCTCACGGAGGGGGCCTCCGCCACCTGCACGCCGAGATGGAGGTTGTGTAGCAGGGGCTCCGCGAGGAGGTCCTCCCCCTCGGTGGGTATAACCGACCTGGAGGCTGCAAAGAGCCTCCAGGTCCGGAGGAGGTCATGGTAGAAGGCCGGCAGCTCGGAGACGTCTCGCGGAGAACATCTCAGGTCGAGATAAAAGAGCTGCCGGTCGTATCGGAGCCCTCGGTAGCGGCGGAGGAAGGTACGTGCCAAGTGGCTCCATGCCGGACTACCTGCACCATAAAGGAGCCTCTGCAGGGCCTGGAGGCAGAAGGTGTGGACCTGGCTGCGGACGCAGCACAGGCTCTGCCCCCCTTCCTCCAGGGGGAGGCTCAGAGTCCCTGCAGAGACCCAGTGCAGTCCTGGCCAGAAGAACTCCAGAATTGTCTTCTGGAGGCTGTCCAGGAAACCCGGGGGTGGGCTCAGGGTGTTGAGCCGGTGCCAGAGCATGGACAGGACGAGCTGGTTGATGACCAGTGCCCGTCCCCGAAGGGAGAGGCACCGCAGCAGTCCTGTCCAGCTCCGGAGCCGGTCAGCAACCCTGCCCTCTAATTCATGCCAGTTCTCCCCCGGGGAGGGATGGGTGGCAGAAAGGTAAATGCCCAGATAGAGCAGCGGACCCGCGCTCCACCGGATGGCCTGAAGCGCGGGTGGGAGGGAGCCGACCGGCCACCCGGCCCCTACCATCAGGCCAGAGCTCTTGACCCAGTTGACCCGGGCGGAGGAGGCTGCCGAGTAGATGGCCTGACAAGCCTCCAACCGCACCAGGTCGCCCGGGTCCTGGACCACGAGGAGTACGTCATCGGCGTACGCCGACAAGACCAGCCGCAGCTCTGACTCAGGGAGCACCAACCCTGTCAACCTCCGACGGAGGAGACAGAGGAAGGGCTCGATGGCCAGAGCGTACAGCTGGCCCGACAGCGGACAGCCTTGACGCACTCCTCGCCCGAAGCTGACAGGCTCGGTCAGGGTCCAGTTGAGTTTGACCAGACACTCCGCGGAGGCGTACAGCACCTGGAGAAACCCCACAAACCGGGGCCCGAAGCCAAACGCCCGCAGGGTGCCCAGGAGATACCCGTGGTCCATCCTGTCGAACGCTTTCTCCTGGTCCAGGGCCAGGAGGGCGAACGACAGACCATCCCTACACCCGAGCTCAAGGAGATCCCGGACCAGATAGAGGTTACTAAAGATGGAACGGCCCGGGACGGTGTAGGTCTGGTCAGGATGGATCACGTCGTGCAGCATGGACCCCAGGCGCAGCGAGATGGCCTTGCCCACTATTTTGTAGTCCGTGCTGAGGAGTGAGATGGGACGCCAGTTCCGAAGATCGCGGAGGTCCCCCTTCTTGGGCAGCAGGGCCAGCACCGCCCGCCGGCAAGAAAGGGGGAGCTCTCCGCTCTCCTCGGACTCGGCCCAGACAGCGGCGAGGTCCGGGCCGAGGGCGTCCCAGAACGCACGGTAGAACTCCACGGTCAGCCCGTCCATGCCCGGAGATTTGTTATTGGGCATGAGACGTAGGGCTTCCGAGAACTCGGCTAGAGTGAGAGGCAGCTCCAGCCGGTCCCGGGCACCCTCGCCGACCGTGGGAAGTTCATTCCAGAGCACCCTGCAGGCGTTAGGGTCGGTCGGATCCGGGGAGAAAAGACCGGCGTAGAAGGCCCTGGCCCTTCCACGCATCTCCACCGGATCCGTGAGGGGGGTGCCGTCCTCCGCCAAGAGGCAGGTGACGTGCTTTTTAGCCCCCCTCCGTTTCTCCAGGGCATAGAAGAAGCGGGAGCCACGATCCATCTCCCGAAGGAGCTGGATGAGGGATCGAACGAAGGCACCCCGGGCCCGAAGGTCCTCGAGGGCCCGCAGCTCCTCCCGCTTCTCCTGGTGCGCCTCGTGGAGGGATGGATCCTCAGAACTGATGACCAGACGCCTCTCAAGCTGCAAAACCTCCCGCTCCAGCTGCTCTATCTCCGCATCCCTCCGCCGGCTGGCCCCCCGGGTGTAGTCACGGCAGAAGAGCCGGGCACGCACTTTCCCCACGTCCCACCAGCGCCGCGCCGAGGGAAAGGCGGACCTCTGCCTCCTCCAGGCCAGCCAAAACTCCCGGAAGGACGCCACGAAGCCCACGTCCTCCAGCAGGCTGTTGTTAAAGTGCCAATAGGCCGGCCCCGGCCTCTCCGCCGAGAGAGAGGCCGTCACGGTCGCCAGATGGTGATCCGAGAAAGGGGCCGGCCGAATGCTGGAGGAGTGGGCCCGTGCAAGATGATGTCGGGACAGGTAAATGCGGTCCAACCAGGAGTGGCACGACCGATGGTGCCCCACCCGGACAAAGGTGAAGGTCACCCCGTCGTCCGGGTGGTGGTCGCGCCAGACGTCCACCAGGGAGTGATGGTCGATCACCTCCCTGAGGACGTCCGCGGCGGCCGGACACTGCTCGGTCCCCGTGCGGTCCCGTTCCTCAAGGGTGGTGTTAAAATCCCCGCCGAGGACCAGGCACTCTCGAGGATCCAAGGTGCCGAGGAAGGCGGCCGCCTGATGGTAGAATTGCACCCGCTCCGGGCCCGATGTCGGGGCGTAGACGTTGACCAGGTTCAACGTCAGCCCCTCCATCCGGACCCGGAGGTGCAGCAGGCAGCCTGGCACAACCTCGGCGACCCCCAGCACCTCAGGCTGCAGGCCGGGGGAGAACAGGGTGGCCACACCACCGGAGTGGGTGGCCAGATGGCTGAAGTACACCCCGTTCCCCCACTCCAGCCGCCAACTGGGCTCGGCGGCTGGATCCGTGTGGGTCTCCTGCAGGAAAACCACAGAGTACCCCCCCTCCCGAAGGAAGGAGAGCACCTGGGTCCTGCGGAGACCCCACCTGCAGCCATTGGTATTTAATGTTGCGAAGATGATCGGCGCCATGAGGGTGGCTGGGGGGGATCCTCGGAGGGGGTGGGAGTGCCAGCGGGCTCCGTCAGGCCACGCAGCAATCCGTGACTGACCCCGTGAGTGATGAGGGAGTCACGGAAGGTGCGGGCCCTCTGGTAGTCCGTGGCATCCCGCTTCCCGGTCCCTTTACCCTCCTTCAGCAAGGCCCTCACAGCATGGAGGACGAGATGGAAGTCCCCCCAGCGCTGCAGGGCGAGCCGCACCCGGTTCCTGGCCCCACGAGTGTCGGCCAGGAACGCGCGCAGCTCCCCCAGCGGCACCAGGGGGCCCGGGAACGGAGGTTCCCGGCCGTCCTCCGGTCGGGTCCCGGTAGTGACCCCACAGCCAGCCGGGAGTAAAAGACAGGGCGCAGAGCCCCGTCTCGGTGCCGATGTTGCGGGCACCATATCTCCCGGCTGAACCCCCGGTACAAGGAAGGGCAGCGGTGGAGGGAGGACAGCAGCCCCAGGGACAGGGGGAACCACAAATACCACCTCCCGGGACATGGCTGGTGGCGTCGGGAGAGCCACCATCCCGGGGGTGGTAACAAAATGGGATGGGGTCAGGTCAGGAAAGGGAGGGGCGACAAAGGGAGGGGTGGGGTTAGGGCCGGGAATAGAAGTGATGGGAAGAGGGGGAGGAGCGGTAGTGGGAACAGGGGCCCCGGTGGTCAAGCCCCCGGGGTGCGGCTCCCCTTGACCGGGCACGGGATTTTCTACAAGGGAGTGAGGTTCGGGTTCCGCACTGACGCTGGGCGCGGGTTGGTCCCCCACATCCTCAGCGTCAGATACGGGGGAATAGACAAGTGAGGGTAAGGGCAGCTGTCCCCCCAGGGACAATACCCCGGGACCCGGCTGCTCAGTGCCAGCCATAGCCTCAAGAGGTTCGGCGGCCACTGCTGAGTTAGACGGAGCAGCCGGGCAGGTGAAGCAACCCGGGGGTGTCCCCGGGATAGGAGTGGGGACAGCAGATAGAGGTTGGGATTCAGGTGGGATCTGGGATAAAGGAGGGGGTGGCGAAACGTTAATGCCACCCAGATCGAGGCCCGCTGGCAGAGGGTCGTCCTCCCTTGCGGCTGCCAAGGTCAGACCCAGGGCCTCGATCTCTGCGTAGATGGAGCCTAAGCCCCCCTCTGCCTCAGCCGGAGATGTTACGTGAGATTCCAGGGGGGCAGAAGTGGCTCCATCTGCAGCCTCCCCTGGAGAGGGATCAACGGGGGCCTCCTGGGAGGGGGCGGTGCTGCTCCCCTCCTCTACTGCTTCCATTTCCTCAGCCGGAGCCTCCTGCTGGACCTCCCCAGAGGGCGCAGCAAGTGGCTCATCAGTAACAGGGTCACCCTCAGCCCCCCGCCAAGACTTCCGGGGGGCCTCCTCCCCATCTGCTATGCTGGGGAGGGACAGAGCCTTCTTTCTCTTGCTGCGCGTCCTCTGGGGGAGAACTTGGCCCTCTAAGATGGTGTCTGAGGGCCGGCCAGCAGGGGCGGGAACAGGCGGCAAGGGCAAAGGCTCGTGGGGAGAAGGAACCGGGGGAGGGACATCAAGGGGACGGGAACCCTCCCCCTGGGGTGCGCCCTCTCCCATATCTGGGGCCTCCACCATGGCCGCTGCTCTCTCCTCTCTGGGCCCCGTCCCAGATGATGCAGTGGAAGAGGCGACGGGGCCCGGCCGCTCCTCCGGGCATGGTGGGGCTGTCAACCCCACGTCCCGAGAGGCAGCGGCAGCTGTGTCCCTCGATGGAGGAGAGGCAGCTTGAGTGGCCGGGTGGGCTGGGTCACCGGCGGTGGTGTGGCCGGCGCCCGTATCAGCTCCGGGGGGCCCAGTTGCTCCCTCGTCATGCTGGGCCAAGGGGCAGTCCCTCCGGACGTGCCCCGTGGCCCTACAGAGGAAGCACCGGGCCTCCCCCGAAGAATAAAAAATCTTATAATGGGCCCCTTGATGGGGCACCATGAAGGACCCCTCCAGTGCCACCCCGTCACACGCCCCCGCCGGCGGCAGTTGGATCTGTACCTGCCGGCGGAAGGACAGAACGTGACGGAGGGCGGGGTCCTTGCAGCCCAGTGGGAGAGGGCTGATGATGGATATCGGCTTCCCCAGGGTGGAGAGGAGGGGAAGCAGGGCGGCATTGGGGAGGAAGGGAGGAACAGAGGTGAGGACCACCCGTACACCCAGGTCCTCCAGGGGCTCCACCGGCACGTGGACGCCCCCCACCGCTAAGCCCCTGACCACCGCCTCCTGTGCAGCGGCCTCCGATGCCAGGAAGAATACCATCTTCCCGAACATCTTGGAGGCCGCCACAATGGCCGAGGGCCCCACCACCCTCGCCATCGCCCGCACGTACGTTTCGACATGGGGCGAGGCAGCCACCAGGAGGCAACGGACCCCGTGCCTCCTGGTCAAGGAGGGGAAGGGGCCCCGGCCCCCCCGAGGTCGAATTCGAGGAGGCGGTGCGGGCTGATGTTGTGGCGGTGGGTGGAGAGGTGGCAGCCGCCTGGGCGTACGTTCTGGGGGCAGAAAGACCCCCAGAACTGGTGGAGGGAATGGCAGGGGAAGAAGCCGGTGGTGGGGCTGCAGGAGCAGCGGGGCCCTTGCTCGCCTTTTTCCCCTTGCTTTTTTTCCCGGCTGAGGGGGTTGGGGCGGCAGTAGCGGAGGCCCCTCCCGTGCCCGCTGCCTCAGGTGCCCTAGTGGCGGCACCAGAGGTGGAAGGAGTGGCAGCAGTGGTCAAGGGGACAGCCGCAGGGAGAGAGGGGGGAGCAGGCTCTGGGAGAGGTTCAGAGGGAGCAGGGGAGGTCTCCATGTTCTCGGAGTGGCAAGAACAGGAGGGGATACCTGGGGGGGGGGTAGACTGGGGTAAGGAGCAAAATGGGTGGGTGGGGGGACCAGGTAATGGGAAAAGGGTGGGGGAGGGGTGGATTTTATGGGAGTTATGGGGTGGCAACCACTCCTCCCTGCTAGGCTGCAGGCAAGGGAGGAGGGTGCCAGGGAGGGAAGGACAAGGGGCTTGTCTGGGTCAGTCAGAGCCGGCTCCTCCGGCTGCACTGGGTAGGGTGGGAGGCACAATTATATCAGGGGAGTGCAGTGCACGGGGGGGGGGGTAACAAAAAAGAAATTAACGCTCTATGAACCTGGCCAGCTCTGGCTGGGGGTGGATATTGTAGGGTTGGGGCTGAGGGACATGAAGGGTGGGGCAGAAAAAACAATAGGGGCTGAAGGGTGGGGCAAGGGAATCAAAAAAAGAACAAAACCTCAGGGCTAGGGTGGGGCAGGGAAGGAAACCAAACTCTGGGCTTCAGGGAGGGCTCTGTGAGGGGTAGGGAGGGGTAGGGAGCACTGAGCCAGCTGGAGGGCAAGGAAAAGGGTGGGAGGCCCTCCAGCCACTGGGGGTGAGGGGAAAAAAGGAAAAAAAAAGGGGGGGGGGCTAAACTGTAGGAAAGGGAGACTGCTACTGCTGAGGGAGAGATGGTTCTATAGTCCCTGCTGCTGAGAAAAAAAGTCCAAAGATGTTGAATTGGTGGAAGCCTGCTGCCTTCTTGATGGTGAGAGGGGAGGCCAGGGAAGCAGCATCTGGGGGTGGTAATGGTGGTAACTAAGTCTAGAGTCTCTTGATAGCTCACCCCCAGCTGCAAACAGCAGAGTCTCAGTCTTTGGAGGCCTCCCCTCAGTGGTGGTGGTATTTTCTTCTCCTTGGAGAGGCAGCAGGCTTCAGCTGTAGCAGCAGCAGCAGCAGGGACTAGCTGGCTGGCTGGCAGGAGAGCTGGTCTTCTCCAGGTGGTGTTGGTGGATCTTCTCCTTCTTCTTCTCTGGCTCTCCCCCCCCTCCCCACAGAGCAGGGGAGTGGGAGGGAGAGAGGCCAGCCAGCCACAGCAGAAGCAGCAGGAGCAGGAACAAGGGAGGAGGAAGCAGGAACAGCAACAAAGGTAGTGGGGGGGAGCAGGAGCAGGTTCAGGAGCTGGTCAAGCGGGGCTCCTTCCCCTTCGCCTTCCTCTGGCAGGACTGCAGACAGGAGAGTCTGCCAGGGAAGGAGATGATGCCAGGTGTGTCCAGGGTAAGTGATTGGACTGTGTCTTTTTCCCTCCAGGTGATTTGCTGACTGTGTGTTTGTGTCTTTTTCCCTACAGGTGATTTGCTTGTGTCTTTTTCCCTACAGGTGATTGCTGTTAGTTGTGGGACTGTGCTTGTGTGATTGGGTGGGGGCTGTTTGCACCATTGTTCCCTGATCCCCTTTAATCACCAGCTTCTAGCAGCCTCTAGCAGCCTTGTGATTGGCCTGCCCCTGTGTGACTAACAAGGGGCAAGGGTTGACCTAGGCAGAGAAGGCCTTTAAAAGCCACTGCTTGAGCGACCAGAGGACAGCAAACAGGGGAGTTTGCGAGGGAGGTTGAGAAGGAGTTTGGTGAGGCCAGGATGGTGAAGAGGAACCGTACTGCTGGAGCCAGTGCCCCTGCTATTTCCTTTAGCTCTGTTTCTACCCAGACAGAGTGTCTGACGATGGATATCTCCACCCAGATCGTGGTGTAGATTTGCAAGGACTGTGGCCTTCATTTTCCTGCCCCTGATGATCAGGCTAGGGAGATGAGCCTATGTGATAGGTGCCTTCTGGTGGCATCTCTCCGGAAACAGGTAGGAGAGCTACAGGAGGAGGTATCACGCCTCAGGGGTATCTATGCCCTAGAAAAGTTCCTTGACAGTGTCCACGATGAGACCTGCAAGGAAGAGGTCCCTATCCCAGTACCAAGGGCTACTGCCACAGCTCTGGAAATGGATGGGATGCCTATGGCAGAGGGAGGACAGTGGCAGCTGGTCACCTCTGGCAGTAGACGGTGCTCCACTCCTGCTCACATTCCACCATCCCTTGTGGTGAGGAACCATTATGCGGTGCTGGACACGATGCAGGAGGTAGAGGAGATGCCATCCACCCCAAAGGCTGGTCAGATCACAGCCACCTCACCTAAGAGGAAGCGTAGGGTTGTGGTGATTGGGGACTCCCTCCTGAGAGGAACAGAGGCACCCATCTGTCGCCCTGACAAGGCCTCTAGGGAGGTATGCTGCCTGCCAGGTGCCCGTATCAGAGATGTTACGGAGGGATTGACAAAAATCATCCGCCCCTCAGACTACTACCCCATGCTGCTTATCCATGTGGGTACCAATGATACTGCGAGAGGTGATCCTCAGCAGATCAAAGGTGACTTCAGGGCTCTGGGAGCGAGGGTGAAGGAGTTTGGAGCACAGGTGGTGTTCTCCTCGATCCTTCCAGTCAAGGCTAGAGGCCTGAGGAGAGAGAGATGTATCCTGGAGGTGAATGCCTGGCTGCAAAGATGGTGTCGTCAGGAAGGATTTGGCTTCCTTGACCGTGGAGTCCTGTTTCAGGACAGAGGATTGATAGGCAGAGATGGCCTTCACCTGTCCAAGAAGGGGAAGAGCATATTTGGGCACCGACTGGCTGACCTAGTGAGGAGGGCTTTAAACTAGGTTCAAAGGGGGAAGGAGACCAAAGCCCACAGGTAAGTGAGAATGTGGGTGATCTGGGGGAAGGGATGGAACTTGGGGGGTGCTGGGACTGTAGCACCAGCAATAAAAGAGAAGGTAGTTGGAACATGGGGGGGGGGAATCAAACAAATGTGTTAAGGGCTCTACTGAAGCCCCAGTATGCGTGGAGAGTGGGGGAGGAGAACTCCTAGAAAAAATGCAAGGAGGTTTATGTAATAGAATTGGAAAGCAACATGACAAAATAGGGCAAACGGCCAGGTATCTTAGGTGCCTATACACTAATGCGAGGAGCCTGGGAAATAAGCAAGAAGAATTGGTAATACTAGCGCAGGCAGGGAACTATGATATCATAGGAATAACAGAGACGTGGTGGGATAGTCTGCACGACTGGAGTTCTGCTATGGATGGTTATAAACTGTTCAGGAAGGACAAGCAGGGAAGAAGAGGGGAAGGAGTAGCGTTATATGTAAAAGAGCTCTATGACTGCTCAGAGCTCCATTATGGAAGTGGAAGCGTGCCTGTAGAAAGTCTGTGGGTTACATTGAGAGGGGAATGCAACAAGGGGGATGTTGTGGTGGGGGTCTGCTATAGACCACCAGACCAGAAGCAGGAGGTGGATGAGGTGTTCTATGAACAACTAGCGGAAGCTTCTAGATCACAGGCCCTGGTGCTCATGGGGGACTTCAATTTCCCTGACATCTGCTGGGAGGCCAATACAGCAGTGCATGGGCAATCCAGGAGATTTTTAGAGAGTGCTGGGAACAACTTTCTAGTACAAATGCTAGAGGAACCAACTAGGGGCCTTGCACTGCTCGACTTGCTGCTCACACACAGGGAAGAATTGATCAGGGACATAGAGGTAAATGGCAAGCTAGGCAGTAGTGACCATGACATGGTTGAGTTCAGGATGCTGATTAAAGGAACGAAGTAAAGAAGCAAAACAAAAACCTTGGACTTCAAAAAAGCAGATTTTGGCTCCCTCAGGGAACTGATGGGCAGGATCCCTTGGGAAGCTAATCTGAAGGGGAAAGGAGTCCAAGAGAGTTGGCTATATTTTAAAAACACTCTGCTAAGGGCACAGGAAGTTGCCATTCCAGTTAGGAGAAAGAACAAACGTGTGAGGCAGCCAGAATGGCTTAGCAGAGAACTCTCCTCTGAGCTTAAACATAAAAAGGAAGCTTATAGGAAGTGGAAGCTTGGTCAGATGTCCAAAAAGGCATATAAAGATATTGCTAGGGACTGCAGGGATAAAATCAGAAAGGCCAAAGGACAAATGGAGCTGCGGCTAGCAAGGGATGTAAAAGATAACAAGAAGGGGTTCTACAAGTATATTAGTAACAAAAAGAGGATCAGGGATGGTGTTAGGCCCCTTGCTGAATAGGGCAGGCATCCTTGTGACAGAACATGAGGAAAAAGCTGAAGTGCTCAATGCATTTTTTTCTTCAGTTTTCACAGGCAGGGTCAGCTGCCAGCCCACTACCATGGGTGTGGCAGATGGGAGAGAAGAAGACAGGCCCTTGGTGATGGAAGGTCAGGTTAGGGACTACTTAAAGAAGCTGGATGTGCACAAGTCCATGGGGCCGGACGAACTGCATCCAAGGGTGCTAAGGGAATTGGCCGACGAAATAGCCGCACCGCTGGCCGTTATCTTTCAAAACTCATGGAGAACAGGGGAGGTGCCAGAGGACTGGAAAAAAGCAAATGTAGTGCCTATTTTTCAAGAAAGGGAAAAAGGAGGATCCAGGGAATTACAGACCAGTCAGCCTCACCTCAATCCCTGGAAAAATTATGGAGCAGATTCTCAAAGAATCCATCCTCACACACTTAGAGGAAAATAAAGTGATCAGGAACAGTCAGCATGGATTTACCAAGGGTAAATCATGCCTGACCAATCTCATCTCCTTCTATGAGCAGATGACTGGTTTTCTGGATGTGGGAAGCACCGCTGATGTGCTATACCTTGATTTTAGCAAGGCTTTTGATACAGTTTCCCACAGCATTCTCATTGGCAAATTAAGGAAGTATGGGTTGGATAGGTGGACTATAAGGTGGATAGAGAACTGGCTAGATCAACGGTTTCAGCGTGTAGGAATCAATGGTTCCATGTCTAGCTGGCAACCAGTCACGAGTGGTGTGCCCCAGGGGTCGGTCCTAGGGCCGGTTCTGTTCAACATTTTCATCAATGATCTGGATGATGGAATAGACTGCGTTCTCAGTAAGTTTGCAGATGACACCAAGCTGGGGGGACCAGTAGACACGTTGGAGGGCAAGGACAGGATTCAGGGAGACCTAGATAAATTGGAACAGTGGGCCAAGAGAAATCTTATGAGATTCAATAAGGATAAGTGTAAAATCCTGCATTTGGGACAAAAAAACCCTATGCACTGCTACAGGCTGGGAAACATTCAGCTAAGTAGCAGCAGTGTAGAAAAGGACCTGGGGGTCATGGTGGATGGGAAGCTAGATATGAGTCAGCAGTGTGCTCTTGCTGCCAAAAAGGCCAATGGCATAGTGGGCTGCATCAAAAGAAGTATTACCAGCAGATCAAGGGATGTGATCATTCCCCTCTATTCTGCACCGGTGAGGCCACATCTAGAATACTGTGTTCAGTTTTGGGCTCCCCACTACAAAAAGGACAGGGACATGCTAGAGAGAGTTCAGAGGAGGGCAACCAAAATGATTAAAGGGCTAGAGCACAAGCCCTATGAGGAAAGACTGGAAGCATTAGGCTTATTTAGTCTGCAGAAGAGAAGATTGAGGGGGGATTTGATAGCAACCTTCAACTACTTGAAGGGATGCTCTAAGGAAGATGGAGCTCGACTGTTCTCGGTAGTAACGGAGGACAGAACGAGGAGCAATGGTCTCAAGTTGCGGTTAGGGAGGTCTAGGCTGGATATTAGAAAAAACTTTTTTACCAGGAGAGTGGTGAAGTCTTGGAATGAGCTGCCGAGGGAGGTGGTGGAGTCTCCATCTTTGGAGGTGTTTAAGGCCCAGCTGGACAGAACCCTGACTGGGATGGTTTAAGTGGGAGTGGTCCTGCCTCTGGCAGGGGGTTGGACTAGATGACCTATGAGGTCCCTTCCAACCCTATGATTCTATGACTCTATGAGGGCTACATGAGGACTAGTAAGTTAGCCCAAGGGCTGCACCACTGAAACCTTTTCATACAACACTGTTGCAAGTATCGGTAGTGATAGTGTCCTTGCAGGCTACAGGAAATAACTTTAGGGGCCACATGCGGCCTGCAGGCCGCGTGTTTGAGACCCCTGTATTACAGGGATAACAGGAAGATGGTGGACTAATAGTCATGACTGGTGTGCAAATATTGACGGCTATGTGCTTCTTAGGAAAGGCAGATATAAAGGCACAGGTGGAGAAGTGCCCTTGTATATCAGTGACAAGGCAGGCTATAGAGAAATCAGAAGAGATGGAATTGATAAGCAGAGCCATAACATGCTGTTTTGCCACATGGGGCACGTTCTGATCAGAACGCGCCCCTTGCCATTAGCAGCGCTTGGGGCCGGTGCCGTGAAATGCGTCTTTTAAATGAGCGCCTCTATTGAGCCGCTCCAGCGCAAAGCCCCATTGGTCCCGCTGTAGTTACGGCCTTGTTGATGACATAGTCTGTCTGTGTAAAGAGCATATTGGAGATAAAAACTACTTGAGTTACCTCTGGAATACTGCTTGGGGTGTGTTACAGCCAACCGGGATCTGATTTAGACATGCATAGGGACCTCTTTAAGGTCTTTAATGAAGTAAAAACTACCAGGAACTGTGTGATCATGGGAGACTTTAACTCCCAGATACAGATTGGAGTACAAGGGCTAGTGCTAATAATAGGGTCTGTAACATAGCTGGTTTTCTGTTGCAGTCAGTAGAACAAAGCCAAACTGGCTTCACTTTCAGGCCATTTCAGCCCTCAACGTTCCAGTGCCAGTCTCTCACCTGGGCAAAGAGGAACTGAATTGTGGGCGTCCCCAGGGAAGCAAACTTCCATCGCTGAGCCAGACTAACCCAGAGCATCAAGAAACAGGCACCAGGGATGGGGGGATTAGCAGGGAAGTCCAGGGTTGAGCTGGTTGCAGTGGTGGGTGGAGTCTCTGACTGCTGCAGCAGCCCTGGAGATACTACCTACGGGTATGAGCCACCTGAATACCTTTGAGGACCTGGGTTGCAGGTGTGACACACTGCACACTCAAAGTGCGATAGTGTACCATTCACATCACCCTGAGAGTGCAGCCCTGTGCCGAGAGCCATGGCTGATGTTTCTGGAACACTCCTGACGTAACAAACATCACTGCTAGGATAGCATGTCCTGCAGTGTCAGACAGACATGGTTCAGATGTGGTTATGAACCTCTGCTATCCCTACACATCTCACAGGGCCTTGCAGAGGGAAATGGCCAGGCCTGAGCATCTAAGATGACGATTGTTTGGCTCAATGGAGGAAATCCCACCCATTGCCAGACAAGGTCGACTGCCTGACTGGGGGTGGGGATGGGCTAACTCATTAAAGGCAGAGGTGCCTTCATCTGTAGCAGGGGTCTCAAATGCGAATAGCCACGAGGGCAGCATGAGAACTAGTACGTTAGCCTGAGGACCTGTCCACTGAAAGCTTTTCATACAACAATATTGCTTATATTGGTAACAATAGTGTCATTGCAGGCTGCAGAAAATAGCTTTAGGGGCCACATGTGGCCCATGGGCCATGTGTTTGAGACCCTGATCTATAGAAACTCTTCCTTGGACTCCATCTACAGAGCAACATCAAGGACACTGACAGACTGCCCACAGGGGGCTGACTGCAGGTGGGAAAGCTAGCAGCACAAACTGGATGGCCACTGAAGTGCTGAGTTTAGTTTGGGAAGTGAGTTTAATCTTTTAATTAATTATGATTAAACCCTGATTCATATTTTTCTGGTTTATGATGCCCTACAATCTTTCCCTAGTCAATACACTTTTGTTTATCTAAAGCTGTGCGTGTGGACTGTGTGTAACAAACAAGGTGTCCTGTGGTATTTGGACTAACAAATAAATAAACTCCACATTTGTCTTACTGAACTAGACTAACACAGCTGCCCCTTTAGAAACTGGATTGTATGTGTGTGCGCGCATGCACGTGCATGCATGCATGCAGAGACCCTGGTCAGAATGACAGACCTGGTACATGGCAGTACCGCTGATAAATGTAATCAGTTGACAGGGTTAACTGTACAGCACTGAATGCTGCAAGACAGCAATTCTCAGGGTTGCATTTGGGCCTGGGGATCTCTCCCATGAGTGGCTGGCCAGGAGCCTCCTTCACTGAGTCTGGGACTGGATACAGGAGGCTGGTTGTGGGTGGTTCAGACAGCAAAAGTGTAAGGCAGAGGACTTGGGGTGACACAACTACACATCAGTCCAGATTGCATGGAGAACATCACAGCAGCTCACACCAGCTGTTTAGGGCTTTGGCTCCAGGTCTCCTTCAGGTCCTGCTCACATGGCCAGACAGGCTGTACCCAAAAAAAGAGGTTGATGTGGCAGACCTGGGATGTACTGTCAGAGCCTTGGGGCAGGAAGTGGCCTCGCTGGTGCTCATCCAGCACCTACTGTGCTGAGGGCTGGCTCCATTGCCAGATTCTCTCAACACACACCCAGCCACAGCAGGCGCGCTGTGTGCACAACTGTCACTCTCAGCCCTGCTCCACTGGCCCTCGAGTACTGCAGAACAGGGTGACTTTCCTGGAATGGGTTGTGTCCAACTGGCTGCTGATGGGGGGAAGGACTGACTCTTGGCCTTGCTTCCCCTGCCCCCATACAGAGCCCCTCACTCCAGGATCCATGCCTGAACAGTCAGCCCAGGCACCCAGGGTGGAGACCCTGGCAGGGTGAGCTGAACCAGCTACAGCCCCCATGCTGGGCTTGGGGCATTTTTGGTTGGTGCTTTGGGAACCTTCCAGCCCAAGCAATGGACAGGTTCAGGCTCCCAGGGCAGCCCCTCAATTGCTTTCCTCATTTAGACCCCAACTCCCACCCAGCCCAGCTCAACAAAGTGGGTGACGGAGGGGCAGTGCAGCCTGGGGGCAGAGAAAGGCAGTGACATAAGCCAAGGGAGAACGGAGCAGTTCAGAGCTGGGCGTCAGGAGACCCAGGCCTGTTAATGCCACAGACATTGGGACGCTAGTGACTGGGGTGGGTTGCTGTCACACATAAAGACAACAATGCTCCCCCCAACTGTCACTGAGTCAGGAACCTGCTGGAAGAGTGTGAATTGAGACTGCCTTGGTCATGACATTGGACTCAAAGGGCAGCAGTTGCTGGTTATGTTCGCAGACCTCGTTCCTCCCACATGCCCAGTCCCAGGCAGCAGCAAGCCTTGGTGTATAGAATATAGATATATTTATGGGTATGCACATCATACAGTACCAGGATGGACAAACACACACAGAGAACTACATAAAAAATACTCACCCTAATGTACGGGGACAACAGAAACAAGTATTGAGTAGAAACGATTGTTCATCACAAAAAAAAAAGTAGCAAAACAGTGAATAATAATTGTGAGACGCACACGTACCTCATGGGAGGGTGGGAGAGGGGCAGCACCCTAAGATTCAAGTGTCCAGGCTCGGTCCCCACTCCAAGATGAACATGGTGCACATGTAGGAGGGAAGTTACTATTCATTCCATGCGACCCTTCTGCCACACTGCTGGGTCACCAGAGTGGATCCTCCTGAGTTGTTCATCTTGGACAGCCACAGAACATAGCAGCTTGGTGGGAGATGAGCCTTGCACAGGCACCGCCACACCATGGTGGGAAGATCTTTGAGGAGTCACGATTGAAGCCCAGATTTGATTTGGAGGATGGGGGAGCCAGGCCCACCAGATGATAAAGAGCTAAAAAAGACTAAGAGCAGCTTGTTCCCAAATGTGTTCACAAGCCAGCTGCTCCAAGGGGTGAGACCCCCCATTCCAACATGAATCTAGACCCTGGAAGCTCCCTGGAGTTGGGATTCATTCAGATGTTGATCTAGAATCTGGGAAACTCCATGAGGTGGGAACCCCATTCTGACATAGATCAAGAGGAAACCCAGTTGCTGCATTGAGAGAAAATCCAGTTCCAGTGCGGATCTAGAACCTGCTGGCTTCCATGGGAGAATCCCATTTTTCCTTGGTCGATCAAGGCGCTGGCTACTTCATGAGGCAGGATTCTCATCTAGAAGTTGATCTAGATCCCAGTAGCACTAAGGGAGACCCTGTCCCAATGTAGCTGTAGAAGCTGGGGATCCATGGGGCACAGATCCCATTCAGATGTATACCTAGAGTCCATATAGGGGCCATCTCCCATTCCAACGCATATCTATAAGCATTACTCCATGATGCAGAAATCCCAGGCTGGCACTGATCTAGAACGTGGATCTGGAAGTTGGTGGTTCTACAGGGGGCAGGATCCTGCTCTGCTGTCGATCTGGTACCCAACCATCAGTGAGGAGAGGTCCCTATAACCACATGGCTCTCTAACAGCCAGGTAGCTCCATGGTGAGATCAGGAGAGTTCAAGACTGATCAGTCCCACATGCACCTCCTAGCACACGCCACCAGGTGGGCAGAAAATGCAGCTTCTGCTGGCCAAGTCAGGTGCAGCCCCACAGGGATGTAGTGAAGGCTTACAAAAGTTAAATGCACTTTATTTTTAGTATAAAAAGTTCCGTTGGGGGGGGGGGCATTTCTCCTGTCCCAGAAGTGATTCAAAGATCAGTGAGACCATTAAATACAGGTGGGGTGAGGGTACCCTACGGGTAGGTCCCAGGCTGCTTGAATCACACAGCAGGGTCTGCTCCCTCCAAAAATAGATATTTATAGATATATAAAAATTCTTTCATGTAAAAAATGTCAGGTCAGCTAGTCGGTAGTGTATGGGAGTGAAACGAGGGGGCTACAGATTCAGGGGTAGTAACCGGGGTCACTTTGGATTTCATTGTTCATGTTCACACTCAGCCCATCTGCACCACGCTGGCAGCATCAATGGGCAGATGCTAATCCCTTCCCTTCACATGGGCAGTGAGCATGAGGTTTCTTACCCCGCCCCCAGAAAGCATGCTGTGCAGTGGCTATCCCTGCCCCACAAGGCCCATGGGGCCATGGCAGGTGCAGATTACAGGGAACCTTTGTGTCCCCTCGACCCCCAACCCCCAGACAGCACAAGATGTTACCTCCACCCAGAAACCAGTGAGCGGCTCCCACAGTGATGGGACCTGCACTGGGAACCATACTCCTTTAGGATCAAGCTCTCCCCCCCCACCCATTGGGAAGACGTTTAGTGTTTCTAGGAAGGGGGGCAGTCAGAAGGTTGGGGTAGCTCATTATCTCAAAGCCTGTCAATGCCTCTTTCTGCCACATGAGCAGCCGCCCCTTTAGGAGCTAGGAGCACACCTGTCCGGAGCCATGATGGGGGGAATTCTGCCCCCCTTCCAGCTTTGCATTGTAGTGTTTGGTAATATCCCACTCAACCCCTTGAGGCACCCACCCTGCCAGAACACCCCGGCTCTCATCCCTGGCAGTGGGATCCAGACTGAGCGCTACAGAGGTCTGATTTTGGATCTGCTACGCTGGGGCAGTGAAGGCACAGAGGGCTGAGACTCCAGAAGGTAGCACCCTGGTCCTCTCCCTTACCCCCCACCTCCCCAGGGCCTCTTACAAATCCAGGGGCTCCTCCTCCACTGGCACTGACTGTAGCTGGGTCAGCACCTTCTCATCCGAATCAAGGCCTTCGGGATCCAGGGGGTCACTGACCGAGCTGCCCAGCAGCAGCCCCTCCCCCTCTGGCAGCAGGAGCCCACTTGGCTCTGTACTGCCCAGCACCTCCACTGCCCCCTTCTCCAGCTCAAAGAGCCCTTCTGGGCCACCCACTGGCATCTCCATGCTTGCTGAGCCAGGCCACCCCCCCGACTGAGGCAGTGGGGATGGCACCAGACCCTCCTGGGGGAAGTTTGAGAGGAGGCCTGGCTGGCAGCTGGCTGCACAATCTGTCCCAAAAGCCACAGCTGGCTGGTCCACTCTGCCACCCTGGGAGTTCACAGGCCCCGACGCTGGGGAGATGCCAGTGGTGAGGATGGGGGCACTGGTACCCGACGGAGGCACTGCTTCTTGCTTGATGGGCAGGCCCAGGCCGCTGGAGGGGGCAGAGATCACAGGGGACATGAGCATGGTGGCCGGGAAGGTGGCTGTCAGGATGAGCTTGCCCTGTTGGAGCGTCATGCCGGTGAGGATGGTGCTGCCAGCAGGCACTGGGTTTGTCAGCAGGATGTTCCCTGCAGAATGGAGGAGAGGAGGAGAGTGAGAAAAACCCTACGGGCTTCAGGTGAGTCAGCACAGACCCCACTCCCCTCCCTTAGCTGGGCACATAACCCATGAGTTGTCACACCGACCCCTGCTTTAACCACTGGAGCCCACTCCTCAGCAAAGGAGGGCACAGAGTCCTGCTTAGTGCAGAAGACTTGGAAACCAGGACTCCCGGGTTCCATTCCCACCTCTATTGCCATGCTGTGGTCTTTGGAAAAGTGCTTCCCCTTCTGTGCTCAGGACAGCTAAATGATCCTTCTTGAGCCCTAGCAAGAGACACCCCAGCCTGTCCTGTCCCCAGACCCTGACTGAAGCAGAAATTAGAGATGTTTTGTTTTGCTGGACTCACAGACACCCTCACATTGTCCCAGGTTCATCACCCTTCCCCTAAACAGAGCCCTAGCTGCCCTCTGCCATGTTGGGGTGCTGAAGTCACCTCCCTGGGACTGGAGCCGCACACAACACATTCACTTACTGCTTCTTCCCTGCTCATCTCACTCCACTTGGCCAGACCCCAGGCCCCAATCCACCCCCCTTTCCCCAGAGCTGCCCCTACCCTGAATGCTGTGCCCATAGCTGATACCTGGTGCACCAGAGGAGAGCTGCAGTGTGGTCACCCCCCACGTTGGCACTGATGAGATGCACGTTGCTCTGACCCACTGTCCCGCTGGTTGCCTGTGGAGCCCCTACCTTGAGCGGGGCAGCGCTGGCCAGGATCTGAATTGGTGCCACCCCCTGTTGCAGCGTCACCACCTGGGAAGTGGGCACCACTTGGGGAAGAGAGATGAGCTGGGAGCCCTGGGGCACAGACACCAACTGAGGGGTGGGGGCCCCCTGCGGCACCGAGTAGACCTGCGTGGGTGAGAGTGGCACCATCTGGGGAGGAGACAGAACTGGGGTCCCTGGGGCCGACTGGGACAGGGGCACCACCTGGGAGGGTGGTGAGAGCTGGGAGATGGGGATCAGAGGCGGGGCGGAGACGTGGACCACAGCAGGTACTGGGGAAGCCTGGGCCTGTGCTGGCCCCAGGACAGGTGAGGCAAGGGAAGGGACGGTGGGGAAGGACAGCACTGGAGAGCCCTGCAGAATTGGGGCTGCGGCAGGGGGAGGGGAGGCCACAGCTACCTGGGGACTTGGCAGGGCCTGGCTGGGCTGGGAACTGGGCACCGCTTGGGAGAGGGGCACAATCTGGGATCCTGAGGCCACTGGCTGAGGAAGCCCTGGGAGTGGGCCGGGTGTCTCCTCACCCGATGGCACCACCTGGGGAATAGAGCCAGCCGGTGCAGGAAACAGCACCCCTTTGGAGCTGGGCGCAGCTGGAGGCAGGGATGGGAGCGTGGGCACCTCAGATAGGGCCCCAACGGTCTGGCCCTCCTCCGTCTTCACCTCCACAGTGCCCGGGCTGAACGCCAGGGAGGGCAGAGCCTCACCAACTTCTGCCTTGATGTCAGGCCTGGCTGAGGGGGACGGTGACTCCAAGCCAGTGCTGGGTGGGGTCTTGGTGCCCCCCAAAGCTGTGCCATTGAGCAGCAACGGGGGGGGTGGGTGCCACAGGGCTGAGGGTGATGGTCTGGCTGTCGCCCAGTGCCAACCCATTGATGAGCACCCCACCCGGTGCCTGCAGCACAGAGCCGCTGTTCAGCAACATGGCCTGCGGGCTGGCTGTGATGAAGTTGCCATTGAGCAGGATGGATGAGGCGCTGGAGCAGGCCCCAGCAGGCGCTGGCAGGAACACGTTGCCTGAGGTGACAGCTCCATCCGATGCAGCAGGCGCTCCCGTGGCCAGCTCCGTCTCCTCTGGCCCTCGGCTTGATTCATCTTCCGTGCTGGGATTCCCATCTGACTCGCTGTGGGGAGAGAGGGGTCATGAGGGGCCAGGCAGGGCAGCTCCCAGATAGGCCCTCACACCCACCTCTAGGTATAGCCTCCTGGTCAAGACCGTTTCAAGATCTTGCTCAGTTAATTTAATGCACAGACAAGCTACACCCATCCCCCACTCCCAGTTACCTCAGGGCACAAACCTTCCTGGGGTCCCCAGGTAGCAGAAAAGTTCCCCAGCAAGCCAAGGGCTCCCCACTCCCAGTACTGCCCCAGCAAGGTTGATTCCAGTCAGAGGGGGGCCTGCATGGACAGACACCACTCCGACCTCAGCACCGCACAGCACCAAGGGCAGGTGTCACTCAATGTCACTCCACCAAGGTCCATTTCCTCAGCAGAGGCCCTGGACCCTCAGATCACACCCATTTAGCATCTTCCTCTGCCCCTCCCACAGCAAGGGAGGGGACCCTCTGTGGTGGGATGCCAGGGTAGGCCTGGTCACCTGGCAGGCTCCTGGCCCCACAGGGCTGGGATATAAGGAGTCACCACACGGAAATCTGCCCGTCCATCCACATCACCTTTCCAACAGGCCCCACCAGGGCTGCCCAACCCACCCCCATGGGACCTGCTCCCCTAGGACCTGGCCACAGCTCCTGGCCCAGGGGAGAACCCCAGCAGCAGACGTGAGGTGAAATTACCAGGACACTGGAAGGCAGGGTGGATGAGGGGGGCCACTTCACAACAAAAGAGAGTTGGGAACAGCTCCCCCCAGCAAACTCCCCCCCTTCTCCAGCTGGCCTCCTGGGGGGGAGGAGGAAGGCCACCCAGTCAGGATGCATCCCTTACATTGGGGGTGTTCTTGGACATGACTTTAATTCCTGTCCCGTCCCCACCCAACTCATTCCCCAGGAGCTGTATGACGAGAGGGTGTACTTCTCTTGCTGGGGGAGGTCAAGTGCATATGATTTTGGGGTGAATCTAGGTCTCACTAACAGTCCAGCACTGTGGGGGGACAGGTTAAGGGGCATATTGTTTGGGGGTGCACTAGCTCTCATTGGGGGTCCTGCCATTGTGGGGACAGGCTGGAGCGCATAGGACTTTGGGGTGCTTCTAGCTTTCTCTGGTCACCGCCAGCACTGACTCCTGACTCTGCATGGGGATAAGTTGGGGGCTCTGTATATGATTCTGTGGGGGACGCTAACACCTCTTATTGTGTTTTTGGCCTGTCTCAAGGGAGGATACGAGGTGTTTGGGGGTGAGCCCTCCTTCAGCTGGCACTCTCGGCTCCTCTCCCATTACAAGTGAGACTTGAAGCAGGACACTGTACCTCTTGCTGGGTGGCCTCAGCCCAGTACACCCCACAAGGGGATAGGTATACTTGTGGGTGTCACTGCACAGCTCTTTCTGTGCCAATTACTCGCTGCCCCCCTGCAGGGGCTGTGTTATATTGGGGGTCCTTCTAAAATCCTTGAGTTCCCCATCCCCTCACCAAAAAGGGGAAATAGCTTAGGAGTTCCAATAGGTTCTTGCCCCCCCCCCCCTTCCTTCTGGCTAAGCAGCCTCTGCAGCAGAATGAGATATGAGAATGTCTCCTCACATCTAGCCTGAGGGTTCCCTCCCACCTCCCATGATGCCTACGGGATCCAAAGGAGGGAGTAAACCTTGCTGGAGGAACTGTGGAGGATCTTTGAGATGGGTAGGAGCAGGGAGGAGTGCCTGCAGAGGATGCTTTATAGAATTGGGGTGGATAATTTCTCATGGGTCCCATCAGGGGTAGCCTGTACAGGATGGGAGAAAGTGCACAGAGGGGATGTATAGGAGCTAGGCATTCTAGGCTCCATGGAGGACAGGACTGGGGACCCCCACAGAGGAAGGTGTATAAGGTGTATCTGTGGGGCAGTCCCTGCAAAGGTAATACCAGATCTGGGGGGGGGCACAGCAGCAGCTTGGGAACATTTATAGGCTCTGGAGAGATCCCTGAGGAGGGCAGGGGTACAGGATCTTGGACGCACAAGCCATAGGAGTGGGGACTCTGTAGGGGAGCTACATAAGCCCTGGGAGGGTTTTCCCATGGGGGGCTCTGCAGCTCTCAGCCTTCCCAGGCTCTTGAGGAGGGGGGGTCCCCTGGCAGGGGGAGGGAGAGATTCCTGTCAAGGGCTCTGGGGGGAGGAGATTCCTGTGTGGGGCTCTGGGGAGGAGGGGGCTCCCTCCTACAGGCTGTCCAGGCTCAGAGGAGGAACCCATGCAGGAGGGTAGGGGGAAGCTGTCCAGGTTTGGATGATGCCCAGATTGGGAGAGGGGGGAGGAAAAGAGTGCACTCCAGATTTGGGGAGACACCCGCTGGGAGTCTGGCTTTGGTCCCTGGAGGGCTGTCTGGATCTGGGGAAATCGACCCATGGGGAGCTGTCTGGGTTCCGGGTACGGATGTCCATGGAGGACTGTTGGGGTCTGGGGGGGATCCCTGTTAGAAGGCTGGCAGAGAAGGGGGATCCCTGTGGAGAGGGTCCTGCTCACTCCCTGAGGGGCTGTCGAGGGAGGGAAGGGACCCCACAGTGGGCTGTATGGTTCCTGGGGGATGCCTCCTGGGGGAGCCCTGTGGAGGGAGTCTTGAATCAGTGTTCCCCCTAATTATTCATAGGCTGTGTGCGCAAAAAATTTCCTTGTGTGTGCAGAAATATTTCTTTGTGAGCACCATTATTAGCACTATTGAATTTTTCTGTGCGCACTTTATTTTGTTGTGTGCGCAGGTTTCATGACCTGTGTGTGCGCACACATGCGCACAGCTTAGAGGGAACAGTGGTCTTGATTGGTTCCTTGGAGGCTGTCTGAATCTAGGAAGATCGCCATGGAAGGGGTCCCACTGGTTGGGGGAGGAATCCTCGCACAAGGGGGCTGTCTGGATCTGGGGGGATTTGCCCATAGGGGGCTGTCTGGGCTTATGGGAGAGATCCCTATACGGGGCTCCCTGTTTCTGGGGGATCCCTGTGGAGGGAATGGAGCTGTCTGGATGGGGGGGTCTGTCCCTGGGGGGCTGTCTGGGTTCAGGGGACGGATCTGTAAAGGGGGCTGTCTGTGTCTGGGGGGAATCTCTGAGGAGGGTGTGGGGCTGTACAGGTGGGAGGATCTGTCCCTGGGGGGCTGTCTAGGCTCAGGGGAGGGATCCCTCTGGGGGTGGGGGCTGTCCGTGTCAGGGAGGGGAGATGCCTGTGGCAGGAGTTCTGCTCGGGTCCCTGGGGGCTGTCCAGGCCTGGGAGGGAATCCCTGTGGAGTGGGTGGGGCTGTCTGGATGGGGGGGATCTGTCTGTGGAGGGCTGTCTGGGCTCAGGGGAGGGACCCCTAGGGGGCAGGCTGTGTCTGCGGGGAGGAGGGATCTCTCTGGAGGGGATGGGGCTGTCGGCGAGGGGGGATCTGTCTGTGGGGGGCTGTCTGGGCTCAGGGGAAGGATCCCTGGGGCGGGGGGGCCGTCCGTGTTTGGGGAGAAGAAGATCGCTGTGGAGGTGGGACTGTCCAAGTGGAGGGGTCTGTCCCTAGGGGCCTGTCTAGGCTCAGGGAAGGGATCCCCATCTGGGCTCCCCCTGTCTGGGGGAATCCCTGTGCAGGGGTGGGGCTCTCCGGACGGGGGGATCTGTTCTTGGGGGGCTGTCTGGGCTCAGGAGAGGGACCCCTAGGGGGCAGGCTGTGTCTGCGGGGAGGGGGGATCTCTGTGGAGGGGCGGAGCTGGGGATCTGTCCCCGGGGGCCGTCTAGGCGCAGGGGAGGCATCCCAAAGGGGGCTGTCTGTGCTGGGGAGCGGAGATGCCCGTGGAGGGAGCTCGGCTCATCCCCGCGGAGGGGTGGGGGCTGCCCGGGAGGGGGCCGCGCTCACCTCTTGCTGTGGCCGCCGGCACCGGCACCGGCACCGCCCCCGCCCCCGCCGCGGTCCCGCTGGCGCCGGTTCTTGAACCAGTTGCTGACCTGGGTGAGCGAGAGGCCGGTGTCCCGCGCCAGGCGCCGCTTCTGCTCGGGGCTGGGGTAGCGGCTGCGGCCGTAGGAGTCGCGCAGGGCGGCGCGGGAGCGGCGGGGGAAGCAGTACACCGTCTCCTCGCCGTCCCAGATGGTGCTGGGCAGCGGGAACTTCTTGCGCAGCCGGTACTTGTCCACGGCGCCCAGCGCCCGGCCGCGGGCCGCCTCGGCCTCGCGGTAGCGGGCGCGCAGGTAGAGGTCCTGCAGGAAGGGGTGGTGGGGGGCGGCGAAGGGGCGGCTGCGCACCAGGCGGTACAGCTCGGCGAAGTCCCCGCGCTGGAAGGCCAGCAGCGCCCGCGCCTTGGCCAGGCTCTCCCCGGCGCCCGCCGCGCCCTCCCCGGCCGGCAGCGAGCCCAGGAAGCGGCCCAGCCGGCCCGGGTCGCCGGCCTGCAGCAGCGCCTCGCACACGCACGAGACCTGCTCGGCCGAGAAGCGCGGGGCCGGGGCCGGCGGAGGCGGCGGGGCGGCGGCCTCCGAAGTTGGCAGAAGTTGGCGCGACTCGCCCGCCGGCCCCTCCGGCGACGGGGCGCGGGAGCCGCCCCCCCGGGCCGCGGCCGGGAGCGGCGGGATCGGCAGGGAAGGAAGCCATCTTCGGGGCCCGGCCGCCTCCTCCCCGCCCCCGGCCCGGCCCCTCCCCGCCAAATCCGCCCCCCGCACCCCGTTGCCCCCCCGGCCCTGCCGCACCCGCCCCACCCCCACCCCGGCTCCTCCCCCGCCGGCTCCTCCCCCGCCACTTCCAAGTTCCTCCGGAGCGCCAGCCTGGCGCGTCCGTCCCGTCCGCACACAAAGGGATCGGCCCGCGGCCGGCGGCGGGGGGCGAAGTTTGGCGCGGGGGCGCAGGGGCGAGCCGGGGGGCACCGAGCCAAGAGGCCGCTCGGCCGAAAGCTGCAGCGGGGCTGAAAGCGACTCCCCGGCAGGAATCGGTGCCCCAGACCCGCCCCCCGCCTCTCGGCCAGAGCTGGGGCTGGGGGCGAGCTGCCCGCCCCCCATCGCCCTGCCCCCGCCCCGCACGGTGCTCGGTGGGTGGGCAGCGCCCTGCGTGGCGCCTGCCGCCGTGGGCGTGTCACTGCCTGGCCCAGCCTGCGGGTTGCATCGCCGCCCGTGCTGGGCTGCGGTGTGTCCCCTCCAGGATGTGGCTGTCCCCGGTGCGGGCAGCGTGTTTGTCACTCGTGCCTGGTCCTGCTCGATACACCGTGTAGTGGCTAGCGCATCTGCTTTACATAGAGAAGGTCCTGGGTTCAAACTCTAGGGGGTTGGACTGGGTCTCGTGAGTTCCCTTCCATCCCTGTGATATGACTCGATTCTGTTCCAAACTACAAGTGGATCACTTCGATTTGTAGCCGGGTTCCAAAGGGGCAGCCTGGTAGTCTGATAAAGCAAAAAAAGCAAGGAGTCCTGTGGCACTTGAAGGCTAACGGATTTATTTATCGCATGAGCTTTCGTGGGAGAATATGCCACTCCATCAGACCCTTTGAAGAGGGAGAATTTACAGAATGGGATGAAAATAAATGCAGGGGAGTGTAAGACATGGGATCAAGTAGTTTGTGGGTGTGGGTGTGGCACTGTGGTGGGTGATGGGTGTGTTTCTCACTGTGATGGGCAACTGGGTTTGTGTGAGTATTTGTCTGGTGGGTGGTTGTGGGTAGTTAAAAAAACAACAAGGAGTTGTGTGGCACTTTAAGACTAACATTTAATTTTTGCATGAGCTTTCATGGGAGAAGATCCCACTTCTTGAGATGCTTCAAAGATGGGTGAACTTACAGAAAGGAATGAAACTAAATGCAAGGGGGTGTAAGTGTATGTGTCAGTAGCAACCAATTATGGGTAGTAGGGGGCTGTGCACACTAGTTGGTTGTGGGTTTGTGTGTCACTGTGGCTGGAGGGTCTGTGGGCATGACTTGGATGGTTGTGGGTTGTATGCTTGTGTGTGTCACTGTACTGCAGTGTTTCCCAACCAGTGTGCCATCAGGTCTGAGCAAGTGTGCCACAAATTTTTTTGAAAAACTACTCAAAGAGCTCTGGATTGGCTGATTGGCTTGTGAATATTCATGAGTTCATTTGGAAACTATATGGTGCTGTGCCACAAATTAATTAAAGGTAGCAAGGTGTGCCACAGCAGAGAAAATGTTGGGAACCACTGCTGGAGTGGGTTGATGTGAGTTTGTGTGTGTGTATCACTAAGTGCCACACAACTGCTTGTTGTTTTTTTACTGGACTAGACTAACACGGCTATCCCTTTGGAAAATAGCAGGCGGTCAGTGTGCGGTTTGTGTCACTGAGGTGGGTGATTGTGAGTGTCACTGGTGGGCAGTTGTGAGTATGCTGTGTGTGTCACTGTGGTGGGTGACTGAGGGTGGCTGGTATTTATGTGTTACTGTGGTGGGGCGTTGTGGGTGCTCAGGGAGTGTGTGTCACTGTAGTAGAGGGCTGTGGGGGAGCTCTGTATGTCAGTTTTGTGGGTTGTTGTGTATGTCAGTGTGGTGGGCAGGTGTGCGTGTGTGTGCCTGTCAATGTGGTGGATGGTTGTGGGTTTGTGTGTCACCACAATGGGAGGTTGCAGGGGTCTGTCACTGCAGTGGGTAGGTATGATATGAGAGGGGTGTCAGTGCAGTGGGTCGGGGGATGTGTGTGTCAGTGCTGTGTAGTGGGGGGGTGTCACTGTAGGGTTCTTGATCCCGGGGGCAGGTGCAGAACATTTGGGCAAGGCAGGCGGGAGCACGGTCTAAAGGAGCTGGGGCTTGGAGGGACCCTGGCTTCGGGGCCTGGCCCATCTGCCCCGGAGTCTGAGCCTGACCTCATCTACTCATAGCCACTGGGAAGAGGGATGGGGGGCAGGGGCAGCTGCCTGACACTAGACGGGGCAGAGACCCACCACCCAGCTCCCCTGCCCAGGGCCAGGGTCCTAGGGGGCTGGGCAGCCCAGCCTGGGGCAGATGGTATTGGGACCCCAGGGCTTCATGGCCTGGCCCAGCCCAGCCCACCCTGTCCCAGCTGGAGCTCCGGAGTGGGTGGGATTCCTCCACGCAGGGCAGATACCAGCATACCTGGACTCAGGTAGGCCTGTGTGGGGATGAGGGAGGGGGAGAGCTCTGCCTGTAGGAGCTGAGTGGCCCTGCCCCAGGTTTTTGGACATGCAGGGTTGGGGGCTCTAACCCACTACCCTCCCTTCTTGTCTGTCGGCCTGGCACAGAGCCTGGCTGTGGTTGGGATTCCCCTGGGCTCAGGGTGCCCCTGGGAGGAGGGGCTGGGTCCTTTTCTTGTTGCCTTTCGGGGCCAGAAGTAAATCAGGCCCAGGTCCATCACAGCCTCAGGATTCCCCACAAAAAATATCAGGGCCCCCTACGGATTACTGATCGGCCATCCGTACTTGCAGCTGCAAGCACCAGGGTCCGAATCCAAGGATCCAGCTGTCCTCCCGGCATGGAGAGGCAGAAACTGGGCCTTCGCTGGGAGCTCCCCACATACCCAGCACCCCACCGTGAACCACTGCACCCAGTTGAGAGCACTGTGGAGCCCAGTGTGGTGGGGCAGTTTGTGGCTGTACTGAGCAATTGGTGACTGGCCAGGTTGTGGTGGGATTATAACATTCATACACCTCATGGCTAGGGTTTGGCCCTGGTGGCCCCTATGGAAAATCTCCAGTGGTGCCAGGTCTGCCAGCCAGAGGGGCAGGGTTTCTGAGCATGACCAGCACAAGGAGACAGGGATAGATCCTGAACTTCGTCTGAGTACAAAGAGGTTTTTGCTTCGGTGGCGGGAGCACAAACTGTTGATCACTCATTTGCTGTATGTGTTTGAACTCTTCTAGCTGTCAGGATGGATGAGTTCACTCACGCTCGTCCTGTCCCACCTGCACCCACCACAGCTCTAGAGCTTGGTCTTCTGCCATGAGACGTTCAACCCCCACAGTGGTCTGTGTCTTGGAGAGCGGAGCTGAAGTTCCTGACTCCTCCCCAAGCCAGGCTGGTGTCTTGACCAACTTGATAGCCACCAGGGCCAGCAAGTCTTACTCTCCCATTGGTAGCATGACATAAGGGGGCTGGGGAGAACATCCTTGCTGCACCCCTGAGGTGTCAGAGAACTAACGAGAGCTGGGAACCAGCACACTCCAGTGCCCAAGGCCGGCGCTAGGCAGTAAGCAGCCCCTGCCCTGCAGGGGGGCGCCAGCATTTGAAGGGCACCAAAAGGGGACAGCGCTGTTGTGCTCCCCTGATGAGCAGAGCTGGCTGGACTGTAAGCCAGGTCAGGATTGCAGAGTGCGTGGTGCCACAAGACTCCTTGTTTGTTTTTGCTTGAGAGTTTCAGACCTATTGATTTGTATTCTCTTGTTAATGAGGTTGGGAAGGGGGGTGATCTGGGGTGATTCACTTGTAAATGAAGCAGGGGAGATTTGATGCTTCTAGTATTGCACTTTAAATCCCCTAAAGATCAGCACAGACTTTCTTTGGATTAAACTTAGTTTTACTACATGAGGATCTTTAAAGAGACACCTTAGAAGCAGATTGCTGCTCTGTTTAGTCCAATGGTTCCCAACATTTTCTCTGTTGTGACATACCTTGCTACCTTTAATTAACTAGAGGCATACCACCATTCTGATGCCAAATGAACTCATGAATATTCATGAGCCAAGAGCCAAACCAGAGCTCTTTGAGTAGGAGAAAATCCCAGTTCATCAGACGCTTTGAAGATGGAGGAACTTTATAGAATGGGATGAAAATAAATGCAGAGGAGTGTAAGACATGGGATCAGATCATACTGCAACAGCAAATCAGAAAGCTCATGCAATAAATAAATCTGTTAGTCTTTAAGTGCCACAAGACTCCTTGCTTTACTAAACTAACACGGCTGCCCCTTTGGAATTTGACGAGAGAAAATGTTTCCTCATCGCTTTTGGTTCAAGCTGGGCCCATAAACCAGCACAGTTACAGCAGCAGAAGTAAAGAAGAGCAGAGCTGTGTAGAAAATTGAAGACGTGTATTTCTTGTCCATGGACTCTCAAGATTAGAAAAGGACACAGAGAAAAGTCCTCTCTGCTCAGTATGCTTTGGGAAGTGGATGGCACACACTGTCACTCAGACCTATTGACAGCAAGGTCCCAGTTTGATGGATGATGCATTCCCTGCTCTCAGCCGCATCCCCTGAGCAGAGCAGTAACCTCAAAGACTTTCAGATTGCATGGGATTGAAACTATGCACACTTGTCCATACTGGTTGTGGTGTTGGGAGCACTAGACTCAAGCTACTGTCCTTTGGGGGGGTCACTTAGACTGCAGGAGAAGCAGCACTTGCCCCTGAGCCACTCAGGCCCAGCTTTTAATGGTGTTTAAATTTGTCCCTATCTATCTTTAAGCTCTGGGTATAATGCCACTTTTCCCCCAATCTCTGTAACATGCCATACTCCATATTGTAAATATATAAACTGCGTACCAATGTACCCCATTTTGTGTAGGAATGAATAGGTATAAGGTGTGAATGGAGGGCGGATGTATGTGTGAACCAGCCCCAAAATAAGTGAAAAGGTTTCTAGTGTGTAGCTATAAATGAAAAACACCAAATTTCAATGACATTCTCTGAAGTACTCAAGTTTATAAGACTCTGGCCCTCTCAGAAATATTAAACAGTAAGTACAAAAGAAGCTAAAAAATTACTTTCCAAAAGAAAGACATACAGCACAGACATCGCACACAGGTGTAATGATTGCCTAAGAGAAGCACTGTATTTAGATGTAGCAGCCTATGTGGCCCACCCTGGTAGCCTGAGCTAAACAAGGCCAAAGTAAAAATTGTCACAAAGTCAAAGGAAAAGGCAAAAAAACAGGTAATACAGAAAAGGAAAAGGCAATATTTTACAAAATTAAAAAAATGGCAGAATAAATGGCCACACTGAAGAATTAAAAGCTGAGGCCACTGGACAAGTTTCTGCTTTTTTACCATGTCAATGTGAAGGTGATAACGGTGAAATCTGCCATTCAGATGAAGCACAGATCCTAATGATAGCTTGCCTTGATGAGCCAAGAGTGAAAAGTGCTTAGGCTTCTAACTCTATTATCTCTGCTAGATGGGAACAATTTCTATGTTTTTCTATATTTTCATTTCTATCTACCAAATTGAAGACAGGTGCCTTATTGCTTGAGGTCCTAGGTGGCCGCCTGCTTTGCCTACCCCAAAAGCTGCCACTAATGGTCACACAGAGCACCTGGATTGGCATGACAAAGCTATAAAGACTGGGTGAGATCCAAACACTAAATGGGGAAAATGTTCTGCACACCACCTGGAAGAAAGGAGTGTTGGTTCATGCCTGACAAAGACTCTGCTCTTCCTCTTGTCCAGCTTTCCTGGCCAGGCAACTGCCACAAACCCCAGTGACAGACACTAGCACAGACTCCAGCAACAGCACCGTCAGGACTGGTAATAACACAGACTGCAGAACATTATCTGTTATGCTTGGGCAGGTGGATGAGTGTGTGTGTGTGAGGGGGCATAGGTATAACTTAGATATCATTTTGTTTATATTTGTGATAAATGTAGCATATTGGCTTTCCCCCCTGAAAAGATCTCAGGTACTCATTTGGTATAACTTGCTGCTGCTTCTCTGCAATTTTGGATGTTGCAATGACTTCCCTCAATGAAAGATTTGAACAGTTAAAACAACATAACAATCAATTTGAATTTTTGTACAACATAAACTTGCCGAAACCAACCACAAAAAGCTCCAACAGCACTGCAATGATTTGCAACTTTGTTTATTAGTTGGTAATAATAAGGACATCAATGCAATCAAACTATATGATGAGCTATGTGCCTTTAAAGATCTGTTAAAGTACGAATTAAACCAATTCCATAATCCTTATGCAACTCTCAAATTTATTCAACCAATAACGTCTCATTTCCAAATTTGAGCATTGCCCTAAGAATATTGCTGACAATTACTGTCAGCGTGGCAAGTGGCGAGCGATCGTTTTCATGATAAAAATAGTAAAAAATTACTTGCGATCAAGTCTTTCTCAAGAAAGGCTTGTAAGCCTTGCCATGGTTGCTATTGAGAATGATATAGGTGCCCAGTTAGACATGAAGGAATTAACTGCAAATTTTGTAAACATGAAAGCACGAAAAGTACTATTGTAACCTTTTGTAAAACCTTTCCTTTTTAATTAAATAACTAAAAAACTGATTTTTTGATGTTCATATAATGATAAGTATTTACTGCTCAGTACTTATTTTTATTTCAAATAAATATGCATTCAGCCCTTCACTGCAATTTTCTTATTATAATAACAAACTGATTAATACTAATGAGGGAGGAGGGTGCCGGTTTATAGATTGCAGGGGGGCACCAGAAACCCTAGCACTGGCCCTGCCAGTGCCAGCCTGAAGGTTGCACTCCAGATTCAGCTGAACATCTAGGGCATTGGGTCCTTTCAGCATGAGGTTAAGTGCTGGCCAGTCAATCCAAAGCACTGAGCTATGGTGATTTGCCTGGGAAGCAGCAGTTATATTCTTGGGGCGGCTCTGCCAGAAGCCAGAGGGCTGGCCAACCCCATTGCTGTGGATGGGTCTGGCGAGTAACTCTGTCCTATGAAGCGGAACAAGACAGCCCCTTCCAAGGACCAAAGACCATGATGCTGGCCTTTAGCTGCCAACCTCGGTGCAAGACATGCCCTCAAAAAGAGATGCTGTGGTGCTGGCTTTCCAGCCTGCTGGTGCTTTGCCTGATGCCTGCACTGCTAAAAACAGCTGCTGCAGGCTGATGGGTGCCAGGTCCAAGGCCCTTTGAGCAGCAGGAATGCAGTGGCGGCTGGGCCAGTCGCCCCTCCAGTGGATCAGTGCTCAGCCCTGGACTGTGGCCTCCCATGTGGCTGGGATCCCTCAGGACTTGCCACTCCCAATAGCAGGAGTGGGAAAATGTGTTTGTGGCAGGATTGGGTGGGCAAGAAAGCCCAGACTGCGGTAACTGGTGGGAAACCAACAGGCAAGTTGGCTGTTCTGTCATTCTGCTGAAACAGGACGTTTCTTTAGTCTAAAAACTACTGAGGCAGTCTAAAAACTCCCAGAGCTGTTTTTTTTTAAACTGTATAATCATTCACCAAAATCTTCATTTTTAAGGCAAAATTGTTGTGCAGTTTGTTTGCCCTTTGGTTCACACATAGCAGCAGTTTATCATCGAAGGCACTTCTGTGGTGTAAAGCAAGCTTTTCATTTCCTTTTTCACAAAAGGTTTTAATAGTTAGATTGAAGGGAGGGCTGGAAAGATTGGATGTCTGTTACAAGAGGATTTAAAGGCTTTTTTACGTGGTTGAAGCCAGATTTATTCATTCTTTTAGTGGTACGAATTGTTTATATGAAAGAATGTTTGGTTTGGTTTTATTTTTCGCCTCATGGGGGAAATCTCTCCCCTTCGGTAGGGGAGGATTTGCAGGTGGGAGAGGGATAAAGATAACAGACCCCTGCGGAAGTGGGGGCCTTAAAAACATAGTCCGACTCACAAAGTGTTCACTTTGCGAGGCCCACAGCTCAGGGCAATGCCAGCAGGCACAGGGCTCAGAATGCTCCTGTGTGTTTTCCTTCTGGGAAGGACCCCATCTCTGCACAAGGATGGTGGGTGAGAGACGACTGTGGTGTGGCAGCCACCTGGCCACAGGATGGCACTAGAGGCAGGATGCAGGCGCACGATGCTTCATGGCAAACCTACCCCACAAGGCCATCCTCGTGAACGCTCTGGTGATGAAGAGTATGACAGGGCCTGCCTGAAACCCTGGGACTGAGCCAGAGCTGGGAACATCTGAAGCAATGCCTAGCGCAACCCCGTCCATCAACTGTGGTCACTTTGCTGGTGTGATGGGCTGCAGCTGGCCATGTGCTTGTGGGGTGATGCTCTCCAACCCGATGTCCACTCATGCTGGGGATTTCCAGAGCATGACAGGGAGTCATTCTTGTGGCCGTGGGAGCCCCATATCACTGCCTCTGTCCCACAGACTCATTTGGGCGCTGGCATGGGGGGCAATTGATGCACAAGGCAGAGGCGTCTCCCAGCTCAAGGCTGGGCCAGGAAGGCACGGCTGACACACAGGGGAGCATTTATCCCCTGGGCGGCAGGGAATCTGGCCCAGGTGGAATCACGGGAGCACACCCAGGGTTGGCCAAGGTGGTGGCAGTGGGGCTTAGAGCCTTGCTGTCTGGCACTCACGCCTTGCTTGAGGTCCAGGCTGGTCCCAACCTGCTGCTCTCTGCTCCAGCCAGTGCCCACCCTTGGTTCATCACCAGCCAGGCGAGAGGTACCAATACTGAGAGCAGTACTGGCCACTGGACCTACTGTGAGTCTGGGGTCCTAGGACTGGGCCATACCCATCTGGGCTCTAGTGCAGGATTCAGTGCCCTGAGCCAAGGAAAGGGGCTCTAAAAACTCACATGGGGGGCTGAGATTATGGGGATCAGCTACCCTGCCCCACTCCTCTCCCATCACCTGTCCCACATTGTTTCACTCAGCCCCCTGTCCCAGCACCCCCAGAGAAAAGGCTGTGCCAGCACGCCCCCTTGTGGTACATTGTAGAATTGCGGGAGTGAGAGATGCCCATCCAGAGGTTGCAGGGGGACACGGCCTAGTGGTTAGAGCTGTGGGTGGCGGGGACCCCGGGCTCCTGGCTTCTTTCTCCAGCTCCAAGGCACTCTGGGCCTGATTCTCAGAGGTTTCCGCTGAACCCTTGCCATGGACTCAGGAGACTGTTCGTCGGGGTAGGAGGTTACTCCCAATGGCTCACCCACCTCATGATTCTCTGGATAGAATTGTCTCTGCCCACACCCATACTTCCAGATGTTCAGCCCTCCCCGGACCTAGAGTGTCCAGGCCTGTCTGCACGTGATGCCACCTTCCCACTCTCTCAGACCAGTACTGGACACATGAACCCACCCCCAGTCCTAGTGCAGCTCCTGGGACACTGACTAGTAACCAACCCCCAGAAACGGATGGCCCATTTAGCTCACTGTGGGTCTAGGCAGTGCCTGGCCCAATGAGGCCCAGATCTTGGTCACTCTGGTTCTGGGCAGCGCCCGCCCCAAAGGTGTCCTGACCTCAGTTAAGCACCCAGACTGTGCCATGATGCACATAACAACCCAGCCCGTGGGCTGTGGTGTGGCAGTCAGGGCCTATATGCAGTGATAGGGTCACCAGCCCTCCAGCATTGTCTTGGAAACTCCAGGCAGTAACGTTGAATTGTTAATTAAAGATTACCTTGTGTATTGAAGCCCCCAGGAATCCATTTCTTGGAACTGGGCCCCATCTGGTGGGCCTGGCCCTTGGGCTTCCCTTCCCAGGATCTCCCCTGCTGGTCTTTCCCAAGCCAGATGCCACATAGGCAGAGTCTCAGGACACTGAGCAAGGCAGCCAGTCCCAGATTTTGGCACTGAAGTCACTGGGAAGAGCCGCTGCTACCCTTGCTGATGGGCACAGAGGGCCAGGTGCTTATTTCCCTTCCCTGCCTGCGTGGCACCCAGACTCATCTGCAGAACAAGCTGTGTCTCCCTTTCAACCAGCCCCCACCACTGCCCCAACCCTGACACTGCTGACTTCAGCCACAAACTCCAACCCTGACCTCAGGTTTTATTCCCAGCTTTGGACCAGGAGTGGGGCCTAGTGGTTAGAACAGCCTGGGGCTGGGTCCTGCCTGAACACGTGGCTTCCATCCCCAGCATATGTCTACACTGAGGAAGCACGAGATGATTTTACTGTGCTGAACCCGTGGGTGCCCAGCAGACCCAGCCTCATCCCTGACCCTACTCCCCAAGCACCTGCACTCAGAGCTGGATTCCCTAGGCCACCAATCCCTTGGGGTCTCTCCTCCCTGCCCAAGCCCTGCTTAGCTTGGAGACCCCTAGGACAAGGCTGGCAGCTCCCACTCCACTGCAGCATGGCTCCTTGGGGTTGTGACTTACAGCAGCTGGCCTGGGGGACTATTTTTGCTCTGGCCCTTCCCTTTGCCAGCCCCCCCCCACCTGTTGTGCTCCCCTCGTGTGCAGGCGTCGCACAGCCTGGGCCACAGCCAAAGTGGGCGCAAGCATTCCTGGCTGCCAGCCCCACCCTGGTGGCAAGGCCATGCCCTGGTTCACTCGAGACACTGCCCCTCCTAGGAATCAGGCCCCGGTACAGGGGTCTTTGAAATGAACTCCAGTGCAAAATTGCCTGGGCAGCCCCAGGGATCCCCTGGATGGGGCAAGTCACCCTGGTCCCACAACCAGGGAACAGTGGGGGTTCACAAATGGCAGAGGGCTTTGCTAGGCACAGAGTGGCTGAGAAGGTGACAAGCTGTACCTAACCATGGGGTGAAGACGACAGGCAGGACATGGTGGGGAGAAGGGAGCTGGGGGGGTCTGGTTCCCCATCTCAGAGCATGTGAGCAAGTTAACTGAAGGGCTGGCAAACTGGAAAGAACTGAGAGGAAAATCCCACCTTCTGCCAGCACTGGGGGGAGAAAATGCTGCATTGGCCCAGCTAGGGGGAAGCAGAGAAAACCACCGGGACAGGCCTAGATGTGTGGAGAAAACCCCCTGTCGCAGACCTAGCTAGGCAGAGAAAACTGCCTGCATCAGGGCCCAGCTGGGCTCTCACTAGGGGCCCATCAGGGTTTTGGTCCCAGCTGTCATTGTGGGCAGGTTTGCATGGTACTTGGGCCTGGTTCAGTCTGAGAAGCCCATGACCGAGGGCAGCTGAGAGCCATTGGTGGACTGATGCCTAGGCAAGGCAGTGTTGCTGGCTAAGCCATGGCCAAAGAAGAGCAGGTGTGGCCATATTGAAAGGAGACAGGGGCATGTTACACAGCAGACCAAATCAAATCATAGGGCTGGAAGGGACCTCATGAGATCATCAAGTCCAACCCCCTAGGAATTGAACCCAGGACCTTCTGCATGTTAAGCAGACATGCTAGCCACTACACTATTTACAGGACTCACTAGTAACACAGGCTGCTAAGTAGCAGATACAACATGAGCAATGAGATCAGGCAGGTGATGTTGCAAAAGGTCAGTAACAGAGGCAGAAATGACCCTCGGCTAGGGCATAAGCCCCACAGCTGGGGGTAACTGCACCTAGGGCTGCATTTGCAGTCCGGTCCTATGGAATTTATACACACACATTCTAGTTCAGCACTTGAACGGGTTACTGAGGGAGGTGGTGGAATCGCTATTGTTGGAAACTTTTAAGGCCCGGTTGGATAAACCCTGGTTGGGGTAATTTAATGGGAGTAGTCCTGCATTTAGCAAGAGGTTGGACTAGATGACCTCATGAGGTCCCTTCCAGCCCTAATATCCTAGATTCTATGATGGCTGGGCACTATCAGCAGTGACATCCTAACTAGATGGCCTCACTTTCCTGGTTCCACCCCAGACACAGGGGGATTTAGTAGGTACAGCAGGGGGGCTGGCAGGGTTGTTGCTGGGCAGAGGCCAAACATATCTGCGAGTATCCCAAGCTGAGCCAGGGCCACAGACTAGCACTGCCTGGGAGCTGGGGCCAGCATGGGGCCTTTTTAAATTTCCCACTCTGCTGCAGCACCCAGGCACATGGCCCAGGAGGTGGGAAATTTAAAATACTGCCTGTGGGTCTGGGCTTGGCCAAGGAATGGTAGGGAGTCAAGCCACTGTGCAGAACCCATTGAACTCTGGCAGGTAAGCTTCAGGACCAGGGGAGGCTCAGGAGATGCTGGGCCACATGTAGATGGAGGGAGAAGCAGAGGTGGAAATGGGTTGGGCTCAGGGCTGGGGAGCTAGGAACCACTCAGGGCCCTGCTGGATTTGGGACACTGCTTGGAGCCCTACACAGGGACTGGGCTCAAGCCCCTGCCAGACTCATGTTTCCAAAGGGTTTAGGGGGCTGGACTTAGGGGGCTGCCAGACTCAGGTAGGCTGCGCTCATGGCCCCCCATGGAGGCTGGGGGTCCCACTGGTTTGGGGCTGGGCTTGGGGCCTCTCCAGGCTCAGGAGCCTGGCTGGGGGCAGGGTGCCACTCAGGGCTCTGCTGGGTACAGGGGCTGGAGTCGGGGGATCAGGAGCCAGGTGGGGTGCTGGGGTAGAGAAGGGAAATAGAAGGGGTCCTGCAACCAGCTGCACTGCTCCCCTGCCTTCCCTCCCCAGGCACCCCACCCCTCCCTTCCCCTCACTGCCATCCCTTCCCTGCTCCCCCACTTCTCTTCACTCTGCCCCTCAGAATCAAGTTGGCTCCATAAACCCATGTTTAATTTTTGGCTGTTTAAATTCACTCCACAGATTGTTTCATGTGTTTCATGGATGTACAGCAGCTCCCAGGGGGTCTGGGCCGGGGGGGGGCTGTGCCCTGAATCTTTTATCTATGCAGCAACACTCCTCGGGGCTGGGATCTAGGACTCCTGGGTTCTCTCCCCAGCAGTATTCTCCCCAGG
>ML681972.1:5132576-5158341 GCA_007922195.1 Podocnemis expansa
GCTCCCCAGCTGTGAGGGACAGTGGGCTTGAGTGGTCAGAGCAGGGCCGGGGCTGGGAGTCAGGGCTCCTGGGGTCTGTTTTCTAAGCAGCTCCATTTGCCCCAGCAGCCCCCCCCGCACTCGGCCGTGCCCAGCCGGCAGGGAGGGGACCCGGGGACCCCTCCTGGTGCCTCGCCCCGCGAGGGCAGGGAGTGGGGCGCTGAGGGTGAACGGCCGGGCCGGCGGCGGGGAAGGGGTTAAGCCGGGGCTCCGGGCGCTGCACATGGGCGAGGTGCGCCCGGCCCCCGCCCCGTCCCGCCCCCTCCCCTGCCAGGGCGGCTCCGCGCCCGCCGCGACTCGGCCGAGGGCGACGCGGCTCCGGGGGCGGCATGAGCCGGGTGCCCGGCGGGGCGCTGAGGAGGGCGCCCGTCCCCGTGGCTTCGGCGCTGGGCCGGATGCGGCAGCTCGGCCCGTGAGCGGCTGGGGACGAGCCACGCGTGGGACCGGGACGGGACCGGGACCGCCCCGCCATGTCCGCCGCGCCGGGAGCCCGGGGGCTGAGGGAGCTGGTGCTGGACCGCGCCGTCGTGGGGCTGGAGCCGCTGCTGGACCTGCTGCTGTGCGTGTACCACGAGCTGAGCGCCTCGCCGCTGGCCCAGGAGAAATACATCCGCGAGTTCCTGCAGTGGGGTGAGTCCCGCCGCCCTGGAGCGCCCGAGGTGCCGGCTGGGGCTGTCCCAGTCCCTCCCCGGCCAGGGGCACAGCAGGGTACATGCAGCTTGGGGGGTGGGCAGTGGCAGGGGAGTGGGGTGACGGGCGGCTGCCAGAATGAGGGGACGGGGCAGCATAATGAGTTGGGGGACAGGCTTAGTCTCACCCTCCTCGCCTCGCCCAGAAGCCTCCCGATGGCCAAGCCCAGGAGCAAAGATGGATCGGCTGGGACCGATCCCTACCCCTGTCCCCCGTGTGAAGCTACTGGGCGTGGGGTGTGTCTCTCTGGGCTGTGTCAAGGAGAGGAGGCACTAGGGGTGGGGGGCAGTATCGAGACACCCCCACACACATGGCGAAATCAGTGATGGGTGAGTCCGAGCTGGGCCCGTGTGTCCGTAGCGCCCATTGGGGGTGCCTTGGTGTGGTGGCTCTAGTCTCTGTTGGGGGTGGGTCTGGGGCGGGCTGGAGGGAAGTCAGGTGCCCAAAGTCTGTGGTTGGGGGTCTGGCCTGGTGGGAACCCTGGGCCTAGGTGAGAGTACATTCCCATCATGGGAAGGGGTGTCGAGCTGGCTGGGGGGCCAAGGCTGGGGAATCTAGTACAGCATCCACAGCTGACTGGAGGCACTGGGTGAGGTGAGGGGTCTGCCATGACCAAGCCTGGAGCTAGCAGCTCCCGCAGAAGGGTGGAGGGTTGTTTGGGCTATGGAAATGTACCCCACCAAGCAGGGGTCCCTTGGGAGGGGGAGATGAGAACATGCTGTGAGGAGGCCTCTCTCTGGCACTGCTGCCCAGGCAGTTCGAAGCTCCCATGGGACTGAGGGTTTCCAGAAGAGAAGTGGAGCTTAATGGTTAGAGTGGAGGAAAGCTGGGAGCCAGGACTCCTGGGTTCTGTTCTCTGCTCTGCCACAGCCCATAGTCAGGTCCCTTCTGCTCCCTGTGGCTCACTTTCCCTCTGGAGGCAATGAATGAGGAGACAGGAAGAATATTGGCTTTGGTGGGCAGTTGCGGAGGGAGGGTAGCAGCCAGGACCCCCCCAGTTCTGTTCCCGGGAGAGTACGCACAGCTCACTCAACCTCTCCCTGCCTCCACTGGCAGCAGGGACCAGCTTCTCCCATCATGTTCCGACAGGCATGCTGAAGAGATGTCTGCGCAAGTGCCAGGTGCATCCATGGTCAAGTGCTCATCAGGGTGGGGGGAGGACACCTGGCAACAGCCATCCCCCCCTGCACTGGGAGAGGCAGGGGTTAGGCCAGGAGAGGGGCTGGGAGCCAGGACTCCCGGGCCCCCTCCCCAGCTCTGGGAAGGGAGTGCAGTCTAGTGGTTAGAGCAGGGGTTTTGCTTGGGAAGGGTTGCAGTTGGGCAGCCTGGGCTGGGCTCTGGCTAAGCTGATTACAGTGTGATAGGCACCTTGGGGGCCTGGTCCATTGCAGAGCTAGAGCCTGGCTTTCTGCTCCTGGAAATGGGGCCAAGAAGGCCCAGAGTGGCCACCTGCTTAGATCATGTGACAGCCAGAGAACCCAGGAGTCCTCGAGGTATGTCCTGTTATCCAGCCAGATGACCCCCTTTCTTCCCAGGCTGAGAACAGAACTGCAAGATGGATGTAGGCCAAGGGACTTGGGGTGGGGGTGACAAGGGCATTGTCTTGGTGAGTGGAGCTGTCAGGTGTTGGGATGCCTTGGAAAGGAAGAGACTCTGAGGCCCAGGGGGCAGCCCCTGCTAACCTAGCCCTGGGTTCTCTTCCACCAGCTCTGCCAATGCCCCTCAGCCCCGGCCAATCCAGTCCTGGGCTCCCCCAAAACACTAACTTGAAAATCTCCCTCCAGAGTTTTGAGCCCCAAACCCAGCCTCCTTTGGCCCTCGCTGTGTTTGTTCCCTTCTCTGTCCTGAGCTTGCTGGACAATTGGAAGTGGCAGCTTCCCCTGCCCCCCCCAGCCTGGTGCATTCCAGACCCTACGGCCTCACACAGCTGCTATTGTTCAGCCTGGACAGAGCCTCATGGCACAGGCCTGCCAGCAGCCTGGGGGAAGGGCAGTTGGCTGGGCAGAGCTGAGCCCATGTCCCTGGCCAGGCAATGCTGGGGTCCCCGGGGCAGCCTCTTTCCGGTGGGGGGCTGGGAGAGCGGGGAGAAGGGCACAGGTTGTACCCTCGGAGGCAGGTGGCATTGGCCCGCTCTGTATGGAATCTCTCCAGGCAGGAAAGCTCTTGCAAAGTAACAGGGGCAAGGTGGTCTCAGGTTATGGGGCAGGACTGGGAGCCAGGACTCCTGGGTTCTGTTCCCAGCTGTGTGGGTGGTGGAGAATGGGGGGGTTGAGTGGTTAGAGCAGTGGGCTGGGAGTCAGGACTCCTGGGTTCTGCTTCTGATTCTGTCACTGAATTGCTGCATGTCCCAGTTCTGTGACTCAGTTTCCTGTTTGGAAGCTGGACGGAGTGACGCCAGTTGACCTTTGGTGTCAAGACACTCAGGCAGAAGGTGCTAAAGGAATGAAGAGTGCAGCTGCCACTGGTGTGGGCTGCAGCAGCTGGGTAACAGTGTGGGGGCTGAAGGGAGTTGCTGGGCAGGGAACTTTCATGGTCACCTCCTGCTGGCTCCTGCCAGATGAGCACAGGCCTTGGGGATGGGTGCCAGGTCCCAGCTCCCCCTTTGTGTGTGGGGGGGGGGGGGTGGGGGGAGATAGAGAGATGCAATAGACTGGTGGTGAGCAGAGAGATGCCCGAGCCTAAACTGGCTGCAAGCTGAACTCCCTCCCCCACCTCTAGGGGTGCCCTTGTGGGGCTGAGCTGGGGCTCACTGGCAAGGTGGGGGAATGGTCAGGATTCAGCCTTGCGGGACTCCATGGCATCCAGCCATCTCTGTTCCAGGGATGGGTTCTAGTGCTCCTGATGGGGTGCTGCTGGTGAGAAGCCTGTAGGACCATGCCTCCCAGGAGGGCACTGCTGCAGAGAAGTTCACAGCACCAGAAGCAAAGGGGTTCTGCGCATGCCTGCTCCCTCTTGCTGAGCACTGCGGGGCCCTGGCGGGAGGAGGCTGCCTTTTGGCAGCTCCACCAAGCCCTGGATCCTCTCCTTTTGTGGACAGGCTGGCACAGCCATCCCTGCCCCAGCCTGGTTTGTGCTTCACGACTATCGCCGGGGATTTGTGTCTGTGTTGGAAGTTTGTGCAATGCCATAAAAGGCCGGTTGCTCTCACCACGGCCCTCCCGCCGCACGCTGGGGGCTCCGTGCCAGGCTGAACACAGGCCCAGGCCCCGCTGCACGTGGGGAAACAGCAAAACCCTGCTCAAACGAGTGACTCCCCACTGCAAGCAGTCCCCACCCTTCCCTTGTCCCCCCCCCCTCATCCCCTCAGCCAGGGTCCCTGCCCCCACACAGCACCCTGGCTGGGACAGACCAGGGCAGCTATGTAGCCTCTGCTCATGGAAGCGATGAGGACTGGTCATGGAATAAATTCATTTACACTCCACCATTTAGCAGCAAGGTTCAGTGGTTAGCACTCGGGCTGAGAGCTAGGATTCCTGGGTTTTGTCTCCGGGTCTCAGAGGGGAAAGTGATCTAGCCAGGTCTGTTATCAGACTTCCCAAATTGGACCTGTGACCCCTTGATGTATAATCATCTATTCACTCATTTGTTCTGCAGGCACCAGGCTCCACAGTGTCTAGATGATCCCACTGCTTTGGGGGCCTTAAGGGGTCCTGGTGAAAGACTGAAGCCATGGGACTGAGGACTGGGGGGGGAGAGAGCAGGACTGGGAAAGCGAGCTGGTGGTGGCAGGAGAGATGCAGCTAGAATTGGAGACCTGGTGTGGACTTGCAGGGAGAGGCGGATGGAGGTGGAGAGTTTGGAGTGGAGGGGAGAGTAGGGATGGACTTGCAGCAGCAAGTGAATGGGGGCAGCAGGCATGAGGACGTATAGGGGAGAGTGGGGGATGAGGGAGCTGGGGTTGATCTGGGGGGGTGGATGGGGACAGCATATGGGAAGGCAGGGGCTGTGGGGGGTGGGTGGGTTGCAGGAGCAGGCATGGAGGGGGGCCAAGGGTGTGGAGAGCAGGGGCTGGACCTGAGGGCGGGGGTTCCCGGGTGGGGGTGGGAAGTAGGGGTGAACTCGTGGTGGGGCGGAGAGAGCTCGCCCCGCACCGGGGTTTGTGTATGGAAACTCTGAGCAGGAATTTCCGCCTCCCAGGCCGCGGCTGGAATCTGAGAATCGCAGTGAGCCCAGATTCCCAGCCCAGCACACACCCGAAATAGGAGCTAACAGGGGTGGGGTGCGTGTGTGGGGGTGAAATCCGGCCAGTTCTCCAAGGCCTCCCACTCTGGCCAAGCTACCTCCTCCCCGCCCTGGGGGCTGAAGTATCCAAAAATAGCCTTGAGTCTTAAATAAAGTGTTGTTCGCCTTCATTGTCCTCCCAACACCTGCCCTTGGCTGGCAGAGCCCATCTCACTGGATCTGTGCAGTCCTTAGCATGCAGGGCCAGGGGTGCTGAGATGATGATCATTCCTCTTCCTGGCATTCCCCTTTCAATGCCACTGGGGGGAGTGGGGTACAGAGAGGGGCTGTTGCAGAGTGGAGAATAGAACCCAGGAGTTCTGCCCCCTCCTGGGGCTGGGGAGAGAACCCAGGAGTCCTGGCTCCCCACCCGTGCTCCATCTACTCACCCGGTCAGAAGTCTCTGAGGGGAGCAGGTTGGATCCAGCCCCCCTACTGCCTATCACCCCCACCCCATGCCCCTGTGGGCTGATGTTCCCATGAAGCTTTTTTCAATGTCTTGCTAGAAAGCTGCTGCCTGGAGGGCATTAAGGGCATGGGGAGCCTGCATTACCCAAAGGCAAGTGCAGGAAGGGGCATGCCTAGGCTCAGCAGAGGGAGATGCTGGCGCTGACACCCAACTGCTGCAGCAGCAGAGTCAGGGCAGAAACATGTGGGATGCAGGCGGAAGTTAAATAATCCCTTACTGGGACCCAGAGCCTGACTCTGGTGCAGACCAGCTAAAACAGCATCTTGAACTCAGTCTACAGCCACGAGCGAGTTACCCACCTGCCAGCCAGCCAGCTTGTTAGCTAGGTATCAGTCCTGCTCCCTGGCTGGCTAGCCCCTCCACCCAAGGCCCCTTAGTATGGGACCCTGCCCCATCTGTGTCCCCTACCCCGTCCTTGCACCAGCCAGCCCCAAGCCCATGCGAACCCCCCAGGCCTGCCACAGAGCAGAGCACCCTCCCCATCCCCCATATTTTGTGGGACATTGTGAATGCGTTGCAGGATACAGGACACAGGGTCTAGTTGCGGGACTGTCCCAAGGTCTGCAGATGGGTTGGGCACACTAGTTGGGTGCTGGCTCCTCCAGGTTCCTGGCCCAGAGCAATCAGCTGGCAGCAGGTCTGAGCAGCAAGGACTGGGGGTCTTCAGAGGGTCAGCTGTGCTCTGAGTCCTGTGAGGGGATGGGGTGCGCCTTGGGTGAGCTGGGAACAAATTGTGTCTTTCACGGGGATTGAAAACGGCTCCACTCTGGTCCCCGTGCTGGAGCAGACGCCAACTGCTTTGCCACACATGGCCCAGCCCAGATTCCTGCCCACCCCAGGCTGTGTCTCAGCTGGCCTGGGCACTTTGCCCATCCTTCCTGTGGTCAGCATGCCCCAGGACTGTCCCCAGCCAGTGCCTGTGGGCAAGGCCAGCCCGTCAGCCAGGCCTGAGTTGCTTTGTCTCTCTTGCTGGGCCAGGCATGGTGAGTCTGCTGGATTCTCCCCATTCCTCTCCCTCAAACACCCCTCCTCCCCCCCCCGCAACATGTTTACACTCTGGGATATTTATAGCCTGCCAGCACCTGCCCTGGCTGCTGCCTGGTCAAAGCAGACGTATTTAGCTCTGGATCTCGCCTAGCTGTGTCTCCCCCCAGCCCAGCTCAGAGCCTCGAGCTCAGGGGTTAAAGTAAGCCGGAATGTGGGGGAATGCCGTTCCCGTGCCCACTATTTTTAGGGGCCAGTTTTCTGGGGCCCCTAAAAATAAAAAATGGAGCCGGAACACTGCGTTCCAGGGCCCACCATTGAAAAATAGCAGGCTCCAGAACACAGCATGCTGGTGCCATGTTCTATTTTAGGGGCCTGAATGCTGGGCCCCTTAAAATAGCAGTGTTCCCGGGCATTCTGACGGGCAGGGGAGGGGGCAGGACCAGGGACGTTCCTGGGTGGGGCTCAAGCCCTGCCCCAAACCCCTGCCCTTCCACGCCCCACCCCAACCTAGGGCCTGCAGCCACACCACTGCCCCAAGCTGGGGACTACCACCCCCATCTCCCAAGCCGTGCTGCCACTGCCAGTAAGTGCAGGGGCGGCCCAGCTTGCGCTAAGGGGTGTATTAGCAGCAGGCAGTGGGGCTCTGCCATGTCGGGGGGGGAGCCTGGGTGCAAGAGGGAGGCCCACCCATGCAGGAGGGGGGCTCACCAGCATGGGAGCGTTCTGGAGCCCCCCCAAAATTATACTTTAATTCCTGCTTGGGCTATTTTCAAACCTCTGGATCTGAAGAGCTCCCCCCACCCCACCTCCCAGCAAAAGCAGTAGTGTGTGACAGGCTGCTCCCTAGTTCTGGTCCAGTGCTCTGCTGTGACCCCCCAGATCTCCACTCCTGAACCCTGATTCACCACACTTTGCCAGGTGACCACTCACTCCTGAGGCAGTCCTCACCAATCTCCTGTGTGTGATCAGTCCCAGGCAGGGAGTACACATCCTCTGGCTGCTCAGGCGATGGTCCTCAGGTGAGCTCCTTCAGTCCTAGATACCACAATGGGAACTTCTGTCTTACAAGGGTTGGGATTCTTCTCCAGTCACCATACACTCACATCTGTTTATTTAACAAAGAAATGGATTGTGACCAGCCTCCCTCCCTCACACCTTCTAAAGTCCACACAGCTTTAGATAAAATAACTAGTTTATTGATCAGGATATTATTTCAAGTTGAGTATATAGCAAATCAATGCACAATCATTTAATAAAAGAGTCAGGAGTTAAAATACGCATACTTCACAGTAACACCATTTAGGATCACACTTCAGTTTGTTCTCATCTTTCTTACCCCCAAGTCCGGCTGTGATGGTTTTCAGCTAAACCAGGCTCTCCTGGCAATATGAAGTAGGCGTGTATCTTGCAGTTACTTCTAAGATAGTGTTTCTCTGGTGCAAACCAGCAGCTTCTCCCCTCAAAATGTCTGCGTTCCTTTTAATCCCCTTGGCTCCTCCCTCTCTGCGGCTGTGTGATTCTCTTTATGTCTACCTGAGCTGGGGAGGACATTTGTATTGCCTTTATTACATAATTCTCCAGGCTCTGTGCTAGTGATGGTCCTGAGGGTCTGTGCTACATAACGTGCATCACACCTGTACGTATCCATGATGCTGCAGGAAACATGATACCATAGTAACCCTGTAGAATAGGTTTGAGCATTCATAAAAGAACCTTACATGGCATAATTGGTATCAAACCATGCAATTATACTGCAAAAGTGAAGAGGGAAGTTACATAGATCATAGCCTCTCTGGAAGGCAGCCACGCCAGGGTAACATGCTGCTGGTTCCATGAGCTTGGGGCATTTGTATATCACCCACTTTATTGTCAGAGTCTGGATGCTATAGAAATCATGCCTGGATGGGCCCCTGAAAGATGAGCAAAGATGGGAGGCTTCCAGCCCAGCCAGGACCCCACAAGGCATTAGCCCCCATCCCCACAGTTCTTCTCACTGCAGTCAGGGCTGGGGGCAGAGCCCCACAGCCTCAACGAGTACCTTTTTGTGGATATTGGGGAGATTCAGTCAGGCCTCATTAGGTTGGGGGGGGGGATAATGAAGAGGCCAAGTCATGGATCTAGAAAAACTTGGGCTGGGCTGACACCTACAGCTGAGGTGAGTTTTCCCATGGCTAGTGTCACTGGATGCATGTAGGGACAAAGAACTGCAGGGGTGGGCAGTGCCCCAGCATTACAGCCATAGTGTCGTAGGCTCTAAGAGTCCCTCCAAACGAAGCAAGCCCAGTGGGCAGACTTGGGGAGCTGTAGGTTCAACCGCTGTTCTAGCCACTTCACATGTGAAGCATCTCTGCTGTTGGGTTGGTACAGCACAGACTGATCTGCTGCACAGTGTCCCCTGGCCACTCGCCACAGTGCTCTCAGTGACCCGTCAAGGAGAGCCCCCGCCCCAAAATGGAAAGTCCCAGTGTGGGGACCCGCTCCTGGGGCGAGGGGAAGGCATAGGGAAGGGAGACACAGGCGCTGCTTTGGGAAGCAAACCAGTGGCATATCAACTGCACTGGTGCCTCTCAAACACCAGCCATCTGAGCAGGGTGTTCTGGCTTTATGCAGGCCATGGGGACGGTGAGAAGGGATGACACCATGGACCTGACCAGGAGGAGGTGGCTCCATTTCTTTCAAAATGCAGTGCAAATGTTGGAGGCGAGATCCTAGGCCTGATTCTTTTCTAACTGCTTCAGGGCTTCCCTGCTCCCAAGGACACCAGGCATTGCTCCACAGCCTGGACCCGGCTTCCCTAGTGGCAGGATGCCCCCTGGAGCCTGAAAGGCAGAGCATCTATCCTGGCTCAACAAGGGACAGTGCAAGGGGTGCATGGCAATTGCTGAGGAAATCAAGCCATGTTCAACAGTCACTGGAGGGTCCCAGGGGCTGGTGGCTCTGGGACCAGGGCAAGGCACAGCTGTACCCAAGTTGGTAAGGGTGAAAACGCAAGCCCAGGTCATTGGCTGCCAAGGTGGAAAGAAGCTGTCCTGCCAGCTGAAATCAGCAGTTCTTCGTGGGTGCCGCTCCTGTCTAGTGAATGGAAACCATCACGCATGGACCCCTGGTGGTCTTGCACTCACCACTCCAGGTGCATCCCCCTTCTCAGACTCTCCATACTGGTCCTCTCCACACTCTGAGATCCCAACTCCAGCTCATCTGCCCCACACTGGTCACAGCAGGCCCAGTAGCCTGCGTGCTGCCATCTACTTCAGCCTCTGGCCACCCTGATCGACAGGGGATCCGTCTTGGCTGCTCTACTATGTTGTTCACATTGGATTCACTGGGAGATCTGTTTTGCTCAGCGTCTCACAGCCACAGTAATCAACCTGGGATCTGTCATTTCCAGTATCCAGCTTCCCTGATCAACTGGGATCCATCTCTGCCGCTCTCCCATATCTGCCACCCTAGATTCACATGGAGATTTGTCTTGCCCAGTGTCTTGCACCCACCTCCAGCCACAGCGAGCAACCTGGGATCCTTCGACTCCAATACCCATCTTTATTAGTGGCCAAAGGCAGGCATCAACCACACGTTCCCCTCCCAGCTGCCTGGTACTATTCTACAGTAGCTGTGATCTGCCTGACTCCAGCCAGTGGGCAGTACCAAGTGAAACAAGAGGACGAGCTATAGCACTTTGATCCCAGTTAATCTCCCCAGCTGAGCTGCTGGTGTCAGCTCCCAACCCCATGCTGCTAACCTCCAACGAGCCACCCCACAGCCCTGTGGGCAAGCTCCATGTGCATCCCAGTGACAACAGCCAGAATGAGGCGCACACCAGCTGCCCAGCTTTCAGAACTCTTCTGCCCCATGGCAGCGCTACTGGCCTAACCCTGCTTGCCTGTGGCTCTCAGCCTCTGTCCTGTGCCAGCCTGTCAGGTCAGGGCACTGGGGGTTGTGTTCGAGGCTGACCAGGGAGCTGATGCCAGTGTAAGCTCTTACTCTAGTAGTACTGGTCCAACAACTCCTCACATGTTTGGGCTGGGAAGCTTAACCCCTTCCCCACCAGCTCTGGCCATTAAAGAGGCTGGTACATTTTCCAACAGGGCCAAAGTCAATCCTCTCCTAGTGCATTTGTGGTTTGTTAGTTGTGCACCACCACACCTGTGCTGCATCATCAACAGGCAGCTTTTAAACAGCTGCCGTGTCCCAATCAGAGGTGGCTGCCTCTTAGTGTTAGGGCAAAGGGAATGGAGTAAGAGCAGGTTACTAGGAAGCACAACATTTGTCTCCTATACTTGAAAGAGCCACTACATGGGGGTCAGGTGGACAGACACAGCTGCTTGCTGAAGGGCTAATGGTGACTTATATTGGGAGGCAGTGAGCATCGAAGGCAGGTGAGGGGCCTCCATGCCCACTGAGTCCCTTGCCTAGGATCAGCAGGATGTGTGAGGCCAAGCTGAGACTAGTCTCCCCCTCAGTGCACAGGCCTGGATTCCAAGGCTGGAAGCCCACTGTGACCATCCAGTCCAAGCCCCTGGCCCGGAGCCCTGCCCCACAGTCATTCCTAGAGCAAACCTGTTAGAAACCCTCCCATCTCGAGGGAAACATGGCCAGTGCTGGAAAATCCACATGTGACCCAGGCCTTCTGGGATAACCTTCTGACTGCACAACAATCACAGCAAATTGCAAAACTGAGAACCAGACTCTCCAAAATGCTGATGGGAGGTACTTAAAACAGTCTCCCAATCAGTAACACGCCTTGCTTTTGATTCCCCACGGTAATTATCACAAAACATAAAAAAAATAGAAACAGCCCCTTTTACTGCACATCATTTCCTCTGGTCCCCAACCAGCCACTAGATCTCTTAAAGAAATAGGTTCTCCAGAGCCCAAAGGGCCAGCCACATTACAAAGAACAATATTGGCTTGGATCTTACCCAAAATACCAAGCTGCCAACCAATCCTTTAGTAACTATAACTAAAGGTTTAATATAAAAAGTAGTAAAGAAACAAAATATGACATGTTAAAGGGTCAAAGTGAATAACATACATACAAATCATTAAAAGTCCATGTAAAGCAAGTCTTTGGAAGAATGTGGAGTTTGCAGGCTTGTGCAGTTCCTCTGGAAGACAGCCAGTGCCTGAGTGGGCCTCAGTCCTTTGTCCCGTTGCAGAAGAATAGTTCCAGAGATGGGTGTTGGTTGTAGACTGGAGACAAAATGGAGCTGGGCTGCTGCCTTTTATCACCTCTGGCCATCCCCATGCTGTATGGAGTTTTGCAAATCAAAATGGAGTTGGGTCGCATGGTCAGTCCAGGTGCCTCACTGAGCAGGTTGGGCCATTGAGAAGACAGTGACTGTAGCCATCCACTCTGGGGAGTTTCCCAGAATCAATAAATTGAGCTACAGATATAATAAATATATTCCTAACTTCTACTACAAATATGACAGCTGCACATAAACTATATAATCATTCCTAGCAAAGTTCAACCTTTCTATTGGTATCAAGGTCCTATGGATTATTGCAATTATGAAATTATAGCTATGAAACAGTATCATAAATGATCCTACACATCTGGACAGTTTCACACGACTAGCCCCTTGGGAAGTTCTTCCAATGGTTAATTTTCTGCACCAGGGAAAACCAACCCCTCATTTCCAGTCTAAGTTTGTCCCACTTCAACTTACAGCCCCTAGTCAACTTTTCTCCCCTAGCATGAGGAACCCAGGATGAAATATGCATTCCTGGGTGGGTGCTGCTCGATGGAGAGCCAGTTCCCCTTTACCTTCATGTTAAGCTAAATAGCTTGAACTCCTGGAACCTCTCACTCACAGGAGGCTTTTCTAAATCTTAATCATTCTCATGGCTCTTCTCTGGTCTTCCCTGTTTATCAGCATCCTTCTTGAACTGTAGGCAGCATTCCTGGACCCAGACTCCCAGCAGCAATCACTCCAGTGGCAAACCCCAAGGGAAGATTACTTTCTGTTGATGTGTCACTCTGGTGGCACCGTGATTCTCCCCTATGATCCCCAAATCATTTTCAGTGTCACTGCTTCCAAGGAGCACGCCCACATCCTGGCATGAACAAGGGCAGCTTGTAATTTTCACATGTATTGGTGGTCCAGGCTTCCCTCCCTGGATCTGTCTATGTGGCCATTACTTGAATCAGGCTCAGTTTTAAACCGCCTTCTGTCTACACATAAACTGTGCTAACCCAGGGCCCAAGCCAACCTCCTAAGACCGTGTGGTGTAGACCATCCAAACCTGAGTCAAGTCAGGAGCCAGGGTTCAAGCCCTATTGATTTGCAATGTACTGGACTTGTACTCTGAGAGTCCAGCATAAGTAGCCCATAGGCTGATGTCCTTGACGTCCTGGCAGTTGAGTTTTCCCATGCTGCCCCATGAACAAAGGGCTGGAGTAGCCCTAGTTTGGGAGGCTGCTCAGAAAGGTGGGATCCAACAGGGTGGACTTGGGCCTGTCTCTTGCAGTTTTGACACTACAGCCCCACGTCGAGACCCAGGGTTCAACACTTGCTGAATTGGGGTTACAAATGAGTGTAGATGCTCAAGGGCTAGGTTAATCTCCGTCCAGTTCTGCTAGCCCAGGGCTGATGCTACAGTGTAGATAGATCCACTCCTGTTTACTGGGGTCTGCTGGTGTGTGTGACCTGAGCTGCCTTGTCCACACTAGGGCCTCACTGGACGTTAGCTAGGTGGGGTAAAATCTACCCTTTGGTCCTGGCTCCAGCGTGGTCACTGGGGCCTGATGCCACTTGTGACATCCTTAGCACTGGGTAAAAATGGCTGTGAATCACTGCCCCAGCAGAGCTGGGGACAGAGTGCGCCCAGGACCCTACCATTGACTACGGCCTAGATGAACAGCTGATGCACTCTGTAGCATGGCCCCAGTAGTAGCCTGCACGAGTACAATTTCAGCTCAGCCCTACTGCCTGCACACGCCAAAGAGCCCTGGGGAACTTTCACAGTTCATGCTGGGTCTAGGACCAACCTGTGCCATAATCACCTGGCCTTGGGGCAGCAGAGCTGGGCTCTACACAAGCTCATAAGGGTCACCTTTTCTCTCGCTCTTCACTTCCCACTCCCAGGTTGTGGCAAAGATCCAGTCTACACCATTAGATGGAACCTAGGTTCCAAAGTCACCTCCAGTACCATGCTGCCTCCCTAATTCCCACTGCTTGGGGCTTTTCCCTGGATGCAGTGCAAGCGCGGCTGTTCTAGAGGGAGGCACAGAGGTGCTTTTTACAAACACAGGCCAAGCAAATCTTTGCTTCATCTCCCTGTGGGTTTCACACGGTAGTAGCTGGGCAAATAACGCCACCTTTCCTTGCAGTGGCCCACACAGTCTCTGGATTACGTAGGCTTCTCCACCACCATTCATACTAAAGTACTGCCAAGTGTCATTATGTGACCATTTAAAACAGCTGCTGTGCCCTGCCACATAGGTGGCTGCATCGCACTGGGTTTTGTAGAGCATGGGGCACAGGCAGCCCAGGTGACCTGGAGCAAGGAAGGGTCTTGCTGTAGGCAGGTGTTGAGAGGCCTGGGGGGGCCTGTGTTGAGTGTCTGACCTAGGAGTTACTCTCTAGCCCCCAAGAAGGACCAGGAGCCACTGAACTAGCCTAGCTCTGGTAGCCAAAGGGCCCCATTCCTGGGATGTCTGGGCATCTTGTGCACCCTCTGTACATAGCTGGGGCCTGGTGGTGAGGTGTGAGTTCAGGTTGCGTTTGGTACCTAGCAATCAGCTTCTGGAGATGTGGGGTGGGGGCTGCTCCAGGTGTATGTGTAGATGGACAGGGGATCGCTAGGAGTGCAAAGGCCCCACTGGTCCCACACCCTGGCCTCCTGCCCCTGAGCTCTCCCCAACTGCAGCAATGTCCTGGCACCTCCAGGCAGGGCCAAGCACTCCTCACCCCAGCCCACGGGACCTGAGCCCCTCTAGACAGGCCTTGCAGGGGTGGGTGGAGATGGGCAGGCCTGGTGTTAAACGGGACGGGGAGGGGTGCAGAGCTATCTCTCTTGCAATTTAGGGATCTTTCTTCTCCTGGGGAGGTTTCCCTGCCCCCACCCCACTTTGTCAGGGGGGTGAGGCATAGCACCAATGGCTGTAGCAGAGGGTCAGGGAGATGTATGGGGCTAGCTGTTGCAGGACCCATGGCTGTGGAGGGAGTTGGTAGGAGGCACCGAGATAACTGCCCTGGACAGGACATACAGGACTCGTGACTGGGGGGGGAGGCTGGTAGGAGGCACGGAGCTAGGTCCTTGCGGGGTGGAACTATGCAGGACCTATGGCTGTGGGAGCAGGGTTGGGGGGGGTGCACTGGCCCAGTGACTGCTGCAGGGAAGGCACAAGGGGCTTGGTGTAGTGGTTGAGCACTCCTGCTCCTGTTGGGCTGCTCCCCCCTTCAATATGGGAACGCCCTGTCCCCCCCGTATGGCTGTCCCAGGGCCACTCTCAACTTCTCCTGACCCCCTCCAGGCAAAATGCAGTTACAGCAGGGGAGGCAGGGCAGGACTCCTGGGTTCTCATCCCAGCTATGCTATAGACGTGCAGTGCCATCCTGGGCAGGCCCTGCTGTTCACTCACTGCCTCTCCCCACTCCACCCCCCATCAAGAATTGCCTTGATGTGGGGTTGCTCAGTGCAGGTCCAACCTCTAGCTCAGGTTGCTCCAGTCCCACAGGCACTGAGGGGCAGCCAGCTCTGGGGACTCTACTTTGCCACCCGCGGTGTTCCCCAGTGCATCCTGTGCAGGGAAGCAAGTTCTGGCTGGGCTGAGGGTGCTGGATGCAGATAAACCCTGTGGGTCTCTCTGGCACACTGGTTGTTCCTGGTGTCATGCCAAGGGCCTCCCAGGAGTTGTCCACACTGTGATGTAAACGCACGTCTGGGAGAGCTGGTTTTGTGGGCAGGGTGTTTCTAAACTGCCCCAGAGCAGTCACTCTGCAGTGTGAACTCAGGCCTGCTGCAGCAGGACTCAGGGCTCACGTGTGCACAGTGCTGTACAGACCCAGCTCCAGGCTGCAGTTTGAGCTTCGTCCACATGGCAAAAGGATGGGCTGAGAATTGAGTCCGAGCAGGACTGGGGCTTGGACCTGGCTCTTGAGCACTTGCTCCTCCAGGTCAGACTGTTTTGTTTGTGGACAGAAGGGGGATGTAGTGTGCTGTGTGGACAGACCAGGGTCCTAAGGGCCTGGGGGAACCTTGAGCCGGGTGGGGTGCCCTCCAGAAGCTCCAGTAACCCACCCTGTCCTGTGCTCTTTCCAGCCAAGCCTGTGACTGCCCGGCTCAAGGAGATTCAGCTGCAGCGTGATGACTTTGAGATCCTGAAGGTGATTGGGCGTGGTGCCTTTAGCGAGGTAAGCCAGGGTGGGGCCATGCATGGGCAAGGCTGCTGGGCCACCAGGCAGCTGATCCACACCTCTTCAGGGCACACAGGAGCCTGCAGTGGCCCCATGCATGTGGGATGCTTGCATCAAGGACTCTGGCTTGTCCTCTGACCAGGCCCCCTGTTTCCAACCCCAGTTGGGGGCAGCAGCTGCCCCAGAGCTGTGGGAACATGTGGTTCCACTAGCTGGCAATTCCAAGGGGCCCTGAAGTGATGAGTTCAGGTCCAACCAATGGTGGAGACTTGCAAAGTCCAAACACATCACTTTGGGTCAAAGACAATGTGTCACTTTGTACTTCACACTTGGTAGTGAAAGGAAACCAAAGAACAGTTGGTAAGAAGTGGTGCTGCCAAGAAAAATGTTTGGGTTGAAAATGGGGATGTGAATTTTCCTTCCTGACTCTGCCTAGAATTTTTGGGTTTAGTTTCCCCTGCTGGAAATGATTCAGTGATGCCAGTGTAAAGAATGTTCTGGTGTCACCAAATCAGCATTTTCCACAGAAAAGACCCTGGGGTGGGGTGAGGGGGGGAATTTGCCTGGCTGCAGCTGTCGGTAATACACAAAGGAAGGATCTCTGTGTCCCGCATACCATTATGAGGTCACCCTCTGCAATCCAGACTGGTGTGTAGCTGTGTCACCCCAATTCCACACTCCTGGGCTCTAACTTACCTCACTTTGCTCTGTGAATCCCCATTCCTGAGTCAGCTCACACTCAACCTCTTGCATGTAATTAGTCCCTCACCCAGTGGAGGTGGGCTCTGGACAGCCATTTATAGGACTAACCCCCAGCAAATATACCCAGTCTGAGATGCAACCCTGGAAACTACTGTCCTGTAAGGTTCAGTGCAGCCCACTGCACCCTGCCACCAGGTTTGACGCTTGTCTGTCAATTTAGCAAAGATGTTGACTTGCACCAGCTCTGTCACTCCAAGCACGCACTCTGCACACACTCAGCCAGCATACTAAAGCAAACAAATAAATCTATTGACAACCGTGAGATTTTAAGTGAATCTAAGTCACTGATATAAATGAAGAGATTAATAATCAGTCAAGGATTTAGTAACAATCAACTAAAAGAAAACTCACATCCTAACTTAAAATTAATATCCCCGTCACTCGTTCTAGCGTGCTAGCTTACCACAAGGCTGTCTGTGATAGATTCCTTCCTCGACACCCCCTGAGGTCTGGTGGGTGTGATTTCTTCCACTCCATTGATCCTGTATGCATGCCTCTACTGGGCATGGAAACACAGCTCTGTTTGTCTGCACCCATTCAAGCCATGTGAGACACATCTGGGGCCATGACCTGGCAGTTTTGTATCTGTACACATGTATGATGTTGCAGGAAACAGGCTACCATGACAGTGGTGTTCAGTGTGTCATGAGCATTCCTCAAACACCTGACCCAACACATTTTATACCAGACCACAGATATAATGTAAGGGTGAACAGGGGTGATACATAGACCACACCACCAGGGTGTACATGGGATGCAGCGTGTCAAAGCCATCCATCTGATACTGCAAGCCCATACTATAACAGCATTCAGAAAATGAGAGAAATTCCTGGTGTCGGGGCCATTGATGAACCAAGATGGTCGGGGTAGGAAGCAGGGGGGGTGCAAAAGGTGCTCTGGGTGTCGCAAACCTCTGACTTCCAGGTGTTGGGCCTGGACAACTGGGGATGGATCGCTCACTAGTTGCCCACTTCTCATCTCCTGGCATTGGCCACTGTCTGCATCAGGTCATGGGCTGGCTGAGCTGTTGAACTGATGTTTCTCCAACCTGCTGAAACTAGGGAGGAAGGTCTCCAAGCCAAGGGTCAGAGTCGGTCCTTCCCAAGGATGGGGTTCATCCCCAGGAGCACTGGTGTGGAGCTGGGCTGGTGTGGTAGAGCCCAGCAGTGTCTAATCTGTGCCCTGAGGGGTGGGCAGAACACTTGATGCCCTCCTGGCTGGCTGGCAAGGGGGAGCCTCAGAAAGCAGAAACCACTCCCATTTCCCTTGAGGAGATGCATTAGACCAAGATGACTCCAGACCTGATGGCTCCTGCTCCCAGAGCCCCCCAGGCTGTGACTGATTCCAGGGCAGGCAAAGGGTGAGGTGCTGTGGTGCAGGGCGATGGTGCCATGGTGCTAAGGAGCCATGGCCTGTGCAGCAGAGGGGCTGGTTCCCAGCCCAGCAGGCACAACACAGTCAGGAGCCAACAAAGGGGCATTTGGGGAGTTCAGCAGTCAAACCTTGTGGCATTTGTAAAGGGGATTTTTGTCAAAGTCCCCAATTCTGGGGTTTGGGGATGAAATTTGGAGGGTTCCGTTTTTACTGAAAAATCAGAAACTGCAGAAAGGTTTAGGCAAAAACCATTTCCTTTTCATTATTGTGTTCATGGGAACAAACTTCAGTGGTTCCCAGCCAGCCTTGCTGCCCCTGGCACTGCCCCTCACCCCCACTGCTTCAGCCCTGCAGGGCAATTCAGTGGGGGACTGGGGGGCTCTTCTGCTTCAGGGATCCACCCATCCCAGGCTGCAGATGTTGGAGCCAGGAATGGGGAGCAGAGGCACAAGTGCCTGGGCTGACCCTGGCCTGTTTCTCCCATGTGGTGCCCTGGCAGGTGGCGATGGTGAGGATGAAGAGGACAGCGCAGGTCTACGCCATGAAGATCATGAACAAGTGGGACATGCTCAAGCGGGGCGAGGTGGGTTGGTGTGAGTCCCCTGAAGGGTTGGGGGAGACAGGCACCAGCCTGCGCCCAGGGAACAATCCCAGGTGGGTCCTGGGCTGCCCTGGTTGTTCAAGTGCTCCCTCTCTTGTGCATCCCCCAGCACCCTTTGCCAGCCTGGCTGGAACCTTACCTGTGGTGTGACTCAGTCCCTCCTTAGGCCGTGCCCTATTTTAAATTCCTACTGGACAGTGTCTTCATGTCTCTGTCCCCCAGCAGTAGCCCCTCCCCATGTGCTCTATCCTAGACCCTCACCCCCTCTCCCACCCCAGTGTGGGAGCCCCTAGACTGGTGCTGCTTGGCTTAGGTGACTAGGTGCCCCCATGTTACACTTTGCCTTCCACATCCAGTGACACCCTCCCCAAACCAAAGCACCCCAATATTCACACTTGCTGCAGGTCTCCTACTCTGCCTGCAGTGTCACCCCCACGCTGCTCACCAGCACCACATGTGGCAATGGCCTTGCTAGCGCTAGAAGGTTGTTTTCCCTCTGCAGCAGATACAGGTGTCACCACCTAGTATTTGGGGGCAGAGCTGGTCTAAGAAGTGCATCAGTAAATTGGGGGGATACAGAAGAGCCATGAGGCCGATGAAACAGTTAAAACTGCCATGTAGCAAGAGACTCTCAGGGCTGGGAGTTTGGAGTTGGGCAGGGGGCCCCTGTCTGTCTGTCTTTAGGGCCCAGGGACAAAGGGTGACCAACAGTGTGTGGCTGATGCGAGACACATTCAGCCTGGAACAAGGCACCAGCTGGTAAGAGGAACCAGCCACTGGCACAAACCCCCAGCAACAATGGCTCCTTCCAGGGGACATGCCTGATCTGCCGTGGGGAATCCTCTGCTGCAGTTGGCAGGGCTCTGGCCTGCCTTGTCGGGGGTCCTGTTGGCCACAGAGTCTCTGAATCCAGCCCATAAGAGCCCTGTGCACCCACCTTACCTGCCCACCGTGGCAGTGTCCCCCCCCAGTCCCCCATGGCATTGCCACAGCTCTCCAGCCCTGAGATGATGCCCTGGCTGTCTAGCTCCCCCACCCATGTTACCTCTGTCAAGGGGGCAGGAGAAGAGTGAGAGCGGCTGCTGCTGGCTGCGCTGTGTGGTCCCAAGGAGCTGGGGTCCCTGTTGGGGGACTGCCCAGATCCCCTGACCCCCTCCCTTTCCACTGGGTCTCAGCATCTCTTGGGGTGGGGTGGGGGGCAGCTCTCCTGTTTCCGTGAGGAGCGCGATGTGCTGGTGAACGGGGACAAACGCTGGATCACGGAGCTGCACTTCGCCTTCCAGGACGAGAACTACCTGGTGAGTGGCCAGCATGTGGGCACTTGGGACCCTTCGCCAGCAGTTCCCACCTGCCCCCTCCACATATGACCTGCCTTGGGAGGAGTCATGCCTGACCCTAGTCTGGGGTTCCTGTGGAGGACCCACTGTGCGCCGCCAAAAGGGAGCATGTGGACCCTGTAGAGCAAGGCCCAGGGGGGAGGCCCTGCAGCTGCCCACTCTTGTGTCCCAATCCAGCTGGCAATGGGGGGGAACTCCAGGGCTGAAGGGGCTTTGGGGCACAGTTGCTGCTGCAGGTGGGGGCCTGTGGCCCAGCTAGTGCTGTCGGAGTGAGTCTGGGGCCCATGGCTGGACCAGAGGCCCTCAGGCCAGAGGCTGCAGTCCACAGCACTCCTGCCTCACCCCCAAAGCAGGCTTGTCTGGAGCAGACCAGCCAGTCTGGGGGCTGGGTGAGCAGGCTGACGGAGGTAAGCAGCAACACGCTGCTCAGGCCAGCCAGTGCCAGATTTCTTTTTGGAGTCACAGGGTTCCTCTTTAGGTGGAGGCTTCAGCCCCTAAAGCCCCTAACGTAATCTGCCCTGCCTGTCAAGGGGGCAGAGTGGAGCCCTTGTGTCCTGGCAGGATGTTCCCCAGACCTCCTGCCACCAGCTCTGGGATTACAGCACCTGCAGGCAGGGGAGCCACTGTCAGGGCGCCTGGATTCTATCGCTGGCTCTGGGAGAGGAGAGGGATCTAGTGGTTAGAGCAGGGGCTGGGCACCAAATGTGGCTTCTAGCCCAACCCAGGGATGGTTGCGCTCGCTCTGTGGGGAACATTGTGACACCCTTTCTCTGCTCCCGGCAGTACCTGGTGATGGAGTACTATGTGGGGGGCGACCTCCTAACGCTGCTGAGCAAATTCGAGGACTGCATCCCCCTGGACATGGCCCGCTTCTACCTGGCTGAGATGGTGATGGCGATCGACTCCGTGCACTGCATGGGCTATGTGCACAGGTGGGCGCTGGGTGGCGGCCCCTTGGATCTCAGCTGGTGCCGATCCACAGTGACATCCAGGGATTGGGGAGGGGATGCAGGAGGGGTAAGGGCAGCAGCTTCCCCAGGACTTGAAATTAGAAGGTGTGTGTGTGGGGGGGGGGTGTTGGGGATGCTCACTAAATTGATATAATACTGTTACCAGCTAACAACTGGGGGCTAGTTGGGAAATTCAGGGGGGTGTTAAGGAAATCTGTGGGGGGGGGGGTCTATCTCTCCTCAACAGCCTACCCCGTCCTGGCCTGGTGCTAGGAGCTGCCACTGTGCAGGCTGTGGTCACAAGCCAGTCAGTGTGGGGGGAGTTAAGGAGACAGCCCCCCCCCATCCTGGTCACAATGTAGCTCTGTCCCCTGCAGAGACATCAAACCCGACAACGTGCTGCTGGATCGCTGTGGGCACATCCACCTGGGTGACTTTGGTTCCTGCCTCAAGCTGCGGCCAGATGGCACGGTGAGTCCCATGGGTTCTGGCCAGCCCTAATGCTGAGGGGCTCAGGGGCCTGGAGCTGGTCTGGTGCTCTGCATGAGTCAGCCCAGGCAGCTCTGTCCTCCACTGTAGCACCAGAGATGGGGGCTCTGAAAGGGCCCCCACTGAACCTTCCCCACCCCTGGCAGATCTCCTCGTCAGTAGCAGTGGGAACCCCAGATTACCTTTCCCCCGAGATCCTGCAGGCCGTGGAGGATGGGACCCACTCATATGGCCCCGAATGTGATTGGTGGTCCCTGGGGGTCTTTGCCTATGAGATGTTCTTCGGTCACACACCCTTCTTCGCCGACTCGGTCGTGGAGACCTATGGCAAGATTGTACACTTCAAGGTAGGGGCAGGGGACAGCTGGGGGGGGCGGGGGGGGGGGGGGGAGGTCTCCCTTGGTCCCCACGCAGTGCCTGTGACCCCACCTCTGCCCCAGCCCTGCAACACCACCTTGGCCCCCTGCAGCCCTTCTTCGCCTCCAGCACCCTGCCTCGACTCTCCACCCCTGACCCTGCACTTCCTTCCCCACCCACAGCCCCCCAGTGTCACCTGTGGCTCCACTGATCCCCGATCCCCCATTTCAGGAGCACTTTAGCTTCCCGCTCTCAGAGCCGGACATCCCAGAGGAAGCCCGGGCTCTGATCCAAGGGCTGATCTGTCCGCGGGAAACACGGCTGGGCCGGAATGGGGTGCAGGATTTCCAGGAGCACCCCTTCTTTGCTGGCGTGGACTGGGAAGGGCTGCACACGTGCACCCCACCCTTTGTCCCCGAGTTCGCCAATGCCACCGACACCTCCAACTTCGACGTGGTGGACGACTGCCTGACGGACATGGTGAGCGGGGGCGGGGTACGTGACCTTTTATTTCTCAGCCCCCATTCGTGTCCCGCATGGCTGTTGCTCCCTCACCCCTCGGCAAGGCCCCCTGGCCCTTGGCCTTTCACCAGGACTGCCCCGATGTTCCTCAGGGTCCATGCCCCCCCAGTGACACTCAAACACTGCTATGGCAGAACATGCCCATGGCCCTGGTGTGGAGTCCTTTGGGCCTGGCATCAGCACGTCACATGCTGAGGCCTGCATCTCCATTTGGCTCTGGCCCCTGGCACTGCAAAACATCCCAAAAGTGATTGGAATCAGCCCTCTGAACATTGCCCCCACCCTTGGCTGGTGTGGAGGGCTCTGCCCCCCAGCCCCTGAAGTGTGGCTGGGGCACCCTGTGCTGTGGCTGTTCACTGTCCCTTCACCTGCTGCTCGGGCAAAAATAAAATCAGTTCCTAGCTCCCACTGTCCTTTTCTCAACTGAGCTGACAGCAAGCCCCTCACTTACCTGCTGCCACCTACCAGCCCACCACCTTTCTTCTGTCCCTGCTGGCCCTCCACCCCTACTGCCCCCTGCCTGCTCCCACATGCCCGCAGCTCGTGTGTTCGCATGGAGCCTGGCCTAGCTAACGCACCCAGCACAAAGAGGGCAGAGGGGGGTGCTGTGTGGGGCATGGCCTGGCACCAGCTGGGGCAGTGGGGCATTAGAGGGGGTGGCTGTGTGGGGAATGTCCCCCATGGGAAGAGGGTCCCCACAGCTAAGCCCCATCATGTCACCCCAGGAGACGCTGTCGGACGTCCTGGAGAGCGCCCCGCTGGGTGTACACCTGCCCTTTGTCGGCTTCTCCTACATCGGCGCCGCCCTCGAGTAAGGGGGTGCTTGGGCCCATTGGTGGGGGGGATGTTACGTCCCTGATGGAGGGTAATGGGGGGTTCCCCGTTTCTTGGGCCAGGACAGAGGGAGCCCTGGCTGGGCCTGAAGTGTGAGACATGGGGTACAGGGCCCTAGAGGGTTGAGGTGCTAAGGCTAGCCCTAGCAGGGCTGGAGGGGCAAGGAGATGGGAGGCTGGGCTGGCAGGGCTGTAGGATGAGGAGATGGTGGGGCTGGACTGCGGGAGTGAGGAGGTGGGGTGTAGGGCTGGCAGAGCTGTGGGGACAAGGAGGTTGGGGGGCAAGAGAAGCTGGGGCTCCAGGTGGGGCCATGAGAGTCTCCCTCCTTCAGACAGAGTGAGCCGGGGGAGAGGGGCCAAGACATTTCCATGGAGCTGGACTGCAACCAGAGTCCCCCCCTCACACGAGCAGACCCCCCCACTGCCCACTGAAGACCTGGTAAGAGGCTGCACTGGGGGCTGGGGGGGGGAATGAGAGGTTTCTTCCCATGGGGCATCCCCTGCCCAGGGGACACTAAGGTACCTACGACCCCTGGGTGCCCCCCCCACAGTGCTCTGAGTGCCCCTCACTCCCCAGCTCTGGGTGGGGGGCAGGGAGGGGGGGCTGTAGCCCCCCATTAGAGCTGAACCCAGGAGCCACCAAACATGCTCACCTCCAACTGTTGCCCCCCCCGCCCACTGAGAGCCCTCCTGCCCCAGCACCTGTCAACCTCAGCCCCTCCCACAGCTGCCCTCACACGACCAGACCTGCCAGCTGCCCAGTGGACAGAAGCTGAATCTTGCTGCCTTCCTGGAGCTGAGGACAGCATTTGAGTCGGAGCTGCAGGCACAGCAGGGGCTGCGCCAGGAACTCAGTACGGCTCAGGTGGCTAACCAGACTTTTGCCAGGTGAGGGGCAGGGACTTCTGGGCAGCCTGGGACTGTGGGAGGCTGGGACCCCTGGATTGTCTGGGATTGTGGGGGTTCAGGGATGTTGGGGACTGCCTAGGGCCCAGGAGGAGGTAGGGACCCTTGGGGCTGCTTTGGGCCATGGGGACAGCAGAGATCCTGGGAGGAGCAGGGGCCTGAGACTGCATGGGGGGTGGCTTTCCAATGCTGTCAGCACCGCCCATGTCCAGAGGGCTGTTGGGGGGGGAGAGTTTTGCTGGTTCTGGGGGCTCAGCCCCACTGAGCCCATCCTGCCCCCAGCCGCCTGCAGGAAGCTGAGAGTCGCAACCGGGAACTGGAAGCTCAGATCAAACGGTTGGAGGCACAAATCAAGGGAATGAAACTGCCTGGTGATGAAGGCAAGTGCCCCCCTCACCCACTGGCCCCATCCTCTGTGCCCTGGACTCCTCCCTGACCCCCAGAGCCTCCCCCTTGCCCCTAGGGCCTCCCCCTCCCTGTCCCCTGTGGCATCCCTTGCTCTACACCCTGTCCCTCTTCTTTCTGCCCCCCACTTGATTCCCTGCCCCCCAGGCCTGGCCTGAGCAAATCTGCCTGTGGCAGGCACCCTCTGGGGCTCTCGTGCCTGCCTTTTTTGGGGTGATGGGTGCTTTGTGCAGTGCCATATGGCTGTAACAGCTGCTCTGCCCTTCCCCAGAAGCAGTCACATCTCCATGCCAGCTGAGCATCCTGTAAAAAGACTGAGGCTGGAAGGGACCAGAGCTGAGCAGCACTGTAATTGGGTGGGGGGGCAGGAACCATGGCAGGAGCCCCTTGGCTGGCCCCACTGCAGGCCGGCTGGCAAGATCAGGCTAGCCTGGATATTTCCCTTTTGCCTGGGGTTCTGAGCGACCATCCAACAGTCTGGTCTGGCCCTGCCTACCTGACCAAGGCAGCCGAATTCCCCCCCCGGGAGGTTATGCACATGCTACTGACTGGTGCCCTTCCCCAGCCAGCCCCCATGAGGCAGCCTGTGTCCCCTGGCTTGGTGCCAGCCAGATGGACCCATCCCTGAGCTGGGGAGCTGCCAACCTTACATCAGGTCTCACAGGTGAAGGCATCTGTCCACCTCTGGCTGATTCTGCCTAGGTCATGGGCCATTGTGGGGCAGTGTGGCTGAGCATGGGATGTGGCTGGGGGGCATGATTGGTGCCCAGGCTTAGCACAGTGGTCTGGGGCCAGCATGCAATGGGGGTTGCCCCTACCCAGCTGGAAGGGGCATCCCACGGGGGGCACTGCTGCATGGCTGGAGCTCAGGCCGTGCACAGTCCCACCTCTCTCTTTTCCTTGCAGCTGCTGTGGGGCGGCCCCACGGCTACGCTGTCCCCTGCTGTGTGGAGAGCCCCACTGATGTAAGCCTGGCTGGGGGCACTGTCTGGGGGTGGAGCTGGGCTTGCCTGGAGCTCAGTCACAGCTACAATCCTACTGTGCCACACAGCACTCACGGCGGGTGGGTGTGGGTCATGCCAGGGACACGCACCCCAGAGCAGGTAGGGAGGGGGCTGCAAATGGCCAGGGCTGGTTACTGCACTCAGGGACCCTGGCCATGCTGGGGGTGTGCTCAGGAGCTGAGGGGTTCATGCCCACTTGTCCCAGGGCTGGGGATGGAGAGCAGGGCCTGGGAGGGGTGTTTGTAGGGCCTCTTTTGCCCCCACACACAGAGGGATGGGGGATGGACTGGATTGAATCCCCCTGTCTCCCCAGCTGGCTTTGCTGATCGGGGCATCTCTGCTTTCTCTTTCCAGCCAGGCGGCACCACGGCAGTGCAGCTCTGTGAATACCCGCTTGTGGTACCTCTGTACCGCCACTTGCTGCTCTTTTCTAGGGTATGTCCAGCCCCCCCCCCCC
>ML681972.1:5158351-5304885 GCA_007922195.1 Podocnemis expansa
GGGGGGACAAACGCCTGCAGCTGGCAGGCAGGGGAGAAACTGAGCTAAGTTTTGTCCCCTCCCACCTCAAATGAGTGGTGACCTGGTGCCTCAGCTGGCACAGGAGCAGGGTGGGTGGGGTCAGGCCACTTCAGGCAGGATGGCTGTGGCTCCTGAAGTGCCTCCACCACAGGATAGGAGTTGGACTTGACTCCAAGGAGGCAGGGCTCAGCACCCCCCCCAGAACAGGCAGCCCCTAGCAGCCACCATCAGACCTGGAAGGTAGCCCAGCCATCAGCTTGAGCCCCTCCCCACCCCTGCCATCAGCCCCCAGCTCCTTCATGCAGGGTTACAGTGCATGGCCAGGGTGTGGGGAGTGGGTATGGGCACTGATGAGACCTGGGGCCTTTCCCTTCCAGGGCACCAACTCTGATCCAGCCCAGGACTGACTGATTCTGGGAGCAGGAGACATGAGGCCTCTCCCTGCTAGGGGCACCAACTCCAATCTGGTCCCAGGTGGCGCAGTGGAATAATGGTGGGGACAACCCCAACTGCTGAACAGCCCCCATGGCCCTTGCTAATGGTACATTTCCCTCACAGGTTCCTAGGCCCTGCATCGCCACAGCGGGATACCTGCTGCTTTGTACCGGCGGCTTCGGCCTGGCAGCGCCTGGCCAGGGCCCAGGGAAACCGCCCTGAGCGAGGGCGGGTGCGTGCCCTGCTGCCCCCGCCCGCCATTGGTCTGTCAGAACTGCATGGGCGCCCTCCTGTCCTCCTCCCCAGGAGGCCATACACCCTGGAGCCAGCCAAAAGCGCAGCTGGGAATGCCTGGGGGCCAGTGCCCTGGGACTGTGGGCCGCACCCTGCCCCAAACCAGGCCATATGGCTGGGGCCCCTCCCGCCATCAGGGGAGCATCGCACCAGGCCCCTCTTCCCCCACCACCTAGCTTGGCTCCTGAACACTGGCTGGGGCCCTCCTCAATCCCCCAGCTTCCTGGCCTTCCCACAGAGGCCCTCTGCCTTCCCCTTCTGGATGGGGCAGACTACCCCTGCCCTTCTTGGCCCCAGCACTCCCTCCCAAGTAGCCCACCCAGCACCACATTCAGCAGCTGGGGAAACTGAAGAAGAGAGCGAGAAGTGACAAGGTCATACAGCAAGTTGGGGGATTGCAGCCAATAGAGCCGAGGTATTCTGGCTCCCAGCCCCACCTCCTGCACCCTGCCAGACACCAACTGCCCCCCCCCCTTCAACCTGGGGACAGAACCCAGGAGTTAAGCATCCAGCCCTGCTGTCTTTCTGCTCCAAGTCCTGGCCCCAAGACGCTGCCCAGCTGCATGTCCCCCACTGGGATGAAATGATGGGCGTGCCAGGCGGGGTACTCATCCTCCAACCACTGTTTCCTGGAACCCCAGCACCAGGGGCCCTGCTTGTGGCCAAAAGCCCCAGGTAGCCCCCCCCCCCCAACCACATTTGCCCCGATGATCCTGGGTCCTTGACACCAGCCTGGCCCCCCTGGTACCCATAGGCTGGGCAAAGTGCCCAGTGGAGGGGCTAGCTGGGAATTGCAGAGCCACAGCCGAGGGGGCTGGTTCCTATGGATGTCCTTCCATGTCCCCAAGTTGCGGCAAGATGGTCACAGCCAGGGAGGGGGCCTGGTGTCCTGCTCCTGCATAGTCCCAGCCCTGCCCACCCACCCTCGAGCCCCAAGGGCATCCTAGCTCCAGGCAGCACCAAGGAGGTTGAGCTGAGATTGAGTGCCTCCACCATGGGGACCCCCCCCCCCGAACACTAGTGCCAACCTGGCATGAACAATAGCGGCTGAATTTCTGTGGCTAAAGCCCCAGGCACATGCTGTTCCATGGTTCGCCATGAAGGGTGCCAGTGGACACCCCCAGCAACCACCTCAGCTAGTAATTTATTTCTAGTGTTTGCACACACACCCCCCAGCTGCCCCACCCCCCACCCCACTGGGCTCAGCCTGTCCCAGCCCTGTGCTCTGGAAGCTGAGTCTGGCAGAACTGCCAAGGACACTTTACCCCTGTTAATTTATAGTCCCCCACCCCCATATTTATTGGCCCTTGGGGCCAGCAGGGCCAAGCTTCAGCGACATGATGATGGAGCCAGCAGCGAGACTTTGTCTGAACTGTGGAGATGAAATAAACAACTGAGTGATTCCCTGCAGCAATGAAGCTTGGCACTATGAGCCAGCTGGGGCACAGATTGGCACCACCAGTCAGAGTGGGCAGCAGCCTGGGAGGAGCTGAGCCTTCACCCAGGCCCAGTCTGGGCTGTAGGGTGCTGGCACAGGCATGCTAGGAAGCCTGCTATGTGGCCCTTGCTGGCTCAGTCCTTGGGACTAGGTTCCTTGTCCAAAGCCCTGGCAGAGCCTGGGCATGCAGCCCCTTAGTGCACCAAAGATTCACACACACACACCCCCAATAGGGTTGTTGGGCTGGCCCAGAGTGCCTCCTATGGTAGAGCAGGAGGTGCTGTTTCAGCCCATTGGGCCTCAACAGCCGGGGGAGGAGGCGGGGGCTAAGTGCTGTGGCTGCTGGGGTTACATGCCAAAGCTGGGACCCTCAGCAAGTTGGCCAAGTGAGGTGGGTGGGTGGTGCTGAAGCTTCACTCAGGCCAAAGGGAGCCTGATGGGTGCTGGGCGGGGGGAGGCCCCTCCTTCCTTCCGCAAGGCCAAGGGCTGGCAGCTGGGAGGGGCGTTTCAGGGCCAGGCCCTTGGGTGTTATGGTGACAGCCAGGGCTGAGAGAGACACAGGAATGCAGCCCCCCCCCCATGGCACTCTAGCTCCACATGCTGCTTCTTTGCACCCTCCCCAATATATGTGCACCCTCCCCACCCATTATTTCCTGCACCCCTTGGCCATGTCACCCTGGCCCAGGGCACTGACACACCAGTGCAGGAATGCCTGTGTGAACAGCTCTCCAACAGTGCCCCAGCAAACAGCTCAGCTGGGCAGGACACTTGCCAGTCACTGTCGACGTGGGGCTGGATTGCAGTGTGCCCCAACCTCAGGATGGTGATGCTGGGGTAGCAGGGCAGGAGTGAGGCACACTGGCAGAGGCAGGAAGCTAGGGTTCATGTGCACATTTCACCCAGAGGCCTGGCCAAAGGGGCTGCAATTGCAGTGCCCACAGTAGCCACATTCAAACACTTCACAATTAGGCATAGTGCCAAATTAGTGCCAGAGCTGGCTGCCCTACTAGAAACAGCACCAAGTGCATCCCTGGCAACCTTCATCCCCTCCCTCAGGAACTGTAGGATGGGACCTGATCTCGGTCATACTGTGTCTGGGCAGTGCCCAGTGCTTCAGGGCCCTAATCTCATTTACCTTGTGTGCAGCTCCAGGCACATAAAGGCCCTGATCCTGGTTGGTATATGGCCTTGATGCATAGCGAGTTTCAATTGTGAGGTGGCCTGAGGGGACTACCTTTCCTCACCTCTCTACTGAGCAAGGAACATGCCCTATGTGTGGCTAACACCTCTGCTTAACATGCAGAAGGTCCTGGGTTCAATTCCTAGGGGGTTGGACTTGATGATCTCCTAAGGTCCCTTCCAGCCCTATGATTTGATTTGATTTGATTTGATATGTGCTCCCACTTGGTAAAGGCAGGTGCAGCAACACCTTACCTCCCCACTAGCTTTACCCTGGGTCCAGCCGGCGCAGACAGAGCAGAGACAGACTGAGGCAGTGGTGTGAAAATTGTTTCTTTAGTATAAATAAGTTTGCAGAACCAGGATTCCCTCCCATCAACACTCAGCCACAAGGGGACAGACAGAAGGGCAGCAGAATGCCAAGGCACCAAGGTACCCCATCCCTTGGGACCTGCCCCATGTGGGGCAGTCAGGGTGTGCAGGCTGCAGGGGGACATTCAGGGATGGACCCCCTGGGCCAGCAGCAGCAGGGCCAGCCAGTGCCTGGCCAAGGGTTGCATGCAGTGGAGGGGACCTCAGGACTAATGGTCTGTCTGGTTACACTCTCCTGTCTGTCCCAGCCATAAGTGGAGCATCCCAGAGACATGTTGCATTTGTGCACATTGCCAGGGGGCAGTGCGGAGAATTCCAGGCCTGGCCACCAAACAGCACATCTCTGGCAACCTGCCACCAGGGTGGGTGCTAGCAGATGTGGGGCTTTTATAGGCTAGCACCCATGTACAGGGTTGTTCCCCAGCCCAGGGTGCCGCTCTTGGGAAGAGGGTGAGCTGAGTGTGTGGGTGGCATGTCCAACCACAACAGGAGCTCAGGGCCCAGGCTTCATTCACAGATGCTCTGAATGGCAGCAGAGTTAGGCTGGGCCAAGAGCAGGGGCACCAACAGCTCCAGGCACAGCCAAAGCTGCAAGTGATGGGAGCTTGAGTAGTCATGTGAGGAGGCTGGTTATAGAGAGGCCAGCTCCCTCTGCAGGACACCATGGCTCAGCTCTGCCTGGGCACAAAGGAGATGCCCAGAGTGCGCCCGGTGCGGGTGTTGGCACAGCAGCCTCGCATTTCCCCAGCTCTTCATGGTTTGCTAGAAGGGAAGGGAGGGGACACATTTGCCAACCCACTGTCTGGGCTTTGGGCAGGAGGAGGGCACTAACCCCCAGCCCAGCACTCTCTGGCCAGCAGGGCTGAGGGCAATCAGTAGTATCATGGGCACAGAAGCCCTGTGGGGTGAAGACAGACAGCCCCCCGCCATCAACCACAAGAGCAAGCCCTGGCTCAGTCCAGACCAGCACAAGGATCTAGGACAGCAGCAAGTAGGGCTGGGGATGCTGGCGGAAACTTGACGCTATGTGGCAGCAGAGTGCCAGGCCTCCAGAACACACAGGCTGGCATCTGCTCTAGGTTGGCATCCCTTGGCAGAGGAAGTGCAGATAGTGCGGGCCCATAAGGGGCCTTCTGGCCACTTCAGCATGTAGTGGGGAAACTGAGGCAGCAGAAAGCTCCCAGCCCAGTCCACAGGGCAGCTGGCACCTCCAGCAGTTTGTTGTTGTGCAAAGGGAGGGCTCTAAGGAGATGGTCTCTGCCCCATCACACCAGGACTGGAAATCCAAAGCTTTAAATAGGGGCCAATAATACGTTAAGGGAGGAGGGCGCAGGCCCGCAAAGGCCTGTGCTCTGTAGACAAGTAGCTATATATTAAACCTCTGTTAGCGTCTCACCACCACAGAACGAGTCCAGCCACGCAGGGTCATTAGCGTTAAATAACAAGGACCTGGAGTCTGGGCAGTGATGGACGGCCAGGCAGGATGTTCCTGGGGTTATACCACAGTGCCACTGGGCGAGCTGCCATTCTGAGCGGAGAGGCTCTGGAAGGAAAGGGGAAATGGTCAGAATTGGCATGGTAGGTAGTCCACACACCCACACATGGGGAGCAAAGGGCTCCACAAGTCAGGATTTTGCACCCCTCAGGGCCCAGGACTCTCCAGTTTGAAGGCCAAGCCCCTTGCCAGGGACAGACACATGGACTGCTACTACCTACTGACCAGGGACCAGACTGCCAAAGGGGCTGAGGTGCCTGACTCTGCCTGGACCCAAGGGCACCTAACACCTGGGCAGGTCTGGGCCCATCTGCTTGGTTCCCTTTGAAGTGGGCACAGCTAGAAGGGCCCAGCTAGGTCTATGTGCCTTATTCCTGATCCCCAGTTAGAAAAGCATTCCCCATCCCACCCACACATGGGAGAGGGATTTCTCTACTTCCTATGTTCGTTTCAATTGTGAGGTCTTTGGGACAGAGATTGCCTCCACTGCAGCCAGCATGTGCCCTTGCACACCCCACCCCCATCTCTGTCAGGGTCTGTGCACCATCCAGCACAATGCCCACCCCCAAACCTCTGTCAGGGCCTGTTATGCACCAGCCAGCATAATGCTACTCACCCCCAGAAGGAGGGGCTGGTTGCCCAGAGCACACTGGAACTGCGATGCAAGTCAAGCTGCTCCAAGAGCCCTCTGTTCACAACTGGAAGATCACATGGGTCTAACAGGCAAGAAGTGGAGGGCTGCTCCCTCTGAACCCTGAGCATTTGGAGCTGTGGTTCCTGCCCCCTCTGTGCCCATTGTTTCCTTTCCCTATAGCACCACTGCCCCCACACATTACAGTCCCAGGGTCTGTTCTCAGACACCCAGGGGACACCTCACCCTTAGAGACAGCCGGGGGGTGGGGGGAGATTGCATGACTGCACACCACTGGCACAGAGAAAATAGCAGATAGGCTGGGGGCCAACAGTGTTACTGTCAAGGAAGGAGCCTTCAGGGAGGGGAATTGGACTTACGGCCCATCCCAGCACCAGAGCTGAGGGATCCTACCACTGACTGAAAGGGAGGCGCTTGGCTTGGTTCAGTTACCTTGTTCAGTAACCCCAGAAACCAAGACTGTAAAGCAAAAAGTGGAAAAGGGCACCTAGAAACCATCTTTCCATTGGGGGGAAGGGGAGGCACAGAGAAACAATCTCTCAAATTTGAAATAAATTTCTCCCACCTGAAACACGTGCCCTGCAAAAATCTCTGGGAGCACATTACATGGTGTCATCAGTAACCATGAAAGCCAGCTACCACCAGGGATTTGGCGCCAGCCTGTTCTAGAACTGCAGGGGGGCTGGACAGCTTATTTGTTACTAGAGTGACAGCACAGAAATGACCCTGCAGTGTTAACAAGCATAGGGCTGGGGCAGTTGGGCGGGGAGCTCCCCCAGAGACCTCTCTCTACAGCACTCAATCTAAAGATCAGTCACTTGCTCTTCAACCCCTCTGAAGAACCTGGCACCTGCCAGTCGGGAGGACAGGATGCTGTGCTAGCTGGGCATAGGCTGACTGGGCTGCGGGTCATTCCAGCCGAGAGCTGGGGAACCACCTTAACAAATGCATTAAGCTCAATTCCTCTCTGAAGAGTGGCTGGGATTCAGGGTCTCCCCTGGCAGGCATACAGATGCTTTCCCAGTCAGCTCCAGGGCCAAGGGAAATATTGCCACCCCACCCTAGAGCTTCTGGGGCTGGAGGACCCCATATGATGGAGCTGGGGGTTGCACAGGCAGCAGTGGAGCCAACGCAGGCAGAATCTCTGTCGCTGGAGATGACAGGAGACACCAAGTGCACCCAGTTCCACTTGCCACACCATGGAGAAGCTTTTAGGCTGGCCATGGGGATCAAATACCATTGGGGAGCCTTTGTTTCCAAGCCCACTTGTGCAGGAGCCCTAGCACAGAAAGGTGTGGAACTGAGGGGTGCTCTCTACAGGCTTCAGGGCTAGATGAGTTGCAGGCTCTTCTGAACAAGCCCCTGGAATAACTTCTATCAAGTTGCAGATACACCAGCAGCTGGGACACCTCGGGACTAGGAAATCTGGGTGAAATTAGTGCTGGGTTGGCAGCTCTGAAGCCCATCATGTATTCCCAGGGGAGGGCTCCCACGTCCCAGCCAGCCTGAGAACAGGTCTGTCACTCAGGCTGTCCTCCACCCCACTAGCTTTTTAAATGCAGATGCCATGCACACAATCCCAGAGCACAGAGGGGCCAGATGGCCAGGGGCTACTAGCCCTGAACTCAGGGCTGGGGCAATGGCTTTCTCCCCCTTCCCACTTCCCCAGGACGGTGACTATCTAGGATGTGGCAAAGCCAAGGGTGCACTCTGATCCCCTGCAGTCGGTTTCAGGGAGAACTGGCCGCAGCCCATGGGACTGTGGGACTTTAGTGTTTACAAGAGTCCATAAGACCCCTCAGCCACATGATTCAGAGCTCTCTCCTGGACACAGTGTGCCCAAGGGGCCAGAAAGTCAGGCTGGGGGATGGCATGGGGCAAATTAAGAACTTCAAGAGGGCAGCTGAGGTGGCAGGCCCTGCTGGGCCCACTAGCTCTGATGCCATCCCTGACACCTGGCAGAGTCAGGGCACATAGGTTGGGCCTGCTGCATCATGAGACTGACCAGCCTTAATTCCTGGCAGGCACATTAGGCCTTCACTCACCAGCTACAATCACTATACGGATGGCTGGAAAGGGGCAGCCCCTCCCACCTTCCACCTGGAGCTGGCAGGGACTGGAAGGGAATATGCGATGTGGGCTCAACATGCTGCAGGACATCACTTCCATGTGACCCAAGCTAGCAGGGGTCATGCCAAGCACATGAACAGCTGTGTGGCTGCCATGGCTCTAGTGGAGATTGGGCTGGCCACCTGAGCTTAAGTACAGGAGGGCTCGGTCCAAGCAGAGAACCTCTCTCTCCCAGATCCACAACACCCACACAGCTCATTTTAGCATGCTAGCAGTGTGGGCAGCTGCGCGCTCCTGTGCCAGAACCCATGTGAGGCTGGGTCAGCCAGCCAGGGAACCTCTAGGCATCCACAATTCCACACGCGTGTGCTTCAAGGGGGGGGGGAAGAGGGGAGACACCCCTCAGAAGCCTGGCCTCCCACCACAAAAATCACCAGACCAGCTTCTAACTCCTGAGATTTGTTTACGGTAAGAAGCCTGAGCTAAGCCACTTGGAGTCATCTGCTTCACATTTGTTAACATTTCCCAGTAACAAGGGTGAGACACTTGCTCTTATTTTAAGTGGGATCCTCAGATCATCATGAGGCTCCAGCAGCAGGGGCTTCACTAGCTGTTTTAAATTAGGATGGGCTGGTTTTCTAAAGTAGCAGCTCTGGTCCCAGCAGGAGCTAATTCAGGGCCCTCCTCAGCCTGTCACAGGGCTCAGACTAGGGATCACTGGTTCTTCCATCCTCAGCCTGTAAGTTCAAATATGGCGAGAGCTGGCCCCATGAAGGGTGCCCTGTGCGTGGTATAGAACAGCCTGAGAAAAGGGGGGTTCATATTGCATCTGAGAACAGGGAGAGCGGCAGCATGTTCCTGTGACCTTTCCCAGCAGCCCAGGAAGGCAGGTGCCCCATTTGTTGGGTGTGTGAGGAGTGGGAAAAGAAAGTGACTAGGCTGGCTGCACAGCAAGGTGACAGGCAGAACTCCAGCCAGTCCAAGGGAGTGATGATGGATCTAGAAAAGAGCAACATGTGGCAGATCTCAGAAACAGAGCTGCATCCTTAAAGCCATGCAGCCTCCCCACCTTCCATTCTCTCAGTTGCTTACTCTCTGAAGGATTTCCACCCCACCAAACAAGAGTGATCTCAGCCCTGTCAAGGGCAGACACACAGAGGAGGCCTCACTGCTCTGACAGCGGGGCACAGAGAACGTCCCGCATCTTTCCCAAAAGCTGCAGGGAGTGTGAGGGCAGAACCATGCAAGGCTGAATGCGAGAGAAGTGGGCTCCGAAGGTCTATCTCAGCAACCCACAAGAGGCCCTTTCGAAAAAGGATGTCAAAGCAGGATCGCCCCCAGCCTTGGCACCCAATCACTGTTCCCCCCCAAGGCTTGGGAGGCAGGGCTGTGCTGCCCCTTCAAAAGAGAGCCACTCTGGAAGCAGAGGAAGCAACTTACCCCCAAGGATAAAACCAAACAAACAGGTCAGCAGCAGAGACAAGAATCGCCTGGGACAGCAGCATCCCTGGAATGAAGGCTGAGACTGGCTGGCTAACAGCAGATTTTTTTTAAAGAGCTCTAAAATCCACTAGCTCACTCTGTCCGTCTGGAAGGTTGCTGGACCTCATGCAGGGGACACACACTCAGAGAACCCCCAGAATGAGGGCCCAAGGGGAGCACCTTAGGACAGTGGTTCCCAAACAGTGTGCCAGGACACACTGGTGTGCCATGGCAACACCCAAAGTGCACCGCAAGCATCCCTGAGAGCTGGAGTTAAAAGTTCCCTCCCTGCTCAGCCCAGCCATGTGGGCTGTGCAGGGCTGGGAAAAGTCAGAGTTCAAAGTAAGAGGGAAGGCACTGGAACACAGTTCTGTGGCCCCCTATTTTTAGGCAGGCAGCCTTCTGGCTCCCCTAAAAATAGAAGAAGGCACCAGAACATGGAGTTCCAGGGGTCCCCCTAAAAATGGCAGGAGTAGCTGGAAGGCAGCGTTCTGGTGGCTCCGCCTTAGGCCCAGCCAGCAGAGAGCTGCAGGAGGCTGGGAGTGTGTGAATCTCCCCCTGCAGGGTGGAGCAGCTTGTGTCAGGCAGCCTGCAAACAGCCTGGGTAAGGGCTTTGGGGGAGGGAGGGCTGCTGCGGGTTGTGGGGGGCAGGTGTGTGTGTGTGTAGCAGAGGTGGGTGGGAGTGGATGTGTAGCAGAGGGTGTGTAGCTGGGGTTGTGGGGTGGCTGTCTGGTTGCGGAGGTGTGTAGCTGGGGGGTGGGGTGGCTGGGGGGGGCGTGTAGCTAGAGGCCTTGTTCTGGTCCTTGCAGTGATGGGAGGGTCCATCACAGGCATCGAAGGTTGGGGGAGGGGAGGACGAGACCTGCTGGGGTGGGAGAAGCAGTGGGGTGAGGATTTGCCCTGGGTGGCAGGGAGCTACTGTGGAGAAGGGGGAAGTGGGTGCTGCTCCATGCACCCCTACCCTATCTTCCCACTCCCCAGGTTCCACCGTCCTCCCACAAAACCACTCTTGTTCTCCCTTCCTCTCTCCTTTCTTGCCACCCTTGTGCCATTCCCCACATGGCTGCCCTTGTCCTCTTTTGCCACCCCTGCCCTGCTCTGCTCGCCACATTCACTCCTGCCACTGCACATAACTCCTGACCTCCCGTTTTGCCACCCCTGCTCTGCTACCCCTACTACTCTACACAGGAGCATTTCCGAAACAGTGTGCCATGGTTCATGAATATTCATAAGTAATTTAAGTTAATTTGAATATTCATTAGTTTTTTTAATGGTGGTGTGCCTCGAAAAATTTGAAGGTATCAAGGTGTGCCAGAGCAGAGAAAAGGTTGGGAACCACTGCCTTAGGTGGTCTGAGCACAGATGTGAGTGAGGTGCTCGAGTCAAGCTCTGGCATACCTGGTGGTCATAAGCAGCCCTAGACAGGATTGCTTCCTGAAGCACTGAGCTGCCATGTGTTGGGGTGGAAGGGGACCCCTGTAGACAAAATCCTTAGAGCCATTGGCCAAGCTAGCTGGTCTTTGACTAGGTCAGGGATCAGCAACCCAAAAAATAAGAACAATCATTTTAAAAGATTCCTTCAAAAGCCAAGTGTTTTGAGAGTCACAGTGGGTTTAGTCTTCTGGTGGAGGGAGCTGGGCCAGGGTGCCTGCTGCAGGGTCCCCTAGTGGGGGAGAAACCTGGAAGCAGGTGCGGACTCCCCTCTGCAGGTCCCCCAGTGGTGAGGGGAAGCCTGAAGCCCGGCATGGGCCACTCACAAGGTTCCCTGGTAGCAGGTGGCCTACAGCCAGGAGCAGGCTGCCCGTAGGGCTCCCCAGTGGTAGTTGGAAGGGAAGGGGGGCAAAGCCACAAGGGGCAAGTCAAAGAATCACATGCAACTCCACAGCCACAGGTTGCAGACCGCTGGTTGAGGTCCAGCAAATAGCTTAACTCTGGCTCAAAGAGCTCTGGGGCAACGAAGAAACATTAGAGTCCAGCTTGCACTCCCTGTTCCCATAACTAGACCTCACCCTGCAGGAAGTCAGGGACAGGGCACAGAAACCTTGACACTCAGGCATTCCCCACTCCAACCACTATTCCCCCCCCCCAAGAGGTGGGAGTAGAACCCAGGGGTCCTGATGCCCACAAATTTGTTTCCTGCTGCCCCAAATGCCCTCCTGGGTCCAACAGCCCAAACCTTTAGCCTTTCCCCCCCTTTAGTTCCACAGCCCTGGCCCCTCTGCTCAATGCACTGCTTGCATACACATGTGCCCATGACTTTGGAGGAGCCTGCCAAGGGGATGCAGAAATCACTCTGGGATCAGAAACTTCCCTGCCCTGGGCAATGCCGCCCCACCATATCCCCGAGCTGGACTTACAGCTTTCCCAGGCCTGGCCCAGGTACAGATGAGCCCCTCCTGGCAGGCAGTTATGATACAGTCCTCCAGGAAGAGCAGCACGGTGAGCCGCTCGTGGGCTATCTTCTTGCAGACCAGGGGCTCCAGCAGGGGCACCTCATTGATGCGGGGACACAGGGCTGTGCCCAGGACCTTGGCCGTGTCCAGCTTGCTCCGGGGTGCCCCATTGATCTTGTCGTTGCTTTTGCTGATGTTGCCCAGGCTGTGGTAGCGCTTGTGCTCCTTCTCTGCATTCTTGTCCCTGCGCTCCTGCAGGGTGAGCGTGGCGAATTTGCCAATGCTGAAGGGCACGGCACTGTCTGCCACATGGCTCTTGGTGGCACCTGTGACAGTTGGATGGGGCAGGCTGTTGGAGCGTGAGAGCGAGCGGGGCAGGATGGAACCCCCGCTGCTGCCCCCCGGCTCCCCAGCCAGGATGCTCCCACCACTCACTGAGGAGGGGATGCCGGTGCTGAAGGTATTGGTGAGCGTCCGGGTACGCGAGAGCGGGTGATGGGGGTACAGCACGTCCTCAGTCAGGTCCCACAGGCAGAAGTGAGTGTCCTGGCCAGCCGAGCCGAAGCGATATGTCACTGAGGGGGAGCTCTTGGTGCTGTGTTTGGAGAGGCGGGACAGGGTACTGCTAGTCCGCACCCGGCCAAAGTGGGCCGGCTCTGGGGGCTCCTCATCACTGCCGCTAAGCTCTGGTGGCTCCTCTTCTTCCACACTGCTGGTGTACGGGTCGAAGGCCACTGCGTTGACCCAGGACTTGTGCCCATGCCCTCTGGCAATGACCCGGCCTTCGGCAAAGGACCAAACAGTGACCAGGTCATCCTCACCACCGGTGACAACATAGCGCCCGTCAGGGCTCCAGCAGACACACAGCAGCCCCCCAAAGTAGCTCTTCATCATGCCCTGCAGCAGCATGGAGTCAAAGTGGAAGACACGGAGGCAGCCATCCTGGCTGACACAGGCCAGGTAGCGGCCGTCGGGAGAGAAGGCGAACTCGTTAAGGGCCCCCTCACCCACCGCCCACTTCACCAGCGGGTTACGGGCACTTTTGCTCTTGCAGGCGTAGACGGTGAAACCCTCACCCTGCTTCAAGAGGGAGTACTGGGGGGAGGCCGAGCCACATGGGTGCTCTACGTTGTACAGGTACAGATGCCCACTGGCGTGGGAGGCCAGGAAGAGACTCTCTGTCTCTGGAATCCACTTCAGAAAGGTCACCTTCGTCTTGTCAATGAGCCTCTGGGGCAATGGGAAACAGAGGGCAGGGATCAGATTGAAACAGCATCCGCCAACAGACCTTCCCCAGGGCACAGAGGGGAACTTGGGGTCTGTGGCCTGTCCAGTCCTTAGGCCTCTCCTCTGGGGCTGGCTGTGACAACAGCTTGTGATGTGGCCTGCTGGGCTATGGACTGAGAACTCCCCAACTCATTTCATACTGGCCAACAAAAAAATGACAACTGCATCCCAAAATGAACTGGATCTGAACTGGGAACTTTCAGGTGGAAGGGCCTGTATCCCTCAGAGCCCTTTTGCCTCACCACTGACCCTTCACTAAGGGCTTACTGTGCCACGCAAATTGCAGCCAAAGAAATGTGCCATCTTCACCTGGAAATCCTTACAGGCTGGGAAGTGTTTGCTAGCCAAGAGCACTCTGAGAGCCCTGCCAAGCAAACTCCAGCAGCAAAGGGCATCAAAAATGAGTGTAGCTGTAAAGTTCCCTGCTGGTTGCTGCTGCTACCTGGGTTATTGCAGGTAAGTGACAGGATGGTTAATAATGCCAGGCTCCCCACCACTGCACAGTGCCCCTCAAAAACACACAGGCCCAGTAATGAATCAGAGGGGAGAGAACTGCTGATCAGACCCTCCCCCAGTACCTCTGAGGTCTCCCATCCCAACATTGGGCACCTCAGCCCTGCTTAGCTTGTGAAATTCAACGCCTGTGTCATGACCGCATGGCAGTGTTCTCTAGCAAGCCCTATGGCCAATCTGGGGGCAGCGTGGCAGGGATCCAAGCAAAGCCTCACTACAGGAGGCTTGCAGTGGCATGATTGCAATGATCGGGGCACGTCCCAAGACCCATCTGGGATACAGCACAGCTCAGCGGGGCGAGCTAAGGAAGGAGCAAAACACTCAGCAGCAGTGGGGATCTCACCTCCTCATTGAACAACTTGCTGGCATCCTTCTTGATAAGATCCAGGTACTGGACCTGGCCAGCAGAGAAGCCCACCAGCAGTGAGATGCTGTCAGTGGCAGCCGTGAACTGGTTGAAGTCGTGGCAGGTGGGCTGTGTGCCTTTGTAGATGCGCTTGTCGATGGGCTTGTTCAGATCGAGGGACTGGAAGGGAATTCAATAACATCAGAGAGTGAGAAGCCACTGGCTTTGAAAGAAGAAATGTCAGTTATCTGTCCCCTTTGCTCTCCGTCCTTTGCAGACTGGATCTAGAGAGCAACTTGGACCCTGAACCTGAGAGATTCCAGCACCCTGTGTGCAAAACACACGCGATGGGTCCCTGAGGTGAAAGGGGATATTGCTGCTCTGCCTGTTCAGCATCCTAATGCCAAGGGCCTCAGAAGTGTGGCTAGAAAGAGGTTACTGATGGGCAGCCATTCCCTCCCAGGTCAAACCTGTCCTGCTTATTTTACAGATGAAGAAACTCAGGTAAAGAAGGGAAGTGACTTTTCTAGTGTCAACAAATGACAGAGCCAGGAACAGAACACAGGAATCCTAATTCCCAGCCCCTTCCTGCTCCTGCTACTGGACCCTACTCCCCAACCACACCAAGGGGATGGAAGGAGGAATCACAGTTCTTGGCCCCTTTCTGCCTGAACTACTAGACCCCTCTTTCCCACCCAATCATAACCACTGTTGAAGTGACTATGACAGTGACTTACAACCAGCTCTTCATAACTGTCACACACTTCCTCCTCCCAGTGCATTTTCAGTCAGCTTGCCATATTTCAAGTCTTAAACAACCAAGGGTTCACTGCTCGTACATTTACCTTCCCATCTCGAGTGACATCACATTGTTGCAAAGAGCCAAACAGCTTCCTAACTGTTTCACAATCCCTAGGAGTACCCAATTACATTTAACCCCCAGAATACCTCTCCACAGCCACCCACCCACCTAAACCCTCACAATATCCTAAACAAACCTTCTAAAGAAGGCCCAAACTTTCTCCTTCTGAGAAGTTTTGTCCCACCTCCCCCATGGGAGAATCGAGATGGGCACTGTGAGGGCTCTGAAGTGGGAAGATGCCAATCATGTAAGTGCTAGTCAGAGGCAGTCTCCCTTAGTTGTGCTAGTGAAAGATGTGGAATCTGTGTGTTCCCAATGTCAGCTGAGAGGCTAAATTCAAGTGTACAGTCATATTATTTCTTTGAAGCATGTGCTCACCCATCATCCTGCATGAACAGCCATAGCCTACACATTATCACCCTCTGCAAACACCGTCAAGGATACCGCATCATCAAATGTACTTTGATTGGTCAGGCACGGTAACTCAGACCACAGTCCAGCCCCAACTGCCGAGAGCTCTCTGGGAACAGGCCCAGCCCCCTATCTTTGACAACACCCTCTGGATCAACTAAAAGCTCAGAGCTCTAAAATCAGCAAGCACTGAGGGTTCGTAGGTGGCTAGCTACCCCCAAGTACTGCTGCGCTAATGCTTGCACTCAGTGTATCTCACAGCTGTGCCAGAGGGCTGGCAACAGAAAGACTTTCTGCAGCAACATCTCTGCTGCTCGACCTTGTGGAAATGGGGGCTGTAGAGCAGTGCAGGGAGACACAGCGTGATGCAGCAGGCTGCCATCCAGCACAAACAGAGAATAAGCCAGTGTAGCTTGTTTGTGCAGCTGTTTGAAAGCTGCAGCACAGGGGGAAGTCCCAAGTGAACAGGACAAACGCCTGTTGCTGCTGTGTCTGGACTTCACCAGAGCTCCACAGCTCACTCTGCCCTAGACACAAGCCACACATCTCACGATGCATTAGCACTGGGGTCTCTGCTGCCTGTCCCTCTGGGGCCTCCAACCACCCCTTCACCTCTGGTATCCCACCCCCACATGTTCCCGTTATTGTCCAAGAGCTTAGCCCCCTCCCTGGGGAAGGATCCCCACCTGGAGCCCCCACTTTCCTCTCCTCTCCAGTCTCAAGGACCCCTTCTCCTGCCTCCCACTGGAGTCCTCACAAACCTCAAGATTCCCCTTCCATTTCTGCAGACCCCCTCCATGCTTCCTCCTGGAAGGAACTTTCTCCCTTCCCTCCAGTTTTACTGTTCGCAGCACCCCTAATCCCAAGTATCTACATGCCGCCCCCAAAACTCCCCTCCCTCTCTAGGCTCCAAACCATCTCAGGGGTCCCCCCAACTTCCCTGCACCCTGCCAAAGTCCTTCAATCCCTCCCTCCAACTGCCCCCTCATCCCTTGACCCCGACTGTCGCTAAAGTCGGGTAGGCTTGACCAAAAGCCTGGGAAAGGGCTGCCGGGGCTGAGGGTGGAGCGGGGAAGGGGACCCGAGGCAACGGAGCTATGGGGGCTCCCCACCCAGCCCGCCACTGGGGCTCCCCTAGGCCCTTCCCCCTCACCCGCTTGGCGCCGCGCCCGCCAGGGCCGGGCCCGCAGCCCGAGTAGAAGTAGAGCTCCCGGCCCAGGTTGCAGCAGAGGCGGCTGCGCTCGGCGGACTCGCCCGGCTCGGCGGACTCGGCGCCCTCGGGGCCGGACGGCAGGAGCCGCACCATGGAGAGTCGCACAGGGGGCAGCGCGGCGGGGGCGGCGGGGCCGGGCGGGGAAGGGCCCCCGGGGGCGGGCGCGGCGGGCCCCCCCCCCGGCTGCGGGGCTCGGGTCCGGGCGGCGCCAGGAGCCGGTAGGAGCCTTCGCGGGTCCGGAACTGGCTCTTCAGCTCGGGGGGGCAGCGCGGGGGGCCCGTCCGGGGCCGCGGCCGCCGCCATCTTCCCGCCGGAAGCCACCTCTGACCCCGCCGGAAGCGGGGCGCTAGCAACGCGGTCGGGGTCCATGGCAACCGCACAGCGCGAGCGTGTCCCCCTCCCAGCCAGGCTCCGCCCCTGCGCGGGAGGCGGGGCTGCATCCCAGCGTTCTAGGCTCAGTCCTCCAGAGGCCCCGCCTAGTGCCCCTCCCCCGCCACGGAGCCCCGCCAGTCACCCTGGGCTGCAGTGCTGAGCGATGTTTCCGTAGGCGGTGTGCGCAGGCAGTTTCTTTGTGTGCACAAAAACATTTCTTTGTGAGCACCAATATTAGCACTATTGAATGTTTTTGTGCACACTTTATTTTGGTGTGTGTGCAGGTTTCATGACCTGTGTGTGTGAGCACATGCACACAGCTTAGAGGGAACAGTGGTGCTGAGCCCCAGATTAGAGACTCCCCAACATCCCCACCCCCGACCGACCTCCCCAATAGCCGTGTCCGCACCACTAACCCCCCACCTTCCGCCCTCCCACTAGGAGCCACCCAGTGCTCTCGAGCTCCCCAAATCAGAGACCTCTCATAACCTCAGTTCCCCTCTCCCTGCCCTCTTCTCCAACCCTCCTGTGCTGATCCCCTGTGTGATGCTGTCTGGTTTTAGGGGAGTGCTTATGACAGCTTTCATATAAATATTTCATATTTGCAATAATCCCTATGTTTTTGTAAGCCATGTTTGTGTAACCCCTGTGGGGACTTAAAGGAGCATGGTTCCTTTAAATCTTTGCCCTGTGGGAGAGGGACTGGTTGTTCAGGAAAGAGGGTGTGGAGCTGAGGAGAGGGGCTGCAGGCAGAGCCCGGGGAAGAAGGGGGACAGAAAGAAGCAGCAGAGAGAGAGAGAGGCCCTTCCTGAAGCCAGGGAGGACAGAGCAGCTGACCTGGGGCGCCAGGCCAGCACCCACAGAAGGACACTGTGCTGGGGAGAGTTGCCCAAGGACAGAGCAGCAACCAGTGACTGGCCATCTGGAGCCTTGGGGCCATGAGTACAGTAGTTAGTTACATGGGGAGGGTGTCACTCTGGGGTCGCAGAAAGCGGCAGAAGAGGCATCAGAGGGTTTTTGCTGGGAAAGTGGTGGTGCCAAAGACTAGGAATTGCTGGACTGAACACTGGACTGGAGCTGTGCTGGGGCTCCTGAACTCACGGTGCAGAGACAGAGCTCATGTCTGCCTCCAGCCTGCTGCACTGTTGGGCCTTACAGGGCCTTGTGTTAGCTGTTACTCTGTGTTACTGCTGCCCCATCTCCCCTGTTGGTCTCTCCTTTGCAACTCTGTAAATAAACCTTCCCCATTCCCATAATCTCTGCACTATCCCAGTGTGTGTGTGGTGACTCTGGGGGTTTTGGAACAGATGCTGCTGGGGCTAAAGGGGCTCTCCCTGCTGTGTCCCCACGCACGCCCTCCCCTGGCCAGAGCTGCCTGCAAGACACTCTATCTGGCCATGTGGGTGTTATATTTGGTACCAATAGAAAAGTTGTAATCAGCTAGGAATGATTCTATGGTTTATATCAGGGGTTGGCAACCTTTGCCGACCCCTGCACCATTCCTTCCTTTCTGACCCTGAGTTAGTGCCCGTGGCCACCTTCGCTGAAGAAATAGGATGGTGCCTGAAAATTCGGTGGTGGCCATGGCTGTGGGTAGGGAGGTGCTTCCCAGGCATGCCATGGAAAGAAGTGGCTCCTCTTGGGACTCTCCACGCAAGCCAGAGAAAGAAGCTGCCCCAAGTGGCTCGTTTTGACTGTGGCATGCTGCAGAAAGGAGCTGTTCCCAGCAACTTCTTCCCCTGGCATGGGTATGACAAGGACATCCTGTGCCCCAACCATACCCAAAAGAAGCCACCCAGAGTGGCTTTCAGTGGCAGGAGCGGCAGTTTCTGTGGCACCACAAAGGGTGGCATGTGCCAATCTGAATGAATTTTGGTGGCACTGTTGGCACATGTGCCGGGGGTTACCTACCCCTGGTTTATATGTAGGTGTCATAGCTGTATTAGAAGTTAGGAATAGGTATGTTCTATTTGTGGTCCTGCCCTCACTGGTGGGTGGCCTCTCTCCCCCACTGGTGGGCGGCTTCCAGATCCGTGGTCAGAGCTGAAAGCGGGGGAGCCGACCCACTCCACTCCCCTCCAGCCCTGCCCAGCAGGGGGAAGGGCCAGCAGGGGGCTGGGAGCCATGTGCAGCGATTTCTGCTGGCCTGGAGCCACAGCAAGTGGCTCATTCCACCCAGCCACACAGTGCTGGGGGAGTGGAGCCAGCAGGGAAGCCTAAGTGGCACCACATGCTGCTGAGGCTTGGACTCCATGCCACTTTTGGCATGGATGCTGGGGGTTGCCGACCCCTGACCTAGGGAGAAATCTGTTCTGTGGGTCACTCACACTGATCATGTGACTCAACTCCAATTTGGTTTGCATAAAGCTCCACACAGCATGAGGAAGGCCAGAGGTGATTAAAGGCAGCAGCCCTATCTCCATTTTGTCTTCAATCTCCAATCTACAACCAACACCCACCTCTGGAACTATTCTGCTGTAATTGAATGAGGGACTGAGACCCGCCCAGGTGCTGGGTGTCTACCAGAGGAATTGGACTGACCTGTAAACTCCAAATTCTTCAATGACTCGCTTTATATGGACTTTAAACCATCTGTATGTATGTGATTTACTTTGACCCGTTAACATCTCTCATTTTATTTCTTTTCTTTTTATATTAAACTTTTAGTTGTAGTTACTAAAGGATTGGCTGGCAGGATGGTATTTTGGGTAAGATCCAAGCCTATATTGTTCTGGGTGAAGTGGCTGGACCTTTGGGGTCAGGGGAACCTACATCTTTAAGAGACCCAGTGGCTAGGTGGAAGACCGGAGGAGCTAATGTGTCATAAAGGGGGCTGTTTCTATTTTGTTATGTTTCGTGTTGACTGGTGTGAGGAATCAAAAGCATGTTTTGTTACTGTCTGGGAGACTGGTTCAAGTACCATCTGTCAGTGGTTTGGGGGTTTGGTCCCAAGTTTTGCAGCTTGCCCTGAGTTTGGCACATTCAGGTTATCCCAGGAAGCCCAGGTCACACCCTGTACCCCCCAACTTCCCCACCACTAACCCCAATATCCCCATCACTGCCCCTAACCTTCCCATTCCCAAACTCCTCCAACTCAGTGGCCCCCTATATTCACACATCAGGGACTCTCCAACCCAGTGATTCCCATCTCATTATGATCCCTTCTCCCCCAACCCTGTTCTGCCCCCACTTGGCCACTTCCCCGACTTAGTTGTTATAGGGATGGTAAGATCAAGACAGATATTCAAGGGCTGTTGATCCTCATGCTTTAAGATAGGTGGAGTTGGGGGGTCAGGCAGGAACCCCCAGACATACACTAAGCACAGTATGGCTGTCTTAGCCTCACCCACTATTCTGTAACTGCTCCAGGCCTGACACACTCATGGCACCCAGCACACTGCCATACTAGGGCAGGCCTGTGCATTGCAGCAATGGAAGCAGGACCCTGCCTGTCACTAAAAGCACAAGGCTGCATGTACCATTGGGGTGCAAGCAATGCACTCCATGGCAACTATGCTAAATAAGTTTGCTAAAGGCACAGAACATAGCTTTGCTACAGGGCCTGGGAGACCTCAGACAAGGGACACATCATTGGCATTGAAGGCAAGACCTGTTATTAGGGTGAGGAAAGAGGACCCCCCCAGGCCAGCCTGACACTGGGACCCAGCCCATGGACTCTGGGAGCTGCAGTAGCCAGCACAGAGGGAAGCAAGTGGCAGTTGCTTTGGGCATATCAACAAAGGATCTCCAAGCACCTCAAGGAGTGGAGTGGAAGAATAACAGGAGGTGAGGAATCAGCCTCTACTAAAGCTAGGAGCCAGCTGTGGCCTGTTATGCTTTTACTTTGTTTGCAACCAGCTTGTCGCTAGGGGTTCCGATAACCATCACTGCCCATTCTTAACCCCCAACCCCAGTTACAGCACGCGTCGCTAGAGGAAAGAGAGCCAGGAGCTGCAGCTGGGCCAGCCGGCTGGCCTGTGTGGGAGCTTCTTGGAGCCAGCTGCATTAGAATCTCACCTAAGGAAATTGGGGGCTGGGGGAATGACCACAAGGTACCTGAAGTAGTGGCTGTAGAAGCTGGGGGGGGGGGGGTTGGCTAACCTGCTGGCAGCAGCAAATTGCTCTAGCAATAGAGCCCTGCAGAGGGCCAAGGTAACTCAGTTTGGGACATGCCAAGAAAACCTGGGGCCCCATCCCTTCTCTCTCTCACCACAGCCACACCCTTGGCTGTACGGCCCTCGAGGTAAAAAGCACAGGGCATGGACACAGCCTAGCCCACTCCAAACAGCGAGCCATGGCTGCTGGCACAGCTCCGGTTGGGCACAACAGGGTGGAGTATTGGGGAAGGAAGACAAGGAGACTGTTTCCAGCATCTCACTGCCCTGGATACCAGGCTAGAGGGGACTCATCCATTCACACTGGTGGCTGGGCAAGGGTACAGGGAGGGCCTGAGTCAAAGACCCAGCCAATATTCCCTCAAAGGTCTGGAGGCTTGTGTGCAAAATTTTCAATCCATGTGCAAAACTTTTTCTGAATAAAGTTTTTGTGCAAATTCACATGACAAACTATTGAAAAATATACAATGAAAAATTAATAAAATTTATTTAAAATTGTTTTTTATTACAATACAATATTTAGAGTAGGGCTCTCAAACTCAAATCAACACAAGGGCCGCAAGAGGACTAGTATGTTGGCCTGCGGACCACAACACTGAAACCTCCTTATACAAATAGAGACAATGATAATGTAATTGTGGGCTGCAGGAAATAACTTTAGGGGCCACATGCAGCCCTTAGATCATGAGTTTGAGACCCCCGATTTAGAGGAAAAGCAAGGAATTTACCACACTTATCAATGTGACACCCTGAACAAACACCTCACTTCCTAACAAACACATTTTTTCAGTTTGGATCAATCTTTACTTAATTTAATAACTAATTTGGAACCCAAATATTTTCTCCAAGTCTTCTGAAAATCTTTCCTTAAAATATGAAATATAACAAATATAAGAGTTAGGGGTTCACAATCTCACTAATTTTAACTAGAATAATAGTGGTTTTTTAAAACCATTTTAACCTTCAGCCACTAATCCTACTTGTAATACTTCAGATGAAGCCATTTTAAGTGGGGTAGCCATGTTACTTTATTTTACATAAAATTTCAAAAACTATTTCATGGGTTACAACCCACTTCAGATGTATCTCCTAGTATACATAGATTACATCTGAAGAAGTGTACTGTAACCCATGAAATCAGTAAGTTTAATATCTGTCTAGGACAACATCAGGCCAAAAACACACATCAGAGGTAAGAACCCTGCAACCAGGCTGAATAATAGTATTTGTAATAACATAACTAATGAGATAGGTTGATTTTACTTTGTTTTCTGCCTTTTCTAATATTAATTATTCTGCATATTTAACTATGCTTAGCTGTATGATGAGAAGCATTGCCTAAGAGTCAGTGTAGAGGACTGGATTTGGGACTTCTGAGTTCCAGCATTGGAGCTGCCAATAGCCTGCTGCCGTATTACCTATGACAAGCCGCCTGGAGCTGACCCTGCAAAATATTGAAGGGCCTCAGTCATTTCCCTGTGATGTCAGAGTGAGTCGAGGATGCTCCGTATCTTGCAGAAACTGGCTTTACTTTCACAATTTTTATCATGCAATGAGACTACTACTAATCTCAGAGGTGAGTTCTAAGGTTAATGTTTGGTCAGATCTTCACAATCCAGTGATGAAATGCAGCAATATATAAGCACAAAGTATAACTTTATTATTAACCAAACAGAGATATTTTCATGTTCTGACTGTGTGGGTGGAATTCACCAGAATAACTTCACCAGTGGACACAGCTTCTTAGCCCAGATTCATACTCAAAATATCTATAAAGGCAAATTTAGGTCAGAGCCTACTTTAAGTGAGAGGATTTTATTTTCATGTGACTGTTACTCTTTCCTGACCCTGGGCCTGCCCCGCCCACCCACCACCACTCACAAGCCAATCCTCGGCCATGCTGCTGGCCCGGCCCAGCCTGCATCATCCCCCCCCCCCCCCATCCCAACTCTGGGATTGCCCTCCCCTGGCCACACTGCTGGCCTGGCCCAAGCCGGGGTATGCTGCCTCCACCCCCAGCTGTGCTACTGGCCAGCCCAGCCCCTCCCTACCCTTGGCCTGCCCCACCTGCCTGATCCTTGACCATGCTGCTGGCCTGGCCCATCCTGTGCGCAGGAGTGCAAAAATCCTGTGTTGCAGGACTTTTTCACACGCATGGCCACACAGCTTGGAGAAAACAAGTGCTGCAGTGTACAGCACTGGCTTCCCAGACCCACTCTCCACTGCAGGGCAAGCTTGTTAATGTGTTCTTGTAGGCCCTATGCAAATTCCAGCATCTACCTTCCACAAGACAAAACGGCAGCTACTTGCCAGGCAGGTGCACCAGAAAAGCTGCTCAAGGAGCCTGGAAAATTGCTGCCCCAGCTTAGGAGCAGCCATCCCTGGGGGACAGTAAGAGCAAAACCCAGTCCAGAGCTGGGAGCAGAAGAGCTTTCTCCAGCAGGCAATGCAGACAAAGGAAACCAGGAGAGGTCAGAGACTGAGACGTAGCTGGCCCAGACAGTGAAGCTGAAGTGCCCAGGAACAGTGACTTTATTTAGCCACAATCCAGGCCTCTGGCTGTGTAGTTTCTGCTTATACCCCCCTCCCCCCAAGAGTATCTCTGTCCTCCAGGCCGGCACTGCCCACCCATCAGCTCTCCGCTTTCTGCTCCTGCACTGCACTGGGCTCCGGTTCCGCCTCAGGCTGGCTGGCAGGCTGAGGCCTGCTGGACTGGGCACCAGTGGATGATGGCTCATCTGGAGAGAGGTTCTCAGGCTTGCTCTCAGCTTCTTTGTTTGCTGCTGTGCTTGTTCCTGTCTCCTTGCTCTTTGGTTCCTGGGGTACGGCAGAAAAAGGAGGGGTCAAGCCTTACCCATGGCACTGGCCCAGCTGGCATCTAGCTTTAATCGCCAACCCAAGCCCCTGAAGGAGACCCTCTCATCCCCAGCTGGGACCTCATCACCTGCCCCCACCCTCTCCCTGTGGAGCCAGGCCTCCCAGCTCTAACAGGATGGGGCAGGGCTAAGAGCACTAGGCAAATCTTCGATTCTAGCTTTGGCCCATGATGGTAGTGGGTGCCCCAGGGTCCAGCCACGATTGGTTCACACAGGAGAGAATGTGGCTGTAGTGTTTGGGGAGTGCCTGCCAGTGGCCAGCAGAGCTCTCTGTACCCACCCCGCTTGGGGACCCTGGGGGGCCAAGAACGAGTGGGATGCTCTAAGGCCAACAAGGAGTCAAAACGAGCCCAGCTGGGTACAGTTCTGAATCTCTGCCCAAGCTGCACCTAGTGCCCATTAGTGCCTCACACACACCTTCGCTGGTGGGGGCCCTTCCACACTGGAGTCCAGCTGGGAGCCATCTCCACCTGAGCTCTCCTCTTCCTCCTGCATGCTGATGAAGATGGTGGGTGTCTCCACCTCAGGCCCCTCCTCCCGGAAGTCCATTGGCTCCTCACTGGGCACTGGAGCCAAGGCATGGGCAGAGCGTGGTGGGCCAGCTGGCTGCTTCAGCTTCTGCTCCTCCTCCAGCTGGCGTTTGAGTGCCTTCTCCTGGGCCAGCCGCAGAGCAATCATGTCCTGGGACAGGCGTGGGAGGAGGGGGGCGGGTTCCAGCTCCTCCTGCCCAATGACAGCACCATTAGCCAGGGGTCAAGGGACTGCTCCCTGCAAGGCTGGGCACCCTGTCTCTGCTGGCTCCCAGGGCTGCTAGCAAATTGATGAGGCTTGGTCCATAGAACCTGGGCCTCTGGCAGGGCTGGCTGAGAACAGCCAGAGGGGAACTGCTATTATAGTACTGAGGCAGGGGGACAGTTGTGATGGAAAACCCTGTGGGGAGCTCAGTGCACAGCAATCTCTGGCCAGGGGGCTGAATGGGCTGGCACTAATACTGCCCTCTCCCCCCAAACACAGCCTGTACGTGGTGCTGACTCCTCCACTCACCTCCTCCAGAGGCTGGGAGTCCTTCACTTCCACCTCCGGCTTGCTGCTGGCTTCCAAGATGGCCATGGTGGAGTTGGGGATGTGAGCTTGCTGCATGGGATGGCGTGGGGAGAAGGAGCTGGTGAGCAAGGATCATGGGAGCTGTGCCCCAGGCCAATGGATCCCACCCCTCCCAGCCAGAGCCAGGCTCACCCATACAGAGCCACCCCAACATGGGGCAGAGGGACCCTCTAAGTGGTGCCAGAGGCAGGCAACAGTCGCAACAGCAGAGCTGAAAAGGGGCCAGGGCTGACAGCTACAGGGGCAGAGCTCGCACACCAGTGAACTATCATCAAGCTCCATGGGACTGCAACTAGGGCCATCCCCCCCCCCCCCCCCAGTGGAGCCAAAACAAGCCCAAAGGAACACCCCATCCCCTACACCTACACCTCAGTGAAATTCAAAGGGAGCATTGGACGCCGGGGCCCACATGCTGGCACCCATGGTCCGTCTCCCTTAACAAGGGAAGGGCAGGTCAGACCCTGCCACCAATCATGCCTCACTCTCCCTAGACTCTGGAGTGCTGGGCCAGTACCTGGTGTGGGGTGAAGGAGCGGACATGGGCCAGCAGGGGCTCCCGCAGCTCAGGGCACTTCTCAAACACGGCACTCAACTGCTGCGGTGGGAGCTGCAGTATGACCTGGAAGGACTGGGGCTTGGTGCGCTGGCAACACTTGATGAAGCCCTCCCACACCTTGGGGTACTTCCACACCTGGGAGGGCAAAAGGGGATTAGAAGGGTCCGTTTGAATCCAGCCAATCTTCATCTTGGTGGCACTGGCCAATGTGCTGCTGGGGCATGAGCCGGCAGCCCCACTGAGCTGAGTGGAGCCTGGCAAAGCAGGGGGACGCTGCCCAGATACACCTGGTATGAGCAGCAGGGAAGGGGCTCCAGAAGGCCAGGTTAGTCCTCACTGGCTCTGACTGCAGAGGCCTTGGAGCCCTGTAGGAGCAGCAGGGATCCAGCCCAACTGTGGGTTAGTGGAGGGGGATGTGTCCAGGCAATTGAATCCCTCAGGGGGGTTGAGGAAGCATCTCCCATGCAGTGCTGAAAGTCAAGACAGCCGGTGGGAGAAGCAAGGGACAGGCTGGAACAGCACTGAGGTGGAGCAGGGCTGAGAAATGAAGACACCTGGGACTTCCAAGGCAGGCGAAGGACTCTCCTTCCTACACCCCCAGTACGCTGGGGCACGGCCACTTCTGCAATGGGACCTGTACATGGCTGTTTAGCATAGAAAGTGAAGACTAAATTCAAAGTGTGGGGCTGAGAGGGGCCGCAGGGAAGGAGACACAGAATAGGCCAATCCACAGCGATGAACGGAAGCCAGCCACGGGACCCTACAGCTCAGTGGACAGATGATACCACCAGGCACTGGCTTAACAGGGCTGCAGCAGGAAGAGCACCCCCTAGTGGCTAGGCTGCCTAGCCAGACTGCACCACAAGGGACAGCTGGGCCTGGTTTCCACCTGCTTCATGATGAGGCGGGACAGGACGTTCATAACGAAACCACCCAGGCGCGGGTACATGGTCAGCGACTGGATGACTGTCCTCATCAGCAGCATGGGCAGGGGGCTCTGCTCCATCAGCTGCTGCATCACCACAGCCAGCACCTCCGAGGTGTAGACGTTCCTCTCACCGAAGCACAGGTTGGTGGCTGTGAGGTGGGAACAGAAGAGACAAGTCAAGAGGAGGATCTTGGGGGTGCAGATGACACACTGGAGGCAGGTCACCAAAGGACATGAGAAAAGCAGCAAAAGGAGAGGAGATCCAGGAGAACATGCAGGCCAACCTGCTTTCAGAGGTGCCAGGCACAGGGAGGGAAAAGGCAGGACAGCGAGATCACAAAAGGGGACTAGCAGCCAAAGGGCTGGCCCAGCAAACCCAGCCATCTCTGCAGTTTGGTCCAGCCCCAAAGGCTGAGCTAGCCCTGGCCCTGGCCCCAGCCCCTACCTTTGATGATGGATTTCATGTCACACTTGGCAGAGTCAATGTTGTGCAGAGCAATCAGAAGCTCCCCAGGATTCAGGGGGGACACAGCTGAATTCCCTTCACCTGCACAGGGCACAGAGAAAGAGGCTGAGTTGGGAGGTTGGGCCAGGCCCCCTTTATCGTAGCGGAAAACTTATGGGACTGAATGGCCTCCACAGTCTAGGGCCCTGCCGGCCCAATTGTACCAAAGCTGGTTTCTATCCTGGGCTCCTGACACATCCCAGGCCCAGACATCTCCCTGGCAGGGAGGGGGCCTATCTCTAAGAACTGCAGGGTCTTTATGCTGGCTTCCAGTTCACCCAACAAGAGGGGCATAGCAGGATGGACCCCCAACTCGTCCGCCTGCAGTTGGGGTCATAGCACTGTTGCCCACCACAGGCTTGGTTGGCACCAGCCTATCTCCCAGCATCATCTCAGCAGCTGGCCACACACACACAGCTGCTGTAACAGGCCAGGAAACTGCAGCCCCTAAGCTCAGCTGCCAGCTCGACACCTACTGTGCTGTGTCCCTAAGAGGCGATTGAACACCTCCTTCACCACGATGGGGTTCAGCTTGATGAGCTTCGGCAGAGCCTGGATCACCTCTTTCTGGGGAGAGACAAGGGATGATGAGAGCTTAGTGGGCATCACCTATGCCATTGGCCTCCAGCCTATTTCACACAGGCAGACTCAGGCATAAGCAAGGGATGGGACTGACATGGGGTCACACTTAGCCAGTGACACAACCCAGAAGTCCTGGCTTCCAGCTCCCTAGACCTCACTCCCCCTCCCCTCCCCAGAGCTGGGGCCTGCTCCCAGCCCACTCCCTCCATGTTCTGTCCACTAGATTCTCCTCCCCTTCCAAACAGGTTAAAACTCAGGAATCCTGGCTCTCAGGCCCCTCCATGCTTTAACTACTAGGGCCTATTGCCTCCCACAAGTCTCCGCTAGGCTGAGGCTTTCCAACCACTCCCACTTATCCCAAGGAGGCTGTCTCCTGCCATGGCTAACTGCAAGGCCAAACAAGATGCCAGGACCCCATGGGTCATACCTTCTCCAGGCCATTGAGAACAGGGATGAGGAACCGGACATCAGGGAGCCGCTTGTGGTAGAGATCACGAACCCGCTTCACCAGCTCAGGAGACGGGGGCACTGCGAGCACAAGGAGAGGCTAGAGATCAGCAGGGAAAGCGTGTTCTGAAGCCCAGGGAGGCTGGACTGCAAGATGCTTGGCTGGGGCAGGGGAAGATGCACTTGGGAAAGCAACATTCCAATGTAATGGGAAACTGAGGCACTGGGCAAGACACCCAACCAGGGAGAGAAGCCCTCAGAGCACCCAGCCATCTGGAAGGCAGTGCCTGCTGGGAAGGGTAGAGTTAAACAGGGACAGTGCAGCAAAGGTACTGATACCTTTATCCGTAAGGCTATGCAGGCAGCGGGTCACCAGAGTCTCGGCACCTTTGGGGCAGTTCTCCACCAGCAGCAGCAGCTCCGGAGAGTTCATCCCCATCCCACGGATCTGGGCCAGGAGGGGAGAGAAGTAGTGAGCAGCCTCAGAGAAAAATCCACCATGGATCAGGCATGGGGAGCAATCAGCTCTGCAGATCTGCTGAGCCCATCTCACTCAAGCCCCAAGGGAACCCAGCTAGGTTCCTGAATTCCCACTCCACAGGGCCTTCATGTACACAGCCAACCCCTCCTCCGTGCAGTGTGGCCAGATAATGCTCTTCATTTGCCCCATACCCCTCCCCTGTGCAGCCTTCCTGAACTGGGAGGCTGGCATGTGTGTGAAACACTCCTGCTTCAGGCTGTGTTCCCAATGGGCAAAAAGAGGCCAGACAGAGGCTGTACTTAGGATGCAGCCCTGAGGCCATGAACCCTCCCAGAGGGCTCTAAGCCAGTCAGGAGCTGTCTCGTCTAAGCATCCTGTGTTAATGGGATATAAGCCATGGTCAGCAAGGATCCATCAGGAACAAATGATGCCACACCAAGCCCATTTCCTCCTTCAACAAGTCCTAGAGCTCAGAAGTGGGGGCACAGTAGCTACCACAGCTAGAACTGAGGTAGGCTTTTGACAGTCCCACCTGACAGTCATGTGTAAATTAGAGAAACATGGGTAACAGTACTACACAGTGGGGGCTACTGAACCCAGGTCTAAAAGGGTGGTTATCAGCGGCTCACTGGCAAACTGGAAGTCCCACAGGAGTCAGACATGGGTGTGCCACCATTCCTCTGCTCATTAATGACCCAACTTACACTCAGCTGGGAGGAGTTATCAGCAGTTCCAGGGACAGGGTTAGCACTCCCAATGACCCTGACAAACTGGTCTGGAGTCAACAAGATGAAATTCAGTCAAGACCTGTGCAAAGTACTGCACTTAGTAAGGAAAAATCAACTGCACAGCTAGGAAGTGGAACTGACTAGCCAGACAAGTCATACTGCTGAAAAGAAGCTGGGGGTTCTAGTAGGCCCCAAACTGAATGTAAGCCAGGAATGTGATGCAACTGCAAAGAGGCTCATATCATTCTGGGTGCATTAACCCAAGTGTCATATGAAGGACATGGGCCGTAGCTGCCCTGCTCTACTTGGCATCCGGGAGGCCTCAGCTGGAGTACCTGGCCCAGCTCTGGGCGCCACATGTCAGGAGAGATGTGAACAAATTGGAGAGAGTCTAGAGGACAGCAACAAAAATCATAGAATCATAGGGTTGGAAGGGACCTCATAGGTCATCTAGTCCAACCCCCTGCCAGAGGCAGGACCACTCCCACTAAACCATCCCAGTCAGGGTTTTGTCCAGCCGGGCCTTAAACACTTCCAAAGATGGAGATTTCACCACCTCCCTCGGCAGCTCATTCCAAGGCTTCACCACTTGCCTAGTAAAAAAGTTTTTTCTAATATCCAGCCTCGACTTCCCTAATCACAACTTGAGACCATTGCTCCTCATTCTGTCCTCTGTTATTACCGAGAACAGTTGAGCTCCATCTTCCCTGGAGCATCCCTTCAAGTAGTTGAAGGTTGCTATCAAATCCCCCCTCAATCTTCTCTTCTGCAGACTAAATAAGCCTAATGCTTTCAGTCTTTCCTCATAGGGCTTGTGCTCCAGCCCTTTAATCATTTTGGCTGCCCTTCTCTGAACTCTCTCTAGCATGTCCCTGTCCTTTTTGTAGTGGGGAGCCCAAAACTGAACACAGTATTCTAGATGTGGCCTCACCAGTGCAGAACAGAGGGGAATGATCACATCCCTTGATCTGCTAGTAATACTTCTTTTGATGCAGCCCACTATGCCATTGGCCTTTTTGGCAGCAAGAGCACACTGCTGACTCATATCTAGCTTCCCATCCACCATGACCCCAGGGTCCTTTTCTACACTGCTGCTACTTAGCTGAATGTTTCCCAGCCTGTAGCAGTGCATGGGGTTTTTCTGTACCATGTGCAGGATTTTACACTTGTTCTTACTGAACCTCATAAGATTTCTATTGGCCCACTGTTCCAATTTATCTAGGTCTCCCTGAATCCTGTCCTTGCCCTCCAACGTGTCTACTGTTCCCCCCAGCTTGATGTCATCCGCGAACTTACTGAGAATGCAGTCTATTCCATCATCCAAATCATTGATGAAAATGTTGAACAGAACCGGCCCCAGGACCGACCCCTAGGGCACACCACTCGTTACTGGTTGCCAGCTAGACATGGAACCATTGATTCCTACATGCTGAAACCGTTGATCTAGCCAGTTTTCTATCCACCTTATAGTCCCCCTATCCAACCCATACTTCCTTAATTTGCCAATGAGAATGCTGTGGGAAACTGTATCAAAAGCCTTGCTAAAATCAAGGTATATCACATCAAAAATGATCCAAGGGTTAGAACACCTGACCCAGGTAGAACATTTAAAACACAGGGCATGTCAGTCTTGAGAAAAGACCAAAGGGCCTGAGAACAAGGATCACTGTCCTGCCTTCAGTGCACTTGGGATGAACTCTACCTCCCAAGGGAGCTCAGCTCTGGCTGGGAACCCCAGGGAGCAGGTGCAACCCCCGTCACTGGAGGCATCTCAGACCAGGCTGCACAGAGCCCTGGCTGGGATGATGTGGTCTGACCTCAGTGAAGGGACTGGACGAAGTGGCCTCTCAAGGTCCTTCCAGCCCCCCATTCTAGGGCTCTAGAACAGCAATCAGCCACATTTTAGGCAGCTGCCAGGAGTGAGAGCTATCCTGCCAGGATTGTTACTAGGTTTATTACCTAGGAACCAAGGTCACAAACAGGTCCATGCCATGCTAGGTGCTATACTTCTTTATGCTATTAGGTGTATTACGGCAGCACCTAACCATCCCCGTCCTGGCACTCAAGCAAAACAAGATGGTCCCTGCCCCTACTGGCCAAACCTGGAGTCAGTCTTCAACCCTGGGTTCAAACAAGTTCAGCCCATGGGCCATGGCGCCCCGTGGCTCTGGGTGGACCTTCCAGTGGCCACATCCTCTGGAAACAGTGGGTGACAACAAAGGCAGCCTCACATCACCACAGGCCACCCCCGAGGCTGGGGCTTGTAGTGCCTGTCTCAGCTGACTCACCGGTTGCTCGACGACCCGCAGCACTGTGCGCTTGATGTCAGCAATGGCCTCGGTGTAGACTGCCGCCAGCTCATGGATCAGCTTGTGATTCTGTGGCAGCAGGGCCAGGTAGAGGTACAGACATTGCCTGATGGTCTCCTCAGTCCAGGGAGCAGCCACCTCTGCACATCAAGGAGGGAGAACAGTCACGGCACTCCCAGCAACCTGTCAGCACCACCAGCCAGGGCCAGAGAACAAGGGGAGGACCAATGGCTGGCCCAGCTCCAGAGCCAGCCCATGCCAGGGCAAGAGTTGCAGCAGGGAACCACAGCGGCGAATTAGCTCTAAAGTGAGGCCAGGGGGCTACCAGCAGGCAGGGATGGATCACCAACTGTGGCAGTCCACACTGGCCGGCAGAGCCCAGCCAAAGGGCTGAGACCTTGGAAGCACTCAGGACACATGGCTCTCCATGTGGAGGTGTTTCCTTCCCCATGCTGTGGCCTTTCCACCAGCACCAGGCTGCAAGATCCCCAGTCCAGGCCTGCCCAACATGGGAGATCTGATGGAGCACCCCCATTGACCGCCCTCTTTTTCCCAGTCCTGCCTCAGCACCTGTGTCCTTGTCGGCTCCAAAGAGCACGGATGGGGGGTTGGGATGCACCAGGAGCTGCAGGTAGTTCAGGGCAAACTTCTCCACATACTCCCGCAGCTGGTCCTTCTCATACATGCGCTTGATGAAGAGAATCGCCTGCTGGCGGACCTGTGGGGCAGAGGTAGCATGTCCAGCATGAGCACTTGCAGCACAGAGGGAGCCAAAGACCACCACACAGTGATGCCACTCAAGTGCTACACATGGGAATTAGACCTCTCATTAGCTCTTGGGGGCCAGTGGGAGGGAGGGAGGCAGGCTGAAGGTGGCCAGGATCCCACTGGTAACCCTCTGTCTTATTCAGGACATGGGGGAATGGAGCTGCAGATCTTCACAACAGGGTTCCCTTAGCCTTTCTAGCCAGTGCTGTCCCCACAGTCTGGCAGCTGGAGGTAGGGATAGCTGGGCAGGACCATGAGACACCCTCCCTGGCTACCAACGCACCTTGTCCTTCTCATGCGAGCTGAGGTCCAGCAGCACATGCAAATACTGGAACTGCCTGGATGGACGCTTGAAGATCAGGTCCCGGAGGGTGGACATCCCCAGGTAGGTGCGGCTCTGCAGCAGATGGCCCTAGTTAGCAGGTGAGTCTCTAAAGGGCTGCGCCCAGCACTCAGCACCCCCCTACAGAGGCTTTCTGAGCAGCCTTAGCTCCCAAGCACCGCACATTTGGCCAGAGGAGCTCAAAGTCACACTGAAAAGCAAGGCATGGCATGCATGCGATGCCCACACAGGGAAATGTCCAGCACACCTCACCCCAGCCCCCCACCTACTTGAAGAGCGACCAGCTGAGGCTGTTCGGCTCTTCTTGGGCAAGGACAGTGACACTAATAGCTGCCCTTCTCCTACTCAAACCCACCTCGTCCTCACAGTACTTGCGAATCACCTCCAGTGCACTCTCTGTGATCAGCGGGGCTTCCAACACCACCTTGGTGAAGATCCTGCGCATAAAGAAAGTCACCATGGGGCTCCGGCTCCCACTTTCCCTCTGAACATGGGCACCCCAGAGATGCATCCACCTCTGGGGTGGGTCAGGCAGAAGTGTGGGGCAATGCTGGAGGGCAGGGGATTTCCAGCATGGGCTCAGCAGTGCCAGCCCTCTCTGTAGTCAGATTGGAGGGAATCCCAAAGAGACGGGGCCATATCCTGAAAGAGGGAGAGATCCCTTGCCCCAGGACGTTACTCAGGTCACACCCCACATGGGCAGAACAGAAAGTGCAGGCAGAGACCTCCACAGCCTGGGCACCATGCTGGGACACAGGCAGGCCATTCACTGCCACAGGGAACACCAGGCCTCCAATCCCTCGACACAGCAGCAAGCTGGTCCCCAGCCAAGCAGCACTGGAATCCCAGCAAGGCACTAATCTGATGGAACCCTTACTGCAGCAGGCTGGATGATGCTGGGAGGAAAACTGCAGCACCCACATCCCAGCACATCTCCTAGCTAAGTGATCCAGCCCAGGCTGGGAAGGCTCCACCTCTCAGCTGTCCCTCAGCTACTCCCACCAAAGCTCTGTCCCCAGGGGACACCCACCCATCCTTCTGGTCTGGCTTCTCTTGCAGGCCGGAAAGCAGGCCGATAAGGCACTCATCGTAGCTGCTCAGGGAGCCGTTGGGGTACTTGCTCAGGTAGATGTTGTATTCCTGGTAGAGCCAGGCAAAGGCCAGGTCCAGCCGGTTGCGGATGTCATCCAGGATGAAGGTCAAGACCTCACTCTTCAGGGGCACATCAAACTGGGTCACCAGGGATGAGAGAATCTTGACACGGGCCTGGGGGAGGGGGCGTAAAGGGAAGGATAAGTGACAGATTCCACACAAGGGCCCCACATTCTGCGGCCAAACCAGTGCCTACCTGCGCTGCCCCACTGCAGGCAACAGCTCTCTCTGAGCACAGGATCCGCTTCACGGCTGCCAGCTTCAGCTTCTCCATCTGCACATCTGTCAGCGGCTTGATCACATCACTCAGGCGGAAAACCTTTTTGCGCCCACTGGCACCTGCCAACCTGGAACAGGAGTAAGGGCACCTCAGCCTCGAAGGTCACGGTTTGGAATTTTCTGATGAACAACCCATGCCGCCATTTACCCATCTGACTTGCATTGCTACCAGCTGGACACAGAGGGCTTGATGCTTCCCTCAGAACCACAGGTAGGCACCAGGCATCTGGATGGCAGAAATGTGCCATCGAGATCTGGTAGGACTCAGCAAAAGATCAACAACCTAGTGTTAATGATGGCAGAGGTGTTTGAACTGGGTTCAGAGACAGTACTTGAGACCCAGAGACCCCTGCGAGGGACACTACAGCACCATGGCAAGGCACGGATACTGCCATGACAAACTACCAACACTTCTGCTCCTCTCCACTATCGTGAGCCCCACCCCGCTTTCTCAGTGGGTCACAGTCAGACTGGAAGGGTACATCAAGTGGTCAGGAGTGGGTTTTCATCAGTGATTTAGATAATAGCATGGAAAGTACACTTATACAGTTTGGGGACAATACCAGGCTGGGAAGGGTTACAAGTACTTTGGAGATTAAGATTAAAATTCAAAATGATCTGGACAAACTGAAGAAATGGGCTGAGGTAAATAGGATGAGATTCAATAAAGATAAATGCAAAGTGCTCTACGTAGGAAGGAATGATCAATTGCACACATGCAAGACAGGAAATGACTCTCTAGGAAGGAGGATCTGGGGGTCAGAGTGGATCACAAGCTAAATATGAATCAACTGTGCAACACTGTTGAAAAAATGTGACCATCATTCTAGATGCAGGAGTGTTGTAAGACAAACACAAGAAGTAATTCTTTCGCTTTACTCCGTCCTGACTAGGCCTTCAGCACCACGTTGGGCCTTAGCTAGAATACTGTGTTCAGTTCTGGGTGCCATGTTTCAGAAAAGACATGGACAAATCGGTGAAAGTAGCAACAAAAACGAGTCATGAGGGAAAACTGAAAATGCTGGGTCTGCTTAGCCTGGAGAAGAGAAGACTGAGGAGAGAAGGTGACAGGTTTCAAGCCCACAAAGGGCTGTTATGAGGAGGAAAGTGGAAAATTGTTCTCAATAACCTCTGAGGCTAGGATAGGAAGCAAAGGGCATCAGCTGCAGCAACGGAGACTTGTGATGGACATTAAGTAACTTCCCACCAGGCCATTAAGCACTGAGGGAGCTGTTAGAATCTCTGTCTCCAGTGGTTTTAAAAGTAGGCCAGAAAGGCCCTGCCAGGGATGGTCACTCACTCTTGTCTTGCCTTGAGTGCCAGCACTGCACCAGACCACGGGTCTCAGCCTTTGGGGCTCAGGACCTCTGTATCAATGCTTATGGTCTGTCATGCCCCAGTAAACAGTCAGGTGAGAGGCCCTGAGGTGGTTTTGGTGGATCCCAGCTCCTGGGCTCTCCACTTTAGGAGGTGCCACCTCAGGCTTGCAGCTGCTCAAGTTTGGCTCCACCCCTGAGTGTCCCAAAACTGTGAGTGGAGCAGTGACCTGGTTCACAGAGTTGCAGGGACCCCTTGCTCAGACTGGGCCCACTCAGATTCAGTCGTCAGGCCAGTTGACTCAAAACCTGAGCAGTGCTGGGAACCCAGAGTTTGCAGGGCCCGGAGCAGGGAGGCAAGCCCAGCACAGCCCTGGGGACAGAAGCTGATGCTCCACCTTTACACATTCTGGTGCTGAGAAGCCCTGGGCCCAACAATTTACTGCAGTCCCCTCCAGCCCCTCGTGATCCCAGGAGTGTGGAACAGGCCTCACCTGGGCTGGGTGGCAGGGATGATGGGCTCTGGGCGCCGCTTGGCCTGGGGGGCCTCTGGCTCCAGGAGCATGGAGACACAGCCTTGTGCCCCCAGCACAGAGATGGCCTGGCCCTGGGACAGCGCAGACAGGCGCCGTTTGATCAGCACGCTCTCTGGCTTCGCCAACTTCTCCTCCTTTGGCTCCTCCTTCAGGAGCTTGGTGTGCTCCACACCTGCAGGGGAGGGGGAGCATTGAACTCTGCCAACCAGCCAAGCCCAGCCACTCGCCCCAGGGTGGCAAAAGAGCAGCAACTACTCCCTGCCATGCCAGCACTCCTCAGCCCAATCTCCAGCTCCCTGCTAGCCCAGCCCTGGGTTCCTCCTCAAAGCTCTGTTGGTGCCCCTCAGCTGCAACCCATATCCCCCTACTAACCCAGCCCTGGGCTCCTCTCTCCCATGCCCCACAACTCTGTCAGGGCTCCTCAGTCCCATCCTGCAGCCCCTCTAACCCGCTATTCTACAAGGAAACCACTCACCACCAGAAGAAACCTCACACTTCCTGAGAGCTGCGGCTGGGCAGGCTCCAAAAGACTTGGGGGAGTGGAGGGGAGAGTTAATGGACAGGGGAAGTGATACAGAGTTTGAGCTCTCCTTGAAAGTAGCCCCCCATCCGCCACAGTGCTAACTGGGGCCCAAGGGTGCCCTCCTGTGCCACCTCCCCATGGCAGACATACCTGGCCCAAGTCCTACCGCTGTCATCTGGGTGGCCATCAGGCGGGCGAGATGCTTGATCTGGGCATCCGTGCCAGCTGATTCCACAGGAGTGTAGGTAGCTTGGAAGGAGGCAGGCATGGTGTCAGGCAGATACACCATGCTGATTAGCACCTGGGGCAGAAAGTCAGGACATGGCAGTGACTTAGACTGCAATGACACCCTGAAGGGGCTATGTTACTCCAGCTCCCAAGGGCCCAAAGCCACAAGAAGGGGACACCATTTGTTCCCCAGGCACTGCTGTGCTCCCAGCCCAGCCCTGCCAAGAGCCAGCTCCAGCAGCAAGGCCTCCCCAGCTTCCCAAGGGGACAGAGGGGCACCACTGACAGCAGGGAAGAGCACCCCCTGCTGAGCCTCCTAAAGCATATAGCACCCCCCAACGCCCCACTGAGGTCACCATCCCGTATGTATCTTACAGTGCCTCTTAGCGCTCCACCAGGGTCACTGTCCCCTCCTTGCCACACAGCACCCCCTATTGCCCCACTGAGGTCACCATCCCCTCCCTGCCACCCAGAGGTCAGCACTGACAGCAGGGGAAAGCACCCCCCTACTGAGTCCAATCCTTACACATAGCTTCCAGCCTAGTCCTCCATTGGGGTCACCATCCTCTCCCTGCTGCACAGTGTCCCCCCATTGCTGCACTGGGGTCACTGCTGACAACCAGGGGAGACTGCTCTCTACCTTTCCCCGGTTCCCTCATGTCTCCCATCCAACAGGACATTAAGAGGAGCTGCTGTCCAAGGCCTGGTGCCCCTTCTCTAGCAGCGTACCCACATGTAGAGGTGGGACATTTTGGGGATGCCCAGAGATCCACTAGCACCAAGCCAGGAACCTGCCTCACCCACCAGATTAGCCACATTGTCCGGCGTCAGCAGAGGCTGCAGAAACTCAGCCGTAATGTCCGTGTCAGACAGGGTGCTGGTCTGGCCAGGGGGCTTGGGTACTGGCACAGCCACTTGCTCCAGGTCCTTGTCCTCATCATCTTCCCCGAGGGGTGGCTCTGTGTGGAGAGCCTGGGGTTAGAGCACAGAGCACTGCTGGGCACTGCCAGACCAAGACACACAAGCTGGCACCCCAACCCAACCCCCAGCAGCAAAGAGAGAACAGTGCAGAGACCAGGGTCCAAGCAGTGCCAGGCTGGGCTCTTGTGGCTCCACAGAATGGGTGCCAAATACCCACAGAGCTCAACCTTTTCAGCCCCTACTGGTAGAGAATGGGGTAGCTGGGAGCTCCCTCCACAGCCAACAGTCTTGCCCCTGCACCCTGCTAGAACAGGGTGGGGAACAGAATGACTGAGCTCCTTCTTTGATCACATCCCACTGGGAACTGGGACAAACACCTGCACAGCAGCATCCAGCCAGCTCTCAGCTGTCAGTCACATTTGGTGTGGGCAGCTGCCTATGCCCATTCTCCCAGCAGAATGAGATCCAGCCCACCCCACCCCTCACCCATCTTCATCTTCTTCAGGGCTGGGTCACTCTCATCCCGTGGACGCTTGCGTGGCTCCTTCAGGCTGGGCATGCTGCGAGCGATCTCCGCCTGCTGGGTACCCAGGTCCACCAGCAGCGTGGTGATCTGAGCCTGGAACTCGATGGACGAGGGGTGTTTGAGCACGCTCAACAAGTGCAACTTCAGGTTCTTGCGCACGCTGCTCACCTGCGACTTAGCCAGTGTAGGCGGCAGGTTGGCTGGTGGGAAACAACACAGAAGGGACATCAGGCATGGCAAGGGAGCAGTCCCACTAAAAATCAGTTGTGGGGAGGGGGAGGGGGAGGGAATGGGAAGCCTGGGCTCTAGCTCAGGGTAGGCAGTGGGAAGCAGAGTGAAGGATGGTCCAAGTGTCCAGACTCCTGGGTTCCATTCCTGGGTAGGGAGTGGACTGAGGGGGCTAGAAGCCAGGACAAGCTTTGGGGATTTAGTTCACTGATCTACTCAAAAAACAGTGGAGAGAGCCAAGGGGAAGCCTTGACAAGAAGCTGCAGCACATCACTTCAGGCCAGGAAAAGAGGGCTTTGAGGCAGGCTCAGGTGGGGACAGTCCTTACCATGCAGGGTCTCATAGGCCTGGATGACCTCTGCCATGAACATGGGCCGCTGCCTTGCAATCGTGGCCAGAGAGCCCAGTGCCGCCGTCAGGTTGATGCTGGAGATGGCCGGGTGCACCATGAACTTCAAGAGCTGCTCCAGGGCTGCCTTGCCTTCTTCCCACAGCACGTCTGCAAGGCAGAAACAGAAGGACAGTGTCATGGTGCAGTCTGAGCCGTGTGCCGTGCAGGAAACACAAGGTTAATAAAATGAGGCCATTAGAAATTGGGAGGACTCTGCTGACAGCACCCTTTGCAGACAGTGGGATTCCAGCAGGTCAGCCAGCCTTGTTCCTAAAGCCCAGACAACCCCCCAGTGCATCCTGCACTCACTGTATTTAATGTAAGGATGGTCCTTGGGGATGCGGTCCAGGCTGATGTCGTTCTTGTGGCGCTTGGGCACATCTGAGTCCGGCATACGGGGCGACAGCGTGATGATCAGCCCCTCTACAAACTTAATGGCATGGGTGCGGATGCCATCGTTGTCCGAGTCCAGCAGCAGGATGATGTCGCTAGCCATGGCTGACACCATATCCCAGCAGGACTCCTGCAAGTCGTTGACGACTTTGGACTTCACCATCCACTGCCGGGAGCAAGAAGGGTGAGATGAGTGAGCAAGAAGGCTGGCCAGCCCCAGACAGCTGGGGAGGGGAGAACAGGGCCCCAGCTAGGCTGAAGTAGCTGGGCGCATCCCTCAAAGCCAGTGCCCCCTGCTAGGAGACGCAAGAGCTGGAGTAACCATTCCTCACCATCTCCCCTCCACAGTAGTGGAGCCTGGCCAAGGTGCTCACCTGCAGCGCCACCTTGTAGAGCTGGGTCATGGCAAGGATGGCCTTCTTCACCACGTTAACATTTTCATCCTTCAGCAGCATGTTCAGGTTAGCGATGAGTTTCAGCAGCAGCTCTATGTCCCGTTTGCTGGGGTGCAGGGGAGGAAGAGTACAAGCTCAAGGAGGAGACAAACAGCACCACCTGCTGGCCGGAAGTGGAGTGTGCTGCTGCTGCAGCAACCAGACCCTCCTTGTTCAGGAACAAGACCAGAGCAATAAGCTTCTAAGGAAACCTCACAGAAACTGAGGCAGGGGGCAGGTCTGACCCGCAGCCACACAGGGAGTCAGATCAAAACACAGAACCCAGAAGACTTGGCTCCCAGCTCTGTCTGGTCTAACCACCGGACTCCACTCCCCTCCCAGAGCTGGGAATCGAACCCAGGAGTCTAGGCTCTCAGCAGCCCCTGGCGTAACCTACTAGGTCCCACTCCTGCCTGATCACAGCACAGATCTCAGCTGGAAACAAGGGCTGAGTGCTAGGCTGAGCGAAAGCCCAGTCCCTTGGTCCTTTCCACAGCTGTTGTTGAGCTACTCCTGTGCTTGCTGACAGGATCACCAAGTCTGAACCCCTCCCAACAGGAAAAGCTCCCAGCTGCTGCAGCCACAGGAGTGCTGGATGACCAACTGGGCTCCCCATCTTCTTTGCCAGCACCTGCAGGCTTCCGAGGCTGCAAGGGAAGGAGAATCACAAAGGACAATCCAGGGGCTCCATGTTGCAGCAGCAAATCTGTCCTTACCAGGCTTCTTCTATGAAACCGATGACAAATTTCCGTACTTCGATAGACTTGTCTGCCTGGAAAGCGATGATCTCCTGAAGCCGAAAAGGCAAGTCTAAGCAGAGCTGGCCATGGGTGGGGGAAGCAGGACTCAGAACATGGGGTGAGGCCTGGCTGCCACTGAGCCAGGGCAAGCAGGTGGCTGTGGAAAGCTTTACCAGTAAGTTAGGCCCAGCTGAGACTATTCACACTCCTGCAGGCCTGCAGCTGACACTAAGCTGTGCCGCACCCGCACCCCCCCCCCCAACAGCCCAGTCACTCCTGGCACTACCCCAGGACATGCCACCATTGAGGGGAGCCTGGGACTATAGCCAGAAACCCAGGCAGCTTTTGAGGCTAGGCTGGGCTGAGCCCTCAGTCAGGTACGCCACCTCATGTCATGGGCCAACTGAACAGGGAGTTAATGCTGAATGATGTCCCTCACTCTGCCAGTGGAGTTCTCTGTCTCAATCAGACATCACAGTATGGGAGTAGTTGAGCGAAGGGGCTGCAGTGTCAACCTCACAGCAGCCTTTGACATGAGCACAAGGACAATGGGAAAGGCTGTGTCTAGAGAGTCCTCAAGCCCATGCCCTTCCCCCACCCCCAAGCAGTGCCTGAGCTACTCACATCAAGGAAGTTATCCAGCAGTGTGGGATCCTTGTTTATAATCAGCTCTTGGACCTGCACAGGAAGAGGAGAGTTGGGCCTGAGACTCAGGCAGTGGCAAGGTTTGTAGCATCAGCCACTGTACACGTGTCCACCTCAGTGCCATGCTTCACCCGCTGACTGGCATTTCTGGGACACCAGTGGCACTGAACAAAGTGCACTGACCCACACAAGCCCAACAAGGCTGGTGGGCAGAGGGAGCTGTCCCTATAAAGAGCCAGGGGTAATCAGAGTATCCTAGGGAAGCCAAACAGGGACCAATGCCTAGAGAGATTGGAAGGCATGTGAGGAATTGGGGGCATAAAAGAAAAGCTGAGCCTCTTTGAACCCCTGGTGGCTATGCCTTGGCCAGGCATGCATGGGGTGCCTAGTCCCTCCAGTCACCTCTTGCCTGCAGGGAGGAGCACCTTTCTTGCTCACCTGTTTGAGAAGGTTGATTTTAGAGTCGTTGCTGATCAGAGCAGCTTGGTTTAACAGATCCACAACCTACAGAGAGATACAAATTAGGAGGCACTGACAGAGTCAAGATTGACCTGACTCTGAGGACCAAGCAAACTGATGAAGGAAGCAACATCCAAGGACCAAGCTAGGCTGGGACTCATGCCAGTCTGAGGTTAACCAGTCCTGTGGTACAAAGCAGCCCACAAGCAGAGACAGCAATGAACCCAGGAGTCCTGCTACCCAAGAACATCTTGGGTGAGGTATGGCACAAACAGCACTGGCTATTCTAGTGATAACACCCAGCACACAAGCATCACTGTTTGTATTACGATAACACCTAGAGCCCAAGATCAGGGCCCTATTGTGCTAAGGGCCCTAGAAACCCACGGCTTGAGACATTCCCAGCCCCAAAGGGCTTCCAGCATAATCCCTTAGCCGTGCAGCATTTACCAGTGCCCAGCTAATCCCCTCCAGTGTGAATGTTACTGTGCCAGTCTCAAGGTGCTTTGTGGGCACAGGGAAGGGATATAGAGAACAATGAACTTTTTTGTCAGAGTAACTGAGTGCATGCCTAGGTTGTACCCATTCAATACACCAATAGTAGGATCATAGCCTGACCTGATATAAAAGCTGCTCTGACAAGACTGGCCAAAGGCAGAAGGTAAACCAAACCCAGAGAGAAGGAAGATGCCACAGGTCACCCAGCAAGGCAGTGGCAGAGCTGGGGTAGAAGCCAGGACTGATGAGTACCTGTCACAGACTCACAGCACAGGATCACTGAGAAGCATGGTACAATCCCCATGTTAGTCCCTTGCTATATGCCAGGCGTGGCCAAAATGTGGCTCTTGAATGAAAAAGTGCAGCTCACAGAAGAAAGCCAGAGGAAAGCAGCCCCAGCCTAGGAGTTTTAAATCTCCCACCCTGGATAAGCTTAGGGGAAGCTCCAGCCTGTGCCCAGCTGCCACAGTGGCCACACTGGTTGCTCAGCCTAGCCAGAGCCTAAAGTGAAGGGGAGCAAGCCCCAGCCTGTGCCTAGCTGCTGGTGTGGCCAGGTATAGGGGCCCCAGGGAAGGGGGGCGGTCAGCCAGTGTCAGGGCCTGAGGATTAGGGAGGGGGGTCAGAACGGTGGGGAGAAGCAGCTGCATGGTTGGGATGGTAGGTTGAAGCGCAGCATGGTTGGAGAAGGCAGAGAGAAGCAGTGGCATGGTTGGGACGGCAGAGAGAAGCTAAGTTTTTACTGTACAGGTAGGCCTAGTTCTCATGGTAACCTTAAGTAATTATTAGACTCTGCTATTAGTTGGATCACCATTTGCCTTCTTGTTGTGATAAAACTAAAGTGTGCAATGAATTTTACACTTAGTCATTTTGGAGTAGGTAAAACATGGCTATATGCCTCAGTGCAGCTCTCCAAGGTTTAATAATCAACTTGTGTGGCTCTTGCCTTCGGTACTCCTGCCACCTGTACTGGAACTAGACAGTAAGTGGCAGCAGAGATGAACAGACTGGTCCACAAGCCCCGAGCCAGCCGCCCCTTAGAGGAAAAGGTCCTTACCCCCAGTCCCCACCCCCCTAATCCAGCCAGTCTCCCTGCCCTGGGGCAGGCACCCCAAGAGGGGAAAGGCCCTGCCTATCCCAGCCCCTGGGCAGCCAGTGGCGGCTCTAGACGTAAAACGGACAGAGGCAAGACCGGCGGCTGGCTCACGCACCCTCTCCGAGGTCGTCATGCTGTCGGTGCCGCTGCCATCCTCCTGGGTGAAGAACTGGGAGGCGATGCTCATGCGGGCGTTGCTGGCGTCCCCCGTGCCGCTGGCCATGGTGACGTGCGCGCCCCCGGGGCCGGGGACCGGAGCACAGCTGGGCTCCCGCCAATGTCTCCGCGCCCAGGGGCCGCGGGGTGAGAGGGGGGGCCGCGGGCTCTGCTCCCCCTGCTAACGAGGAGACTAATTAACACCCCGGCGCCCCCAAACGCCCCTCCCAGGCACCAGCCCCCACCGGCCTGGCCCGGCCCGGCCCCCATTCCGACCCCACTGCGCCCCCCCACGGACCGGCCCCTCCGCCCTGCTCCCCCGCCACAGCCCCTCCGGGAAGCGGCCCAGCCTCCAGGCCGACCCCCGCCCACGTGACGTCGCCGCCGCGCTCACTCGCGCGCCCGCCGCACGACGAGACCCCTCGGGCTCAGCGCCGGCCCCGCTTCCCCGCCGCCATCGTCCCGCGGCCCAGCGATGCTCACTGCGCAGGCGCGCGGTGGCGCGGAGCCGCCTGGGTCATGTAGTTCAGCCGTGTGAGGGTTGGGAGGGCCCGGCTGCCGCGGGGGGTGCTGGGAAAGAGAGTCCGTCTGCGGGGCTGCCTTCTGCCCGCCCTGTGTGACCTCGCCCCCCCACCTCCACCGACAGCGGCCGCCCCTCGCTGACCTTTGACCCCTGACCCCATAGTCGTACAGCTGTTGGCCTCAGACAGTGCACCCCAGTGATCCAGGGCTGTGACCTTCCCTGCCGCTCTGACCCCCCATCCCACCTGGTTCCCCAATTTGAGTTGGCATGCTGCCCACGGGTGCTACCTTTGCCTTTTATCTTCTCCATGTGCACCTTGGAGGAGAGAAAGAAACAAGGCATCCTGTGGCACTTTTAAAGACTAACACATTTATTTATAAGGAGTCATGTGGCACTTAAAGACTAACAGATTTATTTTCCACATCAGCTTTCATGGGAGAAAATCCCACTGACAAAGTGGGATTTTCTCCCACAAAAGCTCAAGAGGAAAATAAATCTGTTAGTTAGTCTTTAAGTGCCACACGACTCCTTGGGTTTTTTTTGCTGGACTAGACTAACATGGCTATCCCTTTGGAAGTTTATTTATCACATCGTTGGCTGGATAACCACTCCCAGAGGGGAGTTAGCAATGGTTCATATTCAGGCTGGAAGGACATAACAAGCCAATTTCAAAAGGGATAGCCGTGTTAGTCTAGTCCAGTAAAAAAAACCAACAAGGAGTTGTGTGGCACTTTAAGACTAACAGATTTATTTAGTGCCACACAACTCCTTGTTGTTTTTTTACATAACAAGCCAGCTGCTACAGGGATCTGTCCTGGGTCCAGTTTTGTTCAATATTTTTATCAATGATTTAGATGATAGCACAGAATCATAGAATCCTAGGGTTGGAAGGGACCTCATAGGTCATCTAGTCCAACCCCCTGCCAGAGGCAGGACCACTCCCACTAAACCATCCCAGTCATGGTTTTATCCAGCCGGGCCTTAAACACCTCCAAAGATGGTGACTCCACCACCTCCCTTGGCAGCTAATTCCAATGTTTCACCACTCGCCTAGTAAAAAAGTTTTTTCTAATATCCAGCTTCGACCTCCCTAACCGCAACTTGAGACCATTGCTCCTCGTCCTGTCCTCCTTTACTACCGAGAATAGTCGAGCTCCATCTTCCTTTGGAGCACCCCTTCAAGTAGTTGAAGGTTGCTATCAAATCCCCCCTCAATCTTCTCTTCTGCAGACTAAATAAGCCTAATGCTTCCAGTCTTTCCTCATAGGGCTTGTGCTCCAGCCCTTTAATCATTTTGGTTGCCCTCCTCTGAACTCTCTCCAGTAGGTCCCAGGTAACAAACTTATAAAGTTTGCAGATGATACTGTGCTGGAGAGGGGTTGAAAGTGCTTTGAAGGATGGGATTACAATTCAAAATGATTGGGACAAACTGGGAGAGCCATAACTACAGCAGGGCCAATGGGGCAAAGCCCCAGGCAGTGCAGAGCAGCTCAATAGAGGAAAAGAGCGGCTTTTGTGGCACCAGCTCCAAGCACTGCTAATGGCAAGGGGCGTGTTCTGATCAGAAGATGCCTGGGGTGGCAAAAACCAGAGTTACGGCTCTGCAACCTAGTGAAATGGTCAGATAACTAGAATGAAATTCTATAAAGATAATTGCCAAGTACTCCACTTAGGGCTGAACAATCCATTGCACACGTACAAAATGAGCACTGACTGCCTAGGAAGAAGTACTGCAGAAAGGGATCTGGGGGTAATAGTGGATCACAAGCTAAATATGAGTCAGCAGTGCAAAACTGTTGCAAAAAAAGCCAATGCCATTCTGGAGTGTATAAACAGGAGTATTGTAAGTAAGACATGAGAAGTGATTCTTTCACTCTACCCTGCGCTCATTAGGCCTCTACTTCAGTACTGTGTCCAGTTTGAGGAATCTCATTTCAAAAAGGATGTGGAGAAACTGGAGAAAGTCCAGACAAGGGCAACAAAAATGTTTTGAGGTCTGGAACATTTGACCTATGAGGGAAGGTTGAAAGAGCTTGGTTTGTTTAGTCTAGACAAAAGGAGATTGAGAGGGGATATGATAATAGTTTCCAAATACCTAAAAGGTTGTTATGAGAAAGAAGGAGAAAATTATTATTCTTCATCACAGATGACAGGACAAGAAGCAATAGGCTTAAATTACAGCAAAGGAGGTTCAGTCTAGACATTAGGAAAAAATTCCTAACTGTCAGAGTCAGGGATGTTGCTGCCCCAGGAAGGGATCCGGGACACGGTACCAGGCCTCGCCCCCTGGCCCCAGGCCATGCCCCTGGCCAGGGGCAGGGCCGGAAGCCACCGTGTGCCACTGGGGGCGGCTGGGCCCTGCATCCCCAGCTGGGGACGGGGACAGAAGCAGCTGCGGATGGCTAGGCCCCGCATCCCCATCTGGGGATGGGCCCCAAGCAGCCGCTGCTACTATGGGCAGCTGAGCCCCATATCCCCAGCTGGGGACGGGGCTGCAGCAGCCATGGGTGGCTGAGCCCCGGATCTCCCACCAGGGATGGGGCTGCTGCAGCCGCGGCTGCAGGTGACTGGGTCCTGGATCCCTGGCTGGGGACAGGGCCAGGAGCAGCCTCCACGGTCGAGCCCTGGATCCCCAGCTGGGGACAGGGCTACTGCAGCCACGGGCAGCTGGGCCCTGCATCTCTGGCCCAATCGGGCCGGAGCCCAGGGGGGCCACCAGACCCGGGGCACCAGCGCTGGGATTCGGGGCACATGCCCTGGGTGCCCAGCGCCAGTGACACCCCTGGTCAGAGTGAGTAAACACTGGAATAAGTTGCCTAGGCAGGTTGTGGAATCTCCTAGATTGGAGGTTTTTAAGAGCAGGTTAGACAAACACCTGTCAAGGATGGTGTAATAAGGGTACTTGGTCCTGCCATGAATCCAGGGAACTGGACTCGATGACCTGTCATAGTCCCTTCCAGTTTCTGTGATTCAGTGATCCTGAGCTTTTGTGGGAGAAAATCCCACTTTGTCAGATGCTTGAAGATGGGGAAAACTTACAGAATGGGAGCAAAATAAATGCAGAGGAGAGTAATTCATAACATCAGGTCAGACAATTACAGCAAATACTGAGGAATTGGAATTAATATGTATGTAACCCTTCTGCCAGGGCAGGCTGGCAGAACAAGGGCCAGGTTCTATACCTAGGGGTTTCCCAGTAATGTTGCACCACCAACCAGCTCAAACCCCCACCCAGATTTCTGGGAGATCCTGCATTGTTCCCTGGGCACCCCAAAGAGGTACGGCTTCCTCACTCGCAAGCATGAGTTTGAGTGTAGTAAACAGAACTTTTAATAGTAGTAAAACAGAGTGTAAAAGGCCAAATAACAGAAATCGGTGCTGATCTAGCAAATCAGTACAAAGCAAAGTTCCCAACAACCCACGCCACATAACAGAACCTACAAGACTTAATGGCAAAACCAGCACTGATCTGGAGAATCAGTGCTAACTAGGCTCCGAACCAACCCTAGGGTACATAGGGAGCATCTTTCACGCCAGCTGTCTGCCGGCACCATGTACTGGCCACTCACTCCATCCACTAGCACCTTCCCTTGGCTCTGCCCACTGTCCGCTGGCTCTACCCACTGTTCACTCATGCTGCCCTGCTCCCCTCTGGCCACTCTTACCATCCGCTGGCTCCGCCTGCTGTCTGCCAGCTCTGCCCACCGGTCACTCACGCCATCCAGCTCACCACTGGCCACTCTCACCGTCCGCTGGCTCCGCCCCCCAGTCACTCACACTGCCCAGCTTGCTGCTGGCTATTCTCACCATCCACTGGCTCTGCCCACTGGTCACTCATGCCACCCAGCTCGCTGCTGGCTGCTCTCACCATCCACTGGCTCCCCTTCAGTGATCCCAGCTCAGAGAGAGGATTTTCTCTGTAGTGAAGAGAGTTTGCTTTTCTCCCTAGCAATTGCAGCTCTTAACTTTAAGTAGCTGCAAACAGCTATCTCTATCTAAATGACAAGGCCTCAGAAGAAGCCTAGCTATAGCTATCATTAGACAGGGGAAGCAATAGGAGGAGAGGCAAAAATAGCTTCAAACCCCTTCCCCTGCTTCAACTTCTTTCAGGCTGAAACATGTGGTCACCTTTCCTACAAATCTTTTTTTAACTAAGGATAACTTTTACCCTTTAACTAACCCAGATAGATTTGAAACAAACAGAGAGTAGCAATTCACAAAAGACAGTATTTTATATTTCTCTTCAGTAGAATTACAGATATTGACAGATTTGTGATCCTATTAATCCCAAATACCATTATCCACTATGCCCTGCACCCAGTATGCTAACACCTAATTGTGCTCTCTGTGTTCATGCTAATACAGGACCCATGCAGATTAGATGCCACCCAACTCAGAAGCTGTTAGGCACAGCTTCTAAGCCTACCTTACATATAGATTTGACACAGTGAACTCGGGGCTGAATAAAAACTATGGGTTCTTTTCCCATTACAACAGATAATTTTGCTTTCCTTACCCACCCCCTCAAATGGACTGTCCTTGTGGGGATGAGAGGGGCAATTGCCCCTGACCCCACAGTTTTGTGGGCCATGCACTGTCTTGCTGTAAGCAGGGCAGTGTTGGGCCCACCCCACTGCCCCCCATCTTCTGCACTGTCCTCTGCCCCAACCCAGTGGGGTAGGGGTAGGATTGCAGAACCCAGCCTCTGCTCAGGGCCAGCCCCAACAGCCGGCCCAAGGATAGGGTGAGCTGGCCTGGAGGCTGCGTTCTGCTCTCCTGCCCTTTCCCTGGGCCGGCTGTTCTACTTTGGGGGCAGGGAGGGCTGGCTCAGAGGCCGGGCAGCAGAGCAGAGCCCAGCCCCTGGGCCAGCCTATTCTACTCCTAGGGGCAGAGTGGCTGGCTCTAGGGATGGCCCTGCTGCCTCACCCCCTGCTCATTGCTGCACTCCACTGTTTGAATCCAAACAACTGCTCTGATTTGCTGTAACTGTCTGACCCGATTCTCTAACTTACTCTCGCCTGCATTTATTTTGCTTCCATTCTGTAAGTTGCCCATCTTCAAAGCATCTGACAAAGTGGGATTTTACTCCCACAAAAGCTTGTGTGATAAATAAATTTGTTAGTCTTTAAACGTGCCACAGGACTCCTTGCTTGTTTTGCTGAACTAGACTAACCGGGCTAGCGCTTTGGAAGGAGTTCTGTCGCACTTTTAAAAGCTAACAAATTGATTTATCGCATGAACTTTTGTGGGAGAAAATTCCACTTCATCAGATGCTTGAAGATGAGAAACTGATGAAGTCGGATTTTCTCCCATGGAAGCTCATGTGATAAGTAAATTTGTTAGTCTTTAGAAGTGCTACAGGACTCTTTGTATGTTTTGCTGAACTAGACTTACACACCTACCCCTTTGGAATTCTGTGGATGGAGAATACCATCTCCCCAGATAACCCATTCTAGCGCTTCACCATCCTACTAGGGGAAAAGGTTTTCTAATATCCAACCTAGACTTACTCCACTAGAACTTGAGACCATTGCTCTTTGTTCTGTCATCTACAACCACTGAGAACAGCCTAGCTCCATCATTCTTGGTAGTTGAAGGCTGCTATCAAACCCCCCTCACTCTTCTCTTCTGCAGACTAAAGGGGCCCAGTTTCCTCAGCCTCTCTTCATAAGTTATGTGCTATGGAAAAAACTTGCATTCTGATTGGGTTGGCAAGCAACTGGTCCTTGGTATAATACAGGGGTGGCCAAACTTATGGAACTCAAGAGCCACACAAGTTGAGTATTAAACCTTCAAGAGTCGCACTGAGGGATATAGCCATATGCTTTTACCTACTTGTAAATTACTAAGTTTAAAATTCATTGAACACTTCAACTTTATTCTAAAAAGAGGGCAAATACTGGTTCTACTAATGTCAGATTCTAATAATTCCTTCAGGTTACCACGAAAACTAGGCCTATACAATAAAAATTTAGCTGTCGCTCAATGTAGAAGACTGCAGGCTAGTGGTGAGTTTTTTTAAAATCCCAACCATGCCACCGCTTCTCCCCACTGTCCCTGACCATGCCGCGCTTTTCCCTACCGTGCTCAACTATGCTGCACGTCTCCCTGCCGTCCCCAACAATGCTGCCACTTCTCCCCCATCCCTGACCATGTCACTTCTTCTCCCCACCATCCCGACCATCCCACCTCCCGCCATCCTGCAGCTGTCTCCCTGGAGCTGACCACCTCCCCTGCCCTGAGCTCCATAGCCTGGCCACTCCAGCAGCTAGGCACAGGCTGGGGCTCCCCCCTCAAGCATGCTGTGAGCGTGCTCAGAGCATGCTTAGGGTAGGAGATTTAAAACTCCCAGGCTGGGGCTGCTTTCCTCATTTGATTTGCTGACGTTCTTCTGCGAGCCGCACTTTTTCATTCAAGAGCCACATGAGGCTCCTGACCCGCAGTTTGGCTATGTCTGGTATAATAGACTGAGAGCCAAAAGAGTGCCAATGTAAGCAGCGTTTCAGTCTGAGCCAGATCCTGGGCTTTGGCAGCAATGCATAGGTGGGTCAGCATAGCTACAACTTCTTGCGCCAAAATGGATCAGGTGGATGTTGAAGAGTATTGGCGAGAAGACACTCCCTCATGGGAGACTGTTTTTCTGTTGCCTCCTTAGGCATCACTTCCCACATAGCTAAACATAAAGATGTGGGGTCTTTGGCAGAGATTGTAGTATTCACGTGAGGTGCTGATCTTGTCATGTTGTGTATTTTAGTGAGGCGCTTTTGACGAGTCACTGTGTCATGTGCTGCTGATAGGTTAACAAACACAGCGCCTGTTACCATACCCTTTTCAAAGCCATCTTTGATGTGTTCTCTAATGTTCAGCACTTGACTTGCCTGGGCCATGACTCGCCTGAAGAGAATCCTGCTTGTTCAGTGGTGATAGGCAGTTCAGAACGAGAGGGTGTTATAGTTAGACATGACAACAGTAGGGATATAGGTCTGAAGTGTTTCAACTCCACTGTGTCCTTCCCTGGCTTCAGGGCCACAAGCTGTTTTTGTCTCCAGATCTTGGGTCCCTTTATGTGACTGAGCATATGTTAAAAAATGTAAGTAACCAGTTCTTTATTGTTAGTCCAAAGTGTTTGATTTGTTCAGTATGAACGTCATCTAGAATGGCTGCTTTGGCATTATTGAGGGTGTTAACTCTGCAGGTTAATTCAGCTGTATATGGTGCCCCAAAGTTGTAAAGTTGTTTGGTGACAGAAATAGAGTAAAGCAATTTGTCACAAAGGAGCAGAGTTAAGGTTGATCTGTGCATTGTTCATACTTTCTAGTATGATAAGAAATAGGGGCAGAGTTAAGGCTATTTGGTGAGATGGGAGAGGAGGCAGATTTAAAACTTTTGGACTCTAAGTGGTACTGATCCATCCAAGTTTGATCTGATGGAGTTACCTGTGTGTTTCCCATACTTGCCATTGTTTTAGTGAAAGGATCATGGGATAGTATGTAGTTAAGATTGCAACTCTGGGGCATAGAGGTTAATCTGGTACCCTCAACTGTGTAATCTTTTAAAATAACTTATTATTTTTAAGCCACAAATGGCCACTTTAGTTTCCACTGAATTTTCAGCTGTTTGGATATTGGTGATTATGAAGGAAAGTAACATTCCCCTCAGTTCTTCAAACCATCTAATGAAGTGGGATTTTGTCCCATGAAAGCTCATGCGATAAATAAATTTGTTAATCTTTAAAAGTCCCATAGAACTCCTTGTTTATCCCCATCAGGGTGATTTTTTTCAGTCACTGATGTGGTAGATTTTCTCCTCGTGTGGTTAAAGAAGTTTGTTGCCCAAAAATCTTGTCTGTATGTTAAATGAGCTTTGCAGGCAGTCTCTGTCACGTGCATAGTTGATGCTTGCCATGGGTATCCAGCATTGTGGGGCACCCCACTACCACCTACCCTTAGCTTGAGGAAACCTTACCTGTGCCTACCAGGGCAGCTCCCTGACTCTGCCAGCTTCCACAAACAGAAGTTGGCTCAATAAAGCTACTACTTTCCTCAGTTTGTCTCTTGCACTTAGATGCAGCTCAGTGAAAACAAGTCTATGGTTATTTATCATAGAATAGAGATTTGAGAAGCAAGTGGGATGACTGGAAACCCATGGATATGTAGAAAATAACATCATAACACACATTTGAGCCCCTAGACTTGAGTGGGGTGAGATCCAGTGGTTAGAACAGAGGGGCTAGGAGCCAGGACTCCTGGGTTCTACCCCAGCCCTGGGAGAGGAGTGGGGGTTAAAGCAGGGGGGTTGAAGTGTGGGGGGCTGGGAGCCAATACTCCTAGGTTCTAATGACTAATTCCCCTTTGAAAAATCTGCTCTTTATTTCTAGCCTGTCTGTCTCTCATTTCGGGCCCAGCCATCCAATCTCCCTCTGCTTTTGTCTGCTGGCTTAGGGAGTGCTCTGCTCTCTGCAATCTCCTCTCCAAGATGCTGGGGATGGCGGTGCCTGTGTCAGCTAGTCTCCCAGGAGGACCATTGTGTAATGGGAAGGGGTGCAATTGGGCGCTCCCCCCTCCTCCCAGGGATTAGAGGCCAAGCAGGTAATTAGTTAATTGTGGCTCCTCAGCTAACAGGCTCTTTTGTGCTTGTTCGGGTGCCTTAATCCCAAAACCAGTAGCTGGATCAAGCGTTCTCCTGACAACGGCTGGGGCGCTGGGGAACCAGCCAGGTAACAGAGCCTGTGGGAAGAAATAAAGCCAAAGATCAGGTAAACAGCTAAGGAAGGCAGGTGGGAGCTGAGGGTGGGTGGGCTGGGAACCTGAGCTCTGGGTCCAGGTGGGGGTAGGTACACTGGGGCAGTGAGTTACAGTTCTCAGTCCATTCTCCTCCCCCACATAGTTGCTGAAGGATCCGGGGCTGGGGTAAGGGGCTGTAGGGGGTCAGACTCAGGACTGAGGGGGCAGTCCCAGGCTAGAAACACACAGAGGGTTGTGGGAGATGGGACCTTCCTATCTTTTCTCTACCCACCCACAGTGAGGTGGTGCTGTATCTTTTAAACAGCTGTTCTTTACAGTCCAAAGGTGGCTGTGTCAGCGCTGGGCAAGGGGTTCCTGCACAAAGAGGCCTTACACCCCATTCCAGAGGCAGTTGCATCTCAGCACCAGGTGAGGGGTCCCTGAAACCTGTCCATAATTTCCTGCTGAGCTAGACTGTCCTGCTAGTACTGCGATGTCCAGAGCCCTTCTCTGTGTGCTGTCACAGCCCCTGTCCCTGGTAGAGCATTCACCTGTGAGGTTGGGAGGACCCCAATCCACATGGCCCCAAGCCCAGAGCTCCCAGTCTGCCCCACAACACTGGGAATCCAGTGCCTTGGCCCTTCCCCTCACCGCTGCCAGGTAATCATATCATCCCCTCCCACGGCCTGATTGGTCCCAGGTAAATCCAGCTAAAGCTCCCACTGCTCCTCTCCCAGTGCCCTGCCTTTAAATAGGGGTTGGGGCTTCAGCCAGCACCATTGGCACGCCCTGAGCCCTGCTCCCCCAGCTGGTCCGCTGACCTCCAGGGCTCTGCTCCCCCTCCACTTCCCCGACTGGTCCCCTTGCCCTCTATGCACTTCTCCTCTGGCCTTCAGGGCTCTACACCCTACCTTACACCCTTGTCCCCAGGACCCTGCCCCCAGGGCTGTGCTCCTCACCCCATTCCCTGCCCCCAGGCTCCGTCATCCCCTTTTCCTACTCACAAGGGCCATGGGTAGCTTCAGCATCAGCAACCTGGAGGGTGGTGCCCAGCTGAGGGTGCTCACCTCCTGGCCACTCCTCATTGGACATGGAGTCCCCAGTTTTGCCACTCCAGTGGGACCCCTGAAATCACCTTCAGGCTTCCCCCTATCTGGGCCAGCCATTCCCCCCCGGCGGGTTGCTGACTTCTCCATCTGCTCCCTCCTGGCCTTGGGCAGCTCAGAGGGGCCAGGGCAAAGAGGGCACCAGGAGGAGCTGAGCAAGGGAGCTGCAATGCGGGGGGCAAATCCACAGGGCTACGCTTGGATCCATTGCTCGCGCTTCAAGCCGCCTCATCTGGCACGTAAGATCCCCCTTTCCAGCACCCTTGGGGTGAGTCCCGCGGTGCCCTGGCTGCACCCTGCTGACAGCCGCTAACAGCAACTCGCAAAGCCTTGGGCTTGGCCAGAACAGTAGGGTTCACTTCTGGCTTCTTCAGACATCACCAGCAACTTGGGCAGGCAGCGCCTCAATCCCTCCAACACCAGGCTGGGTCAACGCTGAGTGCAAGGGGAGAATGCTCCCTGCAGACCCCCATGCCCGCTCCCTGCAGCACAGCACCCCCTAGTGCCTCACTGGGGCCAGGACTGAGTGCAAGGGGACAGTGTCCCCTGCTAGCCCCCCACCCTGCTCCCTGCAATGCAGCTCCCCCTAGCGCCCATTGGGGCATTGGGACCAGCACTGAGTGCAAGGAGAGAGTGACCTTGGCAGAGTCCCCTACTGCCCCACTGGGGCTGGGGCTTCCAGAAGGAAATGTGCAGGGCTGGTGTCCGCAGCAAGGGACGTGGCGGTTGGGTCTTTCCTTTCTGGAAGCTGTGCAGAGCCTGGTTCACCCCTGCCCTCTCCCCACCCTGCAGAGGTGAAGCGAGGGAGCAGCCCTAGCCGGGCCTCCCGCAGCCCCCGCATCCCATTTTCCGCAGCCCAGATTGGTGTCCTGGAGGGCAGCTACCAGCAGACTCGTTACCTGAGCAGCGGGCAAGTGGGAGAGCTGGCAGCACTGCTAGGGCTCAGCGAGACCCAGGTAGGAGACTCTGGCCTCGGGCCACCAACTATGGGCAGGACCCAGGGGAGACCTTAACCCAGCCAGGCCCTGTCAGTTATCAGCGCTTGTCAGAGCTAGGGCTCATGGCCCTTTGGTGGTGGGGATGCCCAGCAGGGAGGGTGGCCCATCGGCGACAGGATCTTACACAGGGGCATCCCAGGGCTGGCAGGGGCCACTATGACAAAATCCCTAGGGTACCACCTGGGAGCTGTGGAGTCACTGGTTCCCTTATCTGCTGTTTAGCAAGAGGGAATCCTCCACCATAACTGGCTGGTGACCCACCAGCACCTCTGCAGACCCTGTTATCCCCCAACCTAACAGCAGGTGGTAGCAGATGCCAAGCTGAGTCCACAGGACTCCCCAGGCCCCAGCTGGCTCCCCAGGACCACCCGTCTAGCCCGGGTGGGTCACACAGTTTGGCTGGGAGATCTCTGCCCCGCCTGCCCCACCCTCAGCAGGCCAGAACCTGCCCCAGTTTTCGCAGCTGAGAGTTTGGCTGAACACTGAGCTTTGGGATGCCTGTGCTGAGACAGACAGTGGCCAGAGGCCCTGAGCCACAGAGGCCGACATCCTTGATGTCTGAAGGGAAAAGAAGCAGTTACCAAAAATAACTCTAGGGCCACAGCAGAAGCTCTGCACACTAATGGCATCGCACTGAGCTGCATCTCACCCCACTACTTGCTGCAAGCAGGTTCCTAAATACAGTAAAAAAACAACAAGCAGTTGTGTGGCACTTTAAGACTAACAGATTTATTTTTTGCATGAGCTTTCGTGGGAGAAGATCCCACTTCCTCAGATGCTTCGAAGATGGGTGAACTTACAGAAAGGAATGAAACTAAATGCAAGGGGGTGTAAAACATAGGATCAAGTCATAAAGTACAGGCTGGGCTGGGTGGCTGTGAGCTGCCCCTCAAGCCCATTAGTCTTTTGGGTTCTTCAGTGGACGGGAGTGGAGCCATGTGACGGTCAATTTCACACAACCCCTTTCAAAGTTTCTTGAGGCAGCTGCACCCCATTGCTCAAGCAGCCCTCTGCAAACGTGGACATGGTCCTGGGGATGCCAAGGCTAGCTTTTCTGCTCCTGCAGCACCACTGCTGAAGGGGCCCTGTGACCACTCTGGACTGATTTCCCAGCATTGCCGCCCCCACTCCATGCCTCGGTTTCCCTCTCTGTGTGCTGGGGCCAATGGTGGTTGGGGGCTTCGAGGTCTGTAGGTGGCACGTTCACAGTGACCACTGGACTTCTTTGTTCCAAGGTGAAAATCTGGTTCCAGAACCGGCGGGCCCGGGAAAGGCGGGACTTCCTGAAGGAGCGGCCAACCAGCACTACTCTGGAGGGGGCAGAGCTGACCCACCCTGGCCCCTGTGGAGTTGGACAGGTGCCAGCACCGGCACTGGGCAACACCAGGACACTGCCACTTTGAGCCCCTGCAGCCTCAGGAGTGTGATGGTGCAGAGTTGTTGGAGTTCCATGGGGACTGCCCTGGGACTGGCGTCCCCTCCATTTTGGTGTTATAGGCACCATCAAACTCCAGCCACCCCCCCAACCCTTAGCTACAGCCCAGCATCCTGATCCCTCCCCTACCAGCTGGAATTTGACCCCCGACTGAATGGGCACCCCAACCTCTGCCTGAGCCCTGGGGAGGGGGAGATGGGGCCAACACTTGGCCACTCTCAAAACCAGCAGTACAATTAGTACTAGAGGCCAGGGGCTGCCTGCTGGCCCTGTCCCTGCTGGACCTCTTCCCCGGCAGTTCAATGGCAAAAGATGGCTGTGCAGAGAATATTGGCATGCCCCTGCCTCCCATCCCCTGCCCCTTGTCTTCAGCCTCTGCCAAATCTTCAGACAGAGACAAAGTTTTGGTTTGATGTGAAGGCCTGAGGGAATTCCTTTCCAGCCATTGTCGCCTCCCACTCCCCCCCCCCCCCCCCCCCCCCCCTGATCTTCCACCCCCTTAGGTGGCCAGGGGCTCAGACTGGCCCATGTCCATGATACACAAGGAGTCAGTTTTGTATCACAGCTGATCTGGGGTCAGCTGTCGTCACCCACTCCTGGACTGCTGTGAGAGCAGGGCTGGACTCTGATGTCAGAGATAGCAGTGTCCATCTGGGCTCAGCCCACTGAAGTAAATGGAGTCACTCTGATTTAATATGGAGATCAGAATTCAACCTTCTGTCAAATCTAACTGTGCTCTAAGGTGTGATGGCACCTGCTGGGGGGGGAAGGGGCAGGGAGGGAGCTGCCCCCAATCCTGGTGGAGCTGCTGGTGATTATGTCCTGTGTCATGGGGGAATAATAAATGCACTTTGGCCCCAGCCCTAGGCTCCCAGCTGATGGTTTCCTTGTCACCCTGCCTATGTCCAGCCCACTGGCTGTCCAACTGTTGCTTGGGGAGCCAAGGGAGGGGCAGTGACCTATAGGTGTCCCCTCATGGCTGTGCTCTACAGAGCAGGGCTGGCACAGCTGTCCACACACACCAGGCTGGCGGGGTCCGAACATGATGAGAAGCAGGCCCGGTGGCATCCTTCTCTCAGTCTGACCAGGGCAGTGACAGGGGGCTGTGCTGCCTATAGGCTCATTGATGTCCAAAGTGCAGACAGGGCTGAGCTGCTCCCCCCAAGCCAGTGTGCCCCCATCCCCCATGCTGAGCCAAGTTGTCCCCCATTTTCTCATCAGCCAGTGTCCCCCATCCCTTGCACTGAGCCAATGTATCTCTTTCTCCCCCAGCCAGTGTCCCCCCATCCCCTGTGCTGAGCCAGTGTCCCCTCATTCCCTACAGCCAGTGTGACTTCTTTCCTACAGCCCCCCCCACCGTTGCCGATAAATACCATGGATGCAGCACCTCTTGATCTGGGGTGGCTGGATCCCAGTCCCCCAGCACCCCATGCTCTGTTCTCCACCTATGTAGGTGTGGGGTCTTCCCCTGCTACTGTCATACATTGTTTCTGACTTTTGGGAACCTCAGTCTGATGGGGGAAGGGATTCAGGATCACTGCCCATTTCCTAGCTGCCTCTGACCACCAACCTCAGCATGAGCTGCAGCAATGAGGTGCAGCACATAACTGCTCTAACCCATGTGCATCACTCTTACCCAGAGCTGGGGAGAGAACCCAGGATCCCTGGGTACCCAGCCCCCCCCGCTCTAACCACTAGACACCACTCCTCTCCTGGAGCTGGTAGAGAGCCCAGGAGTCCTAGCAGAACAGATGCAGCCATCACTTCACTGCTACCATGACCCACTCCTCCCCCCATGACAGCCTTCCAGCCCCATAAGTCCTACCCAGGGAGGCACAGTGTGTGGGGTGCACACCCCACGTCCCACACTAGGTGCTCTAGTACAGCAATGGTGGGGAAACCAGCCAACAAGCAAGAACAGACGCAATCTCTGAGGACGTAGCCTGGGCCTAGCACAACCCCTCTGCACCCAACTCACACGTGTGCCCACAATCCCTCTCCCAGCCCACAGAGCAGGGCACACAAACACAGGGTATGTATGCACACACTCATAAACACGGAAGCAGCTGGGACTCACACAGTCATGGGCACACAGTGTGTGCACGTACAGTCCATCTCCACACCCCCTGCACAGAGCAGGGACAGCTGGTACATGCACTTGTATGCATGCAGTCAGTCACACACAGTGTGCACACACACCGCCCTCCTGCCCTGGCAGTCCCCTCTCTCCCAACAGCTTGGCTCCTGGTGCTGACCCCACATGAGTGACTAGTCCCCTGGGCAAAGGCAAACACAGAGGCCACGTCCCCGGGCTCCAGGGCCAAAGTCCAGCCCCAGCCTCCTGCCGAATGGCTCAGCCCTGGGAGTGGGGGAAAGGTATCTAGCCAGATACGCTCTGCTGCCCTGGCTTCTGTGCAGGGCCGGGGCCCCCAAGTCTGAGCCAGCTCCGGGCCCAGTGCCTTTAAGCACTCGTTTCGAAGGGAAGCCGTGGGGTGGAGCATCATCTGCTGGTCCCTCCGCGCGGGGGGGGGGGGATCAGGACTCCAGGGTTCTACCTGCCTCTGCAAGACTATGAATGAGTCACTTCCTTGCTCCATGCCTCAGCTTCCTCACCCCTCCTCACCTGGTGGGGGGAGAGCCAGGGCCTTCACACATCATTAATGCCTAGCACCGCTGGTGGGCAGGCAGTGCATGGCCCCAAAGCATAAGGCGGCCAGGTTGTGTCCCAGTGCAGGAACCTGTGGATGGACATGTTGATGTGAGGGCAGGGTGGGTGGAGCTATGTGTGAGCATGGAGACATGTGCAGCTGCAGGTGGCATGAGTGTGAGCAGGGTTCTCCAACAAATAAACCAGGATTAACACCCTACAATAACAAACCAACATCAACAGCATCTGAACAGCCCTAGAATAGCAAAGCAATGTCAATGGTACCTGAGCGACCCTACAATAACAAACCATTGTCAACAGCTTCTGAGCTACCCTATAATAAATTAATGTTAACAGTTCCTGAGCAACCCCAGAATAACAAAGGAACATTAGCAATCTTGAGCAATCCTACAATAACCTCCACAACCATCAGCAACCCCCAGGCAACCAAGGAGAGTGCACAGTCCTGTGGCCCACTCCCAACAGCCCCCACAATAACATATTCACAAGTGTCATGAATGGACACCGAGCAGTTGCTTACCCTGCCCAGCGCCAACACCCACCGTAACCCCATCCTTAGTCTGGCAAAAGAGAGGATTGGTTTGGTGCGGAGGAACACAGGACCCAGGGCCAGATCCTGAATGGCTGTGGCTGAAGGTGTAAGGGGAGGGATCTGGTCTGGCAAGCGTGCGAAGGACTGAAGAGCAAGCTGTCCTGTGAGCTCACTGGGCAGCCAACTCAAACTAGGTGAAAGGTTAGTTAAGACACCCCACCCCACCCCAGAACTTTGTGTGGCTCAAAGACCCACATGGAGCTGCGCACGTCTGAGCTTTCACACAGTGCCTGCCTGGGAACAGACTCCCCAGCCGATGGCTCGCTCCCTGCAGGGCTGGGTGCTGGGGAAGGGCTCATCCACAGGGGAAACTGGCCTGAAGCACACAGACGGCTCTAGCTGAGAGGTGTAACACCCTATGTAAACAAGCCCTGCACAGGCCACGATACTTAGTCTCTATCTGACCAAGGAGAAACTCAGACATGAAGGAGCTGTACCCATGAGCCAGGGGCAGAGCAGGGCTTAGAACCCAGGAGTCCCTTCTGCTGCCTGAACTGCCAGGTTACAGGGGTGCAAGGGACGCAGTTGTCTTCTGCTGGCACTGCCACAGCCACATCCTAGGCACAGGGCATTCACCCATGTTTGCTGTGTGCTGAGGCTAACCTGCACTGCAAGGCAGTATCCCATTGCCATCTGGCATGCTGCTTTGTGGGAGATTTGCTCAGGGCATTGTGGGATACCAGCACCTCCACAGGGAGTGGAGAGCACTCCAGGGGCGACTGCTTTTGCTGCATCTCCTGATCTGCCCTTTTTGGGCTCCTCCAGTTCTACACTCACTGGCAGAAGCCTGGCAGCTAGGTGGACCAGCTGGGAGGCAAGCCTTAAATTGGTAGTATCTGCGGCATCTGACTGCTCCAGCAGCAGATGTGCAGGTATGAAAAGGAGAAAATAATCCCACCTGGTCCTGCCAAGCAGTGCTATTTGCTGGCTGTCCATGAGAGCCAAACCTGCTGGCTCTCCCCTGCTCATTTTCCTCCTGGTAGTGCTACAGGGCAAATCCAGGCAGACCCTAGTTGGACTCAGTTCTCACCTGCACCCACTCCTGCTCTGCAGCCCCAGATCCTCAGGAACAAGTCATTGCAGTCCTGGGCTTCCCCCGCTGACCCAAGGTGTCTGAGCTTTTGGGAGCCTCACTCACCCTTTTTCTCTGCAGACCCACAGAGGCAGGAATGTCCACATAGTTAAAACCGCAGACAGGTGGTGGGGGTGGGGGGGTGGGGATGGCGATGGTTGCGCCCTTCACTTAAGAAACTGTAACATCAGCCCCCACCTAAGTCAAAAGGCACGTCTGAATCTGCCCAGAAGTTTTCAGCTGAATATACAGGTGTGTATCTGTAAACTCAGCCTCTATCAATATCTGCTTCTAGCTCTGAGTGTTGATGGGCTACTCAACTTCCTTCACTAGAGAAGGGGCTACACAGGTTCCCCGAATTCCAGGAATCTGGGAGCTGGGGATTCCCAATGAACCCCAAATAGCAGTGCTATAAAGCCCATAGACATTGGTGCCATGGCCCCTGGCAGGCCGGCTTGCAAAGTCCTGCTGGTTTTGGACAGAGCTGTAGGCAGTGGGGCTCAGACCATCCCTGGGCTAACCCCTGTGGGGGAGGTGCAGGGGACTCGGATAGCACTTTCTGGTACATCTAGTTTCCATAGGATTGATGCAGCATCAAGCTCTTGTGTCAGCTCTTTGCCCTGGTGAGTGTTGGGATCTGAGCAGGGGCTCCCCCCCCACGACAGGCACATGGCAACACAGTTCCCACCTACCCGCAGCAGGGGGCGATAGCCCATTGCCTTTGGTAGCAGTGGCTGAGTGGGGCCCATGCAGGCAGTTGGGTGAGGCTGGCTGGCCACTAACCCACCTGCAGCAGCTCACAGGCCAAGCTGCCGCTAGCACCTTTATAGATGGGATGGGTCCCCCCAGGTGCTAGGTCCCGATCCAATCGGGTGCCCGGTTCTCCCTGCTGTCAGTCTTTGGCGCAGGGATGTGAAGAGTTAACCTGGGCAGCGCCAAGTTATCACAGGGGCGGGTCCCCAGAGTGACCCCACTGCTGCCACCGTCTGTTTCCTTATCTCTCCACGTCCTTGGCCCGCACCTGTCAGTGCGGTGCCGCCAGGGCTAACCATTAACCAGGACTTCCTGTTTGCCGCCAAGTGCAGCAGGACCCAGCAGGGATGAGAGACAAAAAGAGAAGAAAGGCCAATGTCAGGCTGGAGGGGGCAGTTATGGGGGTACCCAGTGTCAAAGAGCTTGAACACATGAAAAAACGCTGCCAGCTGGCAAGGACAGAAAGAGGCATCGCCTGGCAGTCTGGTATTCTGATTAGCATGCCGCATTAGGACCCAGGAATGCAGGGGTTAATTCCTTGCTCTCCCCAGACACCCCCCCACCCCTCGCAGACTCATCCATCCTTCCTACACCGCTCTCTGTTCAGACTGGAAGCTGTATGCGGCAGGGACTTACTTTCACTGTGTTTCTGTGCATTGCCTAGCTCAGAAAGGCCCTGATCTCAGTTAGTCAGCTTCTTAAGCCAAGGACTTTGTGCCACACTGACTGAATTAGCAGGTTGTAGTAATTACTTGTATTATGGTAAAGCTTGGAGACCCCACTGAAGATGAGGGCTCCAGCATGCCAGGCACTGCCCAGATGCACAGTGACTGAGATCAGGACCCTGTCATACCAGGCACTGCCCAGACTCACAGTGACTGAGATTATGGCCCTGGCCCACAGGGTGCTGCCCAGACACAATGAGATGCTCACTGCCATCCAGAACTCCTCATCTCTGTAGTTCCAGGGTGGCAGGAGAAGCAGAAAGAGCATTTAATATCCCCAAGTTTCTCAGGAAGCTCCTGGTAGTGCTGGGGATAGAATCCAGGGATCCTGGCCTGCTGCTCTATTTACTAGTCCAACTGGCTTTCCATGGAAGCCCTGCTGGATGTGAGAGGCCTGGCTCCAGGAGCTCATACTGGCTGTCTGCCACTGACAGCATCAGCAGTCCCGTGGCCTATTGTGAGCCATGCCTGGACACCCAGGGCTGGGTAGTTAGCCGCAGGTGTGGACATGAGACACTAGGCTGTTGTGTCCATGCAAATCCTGCACAGTGATAAGAGCTGGGGAGCAGGCAGCGCTTGGGACTAGAGCAGAACTGCCTGTGGGTGGAGGCCAACAATCGCTGGAGCTGGCCAGGGTGGGGTGTGGGCTGGAGGGCCCGTAATCAGAGGCTGAGAACTGGGTTCTCCTGGGAGCAAGCCTGACTTTCTGCAGCTGTCTCTAGCCAAAACACTCAGGGGACACTACTTAACACCTCCTCCCACCACCACTCGCTGGGGGTAATGCACTCTGCTTCAGAGAAGAGAAACTGAGGCATGGAGAGAGGAGGTATCCTGCCTGAGGCCTCACAGCAAATGAACCACAGAGCTGAGGAAAGAACTGAGGAGTACTATTTCCTACCCACCTCCTCTGTAACCACTACCTTCCACAGCTAATTACAGATTCAAGGAATCCTGGCTTCTAAGAAGGCCAGCCCTTCTATGTCTATCCACTAGACCTCAGTCCTGTTCCAGAACTAGGGGCTGAACCCTGGCGTCCCGGCTGCCAACCTGCTATGGAAAGAGAGGGCAGACCGCCCAGCATTCCACCCAGCCCTGCTGTGATTAAGCACTGCCAAGGGGCCAGGCAGGGCGTGCTATGGCATATCCCCATGGCAGTGTCGTTTAACCCCTTCAGAGAATGGCTTCCCTGGGCCAGGCTGCCTGGAGAAATGGGAGAAGGACTGGGAGTGCCCAGCATCAGGCAGCCAGTGCCCAGAGCCAGCCCCACATGGTAGCTTCTGTGTGGAACAAGTCTGCCAGGTCTCAGCTCACCTGTGGGTCCCCCCGGGGCATCCTCTTTCCTGAGACCCTCACCAGCCTGCAGGCAGGGCCAAGTTCGACGGAAAAGCAATGGAGTTTGTTTTTCTCTTCCCTTCAGCTATAATCCTCAGCCCCCCTTGGCTGTGAGCCCCCCAAGAGGGGTGGGGCTGTGATGAAAGCCCTGGCATGGCTCTTAGGAAACTTTGTGTGTGACCCCAGGCAAGTTGCTTAGAGCCAGTTCCCCACCTCCTGCCACTGAAGCCAGTGGAAGTTAGGTGCCTTAACACTTTTGGATATCTGGGTCTCATTTTCCTCATGTATCATGTAAGGATCATAGTCCTTGCTGACTTATTTCAACTGTCCACTCTGTCTCACTCCAGGTGTATGTTCAGTGTCTAGGACTCAGAGAGCTGGCTCTCATGGGAGTTAGACACTTCCTTGCCTTTGAGGATCTGTCACTTGCCCAAGTGCCTGCCAAGGAGGCAATGAAACTATGAAAAGCCTCAGTGCCCTGTTACTTCCTTGAAGGAAGGCTTGAAATATTTGTTTCTCCCATTAGCTGCCCAGGCCTTGTTTGCTTTGAGATGTAAATCGGCACTATGCAAGAGCTAGGTGTTAACTGTTACTGCTATTACCATGCTTTCCTTGTATACTCTGCTAACTGGAGAAGTGGCAGGAGAGAAGCTCCACTGCAGAGTCCCAAGCAGGGAAGAGCCAGATCTGGGATCAGCAACACAGGCTCAGTGAGCCACCTGTGGCTCCCTGAGTGTCCCCTTCTGGCTCCCTGCCAATCTCTTCCAGGGAGCCAGCTGTGCTCCGGGGACTCTTGGCCAGCCCCAGCATCGTGGCCAAGTCACGGGTGCTGGAGTTGCTCCCCCCCCCCCCCCCCACCAGTCGCATGAGGCAGAAGCAGCCCAGCAGCCATGCTGCAGCCCCTAGCACTGTTGGGGGATGTACAGGCGGCACACGCTCCCTCCCATCCCTCCCTCCTATCCCCAGCCAGCTGTCCCTCCCAAGAGCGGCAGTCAGAGAGCTGCAGTTTCAGAGGTGGGGCCCTGGAATGGCCTCTCTGTGGAGTTCAGGCCGCTTTGACCTGGCCACTCCAGACCTGAACAGAGGCCACCTCACCCCCAGGTCCTGGATCGGGCCCGTTCAACCCTACGGTGGCCGGGTCAAAGTGGCCTGAACTCCACAGAATGGGCCATTCCAGGGCCCTGCCTCCGCAAGTTGCAACCCTCCGCCAGCTCCTCTTGGGAGGGACAGAGGGAGCTTGCACCACCTGCACACATCCCTCCGTCAATGCTAGGGGCCATAGTGCAGCTGCTAGGCCGGCTCAGGCTCATGTGGTTGTGGTGGGGGGAAATGGTTCTTCTGCTCTGGGCTAGATATATTTTTAGTTGGTCTGCATGAAAACTCTGTTATTTAAATCAACTACCAGAGAAACCCTTTGGAGAAAAATGCTTGTTGTGAAAGATTCACTCAGTCGCCCACTCCTCTTTCCTGAGCCTTTCCTAGCTGGAAAACCAGCGATGCAACGGACTCAACAGTTCCAATATTTCTAAGCAAAACTTGAGTCTTCCAGGCCTCTGCCACATAGCAGCAAGCCGTAAAAGAAAGAAAATAAATAAATAAATTCTTGAGTCTTTAAAAGTGCCACAGGTCTCCTTGTTTGTTTTAAAGAGAAGAAAGGAGTGAAAAGGCTGCAATCCCACTTTTCTCTCCATTTCCAGTTGATAGCATGGAGTTACTAACAGCTGCCTCCCACCCTTTCTTAATCTGCAAACTGGAAACTCTTCAAGGAGGAGACAGTCTCTCACTGCATTTAGAGGTTCCCAGGAGTTTTGCATCTCACTTGGTCTAGCCAAGAGATCAGGGGTCTCAAACTCTCAGCCCGCAGGCCACATGCAGTCCCTAAATTTATTTCTTGTGGCCTGCAACAACACTATTGATATTTGAAATATTGTATGAACAGGTTTCAGTAGTGCAGCCCTTGGGCTAATGTACTAATCCTCATGTGGCCCTCAGAGTGGTTTGAGTTTGAGACCTCTGCACTAGATCATCCCAGTGCCCTCTCTGAGTTGGAACCAGAACCCAGGACTCCTGTTGCCTCAGTCTGGATAGCCTAAGTGGCTAAGCCCCACATCATACCTAAACTGAAAATTCATTAGCCAGTATCAATGATGTGTTGGGCTCGCAGGGTCCTTGCAAGGTCTAGGCCAGTCCCCTGCGCTCATCATGGCACTCATTAGACACAGGTATGTCTCACCTGCTCTCATCTCTGGCTCCTAGGTGCTCTTCCTAACAACATGCTGTGGCCAGGCTTCTCCTTGTGGTTCAGGGCTTTCCTGATTCCCACATGAACATATTTGCCCTGTGCCTGCCTGACCAGACCAGGGTTATGCTGCATCTCACTGCACAAGCATTCAGTGTATAGGGCCTTCCAGCACCCATATCTGGGGATAAATCTTCCTCTGGCCCCTAAGCGGAGAGATGCAACCCCAGGGCGAGACACCCGGCTATGCTGGCCATGACCACCTGAGAAACTGTCATCAAGGTGACCTGCCTCAGGAAACAACAAGAAGTCTGTGCCTTGGGTGTTGGGTTTTTAATCTTTAGTGTGTTTGAAAAAGCCCCAACGGCCACTCTGCTCTGGTTTTATCTTATTCATTAATCAGGGTTCATCTCCCTCACTTTTCCTGGAGTCTCCCTGGAGGCTCATAGACTCTAAGGTCAGAAGTGACCAATATGATTGCCTAATCTGGCCTTCTGCACAATGCAGGCCACAGAACCTCATCTACCCACTCCTAAAACAGACCCTGACCCTTGGACCAAGTTACTGAAGTTCTCAAATCATGGTTTAAAGGCCTTAAGGTACAGAGAATCTGCCAGTATGGCCCATGCAGCAGAGGGAGGTGGAAAACCCCAGAGCCTTTGCCAATCAGCCCCGGAGGAATATTCCTTCCTGATCCCAAATATGGTGATCAGTTAAAACCTGAGCATGTGGGCAAGACTCACAAACCAGACACCTGGAAAGATTCCCCAGATAGGGGTCAGCAACCCAAAGAATAAGAGGAGCCATTTTTAAAAATTCCTTCATTAACCAAGTTTTTTGAGAGCCACAGTGGGTGTAGCCTCCTGGTGGGGACTGGGCTAGGGCATCTGCCACATGGTCCCCTGGGGGAGGAGCCATGGAACCAGGAACAGGCCCCCCTGCAGGGTCCCTCAGTGAATGGGGGTATCCTAGAATCTGATACGGGCCACCAGCAGGGTTCTCTGGTGGTGGGAAGGGGGGTGTCTGCAGTCTCCAGGGCAGTGGTTCCCAACCAGTGGGCTGCGGCACACTGATGTGCCACAGCAACACCCCAAGTGTGCCGCAAGCATCCCGGAGAGCTGGGATTAAAGTTCCCTCCTTGCTCAGCCCAGCCACGTGGGCTCTGCAGGGCTGGGAAAAGGGAGGGGTTAAAGTAAGGGGGAAGGCAGCAGAACACAGTTCGAGGGCCCCCTATTTTTAGGCAGGCAGCCTTCTGACTCCCTTAAAAATAGAGGAAGGCACCAGAACACAGAGTTCAAGGGGTCCCTCTAAAAACTGCAGGAGCAGCCGGAATGCAGAGTTAGAATCACAGAATCATAAGGTTGGAAGGGACCTCATAGGTCATCTAGTCCAACCCCCTGCCAGAGGCAGGACCACTCCCACTAAACCATCCCAGTCATGGTTTTGTCCAGCCAGGCCTTAAACACCTCCAAAGATGGAGGCTCCACCATCTCCCTCGGCAGCTCATTCCAAGGCTTCACCACTCGCATAGTAAAAAAGTTTTTTCTAATATCCAGCCTCGACCTCCCTAACCGCAACTTGAGACCATTGCTCCTCGTTCTGTCCTCTGTTATTACCGAGAACAGTCGAGCTCCATCTTCCTTAGAGCTTCCCTTCAAGTAGTTGAAGGTTGCTATCAAATTCCCCCTCAATCTTCTCTTCTGCAGACTAAATAAGCCTAATGCTTTCAGTCTTTCCTCATAGGGCTTGTGCTCCAGCCCTTTAATCATTTTGGTTGCCCTCCTCTGAACTCTCTCTAGCATGTCCCTGTCCTTTTTGTAGTGGGGAGCCCAAAACTGAACACAGTATTCTAGATGTGGCCTTACCAGTGCAGAATAGAGGGGAATGATCACATCCCTCGATCTGCTGGTAATACTTCTTTTGATGCAGCCCAGTATGCCATTGGCCTTTTTGGCAGCAAGAGCACACTGCTGACTCATATCTAGCTTCCCATTCACCATGACCCCCAGGTCCTTTTCTACACTGCTGCTACTTAGCTGAATGTTTCCCAGCCTGTAGCAGTGCATGGGGTTTTTTTGTCCCATGTGCAGGATTTTACACTTGTCCTTATTGAAGCTCATAAGATTTCTATTGGCCTACTGTTCCAATTTATCTAGGTCTCCCTGAATCCTGTCCTTGCCCTCCAATGTGTCTACTGGTCCCCCCAGCTTGGTGTCATCTGCAAACTTACTGAGAATGCAGTCTATTCCATCATCCAGATCACTGATGAAAATGTTGAACAGAACCAGCCCCAGGACCGACCCCTGGGGCACCCCATTCGTGACTGGCTGCCAGCTAGACATGGAACCATTGATTCCTACATGTTGAAACTGTTGATCTAGCCAGTTTTCTATCCACCTTATAGTCCACCTATCCAACCCATACTTCCTTAATTTGCCAATGAGAATGCTGTGGGAAACTGTATCAAAAGCCTTACTAAAATCAAGGTATATGACATCAATGGTTCTTCCTGCATCCAGAAAACCAGTCATCTGATCATAGAAGGAGATGAGATTGGTCAGGCATGATTTACCCTTGGTAAATCCATGCTGACTGTTCCTGATCACTTTATTTTCCTCTAAGTGTGTGAGGATGGATTCTTTGAGAATCTGCTCCATAATTTTTCCAGGGATTGAGGTGAGGCTGACTGGTCTATAATTCCCCAGATCCTCCTTTTTCCCTTTCTTGAAAATAGGCACTACATTTGCTTTTTTCCAGTCCTCTGGCACCTCCCCCATTCTCCATGAGTTTTGAAAGATAACGGCCAGAGGTGCTGCTATCTCATCGGCCAATTCCCTTAGCACTCTTGGATGCAGTTCGTCCGGCCCCATGGACTTGTGCACATCCAGCTTCTTTAAGCAGTCCCTAACCTGACCTTTCGTCACCAAGGGCCTGTCTTCTTCTCTCCCATCTGCCACACCCATGGTAGTGGGCTGGGAGCTGACCCCGCCCGTGAAAACTGAAGCAAAAAACGCATTGAGCACCTCAGCTTTTTCCTCATCCTCTGTCACAAGGATGCCTGCCCTATTCAGCAAGGGGCCTACACCATCCCTGATCCTCTTCTTGTTATTAACATACTTGTAGAACCCCTTCTTGTTATCCTTTACATCTCTCGCTAGCCACAACTCCATTTGTCCTTTGGCCTTTCTGATTTTATCCCTGCAGTCCCTAGCAATATCTTTATATGCCTCCTTGGTCATCTGACCAAGCTTCCAAGTTCCTGTGGCTCCACCTTAAGCCCAGCCAGCAGAGAAAGGCGGGAGGCTGGGAGTGTGTGAATCTCCCCCTGTAGGGCAGAGCAGCTCCCAGCAGGTCAGCCAGCCTGCAAACAGCCCAGGTAAGGGCTTTAAGGGGGGCTGCTGGGGGCTGTGTGGGGCAGGTGTGTATGTGTAGCAGAGGTAGGTGGGAGTGGATGTGTAGCAGAGGGTATGCAGCTGGGGTTGTGGGGGGGCTGTTTGGTTGGATATGTGTGTAGCTGAGGGGCGGGGTGGCTGTGTGAGGGGGTGTATCTGGGGGGCTGAAAGCCTACTTCCGGTCCTTGCAGTGATTGGTGGGTCCATCACGGGCATTGGGGGCTGGGGGAGGGGAGGACAGGAGCCACTGGGGTGAGAGGGAGCAGCAGTGGGGTGAGGATTTGCCCTGGGTGGCAGTGAGCCACTGTGGAGAAGGGGGAAGTGGGTGCCGCACCGGCTCCCCTGCCCTATCGTCCCACTCCCCAGGTTCCCCCTGCCTTACCCAAGCCACTATTGTTTTCCCTTCCTGTCTCCTCTCTTGCCCCGCTGGTGCTGTTCCCCACATGGCTGCCCTTGTCCTCTTTTGCCACCCCTGCCCTGCTCTGCTCCCCACACTCACTCCTGCCACTGCACGACTTCTGACCTCCCGTGTTTCACCACTCCTGCTCTGCTACCCCTACTGCCTTACATAGCAGCATTTCCAAAACACTGTGCCATGCGTCATGAATATTCATAAGTATTTTAAATTAATTTGAATATCAATGCATTTTTAAACGGTGGTGTGCCTCGAAAAATTTGAAGGTATCAAAGTGTGCCATGGCAGAGAAAAGGTTGGGAACCACTGCTCCAGGGGACAACCAAAGAGCTGCATGTGGCTTCAGAGTTGCAGGTTGCAGACCCCTGGCATACTACCTCAAAACCCTCCCTATCAAGAGTCCCATCATAGGCCATTGGGCATACTTCCACTAGTAGACACAGATCAGTTAATTGCTGAAGTCAGCTGTCCCGTCACACTATCCTGTCCATAAACTTACCAAGCTCAGACTTGAAGCCAGCTATTGTAGGTTTTTTGCCTCCACAGCTCCCTTTGGAAGGCTGTTCCCGAACTTCACTCCTTTGATGGTTAGAAACCTGCATCTAATTTCAAGTCTAAATTTTCTGATAGTCAGTTTATATCTATTTGCTTCTCTTCCTCTGTCACTTCCAACTGATGCATCCTGACCTTACAGCAAAAATTCTTGCTACTAGTCCCTAAATGCATGAGCTTGCAATTTCTGCTATTAAACTCCATCCTATTCTTAATGCTCCAGTTTACAAGATCATCCAGATTTTACTGTATGATATCCCAATCCTTCTCTGTATTTGCAACACCTTGCAGCTTGATGTCATCTGCAAACCTTACTGGCACATTACCACTGTTTATGCTAAGGTCAGATTAAATAAAAAGGTTAAATAAGACTAGTCTGAGGACTGATCCCTGAGGAACTCACTAGCAACCTGCCTCCAGCCTGGGGACTGGCAAAACGGCTTACTGAGCGTCCCCTTCTGGCTCCCTGGAAGTCTCTTCCAGGGAGCCAGGTGTGCCCGGGGACTCCCTGCTCGTCCCCCTTCCCCCCAGCACAACTGCATGAGCCGGAACTAGCTCTGCAGTTGCACCGGGGCTCCCTGGCACTGGTGGGACAGGAGGGTACGTGGTGATGTGCACTCCCTCCCTCCTGCCCTCCGCTGCCACAGTGGAGCAACACTGCTCTGGCCACCAGCAGAGGGAGGTGGCATCTGGCTTGTGTGGTTCAGGGGGCAGGAGGGGAGACTGGCTCTTCTCCCCTCCTGGTGCTGACCCCTGCTCCAGCCTGACAATTCACCTTTCAGTATGACCCATTGTAGTTTCTCCTTTACTCAGTTCCTAACCTACCTTTCTATTTTCATATTAATCCCCATCTTTTCCAATTTAAATAATAATTTCCCCATGTGGAACTATATCAGATGCTTTACTGAAATCTAGGTAAATTAGATCCACTGTATTCCCCTTATCTAAGAAATCCATTATCCTCTCAAAGAAGGAGATCAAGTTGGTCTGTCAGGATCTATCTTTTGTAAAGCCATGTGGTATTTTGTCCAAATTACCATTAACCTTGATGTCCTTAGTGACTTTCAAAATGTTTTCCACCCTAACCCTAACCTTAAGCCTTTCACAGTCGCTGCCTTGAATTCTGTCCTGTCCCACGTGTTTGGAGTATAACTTCTCTCAAGCCAAATCAAAGTTCTTTCAAACAAGACCTTTTTCCAAGACCTTGCACATTACTGAGATCAAACTAACAGTCCTCTAGTTACCTGGATCACTTTTTTCCTTTCTTAGAAATAAGAGCTTTGTTAGCAATTCTCCAGTCACACCCCTGAGTTTACAGATTCATTAAAAATCCTAGTTAAAGAGCCTGCAATTTCAAATGCCAATTCCTTTGATATCCTTGGATGGAGATTATCTGGGCGCCCTGATTTAGTGCCATGAAGCTGTTCAACCTGGGCCATTCCAGAACCCGAAGGGGCTCTCCTGCAGGCTGCCGGTACCTGGTTGCTTTACCCAGATGTGTGGCAAGGAAAGGACGGTGCCCAGACCCCAGACCAGGGGTGTCATAGTCAAATCACCACGAGGGCCGCATGAGGACCAGTGCAGGGCCACATGAGAACTAGTATGTTTGTCTGAGGGCCACACCACTGAATCCTTTCCTTACAACAACATTGCAAATATCAGTAACGACAGTCTTGTTGCGGGCCGCAGGAAATACCTTTGGGGCTGCATGCAGCCCACAGGCCATGTGTTTGAGACCCTTGCTCCAGACTGTTTCTCAGAGATGGGGCTGGTGTGTTAGGTAACCAGCAAGTTGGAATGGCCCATAGGTTCTGCTCCAGAAATTTGGCTTTGGTGTCTGTCTGTGGAAGCCTAGAAGGAGAAGCAAATTGTGGGGCACAGAATGGTGCTGGAGTTCCACTGCCAGCTAGATTCTGTGTGTGCCCCCCACCCCGGCTGGAGAACTAGGGTCTGTCACTGTTCCTGGAAATCAACTGTTTGCCTCCAGCTTCTCACCCAAGCCATGAGGCCTTGTATGCCACCTTCCAGCTCAGCCTTTGGGCAACAGCCCTATTGCTAAAGCAATGACACCTGCCCCAGAGTCCCTGCTCACATTAGCTCCCTGGTAGTGCCAAAACCAGTCCTGAGGGCTTTACAGCTAGGGATTTAAAACCACTTTACAAAGGGACATAATTAGCCCCATTTTACAGATGGAGAAGCCAAGGCATGGGGAGGGGACATGCCCAGCATCATTCACTATGTGTAGGGGGGGGGGGGGGGGGCAGAACAGAACCAGGTCAAGATGTGGAAGGTGCAGCTTGAATTCATCCACCCCCCCAAAAGGGCCACGCTGCTGGGATACAAGTGCTCAGCAGATTGCATAGCAATTCCCCCTGCCCCCAGGGGAGCACCCAGAATAAAGAGACACCCAAACACAATTTTAGCCTTAAACCACTTGGTGCCTCAGTTTCCCCACCTGTAAGATCGGGACAGTGGAGTGGACGAGGACTGCCCTCTTCTGCTTAACGCTCTGATCAGCCAGAAAAGAGTAACCTTTGCTCCAGGCGTGGTGCTGAGCAGTTGAAGCTGGCTAGCACAAAGGCTGGAGAACTGGCTGCAGTGGGCAGGTAGCACACAATTGACAGAGAGCCAGGTGCCTGCAAGGAGTGGGGCTGCTGGGTGGTGGAGTCAGGGTAATAATAAAAGGGGCCAGAGGAAGTGTGCAGAGGTGAAATTCTTGCCAATCATATCACTGGGGGAGCAGGTGGGGAAATCACCTTTCCGCACACAGAGCTCAGCAAGGAGCAGAGATGGTGGCAACACCCCTATCTAGTGTGAGTGCAGAGAACTGGGAGCCTGGACTCCTGGGTTCTGCTCTTAGCACTGGAAGGGAGTGGGGTCTAGTGATTAGTGTAGGGGCCTGAGAGTCTGGACTCTAGGTTTTAATGCCAGCCTCACTTTGCTGTGGGCATGGGAAGGTCTCTCCCCCAAGACTGCACCTCATATGCCTCACCATGACAGAGTTGCAAGGATCCCAGGGGAGCAGGCAGGGTATGTTAATGGCCTGCAGACACTCTGAGGTGGGAAAGCTTCAAATTAAAGGCACCTAATTATTTATTTCTTATACACAGAAAGCCACCAAGCACTTTTGAAATCACAAATTGTCCATTTGCAGGGATGCTTTCTCCTGCACTGAGATGCAGCCACCTCTGGGGTGGGGTGAGGGGGGCTGTTTATACAGGGTTTCCTTGGAAAGCATGGAGACACAGCTGCTTTTGGGGTGGGACCCAGGAGCTATTTAGCTGCAAGACACCTGACACACCTGGGCACCAGCACCAGGATCCACACCCAGTCCCTGAAGTAGCACCTGACATACCTGGTTCCTTGTGCCAGGATTGACACTTGCGGCCCCTCAGGTAGAGCCTGACACACCTGGACACCAGTGCCAGGATTCACACCCCGGTCCTGCTACCATGCCCACAGTGTTCAGCAGCCCAGCTGCTCTGCTGGGAAGGGCTGGTGCTGGTGAACAGATAGCACCTGGCAGCTCCTGGCTGCAAGGCCCTGGCCCTTTACTGCATAATGACCGCCTATAAAACCCCTGGGTAAACAGCTTGTAAAGGGCTCTGAAGTGCTTTGTGGGGGGCTGGATTGGGGTGTGAGAGGGGCTGGCTGCAGTTGGATGCAGCTTTCAAGTGCTGGGGAGTGAAGGGCACCCATGCTGACCTCTCCAGAGCTCCTGGCATGCCAGGAGCCTTGACCTCCAGCACGGTATTGCACCAGCCAGGGAGCCCCTCCTGGCCAATCTTACTGCTGGTGGTGGCTGAATCAGGCTCCCATGAGCTAATGAAAGCTGGGGAGCTGCCCTCAAGCAAACAATGGATGCTGCTATAAAAGGCTGGGTGGCAGGCAGAAAGAGCAACATGGCTGACCCAGGCCCAGGGAACCAAGAGAGTGAGCACCTGGCTTCCCCAAACCACGACAGCCACCTGAGAACCAAGACTTGGTGGAGTTTCTACCTAATGCGCTGGAGCCAAGCCTTTCCTGGCTCATTGGGGCCCTGCCCCAGGGCACGTGTCCTGGCCTGGCTGGCTGCCATGAAGTGTGGCCCATGGGGTGAATTCACCCCATCTAAGCCTTTCTGGAAGGCTTGGGCTGGGAGCCCAAGTGGCAGCCAGCAGGGCAATGAAGAGTGAGCTGGCTCCCCTGTGCTAGCTGGAGGCAAACAGCTGTCACATCCTGGCTCTGGTTAACCATTAACCCAGCTGTGGTTAGCTCTGGCTAGGGGTGTTAGCAGCACCTCCCTCAATCATATGGCTTCACCCTCCCCTGCAGGCAAGTCCAGTTCCAAAAGGGTCATTTGGAAAAACTTTAATAGGGGCATGGGGGCAGCTTAACACCCCCCACATATCGTCTGGCACTGGTTGCTGTCAGAGAATGGACCTGGGGTTCTGATCCACTTGAATCCACTCAGACAGACAGTGCCTGCCTTCCTCTCCCCAGCCCCTTCCTGTATTACTCAGAATCAGAGGCCTGGCCCTGGCCCCCATTGTGTTAGGTGCTGTACAAACCTGATGCTCCCAACCCCAAAGAGGTACAAGTTAGAAGAGGATGGGCAGGTGGGTGAAGGGCAGCCTGAGAGATGGCCAAGGAATTTTGCCTTCCCCTGGCCCCACTGCCAGCCAGCTCAATGCCATTGCCTTGCATGGTGCGGTCGTGGGTTCTGTATGTTGGGCTGAAATCCAGGCCAACGGTGGTGGGTTGTCCCCGACTCTGCCCTGGCTCAGCTGGGGGTGTGAGGGCCCTTTGGGGCTGTCTTCCCCCGACTGAGCGGAAGGAGCTACTTCCATCATTTCACGTGTGAAAGGTCCATTGAGTAAAGACATGGTGAGTTTAACTCCCAGCCCCCCTCTCCCCCCCAGCCCTGGAAACCCACCTCCCTGGAATCAACTGCTGCCTTCTTCTCGCCCTTCCCTCCCCCCCCCAGCCGCGGCCTGTCTGTGTCCCGCTGTCTCACACCTTGGAAGGAAACTGGCAGTGCTCACAGGAGCATCTTTATACTGGCTGCCGTGCCCATTCCCGGCCCACCTCGCTGAGACAAAGGCCCATGTGTTCAGAGTCGTCTTGCCCGCCTCGCCCAGCTCTGGCTGCCGGCAGAGCACACAGGCCCGGTGTTGATTTAATAATGGCTGGCTGGCTGGATGTATGAAACTGCTCCGAGCAGCCGCCGGGGGACGGATGTTTTCAGGGAAGCTGTGTGAGGATATGAGGGAGGCTGGACCGGCAGAAGGGCTACTCGGCTGCTTCTTGACAGACTGGTTCGCCTCCCACCTGGGGCCCCATCTGCCAGAGCCGAGCCCCTCACTGGTTGTGATGTTCCCAAAGCGACCCACGGCCTGGCCGCAGTGGGGCCTGCTGGCTGCAACTGCCACTTCTGGGAGGGACAGAGCCAAGGAGGCGAAAGATTTAGTAGCTTTGTTTTCGTAGTGGAACCAGAGACCTAGAGCAGCTCCCCAGCACGCTGCTAGTGGGCACTGTTCTCTCCCTACACCCCATTTACTAGTCCACTGACAGATGCTGGGGGCTGCTGTGCTCCCCCTCAGCCACTCCCCATTTTGCAGGGACCTGGTGCTTCCCATCTCCCCTATAGGAGCCAGACTGAGGGTTGCTGCCCTGGATCTAGGTTTGAGGTGGTCTCTGCCTAGCACCACTCTGCCTAGCAAGGAGGGGCCCTGAGGTGAGTGTCTTAGCAATCACCAGGCTCATGGCAGGGCCCCCTTATAGGGTAGTCTCTTCCACTCGTGTCCTCGGATATTGAGGACACAACTGGTGACCCCTCTGGGCACACCCTGCGTGGTGCTGGGCACCTATGGCTTTGCTTGAGTTGATGGCTACTCGTCACCTATGGGCCCAGGCCCCCAAGTGCACTGTCTGCAGCTTCTGTAAGGCCGGCCTGTCAGAGACATGCAGGGCACAGAGCCAGGCAACGTGACTGGGCTGCAGCATTGGGCTGGGATACGGGAACGCTGGGTGTGTCTCTGCCACTGTGTGTGACGTTGGGTGAACAAGTCAATTTCTCCAGGTGTAAAATGGGGGCAATGATCTGTCTGGTCTGCTCAGACTCTAAAGCCTAAAGCAGAGACTGTCTCTAGCTGTGTGTCTGGGCATCTTCCCGTGTGATGGGGCCCTGATCTCAGTCTCCTCATGTCTGGGAAACGCCTGGTGCTGGGGGCTCTGCAGGCAGCAGTATTGTGTGAGGTTCATATGGCCAAGAGCCACGGAAAGGGTGGGTTGCTGGGCCATACTGCCACCGATACATTCACCCACCACAGCCAGAGCTGGGGGAGACTCCCTTCATCTTGGATGGCTGTTGGGATAGCTGGGCTGGGTGCCCTTCCCACCTCCAAGCACAGCAGGCACCTGTGGCACAAGCCTCCGCTTTTCAGGGGACCTCAGAGCTTTGCCTGGAGGCTACTTGAGAGCCAGGCTGTATCACTGTGGGAACATGGCACCTGGCACATCGTGCGCACGTGTCTGTGTCCGTGCATGCCAGTGTCTGCGTGTGTCCTTGTGTGCATGTATCCATGTGTCTGTGTGTATGCCTATGTCCCATATCTATCTGTGTTTTGTTTTCTGCATGTGTGTCTATCCATGTGCCTATGCCCATGTGTCTCGATATCTGTATGTGTGTGTGCCTGTGTGTGTGCATCTGTGTGTCTGTGTCCGCCTGTTTATGTCCATGTGTGTCAGGGTGTGTCTGCCTGACTCTGTATGTGTCACTGAAAAGATATGTCTGTGTGCATCTCTGTATGTCTCTGTACATATGTGTGTGTGCATCTTCAAATGTGTCTGCATGACCCATTGTTCCTGAACCAAAAATCCTGCAGCATCCACCCCTGACTGGGAATGGAGCTGGGGTGAGCACCCCATTCCCTGCACCCCACAGCCCCAAACCTGGGAAGGGGTGTATGAAAGGCCTACACCAGGCCAGGATCCCAGCCGCGCCCTGCGGCACTAGACCAGGGCAGGCGGGGCCAGTTTCCCACGGTCAGGGCCCATGGGCCAGGCTGACGCAGGTGTGTCCGGGTAGCGGGGCGTTCCCCAGGATCCCTGGTGTTTGCACTTGCGCGGAATGGGAGGAAATCTTTGCAGCAAAGCAAACAGAGGTGATGGGAAAGCCCTGAAGGGCTGGGCCTGGGACCCTGGGGCCTGGCCTCCACGGCCTAGTGAGCTTCAGGGTGCGGAGCCGGATGGGGGCATCCTGGTGGCTGGGGGGACCTGGCTGGGAAGGGGCATTTCCATAGTGGGGATTCCTCTGCAGGGAATGTGTTGGGTTCACAGTCCAAGGGTTCTCCCACCCCAACCCAGTTTACCTCTGTGCAACTCCTCCCCCTTCTTCCCCATAATCACCTTGCCCCTCCCTTCTCTTTCCCCCATAGTCACCCTACCCCTTCTCCTCCTGCCCACATAGGCACCCTGCGCCTTCCCCTTCCTGCTCCACATAGCCGTTGGAGGAACCACTCAGTCCAAGGCAATGAGCCCACCTGAGGATGGGATCATTCACCGCCCCACCCCTCCCCATGAGGCCCAGCAGTTTTGCAGGCAGGTCAAGGGGACGTGTGCACTGCTAGGCAGCATTATGCTAGAAAGTGAACAGGTCAGGACTGGTGCACATCAGCTGGTGGGGCCCTCGCCAGGGCTGTGTGCTGGGTCTGTGTCGCTGCACCACCTGGGCCGCACTCACGTTGCCCCTGGACTTTTCCATTCCTAGCCATAGCTTGTTTTCCTTTCCACCCTATCCTCCCTGATGTCCCCACCCTACGTTTTGGCCAGTTGTGCCCCACCCTGGACCCACTTCCCCCACTGTGGCCACCCCACCCCGCCGGGGCAGCTGGGACAGCTGCCTGTTTCCAGGGGACAGCACGGCCAGGGCTGAGGCAAAGGGGTTTAGCTGGGGTTTGACGCAGGGCTGTGGTGAGCCCCGGCTGGCTCTTGCAATAAATGCTGCTTTGCTAATCAGACAGCTGGGGAGGGTTTCTTGGTTTGGATGCAGACAGGGGGTGAAGTCAGGTCGTGGCTCCAGCAGATAAATTTAGAATCACTTGGCCTGGCTGAGCTGTTTTGAACTGTCCCCCTGCACAAAGGAAAGAGATCCACATGGTGCTTTGGAGCTTTTTTTACTGACCCATAGACCAGAGCTGGGAGGAGGGAGAGGGGGTAGAGACAAAGGATGTGAGCCCAGAACCCCCTGGAAAATGCAGACCAGATACCCTTGTGTGCATCACAAAGAGGTTATAAACAAGCACTGATCATCCTGTGGGGGAGCCTGCAGGCCCAAGTGAAAGCAAGCCCCAGCACACTGGGTACTGCCCAGACAGACACAGTGACCATGACCAGGGCCCCTGTCACGCCAGGTGCTGTCCAGATACACAGTGACTGAGATCAGGCACTGGCAGGCTGGATCAGGGCCCTGTCACACCAGGCACTGCCCAGACACATAGTGACTGAGATCAGGGCCCTGACACACCAGGCACTGCCCAGACACAGTAACTGAGATCAGGCAGGGCCCTGTTGTGCTGGGTGATGCTAAGACAGAGTGAGAGACTCTCCTATCAATAAACAGCTTCCAGTCTTGTTGGAGTTGGTCCTGAGTTGAGCAGGGGGCTGAACTAGAAACCTGGCATCCTTCCAACGCTCACCTTCTAGGACTCTATGATACATAGCCAAAGGATAAGAGGGGAAACTGAGGCACAGAGCTGACCATTAGTTGCTTAGTAGATGCAAACAGATGACAGGTGTTTTCTGAATCCCCATCCAATGTTCTCCCAGGTAGAGTGCACTGTCCCCAACTGGCATAAAGCTGGCATAGCTACCCCAGGGCCTACCTGTTCCCTCCTCCTTGCACTGCATTCCTGGGTGCAAGGGGGATCTCAGGGCTGGGGATGGCCATTGCACACTGAGCTCCAGCAATCTCCAGCTGGGCAATGGCCCCTTGAAGCACAAGCTGGTCCCTGCTGGAAGCTAGGCTGGGGCCTCTCATTAGGGTGCTGTGGCTGGATCCTGGCAGGGTCTAGTGCCTCAGTCTGGCGTCGGACTAGGGCCAGGGCTCAGGCAGAATGAGAGGATAGTGCTGGAGCTGCAGTGTCACCACAGAGCCCAAGATCCAGCAGCACCCACAGTCATTCATCTCAATGAGCTGTAGGGAATGGGCGTGCTTCGCCTGCACCCTGCCCAGTGTGAACAGCAGCCCAAAGACTCTGGCCATGGTGCCAGGTGGCGAAGAACTGAGGTGCCTTGTTTCTCCCCATGAATTGAAGGGAGGATGGATCTGAAGCCCTGTTTGCTGGGACTCCTGTGCTGCCAGGCCATAGGATGGGACACAAGAGGGGATTTGGTGCCACCTGGAGTAGCAGTGAATGCCCTCCTTGCTGCCACAGCCCCCTATGACACTTTGCAATGTTGCTGAATAGCCAGAGTCTGGCCTTGGACTCTCTGCCATTCATCACTGGTGCCAGAGGATTCCCTGGGCCTGTGCTCTGGTCATATGGCCCCACTGCCCTGGTGAGCATCAAGGAGTGCAGGAAGGCTTTGCCACCACAGGACAGCAGGAGGCACTGGGCTGGGGCCATCTGCAGCACCAGCCCCACCCAGGGCACCTGCCACTGGGCAGCTTCAGCCTGTGCCCAGGCCATAAAGTGGGTGAGGTCCCTTTGTCATTAGCTCCAGGATGCCAGTTCCTGCTCGGGGATTTACTGCTGAGCAGCAGCAACATCAACATCCCGCCCTGGCCCAGGGCCAGGCCTTAGTGCTCATGGCCTGGAGTGAGAGTCCCTCCCTGAGCTTGGAACCCACAGGGAGCCAGGCACACTTCGCTGCCTGTTGGGGTATTGTGGCAGCAGCTGGGGAACCCCACTGAGATAAAGGTGTCCATTGGACTGGATGGTATTCAGACCCTGAGGGACACAAGCCACACCCTAGAGAAACTGGAAGAGAAACTGAGACCCAAGGGAGGGGAAGTGACACTCTGACATCACCAGGGAGTCTGTAGAAGAGCTGGAGGCCTCCCTGGGTTGGAATGGAGGCTGGTGTATGAACCCCCTTGCCTCCATGCTGCATTGTATGAAAGCCCATGTCCAGCGCCGAGTTCGGGGGCTCTTGGAGACAGTTTCTGCCTCCACCAGGAAAGGCCTTTTCCTGGGTGGGGGTGTTTCCCAACAGTTTCACTTGGACTGGTCCAAGGTTTACCTTGCTGCAAGAGCCCCTTCCACTGTCAGATGCTGCTGGTGGTGGGGTTTGCTGGGACTGAGCTCCCCCAACAAGACCGGGGTGGCTCACCAGGTTGTAACTCTGGGGGTACACATGGGTCTTTCCTACTGCCAGCCTGATGCTGCTAAGAAGGGAATCACCTGGTGGGAGTAGGGGTGGATGGAGACAAATGCACTGCAGGCCAGGGACCTTCCATCCTCAGCCTGGCTTGCTCGCATGCAAGAGGTGTCGCTGGAATGACATCTGGCTGCTGAGCCGGGCACATAAAGAGCCCTTTCTGGTCCAGCGGTGCAGAGCTAAAAACAGCTCTGGGGAGGGAGAGACAGAGACAGAGATGAAGCCACGTCCCCTCCCGTCCCTTCCTCAATCCCTTGGGCAGCCTGTCCTCTCCCATCCCTTCAGGCGGGTGTGGGTGGGTGGGTGGGTGGGTGTACGTACAGGGCTGGACCCAGCGCCAGGTACCAGAAAGGGGCTGCTAGGTTCTTGTCTCCATAACCCTCCTTCAGTCTTAACATCCCAGTGGCAGGGACACAGCAGAGCCACAGAAATCTCACTGCTGCCTGACACTGCACATAAGTCTGTCTAACCCCATTCACTCCATCTGGCTGTCTGGCTGTCCCTACAATATGGGAGCAGCTCAGACCCACCACCTGCCTCCTCCCCTTCAGCTCAAAGGAACATTTTTATGGCTGCTGCTGTCCCTGAAGTCAGCTCCCTTTCCAGGCTAACACGCCCAGTTGTGCCTTTCACTGCTGGGCCGGGGCAGCACAGACCCAGAGCAGGTGGAAGAGACTGAGAGCATGAGTGCTGCTGAGTTCCAAAGGGGTGTGCATATTAGTCTAGTTCAAGGAGTCTTGTGGCACTTTTAAAGACTAACAAATTTTGTCAGTCAGCCATGTAACAGAATCATGGAAGGTGAAGGTGAGATGGGACCCCCAGGAGTCATCAGCTCCAACTCTACTTCTCAAAGCAGGGTCAACCCCAAATAAATCATCCCAGGCATGGCTTTGTCAAGCTGGGACTTGAAAACCTCAAAGATTGAGACTCCACCCCTTCCCTAGCCTAGGGAACCCTTTCTAGTGCTTCACCATCCTCCTAGGAGAAAAGGTTTTCTTAATATGCACCCTAGACCTCCCTCACTGTAACTTGAGACCATTGCTCCTAGTTCTGTTATCTGCCACCACTGAGAACAGCCTAGCTCCATCCACTCTGGAACCTCCTTCAGGTAGTTAAACACTGCTATCAAATCCCCCCTCACTCTTTTCAGAAGACTAACCAAGCCAAGTTCTTTCAGTCTCTTATAAATCATTGGCTATGTCCACACTTACACTGTTAAATCAATTTAACTTATATCGATTTAATAAAATTGATATAAAATCATTAAATCGATTTAAGTTAAATCAATTTAACAGGTCCCCACTAGAAACTCAAATCGAAATAGCATGTCCACGACAGGACTTGCTATTTCGATTTAGGAGACAGGCACCATGGGAGGTGTGGCAACATGGCCCCCTAAGAAGGGCCATGCCCCCACCCGATATATAGAAAAAGGAAAGCACCTGGGAAGGAGAAGGGCAAAAAGTGTTAAATCAATTTAACAGTTAAATCGAAATAACATGCCCACACCGTGTTATTTGAAACAACAATTTCAGTTTAACCATCACATCGATATAATACTAGGTGTTATTATATCGCTATGGCTCTCCTTATATCGAAATGAGGGAGCTCCTCATTTTGAAATAAGGGAATGTTATGTGGACCTACCATTTTTTAAATTGAAATAACCAGCGTTAAACAGTGTGTGTGGACATACCTATTGTGCTCCAGCCCCCTCATCATTTTTTTTGCCCTCCACTAGACTCTTTCCAATTTGTCCACATCCTTCCTATAGTGGGGAGTCCAAAACTAGACACAGTACTCCAAATGTGGCTTCCCCAGTGCTGAATAGTGGGGCATAATCACTTCCCTCAATCTGCTGGCATTGGTCTTACGAATGAAGCCCAATATGTTATAAATCTTCTTGGTAATAAGGGTGCATGACTTACTCATCTTCAGTTTCCAGTCCACTGTAACCCCCAGGTCGTTTCTGCAGAATAACTGCCTAGCCAGTTGGTCCCCAGCCTGTAGCAGTGTATGGGATTCTTCCACCCTAAGTGCAGGACTCTGCGCTTGTCCTCATTGAACCTAACCAGATTTCTTTTGGCCCAATGCTCCAATTTGTCTATGTCAGTGGTTCCCAAAATTTTCACTGCTGTGGCACACCTTGTTACCTTTAATTAATTTGAGGCACACTGCCATATAGTTTCCAAATGAACTCATGAATATTCATAAGCGAATGAGCCAATCCAGAGCTCTTTGAGGAGTTTTTCAAAAAATTTTGTGGCACACCTGCTTCGAGTGGACGGCACACCTGTGTGTCATGGCACACTGGTTGGGAAACACTGATCTAGGTCACTCTTCATCCCCTCCCTGCCCTCCAATGCAGTGGTTTTCAGAGGCTTGTCCAACCTGTGGCTTGGGGGCCAGACTCTGGCCCGCCAAAGGGCTTTCATACAGCCTGCAGAGTGCTGCTGCAAGAACCTGGCCTTGTCAATTTCCCACCCAGCGTATAGCACAGCCACAGGAAGGCGTGGCATAGCTGGAGAGCTGTTCAGGGGCTGGCTTCAGCCCCTTTTGAGTGAGCAGGAAGCAGGTAAAGAGGGAGTGCCCTGAGCAGTTTAAAATCCTGACCTGAACTTCCCCCCCAGTTATGCTGTCTTCCCACACCCCTAACCCCAGCACCCCTGTTCTTCCCCTAACCTTAGTGGGAAAAACTCTTCTGTAGAGATTGCAATCCATCAATGTTTCTGGTACAGAGATGTCCAATGCCAAAACCTGTGACCCCTGCAGAACTGTCAGGGTTTCTATCCTGTCTCCATCTGACTCTGTTCTCCTCTCCCTCTCCCCAACACTGCTCTCTTTTCCCTGAGCAGTGCTTGGCAGGGAGAGAGGAGAGCAGAGTTGGTGCAGTCCCTGTCAGGAAATAGGTGAATCCTGCCACCTAGCTGCTCTGCTCCCCCTACCTCACCCTTCTTTCCCTCCCCTCCTCTGCCATGTTCCCCTGCCCTGCCTTGCTCCCCACACTCTACCTTGCCCCCTCATGCAGGCTCTGCCTTGTACTCTGTACACAGTGCAAGCAAAAGCAATGTCAAATATCACACTAATTATTTTATTAAAATTTATTAAGAAGATGGATTTCTACGTCTTATCTATGAAAATTTGCTCACCACCTCCCCAACTGAGAAAAGAATTGCAGTGTGGCCCTTCACCCAAAAAGGTTGGACACCCCTGCATTACTGCATCACCACAGAGTGTTACCTGTGTCATGGAGAGCTGGTGAGATGGCTGGTTTCAGCCTGGAGGGGGTAGGCTAGTGTGTCTGGTAGAGTCTCAATGTGCTGCCAAGTGTTTTGTGGCCTACAAAAGGTTGAGACCCACTGCTCCAACGCATCTACGACTCCTCACAGCTTAGTGTCATTTGCAAACTTGCTCAGAGTGCATCCCTCCCATTCTCCAGAAGTCCATTAATGAAGATGTTGTACAAAAACCACACCCAGAACTGAACCCCTGGGGCACTGTGCTTGTTACCGGCTGCTAACTAGACATAGAACAGTGGATCACTATCTATTGATCACAATGATCTGTCCAGCTTTCTTGGCACTTTATTGTCTATTCATCCAGCCCAAACTTCTTTAGCTTGCTGATACAGATACTGTGGAAGACCATATCCAGAGCTGTGCTAAAGTTGAGGTATATCATGTCCATTGCTTTCTTCACATCCACAGAGCCAGTCACATCATGGAAGGCAATTGGGTTGGTCAGGCATGACTTGCCCATGGTGAATCATAGAATCATAGAATCATAGGGTTGGAAGGGACCCCACGAGGTCATCTAGTCCAACCCCCTGCCAAAAAAAGCAGGACCACTCCCATTAGATCATCCCACTCAGGGTTTTGTCCAGCTGGGCCTTGAACACCTCCAGAGATGGAGATTCCACCACCTCCCTAGGCAGCTTATTCCAATGCTTCACCACTCGCCTAGTAAGGAAGTTTTTCCTAATATCCAGCCTGGACCGCCCCAGCTGTAACTTGAAGCCATTGCTTCTCGTTCTGCCCTCTGTTACTACCGAGAACAGTCGAGCTCCCTCCTCCTTGGAGCAACCCTTCAAGTAGTTGAAGGTTGCTATCAAATCCCCCCTCAGTCTTCTCTTCTGCAGGCTAAATAAGCCTAGTTCCTTCAGTCTTTCTTCATAGGGCTTGTGCTCCAGCCCTTTGATCATTTTGGTTGCCCTCCTCTGGACTCTCTCTAATTTGTCCATGTCCTTTTTGTAGTGGGGAGCCCAAAACTGGACACAGTATTCCAGATGTGGCCTCACTAGTGCAGAATAGAGGGGAATGATCACATCCCTTGATCTGCTGGCAACACTTCTTCTGATGCAGCCCAGTATGCCATTGGCCTTTTTGGCAGCAAGAGCACACTGCTGACTCATATCCAGCTTCCCATCCACCATGACTCCCAGGTCCTTTTCTCCAGTGCTGCTATTTAGCTGATCACTCCCCAGCCTGTAGCAGTACATGGGGTTTTTTCGTCCCAAGTGCAGGATTTTACACTTATCCTTGTTGAACCTCATGAGATTCCTCTTGGCCCACTGCTCCAGTTTGTCTAGGTCTCCCTGAATCCTGTCTCTGCCCTCTAGGGTGTCTACCGTTCCCCCCAGTTTGGTATCATCTGCAAACTTACTAAGTGTGCAATCTATCCCATCATCCAGATCATTAATGAAAACATTGAACAGAACTGGCCCCAGGACCAACCCCTGGGGCACACCACTTGTTACTGCCTGCCAACTTGACATGGAGCCATTGATTCCTACGCGCTGAAACCGTTGTTCTAGCCAGTTTTCTATCCACCTTACAGTCCACGCATCTAACCCATACTTCCTTAATTTGCCAATGAGAATGCTGTGGGAAACCGTATCAAAAGCCTTGCTAAAGTCAAGGTATATCACATCAACGGCTCTTCCCACATCCACAAATCCAGTCATCTCATCATAGAAGGCGATGAGGTTGGTCAGGCATGATTTACCCTTGGTAAATCCATGCTGACTGTTCCTGATTACTCTACGTTCCTCCAAGTGTTTCAGGATGGATTCTTGGAGAAGCTGCTCCATGATTTTTCCAGGGATTGAGGTGAGGCTGACAGGTCTGTAATTCCCTGGATCCTCCTTTTTGCCTTTCTTGAAGATAGGTACTATATTTGCTTTTTTCCAGTCCTCTGGCACCTCCCCCGTTCGCCACGAGTTTTCAAAGATAATGGCCAACGGTACTGCTATCTCATCAGCCAGCTCCCTCAGCACCCTCGGATGCAGTTCATCCGGCCCCATGGACTTGTGCACATCTAGTTTCTTTAAGCAGTCCCTAACCTGACCTTCTGTCACCAAGGGCCTCTCTTCTTCTCCCCAGTCCCCCGTACCTAGTGTAGTGGGCTGGGAGCTGACCCTGCTTGTGAAAACAGAAGTAAAAAAAGCATTGAGCACTTCAGCTTTTTCCTCATCCTCTGTCACGAGGATGCCTGCCCCATTCAGTAATGGCCAATGGCTCTGCAATCACATCAGCCAACTTCCTCAGCACTCTCAGATGCACTGCATCTGGTCCCATGGACTTGTGTATGTTCAGCCCTTCTAAATACTCCTGAGCCTGTTCTTTCAGCACTGAGGGCTGCTCACTTTCTCCCCATCCTCTCCGTACCACCATTGGGGTCAATGGGTCAAACCCCAGCTGGTGTCACTCACTGACCTGCATTATCGTCACCCACTTACTAACTTTTGCACCAAGTCTCCTTAAACTGCCTTCAAACTCACCTCCCATGCATGGGAGCAGCTCTCCAGAGATCTGTCAAGAGAAGCTGCTACCCTCTTTCAGTAGTGTCTCCCTTCAGCTTCCTGCGTAGCACCTGCCCCCCTTGACGATGGCAGAGGGGCCATGGAAACAGGAGTCAAATCTCCACCCCAAGCACCAGCTGGCCAGCCTGTGCTGCCCAACCAGACACTGGAGTAAACTTTGCCAATGCACAGTCCTCCCAGCCCACCCAGGAGAGAATAAATGTAGGGCAGGTGTCACTTATTACCTGAGGATGGGGACAAAGGTGGGAGGAGAACAGAACTGAGTGGAATGGAATCTCTAGCACGTGTTAGAATACAGTGGACTCTCCAATGTAGTTAGACTCTGCTGGAAGGCGAAATGGTTGGCGAAGGAAATGTCTGTTGTGCAGAAAATCCCAGCACTCTGCCATTGTTTCCAATCCGAAGCTGAACTTTGGCATTCCTACAGAGCAAAAGCCCCAAAGCCTTTTGATCACTTTGCTTTGATTAGGGGATGAAGTTCTTTGGATGTCATCCCATTCTAAAGGAGTGTTTAATACAATCTCTCCAGAGCCATCACACATGGGAATGGGATGTTCAGGCCTTCTGGGCTGTAAAATTGAAGTGGAGGGACCCAGAGAGATCTCAAGTTGTACCAAAATGTTTTTACTGAAAGGAGAAAGTGGAAATGATTCGATTTGACTTTTTCCTGTTGGAAAAGGGAGGCGATGGAAGCATTCCCATGGAATGTTTGGATTTCAACAAAGTGGCATTTTCTGCCAATAAATGGTTCTAAACAGATCACGCTGGCTCACCTCATCTCATTCTCCCCTTGGGCTTCTTCATCTTCCATCTGCATTTGCTGGTTGTCTCCACGGTCAGGTCTGACACGCTGTCTCCTAGTGCCAGGCCCATGCAGCACCCAGTGTGAGGGACATTTAGCTGTTAATCATTCACCCTGCTGGGGAGCTGCACTTCCTACTGCTGTCACAAAGTCTAAGTCTGCTCGCTCTTGCTAGTTCCCAACTCAAGCTCTAATACCAAAACAACTTGTATCTTAAGATCCTTCTTTGGAACTAGGACTAGGCAAGTGTGTAGAATGTCAGAGGGACCCCAAAAGATTCCCAGAGAATCTTGCAGGCCACGTGCCCCAAGACTGCTTCTTCTGTCAATGGCATGCAGCCACCTCTGGGGTGGGTCTGGAAGTTGCATAGCAGTGCAAGATTGTTGCTTAGGAGAGGAAGTGAAGGAGCATCCTCATTGCAAGGGAAGGCTCAGGGGAGAACTTTAGGGAGGCCAAATGGAGGTGTCTGAGTTGGAAAATAGCCAGGAGACCCAGGGCTGACATCTCTTTTGGCATAAAAAGTGGATCCCCAGATGGCCGATCTCTGGCTCCTCAGTGCAGATTCCTGGGCAGCAGATCACCACCCACATCCCAGGCTCCTCCTTCTCAGATCTCCAGTTCTGAGTCCCACCCCTGCAGATCCCAGGCCCTCTGGACAGCAATGAATGATCTTTTCAGTTGAGGCAGCCCCAGGAAATCCACTCTCCCTGCAGAATATTTAGACTTGGCTGCAGCAGGGAGCTGAGAGCCAGGAGGAAAGTGAGCGAATTAAGGGGCCCTGATGGGTTCCTCACACTGATGGAACATCAAAAACCACAGTTTTCCGGCTCCTGCCCCAGCTTCAGCTCCAGCTCCTGGGGACACAGGGCTCAGACAGGAGCTGGCACAGTGCCTGGCTCAGGTTGCTCCATGACTGGGACACAGAACTGCTTTTCAGGCTATGGCCAAATGCACCTGGCTCATTCCAGCAAACAGCTTCTCCGACTCCTACCTGGGAAAAACAGAATCCCTTCCTCTGCCGGACAGGCCTGGCACGCAGGTATTGGCACTGTCTCAGGCTGCCCTGAGAGGAGAGCCGGCCTAACTGTACAGGTGAACTAGGCAGTCACCTAGAGCACCAGACTTTGAGAGGCACCAAATTAGATAGAACTGAATTTTTTTATCTATTTGAAAAAATATATTAATATATTATCTTATAAAATGTGGAGTGGGGGAGTGCCAAAGTCATAGTTGGCCTAGGGTGCCAAAAACCCTTGGACCAGCCCTGCTTGCAAGAAAGGCCAGCTCTGTCTCCCCTCTGTGTACACGGGGAAACTGAGTCATGCAGAGATAGAGGGAGTTGCTGCAAGATCACTAAGCAATACTGGGGCAGAGCTGGGGAGAGAACCCAGGAGTCCTGCCCTGCCCCCCCGGTCCCTGTTCTAACCACTAGACCCCACTCTCTACCTCAGCAATGGGATAGAACCTCCAATCCTTATCCCTGGTCGCTAGACTTCCCTATCCCCCAAGGCAGGGTTTGGCAACCCAAAAAAGCAGAAGAGCCATTTCCCCCCACCCTCCCACCATAACTGCATGAGCCCGAGCCAACCCAGGAGCTGTGCCATGGCCCCTAGTGCTGGCAGGGTGTGTGTGCAGGCAGCATGTGCTCCTTTTGTACCTTCTTCCGCTGGTGGGGCACAGCAGTGCTGCCCTGCATACCCCCAGCCTGCTGTCCCTCCCAAGAGTGGCCGGCGGAGAGCTGCAGCTTACAGAGGCGGGGCCCTGGAATAGCCCCTCCGCGGAATTCAGTCTGCTTCGACCTGGCTACTTCAGGGCTGAATGGGCCTGATCCAGGGCCTGGGGGCAAGGTGGCCTCTGTTCAGGCCTCTAGTGACCAGGTCGAAGCAGCCTGAACTCTGCAGAGCAGGCTATTCCAGGGCCCTGCCTCCATAAGCTGCAGCCCTCCACCGGCCACTCTTGGGAGAGACAGCTGGCTGGGGGTAGGTGGGGCAGCGCTGCTCCACACCGCCAGCGGAGGGAAGGACAGAAGGAGTCAGGGTTGGTGCAATGCGGTAAACCCGGTAAGCGTTAAAGGGGCCGCTGACGTTTGAGGGGCGCCAAAATGATGAGTGCTCTGTTGCACCATGCTCTGACGTCATTCGTCTGCGCTGGCATCTGCTGCATTTGCAGGGGGGCGCCGGAAACACTAGCGCCGTTCCTGGAAGGAGTGCCCGCCGCCTGTACATCCCCCCCCCCACCAGCGCTAGGGGCCACTCCACAGCTGCTGGGCTGGCTTGGACTCATGCAGTTGTGGTGGGAGAGTAAGGGTGATCCTGATTTGGCCATTATGCTGGGGCCAGCCAGGAGTCCCTGGAGCACAGCTGGCTCCCTGGAAGAGATTGCCAGGGAGCCAGAAGGGGATGCTCAGAGAGCCACAGTGGCTCACTGAGCCTGTGTTGCTGCTCCCCACCCCAAGGGAAGCTATTTCATGCTGTTTCCCACAGTGGATACAGAAGGGCCCCAATAACTAGTGCAGATTGCAGACCAGCTACACCTCCAACTCTGTGGAGATGCACAGATGACAAAGGGCCCATCAGTGCACAGCAGAATTGAAACCCTGGCCTGCTGTCCTCTGCTCTGCATGCCCGCACTAAGGAGGCCCATGCCTCAACCTGTTCCCAGGCTCTTTTGTCCTGTGCTAGGCCCTGTCTGCATTCGGGATCCTTCCTGGCCTGTGGTGTCACCATCAAGACTGCTATGTGACATGCAGAGAATAATGACAGCACAGTGTACCCCAGTCACACTGTGAGCCACCCCATGGGCTTTGAGGGGGCAGAGAATAGCCTAGGTGCAGGGCAGTCTGGCCCTGCTTCTGATCCACCTCCTATGGGCCCTGGGGGCAGAGAATAGCCACAGTGTAATGTGCTCTGGCCATGCCCCACATCTGCCCCCTATATGAATACTGGGAGCAGGTCCTTCCATCATCTGGTGCTAACTGGGGAGACTTCTGAGTAGGGGGATTCTCATTAAGGCCCCTCACAATGCCAACCTGAGGAGCTGGGCAGGAGGGGCTGAGGCAAGGGTGATGATGTGGCGGGAGCCTGAGGGTGCCCAAGGGCTCCTCTTGGTGAGTCTGGGATGGGATAGGCAGGCGGGGGAGGCAGCAGAGACCCGGCATCACACAGGGGCTTTCTGCTGCCATGTTGTTTTTTCCAGCCTTGCGTGAAAGTGCAGGGTGGCCGACACCCGCTCACACAGGCTCCATTCAGCCGCCCCGGCCCCAGCACCACCGCTGGCAGCCCCCAGCATGCCTGTCCCTGGCCAGCAAGAGCCCAGAGCAGCCAGCATGGGGGTGGGGGAGAATGCAGCCCAGTGGAGGGGAGGGAGAAGGGGTGAGATTCATTCAGAAATTCCCAGGCCAGGAGGGCCTAGTCATCACCACGCCACTCTGCAAGACAACAGATCGCCGAAAGAGAGAGCGAGAGAGAGCGCTTGGGGCCAAACAGATAGATAGATAGGTAGATAGATAGATATGGGATGTATGGCGATAGATCTAGTGATCTCATTACTCTGGACAGGGTGTCACTCCAAGCAGCTGCAGCTGCAGGTGAGATTCCCAGGTGGAAAGAAGGACCGGCCTTATCAGTGCCTCCCAGAGAGAAATGCCCCCCCCCCCATCATGAGGCCATAGCCCTGGGGTTCCAGCTGAGCCAGTTGCTCCCACCTCCCTCTCCTCAACATACACCTGGGCCATGGCTTGTCCCCAGCCCCCAAGCTGGAGTGCCCCGCAATTAGTGATTAATTAACCCTGGGGCAGTGGGTCCCTGGGGCCGCCCACCTGCCAGGCAGCGTGGGCGCTCTGTTTGCCCAGCAAACTGTCCCTGCGGTCGTGGCCCAGGCTCTGAGGGGGCTGGGGACGAAGGTTGCGAGGGGCCGGGCAGGAAGCGACATGGAGGTACAAGACGGAAGGGGCTGCTCCTGTCTGGGCCCCATTTGAGATGGGTGGGGGCACAGTGGAAAGAAGGCCAAGGCTTGTAGGGGACAGTGGGGAGAGCCTGCTGGCCCTAATCTGCTGTAGGAATTCAATGGTAGAGCACCTGCGGGACTGAGAGTTGCATAGAAGGGCTGAGGTCCTGGGTTCAATTCCCAGGGGGTTGGACTCCATGATCTCACAAGGTCCCTTCCAGCCCTATGATTTGATTGATTGACCCAACCTAATAAAAGTGGTGAGGCCTGGACGCCATGGAGGGGCTGGTGGGTCTAGGGCTCTGGCACAGTGCTGGGAGGAGCACGAGCAGTGCTAGGCAGGGGATGGATTCCCTGGTAGGGCTGTGTGCCATTAAGGTGCTGGGGGGTGGGTTTGGGAACTGGCCCCATGGCAGGCCTGAAAGGGGTGTGGGGCTGGGCTAGGAGAGTGGCTCATGTTCCCACACTGGACCAGGGCCCCTGGACCAGCTCAGAGCCCTGCTATCTCTTCCCCACCAAGTCACTGGCCAGCATTCCCAGGAGGGTCAGTACGTGGAATAACCCAGCTCGATCTCTAGCGTTTCCCAATGGGATAGGAGACACCCTGCCTCTCATGCTGGGGATGGGGAGATATCAGTGAGAGCCCATGGAGGTGTCAGGTCACTTCCCAGCCAAGGCAGTTGCAAACATGCTGAGTTTGGGACATCACTCAAGGACTTGGAAGCCAGGCCCTGCCTTGTTGACCTCCCTTGGGAATGGCTGTGTGGGGGAGCACTGGCCTAAAGGAAGGGGGCTGTGTGGGTAAAGCACTAGGGCAGGAGACCCAGGGGCTGCCTCTGAGACCTTGAGAGAGTCACACGCTCTGTCATGGTCCTTTGTGTATGAGAAGAACTAGGGAGAAAATCATCTTTTTGCCCATATGGAAGGGAAGCTCTTTAGGGAGAGGGGCTCTCACCCTGGGTCTGTACAGGACCTGGCATGAAGGGCCCTGATCTTAGTTACTGGCACCCTGCTGTTGGTCATTGTGTTTAGGTAGCAGTGTTACTGAGCTGTTTTACAGTGTGTGCAGCACCCAGTGCAACGTGGCCCTGATCTCAGTCACTGTGTGTCTGGGCAGCACCTGGCACAACAGGGCCCTGCTTTCTGTTATTGTGTGTATGGGCAGCACCTGGCGCAATGGGGTCCTGATCTCTGTTACTGTGTGAGAAGCGCCCAGTGTGATGGGGCCCTCATTTTGGTTGGGAATTCTAGATGCTCCTGTCGTGCAAATAAGAATCATGAGATGGTGCAGCCAAACTCTTTGGCAAATGTTTGCAGAAAATCCGGTTGGTTGGTGCCCAAGTTGCTGATCAAACAAGGAGATGAATGAACTCACAGAGTGGAATTTAGCCTGGGGATACACAACCACTGACATGCACTCTGTGCTAGGGAAAATTTCACCCTGAGCCATCTGTGATCCTGATCCTCTGCTTTGTTGTGCCTAGAGCTGCTTGAGATATTTTTTTTCTAAAATATTTTATTTTGGTGGGAATTGCTTTTCACATTAAAATTTTGGCATATTTTGATTTTGCAGAAACTGCAGCTGAAGTATTTCTGTTTTGGTCAGTTTGACATTAAACTGCCTCTGCTAATATGCTGCCATGCCTCCTAGGAATTTTAGTGCACATCCTTCATGCCCCCATCTTTTCCTGTGGGCCAGAGTCCTTGGATGGACTACCTCTCCCATGAACAACGGTCTCCTCTCAGAGTAAGCTGGATGAAGCATCATGGAGTCACAAAACTGTGGTGCATCTTGGCACATACAGTCCACACGGGGAACTAAGTCCATAGGGGAAATGACGGCATTAGGCCCTTGAACTACAGCTCCCATCAGACAAAGTTTAATGTCAAACTGACTGAAAACAAAGTGTTTCCTCCTTTCTCAGCCAACCTTTCTGGGTTGTTTCATTCCATGAAACACTTCAATTGGGTTGAATAAAATCAAATGTCAGAATATCTGAATTTCTTGCAGGACAGAGATTTTGATTTCACTCACACCTTCTCATGTAGCTCAGCTGGAACAGCTGTCGTTTCATTGTAGGCAGAATTCACCCATATGTGCACAGGTGCTAAGCATGATGCTGTCTCCTATTTAGACAGAAAAAACGTTGCAGCAAAGAAGTGTATCTTTTTAATCATCTTGAATACCCCCCCAAAAAAGGGTGAAGACACTTAAAACAAACCATCCACAAACAAATCACTTTCTAAAGTATGATATATTAAAACCAACTCTAGTAACCCCTTTTCCAAAGCAAATATTTAAATATAAAGCCATTTACAAAAAAACAAAAAAAAAAACCCCTAGAACAAATTTCCCCTCAGGTGTCACATTCATGGGGCCAAATCTGTGCTGGCATAATGATGCCCCTTGCATGTAACAGTGGAGTCCTGCTGTATGTGTGAATTGTGGCTGTTTGGGGAGCCCTTGAGAAGCTCTTGGAAACTGTAACATTTGGGCAACAAATTCCTTGTTCCCTGGACACACCAAAGGCCGCTCCCAGGCTCAGAGTTTGAGGCTGGGGCTGTCTGTATAGCTCTTCTGGGTCCAGTCCTAGCTATGGAGGCCCTTCCACTGCTGTGACTCTCAATGGCACCGGTGTCTAGCTAATGGCACAAAATCCAGGGCAACGCCCAGGTGGCCTGGTAAGTGTGACCAGTTGGCACAATATTCTGAGAGGTGGCCAAGATGAAAGACTTTGCCTGGCTACCTTGTAAAGCTTGGAGAGGGGAACAGAGACAGGGATGGTGAGGGTGTTTTCCACACTGCTCTGGATGGCACCTGGCACAGGAGCCAATCTCTAATTCCTTCCCCCATGTTAGATGTTGTGGACTACGAAAGGGAGCATCGCACACTCAGGAGGCAGATGGGGAGACAGTGTACCCCTCACCCCCAACCTCCCCAAGTGGCTGTGGCTCTCGGCAGGGCTGTTAGGAGGCATTGAGCAGGGAGCGGCTGTACAGATTCTGGTAGTAGGAGCCAGTTTCACTGAGAGAGGTGGCTGTCTCATAGGCATGCTTCCCATCCAGCGGAGGTGGGGAGCTGTAGTTGCTGTAGGCGATGGCCTGCTCGAAGGCCTTCAAGTCGAGTTTGTGGCACTGCTCAGAGGACATCAGGTTGGTGATAGAGAAGGGGTGGTTGAAGTTGTACTGAGGGTCCATTTTGAGGTCAGTTGGGAGGTCCAGGTTAGTGAGGGAAGGGGGGAAGTAATGGCTATTCATAGGCTGAGAGATAGGGGAAGCCTCAGCAGCTGGGGGTGAGCCCTGTGCACCAGAGGAGTCCAACTGGACCAGACCCCTCTGCTCCTCAGAGCCATGGGAGGCATCTGAGTGGCCCGACTCAGCCCCTTCAGAAGCTGGATTGGGGCTTTGGCCTTCCTGGAGCCGCTCAGGGTGCTTGGGAGCTTGCTCCTGGGGACCGGAGGCCTTGGCATGGGGCTTCTTGGCCTTATCTTCAATCTTGAAACGCTTCTGTCGCCGCAGATAGCAGCCGTTCTCAAACATGTTGCCAGAGTTGGGGTGCAGGGCCCAGTAGGAGCCTTTGCCGGGCTTGTCTGGGGACCGGGCTACCTTGACGAAGCAGTCATTGAAGGAGAGTGAGTGGCGGATGGAGTTCTGCCAGCGTTGCTGGTTCTCCCGGTAATAAGGGAAGAGGTCCATGATCCACTGGTAGATCTCATTGAGGGTCAGCATCTTGCTGGGGGCCTGCTGAATCGCCATGGTGATGAGGGAGATGTAGGAGTACGGAGGCTTGGCGTGAGTCAGTGTGCGTCGATAGGACTTGTTGATCTCCTTGGGCCGGTTGATGCTAGAGGCTGGGTACCCCAGGGGGGCCAGAGACTGGCTGACGTTCTGGTAGGGGGCCAGGGAGTTGATGGTGGGTGCCTGGGGTCCCAGGGGCGTAAGCACCGGGCTGACAGGTGATGTCACACTGGAGAGGCCCATTGGACTGGTTGAACTGGTCAGTCCAGTGATGGATGGGCTGCTGAGGCCACCATTCGAATAGGTCATGTTTATGGAGCCAGGGGAACTCAACGAATTGAGAGTCATGTAGGAGTTGATGGTGTTCATAGGCCCCAGACTGGAGGTCATGGTGCTCGCAGATGGATAGACCTAGGGGAAGTCAAAGGACAGAGTGAGTCTTACATATCAGAGTTAGCCTGACAACTACCATAGAGGGCTTCGGCCTAGTGCCGACCATCAGTTATGTGAGGCAACACCATGACTCATACCCCCAGGCTGGCTTCTGCTCGCAGCTGTACTTATATTTGGGTGAATCTGGACATTATGGACTCACTCCTGGTTTTCACTAATGTAGTCTATAGCTGGAGTCAAACCCGAGGGGACAGGATAGGGATGGGTTATGCAGGGAAAGTAACAAGCAGGAGGGTGTAAGATAGAGGGCTGTAATCTGATATTATTTACGTTGGTGTTAACTGGAGTGAATCCAGAGTTACATCAGTGGAAATGAGCTCAAAATTTGGCTCAAACACTTTTGACTTCAATTGCCATCCCTCCACATTTACACCAGTGAATTCAGAATCCAGGCCTAACTCTCTTGATATCAGGGTTGACTCCAGATTTACCCCAATGGAGCTGAGTTCAGAATCCAACCCCCAACTCCCACAACCAAACTTTCTAATATGAAAAAGGAGCAGGAAAACCTGCTTCTTTTACTTCCAGCTTTCCTTGGGCCTGTAAAGGAGCAGCAGGAAGGCCACAAACTCAGTATTTTCCCCCTTCCTCTCAGGTCACCTTCAAAGCAGAGTTTATTAAATAAACAGCTTAGTGCCATTCAAACTGGGATCAGGTTCTCAGGTGTAAGAATGGCGCCTGCTGTTTGCACTAGATACAGGTTCACTGACAGGGCTATTGAGCGGCATTTACTGGCACTGCCCTGCTGCCAATCAATGTGTTCAGTGCCACCCTGTTCCTCACACTGGCTGTTTCCTGTCCATGTTGCTGAGCATTACTACTTTATGAAGCCCACAGTTCTGCAGGGGCTTGGTTGGAAGTCCAGTGACAGTCAGTGGGAAAACTGCAATTGACTTCAATGGGGTTTCAATCAGGCTCCAAATCCATGAATGGCGCTCATCAGTGTGCTGGCCAGGAATTCAGAAAAAAGCTACAGAAACATGGGTGTCTGCAGAGACTGAGGGTGGAAGCAGTGGTGTCTGCCTGGTTGGACGAAGGGTGACAGGCACCATTTCGGACTGGTTACAACTACTCTGGTTTAGAAACAGGCCCATGAAAGCAACTGTTATGTTGAATCATTGGAATAGTTTATATCCAAGAAGATGTCAGAAAAGACACAGACACAGGGATCCGTGCTTTTTGAATGGCTTTATAGGAAGGCTCTAAGAACCAGTTCTAAATGGCTGAGCTAACATTCTAACGGTCTAACTCTGTTGCTATGGCAACAGGTGAGCTGGGTACAGTGCAGGTTACAAGTGATGCTACATCAAATATATAACACAGTCCTCCTCCGCTAATGAAATTGCCCCCTTCATGGAATAAGCACTCAACTAGGAAATGAGGGCAGATTGCCTTATTTCCAGACTAAACTCTAGGGATTATTTCCTGTAATGTGGGTTTGATATGACTTGTTGATTTCCTTGGGTTGGTTGATGCTGGAGGCTGGGAACTCTGGGGGGGCCAGGGACTGGCTGATGTTCTGGTAGGGGGCCAAGGAGTTGATGGTGTGTGCCTGGGTTCCCAGTGGCGTAAGCACCAGGCTGGTGGGCAACGTCACACTGGGGAGGCCCATGGGGCTGGTTGAACTAGTCAGCTAGCTAAAGACCCAGCTGATGAGGAGGCCTCTCTCTAGGGGGATTATGGCGGACTTTCATTGTTCTTACATCAGCAGATGTTATTGGTGCTGGTTGGACAACAGGTTCAGGAGTAGTAGCTCGAACAGGTGGGGACATTATGTCTGGTTGAACAGGGGTATGTGCTGCAGAGGTGGATGGAAATGGAGCGTTAGGAGCAGGCGATTCTTGACTCAGTGTTATCTCACCCTATAAATATGAGGTCAGGCAGTTCAGTCAGAGATGTATCCTTGTCATAGGTATGACCTGGCAGCAACTGATCTACATGCCGTTGCCAACTGAGACCATCTTCCATCTGGACAGAGTAGGAAACAGTTACTGTCTGGGTGATGACTACAGCAGGAACCCATTTAGCTCCAGAAGCATAGTTCCGAGCTAGGACGGGCTGTCCAAGACTAAAGGTTCAATCTTTTGCTCTCAGTGCACACCTGTGGACTTGGTTCTGCTGTTGGCATTGTACAACTTGTCATGCTTCAGATGGTTTCAATAAATCAAAACAAGTGCACAACTGTCATCCCATTATTAGGAAAGCTGGGGATGCTTTGGTTGTAGCATGAGGGGTGTTTCTGTAGGATATTAAGAAGGTGTCTAGATGCTTCTGAATGGACAAATGTTCCCTTGCAGATATTAGAGCTTTCTTCATTGTTTGCATAAACCTTTCAGCTACTCTGTTGGTGGACGGATAATATAGTGCTGCCCTGATGTGATGTTTTCCATTTGCTTTCATAAAATTTTCACGCTGCTGAGAAAAGAACTGCAGCAGTCTATTGTTGCTTACAAGTTGTTCTGGCAGATCATAACGACAAAAGAATCCACACAGTTTCTTGATGGTACTTTCAATAGTGAACTGCATTATAGAGACTTCTGGTCATTTAGAATGGGCATCAACAGCTAGGAACATGCTTCCTTCAAATTGGCCAGCAAAATAAACATGGATACACTGCCATGGATTTTCAGGCCAATTCCATGAGTGTAGGGGTGCCAACTGAGGTGTGTTCATCACACTCTGACATGAAACACAAGACCTTGCCTACTCTTTAATGGCACAGGCCACCAAAAATAGCCTCATGTAATTACTTTCATGCACACTATACCACAATGACCTGAATGTAGCTGTTTTAACAAGGTGGTCTCAGTAATGGTGGAATAATGACGCACATCCCCCACAAGCAACCAGACTGGATTGATTACTCCATCCTCCTGGACATGTAGGGAAGGAGATCAGGTGAGAACTGAGAGTTGCATAGACATATTCCATGCATGACTTGAGACAGTACTGGATCAACTCAAGTTGCTCTCTTTACTTGAGTAGCAGCGATGGATGTATTCTCTATCTGTTCAGAGTAGAATATTTCTTTCTTGTCAATATCTCAATGTTTGACTGGTAAAGGCAGCCTTGAAAGACTGCCTGTGTTGCAGTGCAGAGAGGACTTCTGATATTTGATTTCATATGTGTGTCCAGAAAGCAACAATGCCCATCATTGCATATGACTAGCAGCCAATGGTGGAATGCCTCTGTGGGGTACAAAAATTGATGTTAGAGGTCAGTGGAAAGTGTGAACTTCCTTCCAAATAGATACTGGTGAAATTTCCAAATGCCAAAGACAATTCCCATGTTCTATTTGGGCATAGTTAGTTTCTGCTTTGTTTAAGCTATGTGAGGCAAAAGCTATGGGTCTTTCCTCTCCTGAAGGCACAGTGTGTGACACGACTGCTCTGATTCCATAAGGGGAGGCATCACAGGCCAACTGTAGAGGTAAGAATGGATCAAAATGTGTCAGGAACTTTGAATTTAGCAGTACACATTTAGCTTAGTTAAATGCAACATCACAGGCTTCAGTCCACTTCCAGAACTTGTTTTGGCCAAAGAGATCATGTAGTGGTTTCAGTAGCAAGCTTAATGTTTAACTTCCAAGTGATTCTCTTTGCACTGCCCAGGTCCTTCCTGAAAACAGCAGCATGTTTCTCTAATACAGCTGCCAGACCTGTTTCTTCTTTAGTCATTCGATGCACTTCTGTCCAATTTGGCTGGATCTTCCTAAGCCATGACCTTCCCATTAAGGCTGGGTAATTGCCTTCCATCACAAACTGGTGATTTTGCAGTCTGTCCATTGAGCTCCACCTTAACATCAATAGAGCCCAACATGGGGACAGCTTCTCCAGTGTATGTCTTCAGAACAATTTTTGTCGGCTTAAGCGGAAGATGCTTTAACTTCTTTCTATACAGGGTCTGAGACTAGTGAAACTGATGCGTTGGTGTCCAGTTCCATGCATACAGGTTTATTTTCCAACAGCAGAATTACCCAGTATTCATGTGAGCCAGCTGTCATTGACAAAACATGGAGTGACAGTTCATGTTTTAACTGGGTGTCACTTTGATCATCCTGAGTCTGCTCTACTGCATACAGATTTTCCTTTTTGGTCTTCCAGACCACAGGTTTCTTTTTCTCTGGTCTGATTTTTCTATTTGACTCATCATTCTTTTGTTTGCAGGCATGCTCAATGTGTCCCTTTTGCCACATTGTTGATACATTATCTCTTTGCACCAAGACTCCGATGCATGGTAACCTGGCCTTCCGGACCAGTAACATTCCTGCCTCCCCACTGCCTTGTGGGTAGATTCTAGTGACAACTTATGTACTCTGGCACTGATTTGTTGCATGTCTCGTGTGGCCAGCTCCACAGAGACTGCAATATGCAGTACATCATTTAACATCTCATTAAATTCACAGTGCTCAGCAAGCTTTTTCAGAGCTGCTACAAATTGCACATCTGTTTCACTTTCTCCTTGATTGCTTTGGTGAAACCTATACCTCTCTGCAAAGACCAGTGGTTTTGGAGAAAAATGTTCCCTCAGGATTTTCACTATGTCACTGTAAGATTTTGTCTCTGGCCTGTCAGAGTGCACTAAATTGTTCAGTAAGGTATAGGTTTTAGTTCCTGCAGTACTGAGGAAGATTGCACCTGTTTCAGTTTCAGTTTGAATCCTCAGTGTGAAAAGCCTAGTCCTCTCCTTGAAACAGTAAAAAAACCAAACAAATGTTTTGCTTCATACATTGATTCCTACTTGTCTTTTGTTGCTGGAGGGCACAAGTGGAGTCCCATCCTCATGGACAGTTTGTTATGTTGAATCACAATAGTTTATATCCAAGAAGATGTCAGAAAAGACACAGACATAGAGGAATCCATACATTTGGAACGGCTTTATAGGAAGACTCTAAGAACCAGCTCAGACTGGCTGAACTAATATTCTAATGATCTAACTCTATTGATATGGCAACAGGTGAGCTAGATACTGTGAGGGTTGCAAGTGATGCTAGAGCAAATGCACAACAGTGGCATACTGTAGTCTGGACGCAGATACATTGCTATAAAGGTGCTTATGGTAGTTTAGCTCATCCCTGGAGTTTTAGTTTCAGGAGGATTCACCAGTCTTCTTCCCCAGACACAACCCAGATCCCTAAACTTTCAACTCAGCTCATCCCAAAGCCGCACCAGTGTGCACCCCAAAGTCTTTTACACCTATGAAACCTAAATCCAAAATTCTGAGGGTTCTACCGTGCGTGTCAGTCAAGCTCCAGTGTATGCTTTCCAACCTTCCCAGGCTTTGGGATGCTGCACTATTGAGCAGCACCTTGCAGACACTAATTGGGCCTCCTTTCCTCCATATGAGGTGAGGGGCGCTAGTCTTGTTGTACAGATCGCAAAACTGAGGCAGAGACTGGAGGCAATGTGAAACTGTCAAGCAAATAGATTGATGGCAACCCCCTGCCCCCCAGTCCTATTCTTTAACGATGCGGATTTGCTCAGAGTTTCCCTGGGCATCTCATGCTGTGATCGGTGCAGAGTGGGCTTGAAGAGCAATCAGATCAGAGCAGCTCATGCTCTGAATTAGACCACCAGCATCTGTAGCTGCATGAGTGGTGCGGAGATGGGGATCCAGGACCAGAGCTGGGCTGTGCCTCTGTAGCAAAGTGATGCCCATGGTGAAAGGGTTAAATCTTGGAGGCAACTGGGGTGAGAGATGGGCCCCTCTGCCAGTGGGGATTTTCAACAGGGAACAGCTGCGCAACATCTGCTCACTTGAAGAGCAAAAATGAAAAAATTAAGCAGCGCGTTTCTTCAGCTTGGACTCATCAGTTTGGAAACATAGCTGATGCCTTCTTGGAGTCACGGTTCAGGCCCCTCAGATCCCCCCTTTTTCTCTGAAGGCCAGGCTCTTGGGTTGGGTTACACCTCTCATGGTGCACCATGGTCTCTTATCATGGTGAGGGAAGTTGGTTGCATCATGGGAATCCCTGGCTATGGTGCACTAGGGGGGATGTAGTCCAGTTAAGGAAACTGCTACTAACAGGAGAACAGGGACTGGAGAAAACTGAATTAAGTTCCCATGAGGCAGGAATCTGAACTGAACTACTTCAGTTTTGGGGCCTGTTGTTTATTCAACAAGAAGCTGAACAATTCAGACTCCTGTCACACCCCAATGTCTGTCAATGGAAATCCCAATTTTCTCTTAAAATACAGCATCTTCCCCTCTGCAGGATCCCTCAGCACCAATCTCCAAACTAAGGTCTCCTGCTCCTGTGTCCACCTCTGATGTGGAATATAGCAGCCAGCAACAATACCTCAGAACATTCCCTGATGGGAAGGGGAGTTTCTTCTGAATCTCCCTGTGGACTTCAGGACACATACAAACACATGAATCAAGGTCAGCATGCATGCTGCTTTGTTAGTGTGGGGCTCTTGTGAGCCCTGCGAACACTGTTGCTGTCCGGTTGCTTTTGCCTACTGGAACTGATTTTTAAAGATGTTTTGCTCAATTTAATTTTAAAAGACTCATCAACCCAATGACATAAAGGCGAGAAAGGATCATCACAGTCAGCTAGTCTGGCCTCTCTGCACACCGCAGGCCATGAACCTCACTTGTCCACTCCTGGAATAGGCCCCAACCTCTGGCTGAGTTACTGAAGTACTCAAATGATTTAAAGAGAATCCATCAGTTTTTGTCAATTTGTTCTTGTGCCCACATTGGTGCTAAACTTAAGTAATTCCTCTCTCTCCCTGGTATTTAGCCCTCTGATGTGTACAGATAAATCATATCAGAGAATCATACAAGATTAGGTATGGAAGGGATCTCACGAGGTATCTAGCCCAAGCCTCTGCTCAAAACAGGACCAGCTGCAACCCAGCCAGGGCTTTGTCAAGCCACGCCTTAAAAACATATAAGGATGGAGATTCCACCACCTCCCTAGGTCAGTGTTTAGCCAGTGTGCCGGGGCACACTGGTGTGCCATGAGAACTGTCCAAGTGTGCTGTGAAATTTTGTACAAAGGTAATGAAAATCAATGTAAAAAAAACATTGTTTCATCTTAAACAATATTCTATCCAACCAAAATTACAACTCATAAAACTTGTGAAAATTAATCATCAAATTAAAAGCGAGGTATCAGCCTTTCAATTTTAAACCGTGAACATTCTAAATGCAGGTGGCTAAAAGCAAAACTGAGATGTGGTTTTTTTCTGGTGGATTTGAAACATTAATGCATTTGATCCTTCTTTAGCTTGTTGTATGCACTATGTTGCAAACCTCTCTACTAAGACCATAACTATAGAAATTGTAAGTAAATATGATGTTTATGAGCAATCAAATCAGCCGAAAAAAGTAGTTGTGACATGGAATTGTTTGTCTCATCGAAGCGTGCCGTGTTACTGAAAAGGTTGGGAACTACTGCCCTAGATAACCTATTCCACTTTTCCACCATCCTGTTAGGGGGCAAGGGAACATATTTTCCTAACATCCGACCTCAACCAACCCCCACTACAACTTGAGACCCATTGCTCTTAGTTCTGTCATCTACCACTATTGAGAACAGCCCAGCCCTGTCCTTCCTGGAACCCTCTTCAGGTAGTTAAAGACTGCTATCAAATCCTCCTTCATTCTTCTCTTCTGCAGACTAAACAAGCCCAGTTCCGTCAGCCTCTGTTCAGAAGTCATGTGCTCAAGCCCTCTCATCACTGGGCTCTTACTAATGCAACCCAATATGCCATCAGCCTTCTTGGCAGTAAGGGTACAATATTGACTCATCTCCAACTTCTTGTCCACTATCACCCAAGGTCCTTTTCTACAGAACCACTGTCTAGCCATTTGGTCCCAGTCTGGAGCAGTGCTCAGGTTTCTTTTATCCTAAGTGCAGGACTCTGCACATGTCCTTGTTGAACCTCACCAGAGTTCTTTTGGTCCAATCCTTTAATTTGTCTAGAGGTCATTTCTCCGCTCAGCCTTCATCTGGTTAGTTTAAACAAGCCAGGTTCTTGGGGTCTCTTTCAAAAGGCAGGTTTTCCATTCCACCAATCATCCTAGTAGTCATTCTCTGTACCTGTTCCAATCTGAATTCTTCTTTCCTAAACATGCGAGACCACAACTGCACACAGTATTCCAGATGAGGTTTTACCAGTGCCTTGTATAGCTGTTCTAATGCTTCCCTGTTCCTACTTGAAATGCATTGCCTGGTGCATCCTCGGACTGTGTTAACCTTTTTCACGGCCACATCATGTCAGTGGCTCATACTCATCCTGTGATCAGTCAGCACCCCCAGGTCTTTGTCCTGTGTTGTTTCCATCTAACCTGTAAGTGTTGGGGGGGGCGGGGGCAGAGCAAGCCTCCCCTGATGCTGCACCCTCTCTGAGCCCTCGCAGATTGGGTTATGCACTCCCAGTTCTATAGCCAGGAAGAGAGGTAACCCTCAACAGGACTTGGCTCTGGGCCCCCAAGAGGCTTTCAAAGCCCCTCACAGGCATGCCTGGATCTTCCCCAGGAGATAGTCAGGAAAGATTGTCATGCCTATGTTGCAGAGGTGGAGGTGGGGAAGGGAGGAAGTGAGGCACAGGGTTGGGAAATGACTTGTTGCCATCAGAAGCAGAACTGTGAATGGAACTCAGGAGTCTTGGATCCCAGCCCTTCAACCACTAGACCAAACTCCCCTCTCAGAACTGTGAATGGAAGCCAGGAGTCCTGGTTCCTAGGCCCCCACCACTCTAACCACTAGACCCCACTCCCATCTCAGAACTGGGGACAGAGCCTTGTGAAAACTCTTTCCCAGCCCTGAACTTCACAATCAGTCAGACCCATAACATGTGGGCTACAGCTAGACCCACCAGCCTGACGCCTAACGAGATTTTCTGTGCAGCCTCAGAGCACTGGCTCACCCCATCCATGTCCCCCCTCCAGCCATGGTTAAACTCTGCTGCTGTAGCAGATGGTGAGAAACCCCCCCAGAATGTGTCTGCCCAACTGTGATGTCTTGCTCCCCACCAGCATCTTGAGCACTTGGCACAGGGAGGGGAAATGGGACCTTCCTGGCAGCCAGGAATTGTTCATGTGAGTCTGTGTGCAGGTTCCCTTGTGTGTGGCTTTGTGTGTTGGGTGCATGTGTGGGCATGGAGGTTTGTGCATACATGTGCATGTAAGTTGGTGCAAATGTGTGTAGGTTTGTGCCTACAGCACAGTGTGTGATGCACACGCACCAGGTCCCTCTGCTCCTGTTGTGTTGGTGTGCTTCCCAGCAGTGAGTACCAACATCCCCGTCCCCTCCCTGGAGTGTGGACATTGACCCGCCTGAGACTAGCGAGCTCTGTCTATGCTGAAAAGAGATGGACAGATCTGATTCTTTAGCAGCTCACAGAGTGAATTAAGCTTGGCCCTGGATGAGGTCAATTTACTGCCAGTGTAGCTGCATCCTGGGACATGGCCAGTGACTGTCTAACTGCCTCATCTGGGGCTATCTGGTGGATGCAGCCACCCACCCTGGGAGAACTTTGGAAACATCTGGGCAATTGTGAATTAGAGAGATGGACATTGGATGCTGCTTGCATTGATGGTGACAAGAAATATCAGAGAGTGAGATGAATCCCAGGTGGTATCAGTTGGCCATAGCTCCATTGGACTCAATGGGCCAGACCCCAGTCAGTGTCAGTCAGCTATAGCTCTGTTGGAAGTCACATGGAGGACATTACCCACAGCATGTACTCCAGGGCTACACATGGGCAGAGCAATGCCATCTCCAGGAATCTGCATGTGTTATGAAGCAGAGTGGACTCTGAGCCATTCAGAGCTGATGTTCTGGTTCTGGTCCATCTCTGTAACTCCCGGCACCTCTGAGGACATCCTAGGTCTGCCTTTCCCTTGTCTGCCATCTGATGTCAGGTGAGGGAGCAGGAACCTGCTACCTTGTGGTGCCTTTGGCCCAGGGGACCTCACGCACTGCCTCCTTCCCCCTGGGTTGGGGTGGCTGTGCAGACAGTGTCACTGCCTCTGAGCATGCCTCTGGGTCTGGTGTCACCAGCTCCCATGAGGGGTTCAGTCAGCATGACGGAAATCTCCATTAGCCTGGGAAGATGTTAATTCAGTTGGTCAGACCAGATCAACACTACATTTGCGTGGGAGCGACTCAGGGTCTCAGTTCCTCCTGGTGACAAGGGGCTTCATGGAGTCCTGGAGTCCAAGGTTGGACAGAACCACTGTTGTCATCTAGTGACTCTCCTGGATAATCAGGCCAGAGACCTGCCCCTCAATGCTTCCTAGGGCAGGTCCTTTAGGAAAAGCCACGTCATAACCTGCCCAGTGCTGGAGAATCCCTGATGACCCTTGGTGATCTTTCAATTACTTTCATAGTTAAAAATTTACCCCTTATTTCCAGGCTGAATTGGTCCAGTTTCAACTTCCAGACACTGGCTCATATTGGACCTTTGCCTGAGAGGCTGAAGAACCCATTATCAATATTTGTTACTGTGGTCAGTGTTTGTACACCAGGGTCAAGTCACCCCTTAGACTTACCTTTATTAACAGATGCAGACTAAGCTCCAGAGTTCAGCCTGAGAAGGCGGCTTTTCGAAACCCTTAATTAGACTCATGGCCCTTCCCTGACCCCTCCCTGACTTATCATCCTTCCTGAACTGTGGGCACCAGACATGGACCAAGATCCCAGCAGTGATCGCACTGCTCTGATCCCATGCAAGGCTCCCCCAGGATGCACCCCGGCCAGGATCATATTACCTCCTTTGGCTTCAGTGTCCTACTGGTGGTTCATGTTCAGATCATTCTCCACCAGGACAGAGTCATACTGCCCGGGACTGAGTCCCAATGTGGCCATCACTCTCCGCTCCTACACAAACGACTTTATGAAAGCACACCTTATCTGCTTGTGCCAAAGAGTTTGCTATCAGCATTAGGGCCCTGGTCTAAGTACACACTAAGTAACTGGCTAAAAGCTAAATACACATAGAAAGTCTAACTGCCCAGTACCTGAGCAAGGCTGGGCTGGGTCTGGACTAGCTCCATTAACATCAGCTGACTTGTTCCCCACTTCCACATCTGTACACTCATATCCAGACACATAAAATGTCTTGGCTCCTGGGTGGGAGCTAGGATTAGTTCTTTGGCTGTGGAGAGTCACAGGCTTGTGGACTGGGCACCGGGCTGGCACTCAGAAGATCGGAATTCAGGTGTCCTTCACTACCCTTGCCAGTTTGGATTGTAGGCACTTTGGAGTTGGGACTACATCTGGCCATGGGGCTGTGCGGCACCTGGCTCAAGGGGCCCTGATCTCAGTGTATTTGTACAGCACCTGTTGCGATAGGGCCCTGACCTTGGTCACTGTATCTGGGCAGCACCCATATAATATCTATGTCTATATATGAGGCCAAAGTAAGAGGCTAATCAGAGTGGTGTTCAGGGGCCTTCTATGGTAAAACCTTTGGGTCTGGAGCCCCAGATCCTTTTCTCTGTTGCACTAGTACCTCTGCATTCACACCAGTGTCACTGACATAAGAATCTGGCCTTGAACTGTTAACTGCATTGAAGGGTGCCATTCACAGGCAGTGCTACAGAGCTACGACACAGAAAATTTCACCACTGGGCCTCCATGGGTCCCAATGGGCTTTGCCATCCCATGCACACCTGCTACTCCAGTTTCTGGGTTAAGAGCCTTGCAGCAAGGTGACTAACCTGGAGAGCAAGGATGTGGATTTGCCATCTCCTGAAGGCTCATTTGTAGTTGGGCTGCCAGAGATGCATGGGCCTAACACAAGTACTGAGGTTCAGAACAGCAAAGACGGGGATGCTCTGGTCCTGTGCAGTATGTGGGTCAGGCTGACAAAGGACACAGGACTGACTGGCCCTGCTGATGCACAGTGCTGTGCAGTCATTGCAGTGAGAAGCGTCTCCAGTTCATCTGCAAACCAGTTTGGCTCCTGCCCTACCCTAATCCCTGGACAGGCTGCTCCAGCGCCCTCCCCTACTTTTTCCTACTTCCAGCCTCCACTGACTGCTGGTCAGTTCATCCTCAGTTGTCCTTGTGCTATCACTGCCCGTTAGCTTCACAAGTGCATCTCCGCCCCAGGCTCTCTCTGTGGCTGTATTCATAGAATGCCAGCTCCCCCAGGGATTGCATCTCACAAGCCTGGCTCCTTCAGTTTACTCTTGGGAGAGGGGCTCCACCTTCCAACACCACCCCCTTGTCCTTGAGTCCAGCTGTCACACATGCAATGAGCTAATGCTCTCTTCTGGCCTAAGTCCCCCAGCCAATGAATTCTCAACTGCCTCCTCTCACCTGGGGCCATCCACACTTCATGAGCTGCCTTCATGAGCTTGAACCTGACTCAGTCTCTGTGAGCAATAGGCAGCTGTACTAGACTCTTGTTTTCTGGGGATTTGGTGCAGAACAGGATGCTGCGGGTTACATGAACATGGGCACTCGGCTCCCTGTTCCTCAGTTTCCCCTCTGCATGGTGGGGATAATGGTGAGCACCAGCTCTGGAAAGCACTTCAAGCTCTACTGGTGAGATAAACCAGAAGAGAGCTGGGGTTAGTCATTATTATTATGTACAGTTATTCTTCATGCATTTTGTCATTCTAGTACCCCCACAGGACCTAGGTACTATCCAAGCAAAACTCTGCTGTTCTAGTCCCCTTCGTCAGCCTTTTCATAATTCGCTCAGCCCAGATGACTGTGTTATTTCCCATCAGGTGATCTGGATTCAGATCCAAGGTTAACACAATACTTTCCCCAAGTAATTATAATTTACATCAGAACTTAGACCATCAAAAGTGGTTCTTAGTAGTAACAATAAGATAATATCAAGAGGCTCCAAGCAAGATCAGGGCCTCATTGTGCCAGGTGCTGCCCAGAAGCACAGTGATCACGATCAGGGCCCCATCACGCCTAGTAGTGCACCATCTAAGTAAAATGAGTCTCATCCAGTCACCCCAAAGAGCTCTGGTCCGATCAGCCAAGGGAAAGGTTGTTACCTGCACTGTGGAGAGGGATTGATGCCTTGGGAGAGTCAGAGACTGACCCAAGGTCACACGTAAGGAGACAGTCACAGAGGTGAGAATTGAGTGTGAGGCTTGTGCTTTAAGCAGGGGTGAATCACCTCTGCAAATATGAACTGAGTCATTCCCCACCCCTTTCTGGGAAGTAGGCCAGGATAATTCACCCAACTCTACAGAAGGGAAACTGAGGGACCATGTGAGTGCAGGGCTGGAAAGAATATTGAAGAGTCCTAGGTCTTGGCCCATTGAGCCAGCTGGCATCATTAGCTCCCAGGATCTCCACAGTAAATATTGATATCCCCACCCCCCACTTGCCTTCTGCTTCCTATTTTCCTTGCTGCCTGATTGCTTTTTGGTGCTTATCTCCCTATCCTTGCATCAGCACCATGTCATTCAGCAAGGGGATCCTGATGCCAACCATGGCTGTTGGCAGTCCAGCAGTGAGATGAGCAGGCGAAGGGCTGAATGGTCTACACAGGGACCCTTTTTGGCCACGGACAAGCCAGCGGGGTACTTGTAGGCAGGAAAATGTCCACAAAGAAACATTTTCATCTGGTTACTCCAGATTCTGAATATTCAACTACCTAGAGTAGATTAGATTAGACATAGGGCAGTTTATGGAGATAGATAGATAGATAGATAGATAGATGCAGTCTGAGTCCTGCCCACCTGGGTCTCTGCACAAAGAAGGCATGTCCGCGACAGGGCTGCTGAGTGGATCTAGGTTGCCCAGCATGGAGCCATTGCAACAGTGGAGGATTCTGACATCTCTCACGGCCCAGGTGGCCCCAAATCCTTTCCAAACAGACCCGGGGACACAATGATTGTGTAAGAAACATTATCTCCTCTGCAGGTCACTTGCAGCCTTGGACATTAGCATCAGCTCCACTGCAAGCTAGGGACAGGCCAATGTGGCCGCCATAGTCACTGAACAGCAGAGGCCACCCTCCCCCACAAGTCACACAAACAATGCACAGGCAGATTGGGAACTGCCCTTCCCCTCCCCGACTGGGCCCCCAGATAATTACCCAAGTGCCCTCGGCTCAGACTTTGCTCCACTGTGTTAAGCTCATTGAGGGCTAGTCTGTAGGTCCATCACTAAAGCATGGCCCAGAGCAGGCACCTACAAATACTGAGACTGGCTAACAAATGCTGAGATTTTTATTTGTTAATAAAACCTTCACCTATTTGGGAGGCTGTTTATTAGGCACCTGCATTTGGGATCTTCCAGGAACACCCTCTTTCCATTGCCTGATTAACATGGCCACTGAAACGAGGTATGGAGTAAATTTTAAAGCCAGAGAGAACTGAGATTCTCTCTGTTCACAGGACTCCAGGTGCTGGAGCTTGAAGCAGCACCCTGCCAAGTCTCAGGCTCCAGAAATCTGGCATCACCATACTGAGTCCCCCAGCTGGAGCCAAACTCACAGCTTCAGCCCATTTTAGGGGTCTTCTGTTTCTCCCCCTCAACTTCCCAGCTCATTTTCATCCCTCCAGCCAACTGTCAGCTTCCAGGGCTGTGCCGATTCACTACTCCCATCAGTGCTGGGATTGCTAGCCCAATCCAGCGCCCAGGGACCGACCAGCAGGAGCCCAATCCTGGGAACACATGTATAAGCTCAAACCCCAGGTGTCAGAGTCTGTTTTATGGGAGCAATGGAGGAGGAAGAAGAGTGACACAGTGGGGCAGGGCCAGTGGGTGGCTGGCCCAGGACTCAGAAGGTCAGCTTTTGGGTCTCGGCTCTGGTAAAGATTTTACTTGTGGTTTCCCATCTGTTAAGGGAGGGGTCTCAAACACATGGCTCATGAGCTGCATGCAGCCTCTAAAGCTATTTCCTGCAGCCCGAAACAGCACTATCATTACTGATATTTGCAATATCATTGTATGAAAAGGTTTCTGTGGTGTGGCCTTCAGACTAACATACTAGTCCTCATGCAGCCCTAATAGTGATTTGAGTTTGCAACCCCTTTGTTAAGGGGAAGCAGGAATGCCTCCTTTGGCCATTAAGACTGAGAATCTTTAAGGCACGGTGTTGTGTGATGCGTGCCAGGGGAGGGGGATCAACAACCCTGCTTCAAAGTGTGGGTGTGCGAATGAGCCTGCTTTACAGTAGGTGTGGCTGCGACCCTGCACTGCTGTGAAGTGCTGCTAACTTTCCTCAGTGTCTTGAGACAGCTGCTGTTTGTGTCAAAGCCCCAGCTTCTGGAGTCACATGAGTCTGTGGTGAGACTCTCCACTTTCCTTTGGTTTTTAAATCACTGTCTGGCTCTCCAGGTTGCTGAGAAACACTTGAAAGGGTGACTCCAAGGGGCCCCAGAGTCAGGTGGACAAGCCAGAGATCCCCAAGACAGCCTGTCTGGGTTTCCAGTCTCACTGTTTCTAAGCCAATTTTGGGATTATGAGGGCCTGACTCCCCTTTTGCCAAATTCCCCTGATCTGCCTTTTGCTCCCCAGCTTGACTCTTCAGCCAAGAATTTTTGCTAAGAACAAAGGCCAACTTGCTGGAGAGGGTCAGATCTGCTGGTATAAATCATCATTGCTTCTTTGGCTCAGTGGAGCTAGTTTACTCCAGCTCAGGCCTGGGTCGATTAAATGGACCTACAGCCAATTGACACTGGTTGGGATATGGCCCACTGACTCTAGTGGAGCTATGCAGATTTGCTCCAGTGATGGGTCCCAGATGTTTCAGTTGCCAGTTTCCATTCTTAAAACTGAAGGGGTATAGCAATGAACATGAAATAAATTAACCTCCCCTCAGCCTGTGTAGCTGACTGCAGATGACAGAAACCCAGTTACTTTCATTCAAATGGGACACTTTAACATTGAAGACACAGCTCACATATTAAGCACAGTGTAAAAGACACAGACAGACAGCTGGAGGGAAGTTAGAAAAGGGCAGCAAAGCGGGAAGGCTGGTGTTTTATGCTCCTAGTTTAGATGATGTATTTTGAAGGAACAACTCTTCCCATCAAGGGCTGGTTGGGGCTCCCTTCCAGTGCTGCTGGGTGGTGGTTGGGACACAGCTCTGGACCAATGTTCCCTCTAATTATTCGTAGGCTGTGTGTGCAAAAATTTTCTTTGTGTGTGCAAAAAAAATTCTTTGTGAGCACCAATATTAGCACTATTGAATATTTTGTTGTGCACTTTATTTTGTTGTGTGTGCGGGTTCATGACCTGTGTGCATGCACACATGCACACAGCTTAGAGGGAGCAGTGCTCTGGACACTTGCACAGCTGGCTCCACAGCAAAGACAACAGCCTCACCCCCACAGATCTCCCAGAATCATGTGTGCTGCCTTCTCACCATCGTTCAGGTTACAGTGACTTGTCACAGGTCACACTGCAAGTCAGACCCAGAACCCTGCAGGCTCCTCCCCCTTTCCCCGCTGTAACCATTAGGTGCCACCCTCCCTTCCTCAGCCAGAAACACAACCCCCATCCTGCTGCTTTAACCACTGGGTCACTCACAGTGTCCCAGAGCAAGGAACGCAGGCATCCTGCCTCCATGTTCTAACCACCAGGAAATAACCTTCTCCAAAAGCCCCCACCAGCCATTACTGTTCAGTTGCAAGCTGCCACCTAGGACAGGACCCAGTTGAAAAATATCATTTATGCCTGTGACCCCACAGTTCCATCTTTGAAAAAGGCATTCCATTCTTTTGGTGGTGGCAGAAAAGGGCACCACAACCCAGCACCTGAAGGTCTGTGAACCAGTGCTGGGTCCCGACCCTAAGTCTGATAACCACTGACCTCCATTGTAATCTTCCCCCGCCCCAGAGGAGCCTAAATCCCCTCTGGCACCATTGGAGGGCACAGAATCTCCATAGGCTTTGGTGAAATTACTGCTGTGGGAGAGATGCATTGGTAACTGGCCTATTCTGTGTGTACACATGAGGCAGGACGCCAAGGGGTCTGAATCTAAGGGGTCAGAGAGCCATGCAGACCAAGCTGAACACACACCATGAGTTTCTAGTGCAAACTCTCTGTGGTAGGCACTGCCCCCTTGGCTGCAGTGCTCTGCCCTGGGGGTACCTTGCTGTTTGGGTGGGACCCTACAGCTGTAATTAGAAAGTTACAACAGAAGTCACTAGCCTGTGCTGTCAAACACAGCCCCTGAATTCTTTCTCTGCAGCGCACAGTCTTGGCAGACTCTGTTACGCTTTTTACACTGGTTTGTCCTGGGGGAACTGTTGCAAATCTTGAAGATCTTCTTAACACGAACAACAGTTCTTGGGACGTGGCTGCTTCCAGGGGTCAGGCTGTGCTGTTGGTGCCTGCAACTTCGAAAGGGGACCTGGTGGTGTGCTGTTTGTTACCACCTCTGTTCCAGGAATGGCGTGAAGGGTAGAAAAATCCTGCACTAAGGAAATACACTGATCTCTAAAGCCATAGCATTTGCTACTGTTCACGTAGCAGTAATCAACCAATCATGTGCCCTCCTATGAGATGTCATTTCATGGGGCAATTATTCCATGACAGATCTTGAATAGATTTTAGCCCAAAAAGGCAAATAACTGACACTAGTTTGGATAAAAAATGTTCACAGTAACTCTTCATCTGATCACTGGCATGGTGCCATTTTGCCTGTCACTGGGTTGGCAGAAAGGGAAAGTGGCACCAATCCAGGGGCAAACACACCTTGATGGGACTATTCACATTTAGAAAGCTGTCGGTAAGCACCCAAGGAGCTGCAGTAACTGGCTTAGGGAACCAATCACATCTTACGGATACAAGGAACTTCATGGCCCCCACCCAATCTGCCAGCCAAAGATCTAAGAAAATGTAATGGCTGATGGCTGAAACTGGACAGATTCCTACTAGAAATAAGGTTGGCATTTTTAATGGTGGGATAAAAGGGAACAATTCATCAAGGGTCATGGTGGATTCTTCATCACTGACAATTTTTAAATCAAGATGTGATGTTTTTCTAAAAGATCAGCTCAGGGCATTATTCTGAAGAAGCTCTGTGGATTGTATTATCCAGAGTCAAACCAGATGGTCAAAATGATGCCTTCTGATCAATAAAAGGGGTTCCTCTGGGTGTTATCTGTACCCACTGCCTTGGGGTGAATCTCAGCCTGGCTTGAAATCCAGGCTCTGAATGAAGAATAAATGGAATTTTTTTCAGTACAGCTGATTGGAAAACAGAAAGAAAACCATGACAGAATTTTCTGCCCCTGCCTTGTGCTCCAATTATGTTTCCTACCCAAAAAAAAAGCCAAAGAGGAAGGCTGAGTTCTAGGGAAGGTTCCAAGTTTCAAAGGGTAGCCATGTTAGTCTAATTCAGTAAAACGAACAAGGAGTCCTGTGGCACTTAAAGACTAACAAATTTATTTATTGCATGAGCTTTTGTAGGAGAAAATCACACTTTATCAGGTGCTTTGAAGATGGGAAAACTTACAGTTTTGTAAGTTCCCCGTCTTCTAAGCGTCTGATGAAGTGGGATTTTCTCCCACGACAGCTCATGAAATAAATATATTTGTTAGTCTTTAAATGCCATAGGAAAGGATCCAGTGGCTCCCTGTTCTATTCTCAGATCTGTCACAGCCTGCTGACTAACTGGGGGGCAAGTTCCTACCCCTCTGTGCCTCAGTTTCCTCATCTGTAAAATAAGGATAACAATTTGTCTTGTCATTTAGGTTGTGATCTCTTTTGGGCAATGACTCTCTCTCACTCAGTCCCTAGCAGACCGGGGCTCTGATTTCAGTCCCTGTGTGCCTTGGCAGTGCTCACCAAAACATGTCTGGACAGTGCCACTGACCAAGATCAGGGCCTTATCCATTGTGTACTGCCCAGACACACAGTGACTGAGATCAGGGCCCTGTCATGCTGGGTGCTGCCCAGATACACAGTGACTGAGATCAGAACCCCATCATGCCGGATATTGTGCAGATGCATGGTGACTAAGATCAGGGCCCCACTGCACCAGGCGTTGCCCAGACACAACGAGAAACAAAAGATCAAGACACAGCTAAGGGAGCATGGGAAACTGAGGCATAAAGCAGGGAAGTGACTTGTTTGTTTAGTAAGACAGTTACTGTAGAGGCAATAACAGAAGCCAAGCTGTGGGTGCACAGTTCTGTGTCCAGACATGGGAATGGCTGGCCTCAGAAAGGAGAGAGTTTTGGTGATTTATGCTATTAGCATCCGTGGAGTGTTTTCTGTCTTGAAATCTGGCTCCACCGACTCCAGCTGGGATCTGGGCCATTGACTCCAATGTAGCCATGCCAATTTTCACATGAGGAGGATCTAGCCCCGTTGATTGGAGTGGAGTTGCTCCTGGTTTACACCCAGGTAGAGATCTGGCCCTTTATTTCCCCAGCAGGCTGTGGACTGGGCTCTCGCTCTGACTCCGGCCCCTGGAGTTGTTTTCGGGTGGCAGCCTCCCATCCCCCCAATCACCTGCCCCATGTTTACTCTCCTGCCACATGAGACACTACTGCCTGCCCAGTGTGTTTGCCAAGGGAGCCCCTAGCCCCAATCCCTGGGAATGTCTGGTAAACCTGTGGGAGGTGTCCTGGCCGCAAGCCAGACTGGGCTGCCTGGGGCAGGACTTGCACAAAGGAGGGGGAGCTATGTCATGGGAAACAGCCTGGGAGTGAACTGCCAAGGGCTACTGGGAGCCCCCAAAAGAACCTCACGCCAGTGACCCAGCCATGTGGCTGGCTGTTCCAGTGTGACACCCACAGCACGGCACCCCCCCCAAGGTCCATGTGCTGGAAGGCAGTGGGCCTGAGCTGGTGTGAAGTGTGCACAGGGAGAGGCCAGCCTGGCATGGAGGAGCCTGCAGCCCCAGAGCGCACACTGTCAGATTGTTACGAGGAGAGCCAGTCACTACTCCAGAACTGGCCCTGCCGACCCTAGCAACAATCGCCAACAATGCGGGAACTGCAGGCTGCTGGCTTTCTGGACCAGGGCCATGCCTGGCTATGGTATTAATTATTCTTATTTATTAATTACTTAGATGAATTGATCATTGAATTAATTGCTTTTACTGGGTTAAAATCTGAGGTTCTGCCATTTACTTTCAGCCCCTACTTCACCAAAAGTCTCATTTGAGACTGACCATCTAACTATCTATCTAGCTACCCATGCATGCACCATTGTTCCTGATGTACTAAACCCTGGGGGATCTGACTGGGGCTGTGCACAGGGAGTATGGGGGGCACTCTCTTCTGTTGTGAAGTTGTTCACAGCTGTGTCAGACTGTGTCCCTCCTCAGCACTGACACTTGTCCCTTGGGGTTACAGCAAGTGGCCAGCAGCCCAGGGCAGTGGGAGCACCACCATTGGGTGACTCTCGCTCACACTAGGGGAGATCAGGAAGCGTGCGGAATAAAATTCAAGCAGGAGGAGACTATGGCTTATTGGCTGCCACAGGCTTTGGATCAGGTGCAGGAGGACAGAGCCCAGTGATTCGGCCCCAACCCTGTGCAATGCTACCAGGACCAATTCTGCTTCCGTTCTCTTGGGGTTAGCCCTGCTCTGCTAGGCACTGGTCAGGGCTCCCAACAAGGGACTGAGCTGAGCCCTTTGCAGAGTGCTCTAGAAAGAAGCCTGGATCTGGTGGGCCTCACACTGTTTAGGTGCTTTGCTGGCAGCCCCAGCTCCTGGAATCTTGTGATCACGGGGAAAGTGAATCCACACCCTGCCTGTGTGGCCAGGGAGGAAGCAGTACCCGGACCAGGTGGCAGACAGAGAGCCCTGGGGGCACTAGTTGCTTTGAAAAATCTCTGGGTGTTTCTGCTGGCCTGGGGCTTTTGGAGCAGGTGATTTGTGAATGCTCAGGGAGTGCAAAGCCATGTCTGGGGGGTGGGGAGGGGAGGGGAGGCAAGAAGGTGCCATGAGATGAGCATAGTCACCTCCCCTACTGCCCCTGCTACCTGCCATAGCACTGCCTGCCATAGCACCACGAAAGCTCATGCAAAAAATAAATCTGTTAGTCTTAAAGTGCCACACAACTGCTTGTTGTTTTTTTACTGGACTAGACTAACACGGCTATCCCTTTGGAAACTGCCATAGCACTGCCTCCTCCCTCCCCTGTTCAGCTTACATGCTTTTCAGTGCTCTCCAAGACAAAGTGGATTGCTGCCTAGTAAAGCTTATGCCCAAAGAAATTTGTTAGTCTTTAAGGTATCATAGGACTCTTGTTGTTTTAACTATATATAGACTAGCACGGCTACTCCTCTGGAACTTCTCCAAGAGGGTTTCCTGGGAAAGCAAACCTACTGTGCTGCCTATGCAGGGGGCTACATGGTGGGTGTCACACATGTGAGGATGGGACCCCCGAGAGATTCACACATATGCCTCCCAGACCCCTGCACTCCCCACAGATCTGAGCCCAGGCACACCCTGTTTTCTACCCCAGGCACCTCAAACACATTTCACACCCCTTTGGCCCCTGGGAGTTTAACAGCGAAAGTTGCCCACAGGCAGAACAGTTCCCATCACCTTTGCTGTGTGGCACCAGTTGCAGTACTTCACCCAAACGGAGACTGAAAAACTTTGGCTGTTTTTGATATGCCGCACTGCCCCACAGCTAGATGCATTACAGCATCAGCCACAAACTGCAGTTCCAAAGGGTACTGCTTGCCCCCCAGAACAGATCACTCTGAGGGGTACATGGGACCAACGTAATCCCCCGCCCCCACCCAATTCCAGGTAGAAATTTGTTTGTAATGTCCATTCTCTCCCCCCTTTCCCCCAAGTATTACAAAGCCACGTCCTCTAACCTGACAACTAGAAGTGGCTAAAAGCTGCCCCGCTCGCCGTACCTCCGTGGGCTCATTGTAGTATGCATTCCACTCAGAAATGTCATGCGATTCCATTTTGACGGATCCCAGCATTCCCAGCCCTGGGCACAAGGAATCAATTTGCAGATTGTCTCTGTTAAACCCAATCCAACTTGTTTGCCACGGTACTCGCTGCCTTCCTGCTGGCCCCCACCCGGTGCACGCTGGAAAGCAAAAGGAATGGTGTTTTCCAGGCTCTCAGGTGGGAAGATACACGGCTGGGCAGTGATGGGAGAAGTGAGGCCTTGCTATGGGATGCTGTCAGTGCCCAGAAGACACACACTCAGCAGCTCCCCATGGCAAAAGGACAGTCAATATTGCACCAGCTGCTGGGTTCCACGGCCCCGGAGTGTCTCCGTGACCTGACCTGGCTGGAGCCCACTCCCGCGTGGCACCGTCTGCTGTGGCGGTGTTGATCTAAGGACGGCAGCGTGTTCTCCCTTTGCCCTGGGCTCCCAGCTCAGTCCCAGGTTGCTGCACAAGGGCTTTATAGGGCAAGTTCTGACCCCACCTCCCACCCTCGGTTCCCAATTTAAATAGTTCGCTCCATTCAGAGCCCAGGACAGGCAGTGGGAGCCAGGTCGATTCTGCCCCCTGGTGGCAGAAGAGGGACACAGCACAGGGATCCTGGTCTAGGACAACAAGATCCAGGCCAAGGCCTGCCAAAGCCAAAGGTCAAGAGGCAGCTCTGTCCAGAGACTGGCTGGCCCTGCTAGCTTTCGGGCTCCTGTCCCAAGCCTGAGGTGGATTGAACTGGGAGGGTGGGAGAAGCTAACTGAACAGATAGCCAGACAGAGTGGGGTGGGAAGGTGGAGAGACCCAGGGGGGTTAAAGTATAATTTGGTGGGCCCCAGAACCTGCCTAATTGGGTGGGCACCTTCCTGTATCCTAGTTACTGCCCCCAATATCCATTCCTCTGTCCCCAAAATCCACCCCAGACCCCAAAATCCACCCCTGCCCCCCAATACCCACCCTCAGCTCAGGTGCCCCGAATACTCCCCCTCCTGCACGAGCCGGTCCACCCCGGTATTCATTGGCAGCACGCTGGGCTGGAAAACTGCAGCCTGCACATAGGCAGGGGAGCCTGCCCCCCTCCCCTGCCTTCTGGAACACAGCAGAACGCTGTTCTGGGGCCCCTAAAAACAGAAAATGGTGCTGGAACGCTGCGTTCCGGGGCCCACTATTTTTCAATGGCCCACCATTTTCTATTTGTAGGGGGCCTGGAACACTGATCCCCTAAAAATAGTGGGCCCCGGAATGGAGTCCTGGACCAATCCGGCCTACTTTAACCCCTGGATAGGTCAGATCGGTGGTTACAACTTTTCTTTGTTTGTGGACCCCTGCACAATTTAAATGGAGTTGTGGACCCCCTGAGTCACACACAAGCAACTGGGCGCTGTACAGGCCCAGGGCTAATTCACAGGTCTGGGACATAAAAAGGGTGAGCTAGAGATCAAATGGCTCTTCGATGTTAAGCGCCATGAACCTGTGGTGAGCAGTGAAAGATGGGCTCTGAGAATCTGCCAGCTTTTGTGTTGTGCTCATAGAACTATATCAGAAGAAGATTAGAAGGGGCCTCAGGAGTCATCAGCTCCAAAGCCCTGCTCAAAGCAGGACCAACCCCAACTAAATCATCTCAGCCAGCGCTTTTGTCAAGCTGGGCTTTAAAAGCCTCTAAGAATGGAGATTCCACTCCCTCCCTAGGTAACCCATTCCACTGCTTCACCACTCTCCGAGGGAAAAGTTTTTCCTTATAGCCAACCTAGACCCCCCCCCCCCGCTGGAACTTGAGACCATTGCTCTTTGTTCTGCCATCTCCCACCACTGAGAACAGCCCAGCTCCATCCTGCTTGGAACCCTCTGTGATGGGTGAGTATGCTTTTGGGATTTTCTCTGGGTGCTGGTTGTCTGCCTCAGTTTCCCCACACGTGTTACTCATATATGTTGGTGATGGGCCTTGGATGTGTGATAATTGCAGAGACCACTAGAAGGTGGATGGCCCATCCCCAGCCACATATAGGCAGACCCAGACAGGACCTCTGCCACTGACCTGGTCAGTTGTGCAGGTTGGAGTGGGTGAAAATAAGGGGAGTGGAGAAGTCAGGAGAGAAATTGGGGGAGTGGGAAGGAGACAAAGGACTGGAAGAGGCTAGGGCTCTGGTCTGAGGGTGACTGGGGAGAAGAAGTCAATCCCTAAGGTGGGTCCACAGAGGGGGAGCAGTGGGGGTCTATGGGGAACCCCACAATGAGCCTTTGTGTAGGGCCCCCAATTGCCACCTCTCCTAGGGAAGCCCTCCCCATCACGCCCTCTGCTCGCCCTGGCTCCCCTCCAGCCCCAGGGCCAGCTTCTCCTCCTGCTGCAGATGGAAGCAGATGCAGCTTTCGTGGTTGGCAAAGCAGGTAATGGAGCCTTTTGCTGTGTGGGGCCCTAGGCGTGTGCCTGCTTCACCCACCCCAAAAGCTGCCTCTGCTCCCCAGTTGGTGGCAGTTGTGACTGCTAAGCACTTTGCTAGCCCAGCCTTTCCACGCTGGGATCCTGAGAACTTAAACTTTGCTGACTGCCACAGTATCTGATAATTGCTTTGACTGCAGAGGTGAGGTGTATGGCCCATTGGGGGGCATAGTGGGATTCTCCAGGACCCTGGGGGGGGGGCACAGGCAGAGTCTCTGATGGAGCAGGAGTGCTAAACTCTTCAGGGTCAGATTAAGGAGATGAGTTCACTGGTATGGAGAGAGCTGAGGGGCACTGAAAAGAGGGTTGGTGCGTGGAGACACAGGAGGACTGAGGCAGACTCCACTGTGGCAGAATCTTGATCCACAAAAAGAGAGGACCAGAGCACGAGTCCTGTGAGGCGCCATCACCCCCACCCCTACCCCATCTGGGTGTTTGAAGGCTGCTATCAAATCTTCCCTCACTCTTCTCTTCTGCAGTCTAAACAAGCCCAGTTCCCTCAGCCTCTCCTCATAAATCATTTGTTCCAGCCCTCTCATCACTTCCGCTGCCATCTGCTGGACTCTCTCCAATTTGTCCACACCCTTTCTGTAGGGCATGAGGGGCAAAATTGGACACAATACTCCAAATGAGGCCTCACCAGTGCCCAATTAGAGGGGTATAATCACATCCCTCAATCTGCTGGCAGTGTGTCCTCTGACACAGCTCAATATGCCATTAGCTGTCCTGGCAATGAGGAGACACTGCTGTCTAGCTCCAGTTTCTTGTCCATTGTAACCCCCAGGCCTTTTCTGCAGAACTGCTGCTTAGCCACTCAGTCCCCAGTCTGCAGCAGTGCACAGGATTCTTCCATCCTAAGTGCAGGACTCTACACCTGTCCTTGTTGAACCTCAGACGTTTTTGGCCCAATCCTCCCATTGTCTATGTCACTCCAAATCCTAACTCTACCCTCCAGTCCAGCGTATCTACCACTCCGCTAGCTTGGTGTCATCTGCATACTAGTTGAGAGTGCACCTGTCCCACCCTCCAGATCATTAATGACGATGTTACACAGCAACGACCCCTGGGGCACTCTGGTTACTAGGAGCCCGCTAGCCATTGAGCTGTTGATCTCTAGCTCTTGATCCCAATGATCTAAATCAGCTTTCTATCCACTTTATCCTCCATTCAACCAACTCACACATCTTTACCTTTGTGGCAAGGATACTGTGGGACACCATACAAAAAACATTGCTGAAGTCAGGGGATATCACGTCCACCGTTTTCCTCTCATCCACAGAACCAATCACCTCAACCTAGAAGGCAGGCAGGCTTGTCTGGCATGACTTGCTCTTGGTGAATCCATGGTGTCCTCCAGTTCTGTTCTGCAAGGTTTCTCTACCCTGCTTTCACTGCACTGTACATTGCTGTCTGGAAGGTGGGAGTGAAGGGAAGCCAGGTAGTGCTGGAGTGGGGACTATGGAAGGGTGGGTCTGTAGCTCACGACAGCCAAGTTTCTATAGGCATGTCAAAGGAGACCAGGGGCTCTGGCCATGGGGTTGCCAGCAGGAAGGGGCAGACGACAGATCTCCAGGTGTGGTGAGCGCTAAGAGCAGGCAGTGCTGAAGGAGGACTCCTCAGGGCAAGGGTGAAAGGGTAGCTCCGTTTTGCAAGGCTGGGCACTGTGGGTACAGAAGACTCCATGGCTGGTGCAGGCTGGGCATGGGTCATACCCATTGGCCACATCTGAGCACCATAGCATACAGAAGGCATTAGACGGCAGCCATCAGAACCTGTTTGTGCCCTGGGTGCTCTGCAGCCTCGATGCCTGCCTGGTCTCTCACTGAGGGGGCTGAGTGGGGGTGGTGCTGACAGGTGACTTGGGCCCCCTCAGGAGCAGAGCTAGGAGTAGCCGAGAGTTGGGGGACACTGTCTAAAGAGGGTCAGGCAGACATTGGTGGGGCAGGAATTTTGGAGCACATCCCTCCAACATCCCCATGCATAGTTCTGACCCCTCCCCACAGCCCTATGTTCCCTCTCACAGCTCTGTGCCCCTCCCACAGTACAGAGTCCCCAGCGCCTCCTCCATCACCCATCCCGCTGGACCAGATGAGGGCAGGGGGTCAGCTGGATATGGGGTGTGAGTGAGTGTCTGGTGCCCATTCCTAAGCCTTCTTCCAACTCCACAATAGGAACTGAGCCAAATGTCTGAGACTGGGCACTGCAGCCCCTGGAGATGGCATTCTGCCAGATGGGATGCTTGTGGCATTCTTGGCCAGGCTGGACAGTGGGGAGAGACACAGGATACACCAGGGTGATGGGCAAGGATGGTGTGAAGGGTGTGGCCCAGTGTGGGACAAGGCTGGCAAAGGGGAGGTGTGGCTGGTGTGGGGGGCGGTAGAGGTGGCACAGACATGCAACAAGGGGAGGACTGGTGTGGGGAGACCCCTCTGCCAGAATGTGTCTGTCCATCCAGACATGGCACCCTTACCAGTGCTGAGTCCTGGCTAGGAGGAACTGGGGCAGCTGGGAGCAACCAGAGGCCTCAGCAGATGAGGGAAGCCAAGACTTGGGGGGCAACTGCCATGGGGGAAAGCAGCTCAGCTGGGACAGATGACAGCCCTGGGGCAGGGACCCTCACCTCCACGTGGGGTGTTGGGAGGGTTCCAGAGAGACGGAGGAGTTGGGGAGGGAATTGAAAGGATGTGGAAGTTTTCTTCCATGGATCTCAAAGCCCCCTCCAGACATTATTGGGACTGAGAGGCAGAATCAGTGTCTAGTGAGAGTGAGGTCAGCCCCCCAAGGGGATGTTTCCTGTCCAGACTCAGCACTGGAGCAGGGAATTCAGAGGGGAGGGGAGAACCCACCCAGAAGCTTGCCAAGCTAGCAGAAAAGAGAAGCGGCCCCAGGTTGGAGCAGGGGACAGCATGACTGTGGCGTGCGGGAGCCCAGAGTGCAGGGTGGGAGCCCCTACCCTGCCCACTTGTGACTCACTGCCCCAGCTGGCTGGGCACAGCAGTGGGGAGGGTGAATGGCACAGATGGGCGTGCCCTTTTATCACCAGCTCCCGGAGCTTATCACTGAGCACATAGTGCCCATTTACCTGCCCTGGCAGGAGGCTCCTCCCACGTGCCCTGCTGCAGCACAACTGGCACTGTGGGGCACTAGGCAGCCCTGGCTGGGGTGCAGCCTCAGGTATGGGAAGCTGGCACCAGCACAGAGCCCCAGTGCTGCTTGGGGGAGACTGGCCAGCCCAGAAGATTGGGGAAAGGCATGGCCCAGGGGACGTGGAAGGACAGGGACTGCAAATGGCAGACACAGCCTGAGCTAACTCCACACAATCTCACCCCCCAAGGCCCTGTGGCTGCAGCCTGTGGTGTGTTTGACTGTGCATTAGAGGAGCAGCCTCATGCCTTCACCAACCAGGCTCAAAGGGCCTCAGGAATTCCAGGCAGAGCTGGTCGGACCTGGGCTCCCAAGTCGGCTCCGGTTCCCGCTGCCACAAAAGAAAAGGCCCCGGAGATCAGAGCCCCAGGCCCATTTAGCCCCATATCTATCCCCAGCTCATAGTGCTAGGCCCACCCCAAAAATCACCCCCCAGATCAGAGCCCACCTAGCTTAATATCCAACTCCAGATCAGAGCCATGGCCCTGTCCAGCTCCATACCCATCAACCAGGCCAAGGAGCCCATTCAGCCCTGTACGCACCATCATCAGACCCAGACAGCTGTCCAGCTCTGTACCTCCCTGCCTCAAAACCATAGGCCCATCCAGCCCCCATTACGCCTCCTGCAATCACACTCATTGGCCTATGCAGCCACTTACCCCCCTTGGACACATGGCCCATCCAGGCCCATACCCTCCTCCCCTAATCAGATCCATAGGCCTAACCAGCCCTACCAGATCAGGCCCCATGCTGCCCCATACAAGGAGCACAGAGGCTCAGCTCTTACCCCCACCCCAGCTGTTGCACTGACACTGGCTCCCCCTGCAGGCTGACTGGTCACGGCAGCAGGCCCCTGCACCTACTCCAAGCCAGTGCCCAGAGGCTAAGCCAACCCAGGGGCAAGAGCTAGGGGCATGGCCAACTTCCTGTGGAGCTCCTGGGCAGAGACTGACTGTGCCATGGGGCAGGGACTGGGGCAGAGAGCCTTTCCCCTCCAGAGGGCACTGGCTTGCTCAAGGCAGCTGTGCCAGAACCAGCCCCCTTACTGGCAGCCCCAGCAGAGTATCTGAGAACAGAACAGGCCATGGGGCCTGTCACCCATAGGAGCTCTCCCCCATCCTGAGCAGGCTGAGGCCAATGGGTGTGGTGCTGAGGGGACTCAGGCCATGTGGGGGCCCAGCTGGCCCCTGAATAACTGCATCAACCATTGCTAGTCCTGGATTTGAGACATGGAGGTACAAGGGCCCACACTCTGGCCTAGGACAAGGGGTCAAGGCCCCAGCATTCTGGGCTCTCTGCACTCAGAAGAGCCCCTGAGGCAGGTGGTTCCCCTTGGCCTCGAAGACAGTAGAGTCTTGCCCCGCTCACAGCAGGTGAGGGGCAGAGCTGGGCACAGAACCCAGGAGTCCTGACTCCCAGCCCCATGCCCTAAACCCCCACCTGCAATCAGCCCAGCACCCTGCCCCACAGCACCACCTAGTGCGGCACTGGGGCACTGCAGCCAGCCCTGCCTACTAGTTCATCCCCTAATGGCCCCCATGCAGAACAGGGCCCCCCTCCCCTCACAGTAGCATTGGGACCAGCCTTGCACCACAGAAAGCCCCTTCTCCTGAGACCCCTGCCCACTCCCTGCAGCATCTGGACCCGTTCCTGAGGGATCTTCCCCCTTAGCACCTGAAAACTGAACAGCCCCCAGGCACACGTAGGGGTGTTCGCACCAGTTGCTGACCCCCAACCCCAATCCTTCAACCAAGAACCAGCCAACCTGTTTTTTTTTTTTTTTTAAACAAAAACAAACAGAAGAATCAGTTTATTGACAAAAACAAAGAGAATCACAAATTAAATTGATCCCTGCACTCCCCAGAGGTACCCAAAGCTGTGTGTATCCCCACCAGACACCCCTCCACATCCTACTTCCCCCACCCAACAGCAGCTCCCCCACTTTGCCCATGGGTGTCTCCCTGGGCCACCCTGCTGGGTATAGGCAAGGCTGGGGGATCCAGCAGGATCTGGATCCCCCACTGCATATCTCCCCCTTATAGCTCCATGAACACCCAACCACAGGACAGATCCATGGGGTCCCCCAGGTGGGGGGCAGCTTCTGTTTCCTCCATCTCTGCCAACACCCTTTCTCTCTGTGCTCTGCCCGTGCCATGGGGAACCACCAGCAACCACTTCCCCACCTGTGGCCCCAGGAGATGCCATGTTTTTATTTGTGTCCACTCTGCATTTTGGTGTGAAAATTCCTTCTGCTGCAGGTAGCACAAGGTGGGGGGGGGGGCACCCACCCAGAAGCTAGGGTCTAGGCACTTTTCTCCTCCACTCCCTATGCCATATCCCTGGGGTGTCCCACGGCAGTGATGGAAATTAGTGAGGATCCCCTTAAAGGGACAGATGGGCTGGGGAGGTAGGGAGGCAGGGGTGACCTCCAGAGATAAACTTTCCCCCATTGCTTATGAATTGTGTCCATGGAACCCAGGGGTGCTGGCTTGTTACTGTAGGGTTGCCAAAGGCTCTTTGTTATCATAAGGACAGAGGTGGGGCCCTAGGCTGTTACTTGAGGGTGACCCACAGAGAATTGGGCTTTGTTTTTGTGCCATGAAAAGGCAGCCCCTAGGCTGTCCAAGATGACAAACGGCGAGTCTCCCCTCTTAAGGAAGGAAACTGAAGCACAGAGAAAGGATGTGTCCAGCCCAAGGTGACACAGTAAACTTGCAGGAAAACCCAGGACAGAGACCATGAAGCACGAGACCTCACTCCCACCCCTGATGCACGAGACCTCACTCCCTGCCCCCCACCGGAAACAAAAACCCAAAATCCAACTTGCCCTCCCCCCCTCACAGCCTGGATCTTACAAACAGCAACAACAACAACGGGTGATTTACAGTAGGGCCTACCAATCCAGCCCACATCTGACAGTCCCCCACCTCCACGCAAACTGGTTTCTGTGTCCAAGGGTACCAGGTCCCCCAGCTCAGGACAGGGTCACCAGCTCTCTCCAGTGCAGGGTCTGCCGGAGCCTCACAGGTCTGACTGGTGCAGCCTGGCTGTGCCGACACAGGACTAGTGGGCACCTCGTTCTCAACTGTGGCTCTTTGCACTACTTAGGGTGCACGTGGCATGAGTTTTCTGGGTCTCATTCACTCTACCAGCCACAGCACGTGGCCAAGCCACCTCTGCCTGGGACTACTAGCTGGGCTGTAGGTTGAGAATGAGGGGCAGGGGCTAGGCCAGCAAGACAGGGCAGAGTGCTCAGCTAAGCTGACAGGGAGGCACTGCTCGTAACCCTGCCTGTCCTTTGCCCTTTACTGGTGGCTTTCTACTACCAGCGTTCCTGTGTTTCTCCTCCTGGTGGGGGACCTCTTATGGGCACAGCTGGGGAGCCATAGCTGGGCTCCCCCAACCCTGGAACCAGAATCCCAGACCCTGGGCAGCTAAACATAGCCCCAGGCCCAGCCCGCAGCAGGGAGGAACAGGGGATGGCAAATGGTGCCCTCCCTCCAAGGGCACCAGCTCTAGCCCAGACTTGAGTAAGTAACAAGAGAGAGTCATACCCCACCCCCCTCCAATCTGCATGGAATGAATGTGCTGGTTCTCAGCCATCTCCCTCTTTTGACTGGCAATCTCCACAGGCCCGAAAGACCATGGAGATTGACACACAGAACTCTCACCCAGGGACGGGGGAATAGCCCTTGCCAGGTGTGAGACGCTAACAGGTTGTGTTCCCTCTGGTGTGGGGCACACAGACCCCATCCTCAGACTGGCCCTGGTTAGTCTCCTACCAGCCCTGCCAAAACAAGGAAAAAAAAAAAAAAAAAAAAAAAAAAAGGCAAAAACAAACAAACCACTCATGCCTCATCCCCCTTATGCTGCTATGTAGCAAACCCACCCCTCCCAACACACGTGATATCCCCTCGCTGGTTATGTAGATATGACCTCAGATATAAGATTGCTATGGAAATATTAAAAAATAGATTATATACAGGGCCCCGGACTGGGAAGGGTTAAAAAGGACAATAAGTTAATTGTAGCGCCAGTTCCTTCAGGGGCCTTTTGCTGGGGGAGACCCCAGGTCGCCAGCAGAGGAGACCCACAAACAGGCCCCCCACGGGGCTTTCAGCTCATGGATCCCGCTCTTTTTTCACTCTGACGTCTCCGGCCAGGATGGTGGCAATCTCTCCTTGCATGAAGGCCCAGGGCACGTTGGAGCCTGCAAGGGGGCACTTCTCCCCGCTGGGGCAATAGACCTCGCCAGCCGCCCCCTGGGCTTTGATGAAATCACGGGAGCAAGGGAAGCAGAACTTGTGGCCAGGCACCGAGGGGCACTGCACGAAGTGGGTGTCTTCCAGACGCTCGTGGCAGATGGTGCAGCACAGCGGGGCGCTGCTGGGGCCGCCCGAGGAGTCGGGGGTGCTCTGGACACCGGCCGGGTCGGTGCCGCCGGACGAATGGGCTCCAGAGGAAGAGGACGACGCTTGCCCCGGCTCGCCGTTGCGTGGCACCAGCCGGTGCTGGGCGGAGGCAGCGGGCGAGGCAGGGCTGGCGCTGTTTTGCCGGGCCGTGGTGGAGTGGACAGGGTTGGCATCCTTCGGCGACTGCCCGGCCCCCAGCGCGTCAGCCACGTTTTTCAGCGCAGCGATGGGCGAGGGGTCGTTGCGCAGGGAGCCCTCGGGCCCGGGCGCCTGGCCGGCGGCGGTGGCGGCGAGGTGGGCCACGCCCGGGGAGTAGATCCCAGCGGCCCCTTGGGGGAGCCAGTTCTGCCTCTGCTGCTGCTCCTCACCTGTCAGCTTGCCCGCCGCGCCCCCCTCTCCCTCCGGCTCCGGGGAGGCCTTGCGGCGACGCATGACGGCCCGGGGCGGCACCGCCCGCACCAGCGTGCTGGGCAGCATGGCGCAGTTGCTGTCGAGGAACTGCTGGGGCAGGGCCTCGGGGGCGGGGGGGTCGCGGAAGAAGCGGACGCCCTCGGTGAAGAGTTCGCCCAGCAGGCGCCAGTCCCCGGTGCCGTGGCGCTTCTCGTACTCCAGGTACTTGTAGCCGGAGGAGATCACCTTGCCCGGCTCCTTGAGGCAGTCGTGGAACATCTGCTTGGCCAGGCCGAGGACGCCGGCGTAGACGCTGCCCGAGCCGCAGGGGTACTCCACGAAGAGCTTCAGCTCGAACTCGTAGGCGGGCCGGGCGGCGGCGTCGAAGGCGAAGACGCGCCCCACCAGCGAGTGGTCTTTCTTGAAGCGCACGTTGAAGGGGGCGCAGGCCGAGAGGGCCAGCAGCTGCTCCCGCACCGCCTTGGGCTTGCCGGGCCACTCCTCCGCCCGGCCCCGCAGGGCCTCGTTCAGCTCGGCCAGGCACTCGGCGTTGCGCGGCTGCGGCTTCTCCTTCTCGTAGTCGCCGTAGGCGCCCGGCCGCGCCTTGCCCAGCCCCAGCTCGCCCAGCAGCGGCGAGGCCGCCGCCAGCCCCAGCGCGGCCCCGCGGGCCCCCAGCCCCGACACGGCCAGCAGCCCCTGCGGCGCCCCCATCAGCCCCAGCCCGGGCGGCACGGCCCCGAGCAGCGCCCGCCGGGCCGTGGGGCTCTGCCGGCTGCCCTCGGCCGGCCCGTCCTCGGCGCGGCCCAGCCCGTTGGGCACCCGCGGGCTCAGGGCGTAGTCCGCGGGGGCGCGGGCCCGCTCGAAGCGCTCCCCGCCGGCCCGGCCGCCCTCCGCGCCCTCCTTGGCCTGCTTGGCGGCCGGCGGCCCCGGGGAGCGCGGGTCGGGCATGTGGCTGCGGCGCAGCTGCCGCGCCGTCTCGATCAGCAGCTCGATGCGGTCGGCGCCCTCGAAGTTGACGCAGCCGCGGCACACGGCCTCGCTGAAGTCCCAGATCATGGCCCACGGCATCTTGGGCAGGTCGCACAGGTAGCACCACTGCCGGCGGGACGCCGGCCCGGCCGACATGGCGGCCTCGCCCGCTGCGCCGCGCCGCCCTGCGCCGCGCGATCCCCGGCTCCGCTGCGCCGCGCCGCCGGCCCTGCTCCGGCCTGGAGAGAAACTTACATAACTCCGCCCGCGGGCTGCTGGGAAATGGAGTCCCCGCTCCTCGGGCGGGCGGCCTTAAAGGGGCCCGGCGCCTTCCCGAAGGAAGGGCCGGGAGGCTCCCGATCCCATCCCGAGGGGGAAGCCGGAGGCCGGCGTAGCAGAAGGACTCGGCCGGGCGGGCAGAGGCAGGCGGCGGCGGAGCCGGGGGACCAGGCGCCTCGGCTTCCCGGCTGTGTCCCCGCCCCACCCGGGGCACGGGGCATCGCTCCACGACGGGCGCCCCGACGCCCCCCGGCGCCAGCCGCCCTCGGCTGTGGGGGGTCAGGGCGCCCCCCTCCGCGCCGGCCTTGCAGGGAAGGGGGATGAGTGTGTGCGGGGTCCAAGAAGCAGGGGCAATGAGGGTGGGCTGGGCCAGAGGCCTGAAGAGGGGCGAGCTCCGGGCGGGGGCCTAGTGCAGTTGCCGGCTTCTGTGCCTGGGGACGGCTGCTGGACTTTTGCCCCAGGCGCTGGTCCCCCCCTCGCACCCAGCTTCTTCCTGCCTCCCTCCCTCCCTCCCTCGGCCTTTCCTTGCTTCAGTCCCCCTCACTCATTCCGGCCTTCCTTCCCTTTTGCTTTTTTGCACCATCCCTCCTCCCTGGCAGGACGGAGCTGCTCCCCGCGGGCCCCTCCCCAGTCCGCAGTCTCCCCGGGCTGGTGAGGCCGGCTTGGCTCCAGCCCGCGAAGGGTTAATAAGTAGCTCGGAGGAGGAACTACGGTTCCCAGAATGCCCCGCGTCTCCCCCCCCGTGGTCCACCGATGGGGGGAAGAGTATCCATTCATGTGACCGCCCCCCATTGGGTGGACCCCACGTACCTTCCAGGAGGGACGGGTGAGGGTCCGCCCTTTAGCCCCCAAGCCGGGGAGAGGCTGGAGCCCCGATACCCCGGGGCGGGGCGTGTGGGGCAGCGGAGGGGGGCACGTAGAGGTGCGGGGCTGGATGAAGACGGACGCCCCGTGGGGTGGAGGGGAATGGGGGCGGACGGAGGACACGGTGGGTGACCGTAGGGAGGGGTCGGGGGCTACCAGCAACAGCTCCGCCGTCCCCCAGCTGCCCTTCCCAAGACGCCCCCACAGGCTGCAGTGGGTCCATATAAAAATAGTTTATTGCGTTTCCGGGGGATCGGAGGGGGGGGTGACAAGGGGCTATAATGACTCAGGAAGGGAGAGGCTAGACGTGACACCCCCCACCCTCCGGTCGTGTGGATTAAATCCAGCTCTCCTCTACTTGGGCAGGTTAACTCCTTGCTCCTGGGCAATAAAAGAGTGATACGGGTAGCATCTCTCTCTCTCTCTAGCAGGCCCCCAGGGCTGAGGGGGGGTGGTGGTGTCAGTTTTTATATAGCAGCAAAAATCACATCCAAGGGGTCCCTGTAAATGTAGCTGGAAAGCCAGCACCCTGGGGTGTCTGTGTAGGAGCAGTGGGGGAGGCAGAAGCTCCCAAAAGAGGAGCCCACCAGGGCAGCACCAAGACAGGCAGAGGAGGATGAAGGGGAACCCAGGATAGTGGCCCCTCCCTGCCCTGGGCAGCTCTGCGCTCAGTCCTGGCTTGGCTAGGGTTACCAGATACCAAAGCTTGGAAAGGAGGACAGGGAACTATGAAAAGGAGGACATTGGAGGACACGTGGAGAAAATGTAGTATTAATGGACTATTCTTCTGTTCTTAGGGGGCCCTGGAATGCTTCCCCCTAAAAATAGGGTGTTCCAGGGCATTCCAGCATACTTTAACCCCTGTAAGTAAAAAGCCAGACAAAATCATGTATTTTTAAAATGCCTGCTGGACGGAGGACATGAAGGTAAAAAGGAGGACATGTCCTCCTTTTGCCTGACATCTGGTAACCCTAGGCCTGGCCCACACAAACCCAGGATAGCGTTTGGCCATTTTACAAACCTGCCAGCGGAACTGGACGGTCTAGTCAAGTGACACTGGCCAGATCCAGGAGCACTGCAGCAGGGGCTGTGGGTCAGGAGTGAGGGGCACCAGCAGAGCTGAGGGGGAGCCCAGGGCTGGGTTGGTAGGGGGCTGTGGCTAGGTGATGAAACAGCAAGTAGGAAAAATTGGAACGGGTGTGGGGATAAGAGGTGCCTATAGGAGAAAAACCCCAAATATCAGGACTGCCTATAAAATTGGGAAGTTCTGAAGGGGTAGCTGTGTTAGGCTAGTTCAGCAAAACAAGCAAGGAGTCCCTTGGCACTTAATCTTGTCGTTTTTGTTGTGGGCTGGGTTGAGGGGCACCGTCAGAACTTGTGGGGAGCCCAGGGCTGCCCTGGCAGGGGCTGTGGGTTGGGAGTAGGGCACCAGCAGAGCTGGGGTGAGAGGATGTTGTCCTGTCTCTGATTTCCAGCTGCAGATTCATTCATTCTCTGCCTATCAAATGTAGCAAATCCAAGGAACGGAGTGGGAATCGCTCAATATTGAAGCACACAAGGCCTCCCTGCGCTGTGGGGTGTGTGTGACAACTGGATTTGGGTGGTCGGAGAGCCTTCCATTAGTAACTGAGCTCTTCTGTCCCCTGGTTGGTGCCCTGCCCCTCTCCAGTTTTGGGGAGCAGCGTCTGCTGGGGGAAGTCCCAGGGCTCTGGGGATTCACAGATTTTTCCAGCGCCCCCTGCGTTTCCGAGTAGGGATCCCCTTCCTTCGCCTCAGTGGTGTGGAGACGTGGCAGAGGGGGGTCCCTGACTCCACCAGGCCTTTCCGTTCCCCATCAGCAGGCAAGTCCCCTTGGGATTGTCCTACATTCTCCACTGGCTTGAGTGATGCTTCCATCTTGGTGCTGAAGGACTCAATGGGGAGTGGGTTCTTGGTGGAGGGCAGCTGCTGGGGGAAGAGGCCCCCTGGGGGGGGATCCAGACCAGGTCCCTGGGCTGGGAGAAGGGGCAGGAGTGTGGCTACCACGTCAGTGAGGCGGTCAATGCTCTGGCGCACTGTGTAGGTCAGTTCGCGGATGGCCTCGGCTGTCTCCCGTTGGGCGGCCAGGAAATCCAGTGAGGACTGTGGGGCCGGTTCACCATGGAGGCGCTGGCGCCGGGGGGCTGGGGAGCCCAGGGACCACTCCCTGCCCAGCTGCTCTGTGGGTGAGTGTTCTGGACAGGGCCGATTGCCCAGCCTGGCTGGCGAGGGTGCCAACTGCACAATCTGCAGGGAGGGCTCAGCTGAGGTGGGTGCCGGTGAGTCACGCTCCTTGGGCCGGAGCAGGACGCCCCCGAAGGTGCAGCATGACGGCTGGCCCGAGGGCTCAGGGCTGGAGGAGACTTTGTCTCCAGCCTGCGTCTCTGCAGAGAGAGAAGAGACAGTGTCAGCTCTGGAGATGCCAGCAGGACCCCACGTGGCCCTGTGCACAGGGCAAGGTCGTTTCCAAAAACGTAATCTCCCAGGCAGGATTGTCCCCCTGTCTGTTCCCCCTGGGTTGCTGGGATGATCCCCTCCAGTTCATCTTCTTGGGCTTAGCTCTGCTGGTGCTGTCCCAGCAACAGGGTGGCCACTAGGTACCTCATCCTGCCTGGCTCCCAGAAGGGACAGGGTCCTGTTGCCAGGACAAGGTGCCACCTCAGTAGAGAGGCCAAGAGCTGAATTGCCCCCCCCCCCATGCTCTGTGGGATGCTGGGCCCAACTCCTGGGTTTTGATCTCTGAGATGATGCCAGCTGACAGTAGGTGTGAGGAGCAGGGCATTTTGGTGCCCTTCCTCTCCAGGGGGCACGGCCAGTCCTACCAACTAGCCGTGCCCAGAAGGACCGACCCCAAGAGATGTTGGAGTTGCATCAAACTCAAATTGCCTGTGTGGAGCTCATGGTGGAAGCTGCTAGCCAAGTGGCTTGTCCAGGTTTCTGTCACATCCCAGTGCAGGGCTAGACAGTGTAGGAGTGATTGTGGAAGTGCCCCCTGTGGGGCCCCATTCAGTCCCCTAATCATGACCCACTGAGACCAGCATTAAGTAGAGGGGAGAGCACCCCCTCTGGGCCCATGTCCTCCCTGCCACACAGAGCTCCCTAGTGCTGCACTGGGCCAGAGCTGATAGTAGGTGAGAGCACCCTTGTTGGGCTCTGCCTCCTCCCTGCCACACAACACCCCTTAGTGCCACACTGTGGTCAGTGCTAACTGAGGTGAGGGTGCCCTATGAGCCCTGCCCCACAGCTGCTGGATTTCTCTCTGCACCAACCAGCTCTCGTGTTGGCTCCATCTAGACCCCAGAGCTTAGCCGGGCAGTTCAGCCTGTGGCAAAGCACCTGTGGCAAACCTCTCTGTCCATCTGTCCCTGTCTGGGTCCTGGGGGGGGGGGGTGTTATCAGGCCCCTAGCTGTGGCTTACCAGTGACCCAGCGAAGAGCATTGGCCCTGCCCACCCATGGCTGGCACGGTATCGTCTGGCTGGGATGGGCACTCACCAGAGCCGTGATGGTATCTGGGGGTGAAGGCAGTGGGGTGCTGCTCTGCCCTCTGGGGCCCCATCACCAGGCTGGGCCCCAGCATAGCGAAGATGGTCTCCTCCTCCGCCGAGAAGGTCCTTTCGCTGGCGGCCACTGCCCCGGCACCCTGGGTGGAGTGGGGCACCCGTGCCAGCTTCTCCTTGGTGCGCCGCTTGAAGTCATTCCAGCGCTTCTGCACCTCCTGGCCGGTCCGCTTCCAGCTGGCGATGGCGTTGATCTTGGCGGCGATGCCCTCCCAGAGGCGCCGGCGCTCGGCCACGCTCACCTGCCGGCTCTGGGCACCGTACAGCTCGGCGTAGTGACCGTGCACCTCCTGGATCAGGATCCGGTTCTCCTCGTAGGAGAAGCGGGGCTTGCGGAGGCGGGCGACCTCCTCGGTGTCCCCGGGCATGCCTGGCACCGGCTTCAGAGCTGCCCGGCTTCCTGCGCCAAGCTGGCACCGCCTGGCACCCGTGGGGGTGGCTGGAGGGTCCCCGTGGGGGGAGCTGGGGCAGGCGGCTGGCACAGCGGTGCCAGGCAGCCGTGCCCGGAGAGCTCAGCGCCCGAGGCGGGCAGGGACCTCGCCCGGTCCCGTCCGTCTGTCCTGCCCGCCGCGCCTAGCCCCGCCCCGCCTGGCTGTCTGTCTGTCCGTCCCGCCGGCCCCGCTGCAGCCCGGCGCAGCCTCCCCCCGCCCGGCCGGGCATGCTCACTGCCCCGCTCCCGGCAGCCCGACGGTTTCCATAGCAACCCCGGCTGGTCCCTGCCCATGGTCCCCTGCCAGGGTGGGGGGCGCAGAGCCTAGAGCCTGGCGCTGGGGGGAGCGGCCCGCGAGTGACCCCTCCTCCCAGCCCAATGGAGGGGGGCAAAGTGATGGATTCCCCTCGCATGCCCCCCTCGTCCATCTGGCCCCATGCACCCCGCCTGTCTGTCTGTCCCAGCCCGTGCAAACCTCCCTGTCCATCTGTCCACATGCACCCCGTCTGGCTGGCTGTCCCTTCCCGTGCAACCCTCTCGGTCCATCTGGCCCCTTACATCCCGTCTGTTTGTCGGCTTGTCCCTTCTCACACGCACCTCCCCATCCAACTGTCCCCATAAACTCCGTCTGTCTGCTTCCACCACGCTTCCACCCGTCCATCCCCCTAAGCCCCCTGTCTGTCTGTCCCTTCCCGCACACAGCTCTTCATCTGTTCCCATATACCCTGTCTGTCCCTTTCCATGCACACTTCTCCATCCGTCCCCATACAGCCTGTCTGTCTGTCCTTCCCACATACACATCCCCATGTATTTGTCCCCAAACACCCTGTTTGTCTGCCTGTCCCTATACACACCTGCTCATCCATCTGTCCCTAAATGCCCCATCTGTCTCTCTGTCCTCACGTACACTTCCTGACCGTGTCCCCAAATGCCCTGTCTGTCTGTCCCCTATGTACACCTGACCTCCCCATCTATTTGTCCCCAAACGCCCTATCTGTCCCTTTCCACACATCTCCCCATCCATCTGTCCCCATCCCTCTCGTCTGTTTGTTCCCATGCATCCTGTTTGTCCCCATCCATCTTTGTCCCCATCCATCTTTCCCTATGTGCCCTGTCTGTCCTCGCACACAGCTCTCCATCCATCCCCGGAGGCCTCCTCTGTCTCTCTGTCCCATTGCACACCTTTCTATCCATCCCTCCCCATACAACCCATCTGTCTGTCCTCATGCACACCCTTCCAGCCATCTACCTTCATACAACCCCTGCTATCCTGTCATTTCCCTCCCCTGCCCTCTCCCCACCCCCTGCCAGTCTCTGCCTGTTGGACCCGGGCCTCTGGTTGGGGGGGGGGGGGGGAGGATGAGAGAAGGAGCCATCTTGGGGAGAAGAGGCAGGGAAGGAGGCTCAGTCTAGGATTCCTTTAGGGTCCCTGTTGTTTCCTCACTAGTGAGGAGCTCACCAAGCTGGCCTCCTGGAAGATGGAGCTGCAAGATTCCCTCCCTCCTGTTCCCCTCCCCATCCCACACCCAGGAGCATGGTCCTCTATCCACCTCAGGAATGTGGGGCCATGGGGCACCCAAAGGGCACAATGCTTATCCCAGCAGCCAGTGGGGAAAGGGACTGGATTCAAAGTGCTTTCCTTACCTGCCCCACACAGCGCCCTCTGCTGGGGTCAGCTTGGTGGGGTCCTTGGGGCAGCAAGACCAGGAGTCAGCACCGCGTTTGGGTGCCCAGGGCGACTCCCACTCTCAAAACTGACAGATGCAGGCAGTGTCCTGCCCTGATTACACCCATCCCTGCAGCAGGGGCTGAGGTGCCTGCAGACGCAGGCAGTGTCATTGCATCAGGCACATTTGGGTCATGGTTTTGAGTTTTTCCCCAGCCATGAGGGCCAGGCAGAACCATTTCTCTTTTCAATGCAAAATGGGGTGATCCATGTTGTGCCATCTGTGGCCTGGGTCTGTGGAGGTATCACTTTGGTGTGTGTTTGTACAGCACCAGGCACAGTGGGGCCTGGTCCAAGATTGAAGCATTTAGGTGCTACCATTATACTACTAATAGCCACACAAATGTACAGTCCCTGGCAAAATGGGGCCTGGACCACAACTGGAACTCTGCTGCACTATGGTAACAGGAATAATGACTGTTAACAATCAATACATCACCAGCTGGCCAAGTCAATATTTAACCCCCTGTCCTGGACTATCCAGGTGTTTTTAGCAGCACTGTTTTTCAGAAGGGTGAAAAGATATTTTCAATCATGCTGCACCCCCTACAGGTGAATTTTGGACTGTATCCCTCACATGGCTAGCCGTTGTTTGGGGGATGGGGCTGCGCATCTGCCAGAGTGAAGCATCATCCAGACCAGCTAATGCAGGGTAGAACAGGGCAGGCTTTGGGGTTGCCCAGAGAACCAGTGCATCCGTTGGTTGAGTACTGGCATCTGAAAACCCCACCTGCCTGCCCTGCTTGAGGGAAGCTTTTCCAAAAAGTCCTAGGAAAGTGAAAGGAGTCCTTGGCTGGTCCCTTTGTGTTGATTGGCAAGGGGCTCTATCCGTTTAGCTTCTCAAAGTCCGGATGGCTGAATCCCCATTTATCTCGTAGGGAGCAGAAATTCAATAATAAAGGACTCCTCAGTCTGGTCAACAAAGAGCCAGTGTGAGCCAATGGCTGAAACTGAAGCTGGCTAGCTATTTCAGGCTGGAAATGTGGCTGTCTTTAAAAGTGAGGGGGGAACTGGGAACTGGAGAAACTTCCCCAGGTCGAGTGGATTTCCATCACTGGCTATTTGAAAATTGGGAGCAGCTGGTTTTCTAGATGCTCTGCTCCAGAAATTACTTTTGGGAAGGTGTCTGGCCTTTGGGCTTGTCTACACATCAAATATTACACAGGCATTGCTGAACTGCTTCAGTTCTTCAGTGTAGACACCCGAACGCCATCAGGTGGGGCTCTCCTACTGGCACAGGTACTCCACTTCCCTGCCATGGGTAGCTGGTTGGTGGCAAGGCTGGATCAATGCAGTGCTGCAGCCTTGGGCCCTGACCTGAAGGGGGCCCTGAACTGCAGCCCTAAATTGCCTGCTGAGCTGGCCCTGTGGTAGCCCAGCACTGGTGTGGGGGCAGGCTCTGGGGTGAGCAACTGCCACCATCTGCCACGGTCCCGCCCTGCCCCCAATGGCCAGCTGGTCTGCCCCTCAGGGGCAGGACAAACTGGCCCAAGCCCACTGCAGTCTGGATGCAGTGCTGCCTTACTCCTGCAGCTGCTTGCTGGAGTGCAGCGGCCCCATGCCAGCTGCAAACCCCATCCCTGGGTCCAGGGGCGAGAACACTGCATGCATCTGTGGTCTCTGGCTCTAGGAGCATGGCCCATCTTACCCCCAGGCCACTGTAGGACTGGATCTGGGGCCCCAGCTGGGGTGGTCTTTGGTGGGGGGTCTGGGGTCCTAGGCCAGGAACTGCAGAAAAATGGGCAGCCCAGAGCCCTTGGGCCCCTTAATCAAACCCTGGTTGGTGAAAGAATTCTTCTGGCGCCCTAGCACTGTCTACAAGGAGGGTCATGTCTGTATAGCTACATCTCTCCAGAGCCTGGATTTCTCGCACCTTTTCCTATGCCAACATAAATTCCCAATGTGGACTCAGTGGCAGAGACCCACCTCAGCCTTTCCCTGCCTCACAAGCTCTCCTGCTGCTGGCTACACCCATGCCCATTGCAGTGGGGGCTAGGGCACAAAGATCCAGGGCAGGTGTGCCCCTCCATGGGGTTTCCCTTAGGCCATTTCAGTGAGGGGCACACACAGATACAGTTCAGATCCCCTCCTTGCCCTGGGGCCCTGCAGCTCAAGGTCCATCCCCTGAGGAATCCAAGTCACCTTTGCCTTCCCTGAGCTTTCCTCGTGCTCCCCTAAGATGCCCACAATCGTTCCTTCTGGCCTTGGATGCTCTGACTCTGTGAGAAGCAGCAAGGGAAATTCAGCCCTTGAACAACTGGCCCAGGCTCCTTCTGAGTCTCTATCTCTGGCCATTTCAAATCCGGATTGGCTGTTTTTTCTCAAAGATCTGGGCAGTTCTCTGGCCTGGGTGATCCAGGGGTCAGGTCACAACTATCCCTGGATCTAGGGGTCTAAGACCCACCACTGCAGGAGCCCCAGGACATCCCAGCACTCATGGGCAGAGAGGAGATGATGAGTGACACTGGACAGATGCAGCAGGCCGGAAGATGCTCAGGATGGGCACTTGGTCATGCTGTATGAGGGGCACAGTGTATGTGGACACAGCAGAGTTGTCTTGCCTGACTTGCTGTGTGCTGGGGATCTCCAGTTACCCTAAGCAGCTTTGCCTCCAGTCAGGGGAGATTTCCAAGGCAAATCCCAAGGATACAGAACTCGTTTGTGTTTCCCAGTAAGCTGTGCCCCCATGCAGTGCTGGTGGGCTGTGCTGGTGGGAAAGGGAGGGAGGGGCTCTCCCCTGGCAGTCAGCGTGGCCCCCACTGCTCCAGCATAGGGCTAGGGGGCATCCCCCATCATGGGCAGTTTCCCCGAGGCCCTCTCTCCAGTGAAGGCTGTGGTTACAAGGAGGCCCTAAGGAGGCAGGGGGCTCTGCAGGTGAGACCACTTGGCAGCCTGGGCTGGTGCTGGGACACAAAGCGGCAGAGGGACGGGGTGTCCCTGAAGCCGGGCTGTGGGGGAGGGGTGTGTGGCGTCCAGATGTGTGGGCCTTGGACAATAGCCGAGTGGGAAGGGACAGATGGGCAGCACACACAATGCGGGGCCGTTTAGCATTCAAGAGCTGCGCTCGGCCGCCTTCCCTCCTCCCCCTGCGCTATTGAGCCCAGCCAAAGGCTGCGGCGAAGCCTGGCAGGATGAAAGGCTCCATCTGCTCCCAGCTCCCCCTTGTTCAGCCCAGGCTGGGCAAGCAGGGAGGCCCCAGTCCATAGCAGTGCTCAGCTCAGGATCTACACCAGTCTTTTCTTGCTCTCTCTGGGTGCTGGCTGCACCCAGACCCATGCCAGGGGCACAGAGATCCAGGGCAGGGGTGCCCCTCCCTGGGGTTTCCCTTAATCCCGTGCAGTGAGGGGATAAGTTCAGTCTGACTCTTCTTGTCCTGGGGCCCCGTACCCCAAGGTCCATTCCCCCAGGGAACCTGGTCACCTTTCTCTCCCCATAGCTCTCCCAGTGGTCCCAGCTTGAACTGTTTCTGCAGGGTGGGGCCCTGCCAGTCTCTGGATGGCACAGACTCAGCAGAAGGCTGGCTAACCTTTTCTCATGTGATGGGGTCCCATTAGCACTGTCTCCCCCACCCCCCAGCAACAATGCTGAGAAGTGCAGCAGGGAGCCCAAGCCTTCCAATAAATCCTGGGATCTCCACCTGCTTAATTAAAGGGTTCCCCAGGCTTTATTTGATGGTCACTTCTTGCTTCTTCTCCTCGCTGCTGCTCTGACTACCAGCTCACATTCCTCTCAGTGCAGGGAATGAACCCAGGCATCCTGGTTCCCAGCCCCTGCAGTGCTAGTGCTACAGCTGAGGTTAGAAGTGGGGGGTCAGGCCTCCTCGCCCTGCCATGCTAGCCATCTGAGTCACTCTCCTCCTAGATCTGGGGAAAGAACCCAGGAGTCCTGGCTTCCAGCTCCCACTGCTCTAACCACCAAACCTAGCTCCCCTCCCAGAGCCAAAAGACTATCCGGGAGTCCTGTGCCTAAAACCACAAACCACCCAAAACAGTTCTGTATCTAACCACCTCAACACAGCCCTCTGCAGCTTCCTGCCTTCTGCATCTTCCCGTATGACTTCTTGGGACCTCCAGAAGCTGCCTATGGCCAAGTTATGGTCCTGGAGTGGAGGGTGAGTGACTGCAACCAGAAACATACCTGGGAGCAGAGGGAGGGTGGGGGTGGCGTTGGGGGTGGCTCTGCAAAACTGCTGGCTTGTGGGACGCACCCAGCCTCACCCCAGGGGGAACCCTGGAACCAGCCAAGAGGGGCAGCCAATGGGGCTTCCTCTCTCCCTCCAGGAGCTGTTGCCTGGCCACTAGGAAGGACCAGCAACAGGGTCCCCCAACCCCACTAGTGGGAAACACTTGCTAGCAGAGATGCTGTCCAGCCTGAGATGTGAAACATCCAGAGACCAGAAGGGACCCTTACATCATCTAGCTCCCCCTCCACCCCCCCGCCACTGTATAGTCCAGAGCGTTCCACCCCATAACCCACGTATAGCCCAGGCCATTGCTTCCCCTCCCACATAGTCCAGGCCATTCCATCACCACTCCCAATCCCCCTTGTATAGCCCAGGGCATCCCACTGGTCCTGTAAGCTCAGGCCATTGCTCTCTCTTATCCCCTGTATAGCCCAGGGAATTCCATCCCTCCATCTCCACCATATAGCCCAGGTCATTCCACCCCACCATCCCCTCCTGTATAGTTCAAGCCATTCCACCCCCCTCATCGCTCTTGTATAGCCCAAGTCATTTGATTCCCCATCCTTCCCCCATAGTCCAGGCCATTCCATCCCCCTTTATAGCCCAGGGCATCCCATTCCCCCTCTGAAGCTGAGGCCTTTCCTCCTCCCATCGCCTCCATATAGCCCAGGTCATTTCATCCCCATTGCTCCTCTATAGTCCAGGCTAGTCTACCCCCTGTTCCAGCTCCTGTGTCTTGAGCAAACCAACTTCCAGAGAAGCTGGCTTTGGAACTCTTAAGAGATGGAGAAGCCACCTCTTCCTGGGCAGCTAGTGCCACTGGTTCGTCACCCTCTTCACTGCAAATCCAGCCTGGATATCTCTTTGGACTCTGTCTGGCTACACCTTCCGGCCCAGCTGGGCATGTTGCACTGTGATTTCCAGCCTGGTTGGGCATATTGCGCATGATTTCCAGGCCAGCTGGGCACATCACACCATGATTTCTGGCCCAGATGGGTATGTTGCATCGTGATTTCCAGCCCAGTTGAACATATCACACTGCAATTTCCAGTCCAGCTGGGAGCATTGCATTATGATTTCCAGGCTAGCTGGGTGCGTCGCACCATGATTTCCAGCCCAGCTGGGCATATCACACCATGATTTCCTTCCCAGCTTGGCATGTCACACCATGATTCCCAGTCCAGCTGGGTGTGTCGCACTGTGATTTCCAGGCCAGCTGAGCATATCACAGCATGATTTTCGGCTCAGCTTGTCATGTTACACCATGATTTCTAAGCCAGCCGGCTGTGTCGCACCATGATTTCCAGTTGAGTGGGGTATGTTGCACTGTGATTTCCGGCCTAGCTGAATGCATTGCACTGTGATTTCCAGCCAAGTGTGGCTTTCCAGGGAAGCACAAAGCTTTTTATTAAAAATGACTTAACAAACCACAGGCAATAACATTGCATGCCCCCCATAAACCACCCCAATCCCATCCAGCACTAACACCTCACTCTTTAGGTCCTTATTGCCATCTCACCAGGGATGGCACAGCAGGTACAACACTAGACAGAGACATGAGTGATGCTGCTGCTATGGCTGCTAGATGGCCCTGGCCACAGTATTACCCCTTTCCAAGCCTCTATTTTGCCACCTAGATGGTATCCTTTGTAAATCCTCTTGAGATCCACTGCCAAGAAGGGCCGTCATTACTGCAGGAGCTGTAGGTAATGTTTTTGGGAACTGCAAGAGGGGACTGTGGCATTCAGTCCTTCCAGTCCTGAGGGATCGGTGGCATCTTGGTCTCTGTTCACAGCTCACAACAATTTAGCCTCGTGCATTGAAATAAGTCAATTTAACTAAAGTCGTGTCTATTTCAGAGGAATTTAATGGCCTGTGTTACATGGGTGGCCTGAGGACGAGTGCTTTCCTCCAGCCTTCAATTCCATGGCACATTTCCCCACTGAGTTAAATGTCCACTTCAGAAGTGGGGCTCAGGGCCCCGGCCTAGCTTTCTAGAGTGCAGCATGGTAGCATCATCACAGCTGGGGGAATGGATACCCATAGATGCACTGCATGGAGAGTGAAATGCAGCAGACATGGGCCGATGAGATGGACAGACAAGCTATGGGTCTGGGGTCTCAAGTGATTTTAGGTTGTTCTTTTGACAAGTTATTTGTAAAAAGGGGGCAGGGGCAGCTCATCTTCTAGAGCAGTGGTTTTTAAACCACAGGACAGGACTCAGTACTGGCTTTCAAACCCTCAGGCACTAGACCATGATGAACCCAGCTGTCACTGCCAAAAGACTGAAATGCATAGCTCAAAGATGTAGCTGTTGGGTCATGAGGATAAATGATTTTTTTCAACTGGTTCCCAAGTAAAAAGTTTGAAAACCATTGCTCTAGGGCAAAACGAACAAGGAGCCCTGTGGCACTTTTAAAGACTAACACATCTATTTATTGCATGAGCTTTTGTGGGAGAAAATCCCAATTCATCCAATTCCCCATCTTCAAGCATCTGATGAAGTGAGACACTCATGTGATAAATGAATCTGTTAGTCTTTAAAAGTGCCACAAAACTCCTTGATTGTTTTGCTGAACTAGACTAATATGGCTGCCCCTTTGGAACTTATTCTAGGGCAGGGGTTCTCTAACTTTTGCAGGTTGCAGCATGTTTGGCAGCATGCATGGCCCTACAGAGCACACCTGCCTTTCCCGCCAGCTCTCCCTGATGCACTTACTGCTGTGCAGTGACGTAGTAACACAGCTGCGAACTGCTGTCCGAGGAAGTTGGGGCCAGGGCTGCTGACACAGGTAGTGGAAGGCGACCCCCACTCAGCTGAAGTGAGATCTGAGCTCCCTGCTAGTGTTCCTGCCCCAGATCCAGGCTGGCTCAGTTCTGGGGATAGCTAGATACACGGTGCCAGCATCTCAATGTCAATGCCCCATTACAATGAAAGCAGTCGCCTCCAGAGCTGCTGGTATCTCCATCACTGGAAGTTTTTAAGGCCAGGTTGGACAGACACTGTCAGGGCTGGGCTAGTACCCGCACGGTCCTGCCTTGAGTGCCGGGAACTGAACTAGACAACCCAGTGAGGTCCCTCCCAGGGCTACACTTCTACGACTGTGATATATTCAAACAATGGAAGAAAAGTGGGATGAGTGAAAAAGTGAAGGGCCCACTGCTGAGAACTGGCATTTTCCCAATGATTAAAAATAGCCTCAGCTGTGCTTTTCAGCAGTGGCTTCTGAAGGGTTTTACAAGCCCCATTCACCCCCATCATGTAGCTGAGGAAACTGAGGCATGGGGGGCGGGGGGCAGAAGCGATTTGCCCAAGGTCTCCCATCAGGCCAGGCCATTGCTCTATCCAGCAGACCGCATTGCCTCCTATAAGTTCTGTCCTCCTCTCTCTACACCTGCCTCCCCATAGGGGGTCGGGACTGGACCCGGCTATGGAAAAGAGCTGAAAGCTCAGAAATGAGCCAGCTCTGTTCCTCTGGCCCAGTGGGATTCTCCACCATTGAGGTGAAGCTCATCTGTGTGGCTGCAGAATGACCTTAGGGGCCAGTCACAGCCCATTGAACAAATTCCCCTAGGACCTAAGGATGACCACAGACCTCCCCCAACTCCTAAGCACTTGACTTCCACAGGCCTCCTCTACTATCCATATAGTGCAGTGTGTAGATCTAAACCAGGGGTCTCAAACTTGTGGCCCATGAGCCACATGTGGCCCCTGAAATTATTTCCTGCAGCCCACAATGACAATATCATTATTGATATTCATAATATCATCATATGAAAAGATTTCAGTGGTGCGGCCCTTGTGGAGATTTGAGTTTGAGACCCCTGATCTAAACCAAGGCACCTACCAAATCAACCCATGCACAATGACTGTGCAACACGAGCAGATGTCAGCCACACTGCTGATGTTAATGATCTGGAGGATGGGGCAGATTGCACCGTCAGCAAGTCTGCACATGACGATAAGCTAGGAGAGTGGGGTGGTAGATACATTGGAGGGCAGGGAGAGGACACAGAGTGACCTAAATGGGAGGATTGGGCCAAAAGAAATATGATGAGGTTCAACAAGGACAAGGGCAGAAGCCTGCACTTAGGACGGAAGAATCCCATGCACAGCTACAGACTGGAGGCCGACCGGGTAGGCAGCAGTTCTACAGAAAAGGGCCTGGGGGTTACAGTGGACCAGACACTGGAAATGAGTCATCTGTTTGCCCTTATTATCAAGAATGTTAATGGCATATTGGGCCGCATTAATAGGAGCACTGCCAGCAGATTGAGGGATGTGATCATTCCCGTCTATTGGGCACTGGGGAGGCTACATTTGGAGTATTGTGTTCAGTTTTGGGCTCTCCAGTACAGGAAGAATCTGGACAAATTGGGGAGACTCTAGCAGAGGGCAACAAATACGATGAGGGGGCTGGAGCACATGACCTTTGAGGAGAGGCTGAGAGAACTGGGCTTGTTTTGCATCTGATGAAGTGGGTTGGAGCCCAGGAAGACTTATGCCTGATGAAATTTGTTAATGTTTTCTAAATCAGGCCCCAAAGAGCAACTAACAATACTTGAGATTGTTAAAGGGGAAAATCTACTAAAATTCAGTTCACTTGTCAGTTAAAACCTTTATTTCCCTTTCCTTTTTTAGTGCATCCTTGTTAACATCCATGAACTTTCCATACTAGTGTTTTGTTCATACCCTCTTCTGTCACCTATAAAAGACCTATGCATGTCACGGTGCTAACTTGATTACAGAGATATAAATCCTGCCTTCTAAAATCTACCAGACCCTTGAGTGAAGCTGTTTGTCATTTTTTCCCAGTGAAATAGTTACACATATTTTATGTCACCAGCCCACCGATGCTGGAGAATCAGGCCCTTTCCAAAAGTGACTTAACAAACATCTGGCTACTAGCAATAGTGGATCAGTTGGGTCTTTCCCATGTCAATAATGGGTTTATGATCAAGGTCTCCTGTACATAGTCCTTCTCATTGCAGGGCATGGGCATTGGGCACTCCCAGGGATGGGTATAACACATTCTAGGGGGCAGGTGTCAAACACTCCTGGGATGGGTGTTGGGCACTCCAGAAGACAGATGTCACACACTGTAAGGCAGGGATGTCGCTGGTGCCGGGCACACAGGCACATGCCCTGAATCCTGGCGCCAGTGCCCTGCGTCTGGCAGGGCCTGCCTCTCCCCAGTCTCTGGCCCGATTGGGCTGGGGATCTAGGGCTCAGCTGCCCACAGCTGTGGAGGCCGCTCCTGGCCCTGTCCCCAGCCAGGGATCCGGGGCCCAGCTGCCCGCAATGGCGGCAGCCCCGTCCCCAGGTGGGGATCCAGGGCTCAGCCGCCCGCGGCTGCAGAGGCCGCTCCTGGTCCTGTCCCCAGCCGGGGATCTGGGGCTCAGCAGCTTGCGGCTGCTCCCAGCCCTATCCCGGGCCAGGGGCGTCACCTGCGGCCAGGGGGCATGGCCTCCTGGCAATGGTCGTGGCCTGGGCCAGTGCCCTGGGTGCTTCCCCCGGGCGGCGATGCCCCTGCTGTAAGGTATGGATATTACACACTCCCACGGATGAGTGTCAGGCAGTCCTGGGGATGAGTGTTGGGAATTCCAGGGGCTGGGTGGCCTCACTCCAGAGGATGGGTGTCACACATTTCAGCAGACGGGTGTTAGGAACTCCAAGGGATGGGTGTACTCACTCTAGAGCAGTGGGTCTCAACCTTTCGCAGGTCGTGACACACTTGGCAGCAAAATATGACCCTACAGGACACACCAGCCCGTCCACCCCAAGCCAAATCCATCCATCTCCCTAGCTTTCTGTGGCACAGTTACCACTGTGTGGTGACACAGTAATGTGTCCTACCACAGTGGTAGAGAACCACTGCTCTAGAAGAAAGGGGTGTCAGGCACTGTAGGGGGTGAGTTTTCTCTCTTGGGGGATGGGTGTCATGTACTCCTGTGGATAGGTATCATGCATTCCCAGGAATGGGTGTCTTCACTCCTGGGGAGGTGTTCTCACTGTTGGAGCTGGGTGTCAGGCAGTCCCCAGGTACGGGTGTTGGTTACTCTAGGGGCTGGATGTCAGGAACTCCCTGGGATGTGTGTCATCACTCATTTGTCCTTGGGATGTGTTTCCTAAAGATGAAGGTTGGAGGGAACCCAGGAGTTATCTAGTCCAACCCTCTGCTCAAAGTAGGACCAACCACAACTAAACCATCCCAGCCAGGACTGCACCTTAAAAACCTCTAAGGATGGAGAATCCACCCCTTCCTTAGGGAACCAAGTCCAGTGCTTCACCATCCTCCTGGGAAAAAGGTTTTCTTTATATCCAGTCTGGACCTCCTCCACTGTAACTTGAGATTATTGCTCCTAGTTCTGTCATCTGCCACCACTGAGAACAGCTTAGCTCCATCCTTCCTGGAACCCCCCTTTCAAGTAGTTGAAGGCTGCAATCAAATCTCCCTCCCTTTTCTCTTTAGGCACTTCCACAGACAGGTGAATGGGTGTTCTCACTTTGAGAGATGAGTGTTAGGCACTTCCTAGAATGGGTGTCCTCAGTTTTAAGTCATTGGTATTCTCTGTTTTGGTTTGGTTTTTGTTTTTAAATCATAGAAATATTTTCTTTTAGGTAAGATTTTATTAACTGCATGAACATATTTGGTGGCATAAAAGTTATTGGAACTCGCAATTTAGAGGAAGAGTTATGAGAGGTGATAGATAGATAGATAGATAGATAGATCTGGAATAGAGATGTGTAAACTTGTGTGTAGGATTGAAACACTGTCTCTCTCCCCAATAAATGTTGGTTTAATAAAAGATATATCATCTCCTCTAATATCCATGGACCGAAATGGCTACAACAACACAGCAGAGATAAATGAGGTGTATGAGGATGAATGGATGGATAGATGGAGAGGTTGGTTGGCTGAGGTGTATATTGGGGTGACTGGGGCTATATATGGGGGTGAGTGAGTGGGTTGAGGTGTAAATAGGGATGACTGGCTGGTTGGGATGTATATGGTGCAGGTGGGTTGGATGTGTGGTGTGTGTGCGTGTATGAGGTGAGCTTTATTTAGGGGTGAATTGGGATGTATTTAGGTCTGGCTGGATGGTTGGGGTCCATATAAGGGTAGGTGGGTTGAAATGTATATTTGGATGGGTTGAGGTACTTCTAGGAGTAGCTGGGTTGGGATATAAAGGCATAGGTGGTTTGGATGTATATAGGGGAGAGTTGGGCTGTATTTTGGAGTGGTTTGGGGTGTATACAGGGAAGGTGGTTTGGACTGTTTTTGTGTGAGTGGGTGGTTTGATGCATAGATGGGGTGTATATTAGGGAGGCCAGGTGTATTTTGGAGTGGTTTGGGTGCATACAGGGAAGGTGGTTTGGGCTGTTTTGGGGGTGGGTGGGTGTTTTGGGGTGTAGCTTGCAGTAGTGGATTGGGCTTTATCTGGGGGAGGTGGGGTGTATTTTGGGGTGGTTTGGGCTGGTTTGGGGTGGGAAGGTGGTTTAGGGTATAGATCACAGCAGTGAATTGGGTTGTATCTGGGGGAAGCGGGGTGTATTTTGGGGTGGTTTGGG
>ML681972.1:5304895-5324521 GCA_007922195.1 Podocnemis expansa
GGGGTGTAGATCACAGCAGTGGATTGGGCTGTATCCGGGGGAGGCAGGGTGGTTTGGGGTGGGCTACATACAGGGAAGGTGGTTGGGGCTGTTCGGAGGGCGGGTGGGGGCTTTGGGGTGCAGATCGCGCCGGCGGCTCGGGTGTATCTGCGGGGCCGGGGTTATTTCGGGGTGCAGGGCCGGGAGGGGATGTCTGGGGCAGCCAGATGCCGGCCGCCCGCGCCCGACGCCCCCTGCTCTCGCCCCCGGGCCCCCGTCTCCCCACCGCTCACACCCACCTGCCCCGGCTGTGCGGCGCGGCCCGGCCGGCAGCCAATCGGCGCGGCGGGGGCGTCTCTCCCGACGTCAGGCTGGGCTCGGGGATGCTGCGCTGGGGACCGGCCGCGCTCGGCGCCTCCGGCTGCTGCTAGCCCCTCGCATGTGCCCGCGGCCCCGCGCCGCCCCCCAGCCGCCCCGCCCCCGCCCCCCGGCGCGCCCTCCCGCCCGGGCCAGCGGAGCCCGAGCCGCCCTCCCCGACCCCGCCCAGGCCCCGCCGCCCCCCGCAGCCCGGCTCCCCTCGGGGCGCGGGACCCGCTGTCACCCTCGGCTCGCCGGCCGCAGCCGCCCGCCTTTGTGCGCCGCAGCGGAGACTCCTCCCCCGGCCCCCTCCGCCCCCCGGGCCTTCCCGTGCCCCGTGCCCCCCGCCCAGCCCGCCTGCAGCGCCCCCGGCCCCCCTGCCCCTCCCGCCGCCTGTGCATCCTCCCTCCTCCTCCTCCTCCTCCTCCTCCTGGCGCGGCGGCCGGATCCCGAGCGGGGAGATCCGGCCGAGGATGAAGATGATGACAGGCGGGTCGGTGCACCAGAACGGCATCTTCTCCGCCCCCCACCAGCAGCCCCAGCAGCCGCCGCCCCCCCACATGGACTCGGACCCCCCCGACTCCAGGAAGAGGCCCCTGGAGACCCCCACCGAGGCCATCAGCACCAAGCGGAGCAACACTGGAGGTGAGCGGCCGGGGGGGCGGAAGGGGGCCCGCGCCACCCCACTTGCCAGTGCGGACCCCCATCTGTGCTGCCCCAGCGGATTTGCAGGGGGTGGGGGCTGTCCGTCTCCCCGGAGCCCCAGCCTGTGCCCTTCTGCTCCTTCCCCACCCAAGGACAGGGTCAGGGCTCCTCCCCCAACCTAGCCTACCCCCCCAGCTATCCTCTTCCCTCGGACCCACCCTCAGAGAGAGGGGGATTCCCACCACCCAGCCTGCTCCCGCTGAGGATGGGTGATACCCCCATCCTGCCCCCAGCCACAGAGGGGGAGCCCATCCCCCATCCTGTGCCCCCCTCTATGGAGATTCCCCCCATCCTGCCTTGTGCCCCACAAATGGGGAATTCACCTCCCCATCCAGCCCCTCTGCCTCCCATGGATGGAGGCTTCGCCTCTTGCATTTAAACTCTAATGCTCTGATTTCCCACCTGGAGCTGAGGGCCCCTGGCCCCCCTCCACTCCTGGCGTTAAAAAATAATAATCCGATTGCCCTGAAACGCTGGACGCTGGCAGCATCTGCAGCCTTCAAGCGGGGGTTGCTGGTGGTGGTGATGTGGATTCCCAGTCCCCCCCCCCCCCAAATTGCAACAGACATATCTATCTCCAGCTGCAGTGTCAAAATGGAGGCGAGAATAACTGTCCATTTGATAGCGACTTGGTGGGGGAAGATGGGAGGGGGCCACACAGACACACACGGACACACACACACGATGGCAAAGCTGTCAGATCTTCCCAGCCTTTGCTGGAGGATGTGGAGGGGGCAGAGGGCAGGAAGGAAGCGGCGTGGATGCTGGCAGCTGGGGTATTTGAAAGACACTGCGTGCCTGGGGGGTGGGGAGAAAAGGATCGGCAAACAATACGTACATAGCGAGAACATTGCTCTTCGGAAAGGGCCAAGGTGCCAGAGCTTTCTCTCTTCCCCCGCTGGGGACACAATGCAAACATGAAGCGGCCCCACCAGTGAGCCACTAGCCCAGTCGGAATAGCCCTTTCTGCAACGCCACCCCGAGCAGAGCTCTCTGGGATGGGTTTCCAAAGCAAAGGAGGAAACTGTCGGGGTGTCTTTGAAACCCTCCACACCAAGTGAAGGATGGTGATGAAATTTCAGGCCCTGCTGGCTTGGGTTGGAGCCGATGGCAGAACTGGGTCAGCACCCCATCCTTTAGATAAGTGAGGTGTCTTTGTTGCATGGGGTGGTGCCAGGTGCGTGTGTGCGTGCGCGCGTGTGTTCACGTCCACGCTCGCCCACCATAACCCTCATGATGTAATTAACATTTAGAGCTGTTTGCATTTGGCTGTTTGGCAAGGAGCGATAAATATTGCATCTGAACGCAGATTCCTCTGGGGATTCAGCCCAGCGTATTATCATCGCAGCACTGATGGGGCTAATGTGCTGGCAGGGAGGAGATTTCCTAAAGAGGGGCGTGAATTATAGAGATAAAAGAAGAGACACCAGGTTAAAAGAACTGGGGCATCCTGGCTCTGTGGGATGGAAAATGAGACTTTCAGGAAGGATCTGTACCGGTCCCCGGATATTTAGCTTTTGGGTTTTCAGTCCATTTTGGGCTGGCTTCATTGTGGCGTCTCTGTTCTTTAGCAAGGATGGATGGGGGGGTCAGTTTGATCAGGATGGTGCTGAGGTGGGGGGCTCCTTTGGGCTCTGTGATTGGGGGAAGTGATGGAGAGAAGGGTCGGATTGTTAGAATCTGGGCTGCACTGCCAAAAGGACGCTGGTTGCCAGGGCAATGCGCAAGAGTGGAGCAGGGGGAGGGATCTTGGCCACGCAGTCTGGGTAGCTCCAGCTTCAAGCCAGCTGGGATGAGGGTTGCAAGGACAGGTGGGAGTCCTGGGTCTGAGTGGAAGAAGGTGGAGTGGGGAGAGTGGAAACTGAGTTGGGGGTTGGTAGTGCAGAGCCTCAGCCTATTTTGGAAAGAGGGGCCCCACAAACCCAGTCTCTACTGTAGCTGAACCTATGAGTTCTGGGGTAGCTCTTGGCCCCTGTCCAAGTTGCTGCTGGGCTGTAGGATGGGCAAGCAGGATGCATTGTCTCCCCTTTGCTTTTGCAAGGAGGAGCGGAGAAGCCATCTCTCACTGGCAACCCCTCTGTGTGATGGGGAAGGGATCTCAGCATGGTTTGCAATGAGGACATCACCTTGAAGGGCCTGGGCTGAGAACCCTAGACATGGAGGACCACTGACATGGGCAGAGCAATAAGCATGATAGAAGGAGGCCCTGGAGCCATGAAGGAGCAAGGATTCTGCAGTCCAGCTGCTGCCCCAGAGGTCATGGGTATTGCACTCCTACCACCCCTGCTGCTAAGGGATTGCTGGGGCTCCCCAGTTCCTGTTCCCAAGGCTAAGACCACTCAGCGATAGAGCAGTCATGGCAGCCTTGAACATGGATCCACCCAGACTGGCTGGGAGGTCCATGGGGAACAGCCGGACTGGGAGCTGAGGTGAAGAGGCAGGGGGCTAGGAGCCTGAGGAGGGCAGGGGCCGGCAGCCTGGGGTGGATGAACATCCTGGTCATTCCAGGGCCAGGGCTTCACCTGGAATGACCAGGATGTTCATTCACCTTGCTGGAGAATCTCTTCCTGTTCAGAGAGGTCCCCTGCAATTAATTCTGGCTCAGGGCCTGTCCCTTGCCTCTTGCCTACCACTGCAGAGAGGGTCCAGGCATCTTGCTGGAGGAGGGAACAGCTAGCTTCCAGGGAAACACTTGAGATGGAATTTTATGGGGGGCAGTGGAAAGGGGGGCATGGATGAACTGAGGCATTCACTTAACAATTTGGGATCTGGAGAGAGAGGGCAGCCTGGTCCAAAGGGGCCACTATCAGACGTGCCGGGTACTGGATCCTTTCCCCACCTTTAGGAACATCTGTATTGGAGTGCCAGGGGCTGGGGAACTCCAGCAGACCCAGACCTAATCCTCTTACCACTTCCTTCCCTGAGTGGAGCCTGCCTGATCCCTTCCTTAAAGGAGCAACATGCTGGGGCTGGCAATGAGGATTCTGTGTTTCCAGCTCTGAGACCCTACAATAACAAATCAAGGCTCGTCACTACAATGGAGGGGATAAAAGCCCTACTATTGCTTTAGCTAGTAGTGGAAAGTCCTTGGAAAGACAGACCCTGGGGTGGAAGGCAGAGTGCGAGTTCTATTGAAGGCTCTTCGGGGTTGGATGCAGGTCAGCTCCCAGACGTACCTTCTGTCTGTCCTGCTCCCAAGTGACCCTTCAATAACCCACTGGTGTCCAGGAGAGACTTTGCAATTATAATCAGGATGCATGTGGAGGGGGATCATCACACATCAGTGTGAACATGGATTTTGGGAATGGGCTAGTAGGGCACTGTGAGTGGGATGGCGAGGCACTGTCAAAGCTGTGGGGAGAGTCCAGGAATGGAGTCACAGTGGGCTGTGTGTCAGGACTGAGGGACCAGGTACAGGCAACAGTTTTTGGGGTGACCTGGTGCAGCAGGTTACTGCTGAAATGGGAGCTTCCAGGGAACCGTTGCAAATGATCAGCTGAAAAACAATGGTTCCTTTAGTGCTGCCTAGCTGGCACCAGGTTGGAGCTGGGCACTAGCCCCTTGTGGGTGTCTGTGCTGCTGGGCCTGGGAACCTGCAGAGCCTGGTTTTCCTCTGTGCGGGGATGTGGGTGAGTGATGTAAATGCTGCACTTGTGAGAGGAGTGGAAAGACTTGACTCTTTCATCAGGGCTGGCAGCTGTTCACCTGCTCTGCTGGTGCCCCTTACTCCCAACCCAGAGCCCCCTGCAACCTCAGCCCTGAGCTTCACCCTGATAGCTCTGACAGTACCCCTCACTACCAAACCACAGCTTCCTGCAACCCAAGTCCTGCGCCTCCAGCTTTGCCAGTGCCCCTCAAGCCTGACCTGCAGCTCCCTGCTATCCCAGCACTGAGTTTCTCCTATGCAGACCCCACCAGTCACCCTGTGAATTGCTGAGCTGACAGCTGAGGATGGCATATTCATTTTAGTTGTGGCTCTGACCTGGAATCTAGAGGTGACTGGTTGATGACCAGCCCTCAGACCCTGCACCCCAGGCTATTCTCTTCACCAGGGTCCCCAGCTCTGGGAAGGAGCAATGTGGAGGTCAGGATGGCTGGATCTGTCTCTCTTTCTGTCTCAGTAGATAGCAGGGAGTGAGAAGGATCCTCAAGTGAGGATTTGTGGGGCCCTGATCTCAGTCACTGTATGTTTGGGCAGCACCTGGTATGATGGGGCCCTGATCTTGGCCACTGTGTGTCTGGACAGTGCCCAGTGTGTTGGGGCCGTGATCTTGGTCTGAGGGTGTTTGAGCAGTGCCTGGCATGATAAGGCCCTGATCTAAGCACTTCCATACTAGATCAAATTAATAGTGAACTGCCCATGGATGGATGCCTTTTCCCAGTGTAAGTGGAATATGAGACCTTTGCTTACAACAAATTGAGTTGGGTTGAGAGCTTTGAGGGCAGGAGGTGTCCTGCAGAGGAGCAGGCAGTAGGACCCTGGAGTCCGGACCAGAAAGTTCCCTGGCTCACCCAGCAATATGGGACCCATGTGTCAGCATAACTAGCCCTGATCTATCTGCTTCAGCTGCAGAGCTAAGCACTGCCTCCCTTAGAGCCGTGGTGCTAAGCGTGGTTCTGAGGCCTCTGTCCCACCTGGTGTCTGTGATCTCCATGGACTTCCAGCAGTGATGACTGAGGATCCTTGACCTGCCATGGCAGAGCTCTGGTCAGGAGGCCACAAAGCCCTGGGGGCCAGATTCAAGTTCATATCTCCCAGTGATCAGGGATGCGGGGTGTGGGCCAGGCTGGGGTTCCAGTCTGTGGCCAGGTCTATATCAGAGGCTGATGCTCTGGGAGGATCAGCTTTGAATCCGTTGCCTCTTGTAAGGACTTAACTGGTCTAATCTACCCTAGAGGTGCCTCTTTAAGTGGATTTGGGCTGAGAAGCCTCCCTGTCAAGCCAGCTCTGAGGCAGCTCAGGGAGGCCGGAGCTGGAGACATGCCAGCGTTTCAGGGCAGGGTGTAAACCCTCATGGGAGATAGGCAACCTGGGGGTCTGCATTTGCACCCCAGGGTCCTGAAGTCCCACCTCTGAAAGGCTTTCTGGGCAGGGGCTGGTGTAAACCAGCATGGGCCCAGGAGGTGGCTGCGGCTCAGTGGAAGGGCCATGCCATTCTCCTGCTGCTTCCAAGTAGCAGAACTAGGATGCCCTGTCCATAGGGTTCACGTCACAACAGGGATTTGCTATGTCTCCTCCAGATCGGGAAGAGGAGGTGAAAGAAGCAGTTGTAGAACAAACAACGGAAGTATCCAAAACACAAGACCAGGTGAGAATAGGGAACTTTAACTACCCAGCTGTTTGCTGGGGAAGTCACTCTACAAAACTCAGAACTCTCCAATAGGTTCCAGGGAGGTACTGGGGACAGCTCCTTGTTTCAGAAAGTGGTGGAAGTAAGTGGAGAGCAGCTGTTTTTGTCTAAATTCTGACCAAGAGGGAGGAACTGGTAGCAAATCTGAAGCATGGATGAAAGTGACCATGAAATGTGAGATTTTGTGATTCCAGAGAAGACAGGGAATGAGAGCAGCAGAATAAGGAAAACAGACTTCACAAGAGCAGCCATAAAAATTCTGAGAACTGGTAGGTGAGGCCCCTTGGGAAATAAATCTATGGGCTAAAGGAGTTCAGGAAAGATCAAGGTTTCTCAGTGAGACAGTAGTAAAGGCACAACTGTTAACTATTCCTCTGAGAAGGAAAGATAGGAAGAACAGTAAGAAGCCAATATGGCTCCATCAGGAGTGCTTTAATGACCTGAAAATCAAAGGAATCCTATATAAAGTGGGATTGCTAATGAGGCGTACAAAAAACAGCACAAGCATGTGGGATAAGATCAGAAAGACTGAGGCACAAAATGAGTTACCTAGCAAAGGACATAAGAAACAATACGATGAAGTTCTTTAAATACATGAGGAGCAATAGAAAGACAAAAGAAAGCGTAGATCCTCTGTTAGGAAGGGGAGCTAATAACTGATGACATCAGGGGGACTGTGGTGTTTAATGCCTATTTTGTATCAGTTTTCACTAAAAGGGTTAATCATGACCAGATACTCAATGCAATGCATGTAATAAATGCAAGTGGGTGGGGGAGGGCAGCTATGAAAGCGAAACATGGACAGAACAGGTTAAAGAATATTTAGCTAAGTTAGAGGTATTCAATGTGGCGGGGCTTGACAAAAATTCGTCTTTGGGTAATTAAGGAACTAGCTGAAGCAATGTCAGAGGTGTTGGCAATTATCTTACAGAACTCCTGGAGGATGGGTGAGGTCCCAGAGGAGGGCAAACACAGCGCCTGCCTTTAAGAAGGAGAACAAAGAGGACCTGGAGAGTTATAAACCAGTCAGTCTAGCTTTGATACCTGGAAAGATACTGGAATGAATTGTTAAGTTTGTTCTAACCTTGGTTATAAGGCATAGGCAGTGTGGATTTGTCAAGAAGAGATCTTTGACAGGGTTACTGGCCTGTCGGTAGATGAGGGAAGAAGTAGATGTCATATTACTTGGTTTTATGAAGGCTTTTGACATGATCAATAGCTTGAAGGATCATCCTTAGAAAGTAGTTTACCAATGGTTCACTGCCAAACTGGGAAAGCATATCTAGTGGCATTCTACAGGGGTCTGTCCCTGAGTCTGGTCTGGTTACTAAGCGATATTTTCATTACTGACTTAGATTATGGCATGATGAGAATGCCTATAAAATTGGCAGTTGAGACCAAGCTGGTAGAGGTTGCAAGCATTTTGGAGGACAGGATTAGAATTCAAAATAACTATGACCAGCTGGAAAATCGGTTTGAAACAAACAACATGAAATTCAATCCAGACAAGTGCAAAGTATTTCACGTAGGAAGGAAAAATCAAACGTACAACTACAATTGACTAGGGGGTCAGTGTTGTTGGAAAGCACTGGGTGGTATGAGCCAATGATGTGATCTGGCTGCAAAAAAGGCTAATAGCATTCAGGTGAATTAACAGGAGTGTCCTATGTAAGACATGGGAGATAATTGCCCCACCCTTCTCAGCACTGTGAGGGCTCAGCTATAGGGTCAGATCCAGTTCTTGGTGCTGCGCTTCAGGTAAGATGTAGATAAACTGGAGGGAGTCCAGAAGAGAGCCAGGCCCAGGAGGATTCTTTGAGTGACTGAGCAACAAAATGGCAGATGAAATTTAGTTTTGATAAATGCAAAGTCATGCACACTGGGAAACATAATTGTGACTGTACATACAACATGATGGGGTCTAATTAGCTGTCACCACCCAAGAAAGAGACCTTGGAGTGACTGTGGCTAATTTTCTGAAAACATCCACAGCAGCGGTCAAAAAAGCTAACAGATGATAGGAAAGGGATAGATGGTATGATAGAAAATATCATAATGCCACTTTATAAATCCATGATACACCCACACCTTGAATATTACATGCAGATCTGGTCACCTCATCTCAAAAAACATAATTAGAATTGGAAAAGGTGCAGAATAGGGCAACAAAAATGACTAGGGGATGGAACAGTTTCCATCAGAGCGGAGATTAAAAAGATTGGGGCCATTCAGCTTGGAACAGAGATGACTAAGGGGACTATGACAGAGGTCTGTAAATCCTGGCTGGTGTGTAGAGAGTGAAGAAGTACGGGTTAGTCAACCCTTCACATAACACAAGAACCAGGGGTCACCCAATGAAATTAACAGGCAGCAGGTTCAAAACAAACACAAGGCCATATTACTTCACACAGCACACAGTCAACACATGCAACTAGTAGCCAGGAGATGCTGTGAAGGCCAAAACTCTAATGGGAGTCATAAAGCAATGAGCTAAGTTCCTGAAGGCAAGTCCACCAATGGCTGTTAGCTGGGATAGTGAGGGATGCTACCCCAGACTCTGCAGGTCCCTAAGTCTCTCATTGCCAGAAGTTGGGACTGGACGTCAAAGGGTTGATCATGCAATAATTGTCTTGTTTTGTTCATTCCTGCAACAGCCCATGTCAGCAGACAGAACACCGAGCTACATGGTCTATTGATCTGATCCGCCCTGGCCTAGCTTATGTTCTAACTGGAATCTCAGTGGGGCTGAGAGAACAACAAAGCTTTGAGGTGTTTTCAAAGCTTGCAGCACAAGTCTGTATTCATTTCTGTGTCCATCAGTCCTCCTGTCCCTGTGATGGGATACTGTTGAGGGCAGGAGTGTGGCAGGATTCCAGACACTGGTCTGGGTAATGGGAATGGCCTGAGTCAGGGAGAAGTCCATCCCTTGTTCTGTGGCATGAGCCCTGACCTTTGTCTGAAAGGGTTCAGGTTATCTCACACTTGCCTGCTAGCCGCAGGTGGTGACCACTGTGGCTGACAGGATGCCAGCCTAGATGGACCTGTCACTGGGTGTTCCTGTACTCCCTACCAGTCCATTTTAGGTTTCCATGGCTGTGCTGGCATGGCTGATCCCCGGGCATCCTGTAGAGGGCGCCCCATGACTCACTGGCTGAATATGCTTTGGGCCTGGATGGACCAGACTTTGGCTAGAGGCTGGGCCTCACCTGCCCTCCCATTGGTGGCCTCGTGGCAATATCCACTATGACACTGGTGGATCTTATGGCCACATCTCCCCTCCCACTAAGTGTGGAGTGACTCCCTTGGTGGAGGTGATAGCCATGCTGTGGTCCTGCTGGTGACTCAGAGTTGGGACAGGGAGGGTCATTGCACTAGTCTGGTAGAATAATGTGTGGCAGGGATGCTCAGTGTGGGGTCAGCACTGCAGGAGCAGCCCACTCTGGCCAGGCCATCGGGTCTGGAGGTGGGAGGATGCCCAGATAGGATGGGGAGAAATGGTAGTAACTGTGCTGTGGGCTGATGCTGGCCACTCGCAGCTCTCCCATTGTCCTAGGCCTCAAAGCTGAGCAGGGCCAAGCCTGGAACAGTGCTAGTCAATCAGATTGTGTGGGCAGATGGCAGCAGTGGCCTGACTGGATCCCCGGCAACAGGGTTATGTGAAGTCAAGTAACAAAATATGCAGATCTCTTCACTGTGTTGGCTCATCAGATGTCTCATATAAAAACATATACACACAGTGTATGAACAATGTATCGCATTCAATACGCATGTATGTGATCACATGCAATGTACGCTCAGTATAGACACTGCCTACACAATACATGTGCTCAGTACACATGTATATGATCACATGCAATATACACCCGCCTGCACTGAGTACCTCCATAGGCTGCAATTCCCCTGTGGGATTTGGATGGCTAGTTCCCAGCCTAACAGAGTAACCCCCAGTGAATAGGAAATAGAAATTCAAATCCCTAAGCTGCTTTGGAAAACTTGCATGATAGATGCCATGTGGCCTGTAGTGCTGTGTGTGGATGGGTTGCCCTGCGTTATAACTCACAAAAACAGAAAGAGATCTAATGGTGGGAACTGAAGCAAGGGAAATTCAGACTGGAAATAAGTTGCATCCTTTTTCCAGGGAGGGGAATCAACGATTGTAACAGCAGAACCAGGGCCAAGCGATTGCTCCGTTGCTTGGGAGCTGGGGTGGCTTTGTAATAACTCTGCTCTGCTTTGGCTGGCAGATCTTTGCTCTGTGCAGGAGTTGCTGGCTGGATTCTCCGGCCTGCATAATGCAGGCAATCAGTAAGATGATCCAAATGGTCCCTTCTGGTCTTTCAATCCATGGCACACCCAATATACACATGCAGGTGTAACTGCACCATTCAGAGCCACATTATTATGTGACGAGAGTACATCTGTGCGTGTGATAATCTCATCACATACACATGCACTGCACACACAATCTACAGGGGTTACAAAGAAGAGAATGATTTGCATGTGGCCCCTTGGTCATTTGCCCCAGTGCCAGCTGTCTTGGCAGCACGGGATTCCTGCCACTGCAGAGGGCCCCAAGGGAAAAGCAACAGTGGGGCAGTTAAGGTGGAAATGTTCATGAGGCTGAGCCCAATGCAAAGGGGACTGGGTCCTGTTGTGGTCCCTCATATTTGAGAGAGATGAATTCCCACTGGAGCAGGCACAGAGCAGGGCTGATGGGCTGAGAAGGGGAACCAAGAGTCAATCTGAGGAAAGAACACTGAAACAGCTGGGCTTGTTTCTCCTAAATCTAGACCATGGGGGAGCTGATCACTCTCTAGAAGTATCCTGAGGGGCTGGTCCTCACAATGAATCATAGAAAGTGAAGGGACCTCAGATAGTATCTAGTCCAACCCCCATCTCAAAGCAGGACCAACCCCAACTAAATCATCCAGACCAGGGCTGTGTCAAGCTAGGCCTTAAAAACCTCTTAGGATGGAGATTCCACCCCCTCCGTAGATAACCCATTCCAGTGCTTCTCCACCCTTCTAGGGAAAAAGCATTTCCTAATAACCAACCCAGACCTCTCCTACTTCTCCTCCAAGACCTCTCCTTCTGTCATCTGCCACCAATGAAAAAAGCCTACCTGTAGTTCTATCCTCCCTGGAGCCTCCTTTCACGTAGTTAAAGGATGCTACCAAATCCCCCCTCACTCTTGTTTTCTGCAGTCCAAACAAGCCCAGTTCCCTCAGCTGTTCGTCATAAGTCATGTGCTCCAGTCCTCTAATCATTTTTGTTGCCCTTTACTGGACTCTGTTCAGTTTGTCCACATTCTTCCTGTTGTGAGGGGTCCAAAACTGGATGCAATGCTCCAAATGTGGCCTCCCCAGTGCCAGGAACTGTGCTTGGGCTTCTGGCACCCTCCTGCAGCACAGCTGTACAGGCGCAGAAGAGTGACATCATCCAGGGCAGCGCAACGGCGCAGTCCCCATTTTGGTGCCCCTCACACATCGGTGCCCCCCTTGCAGCACTTACGGGACTTACTGTCTTGCGCTGGCCCTGCCCAGTGCCCAATAGAGGGGAATAATCATGTCTCTCAACCTGCTGGCAATGCTTCTACTAATGCAGCCCAATATACTGTTAGCCTTCTTGACAGTAAGGATGAATTGTTGACTCACCTCCAGCTTCTTGTCCAGTGTAACCCCCAACTTCTTTTCTGCAGAACTGATGATTAGCCCAGTGGTTCCCAACCATTTGTAGGTCACAGCACACTTGGTAGGATATTGGAACCCTATAGGACACACCAGCCCACTCCCCCCAGGCCAAATCCAGCCATCTCCGTGCCTCGCTGTGGCACACTTACTCCTGTGTGGTGACGCAGTAATGTGTCTGGACACAGTGGTTGAGAACCACTAGCTTAGCCAGTCAGTCCACAGTCTATAGCAGTGCATGGGATTCTTCCATTCTAAGTGCAGGGTTCTGCACTTGTCCTTGTTAAACCTCATCAGATTTCTTTTGGCCCAATTTTCCAATTTGTCCAGGTCGCTGTGTATGTATCCTAACCCGTTCCTCCGGTGTGTCGATTGCTCTTCCCAGCTTAGAATCATCTGCAAACTAGCAAAGAGTGCAATTCCGCCCCTCCCCCCCCACTCCAGGTAATTAATGAAGATGTTGTACAAACTCAGCTGCAGGATTGACCCCTGGGGCACTCTCTTGTTACTGGCTGCCCAGCTGATCACTACCTATTGAGCCCAATGATCCAGCCTTATCCTCCATTGATTCAACCCATACTTCTTCAATTTGCTGTCAATAATACTGTGGGAGACTGTATCAAAAGTTTTGGTAAAGTCAGGATATATCAAATCCATTGTATACAGAGCCATTCTTATCATGGAATGTTTAGGTTGGTCAGACGTAAGGCTACCAGATACCAAAGCCTGGAAGAGAGGACAGGGAAGTACAAAAAAGAGGACCTTGGAGGACATCTGGAGAAAATGTAGTATTAATGTAATATTCTTCTGTTTTTAGGGGGCCCTGGAATGCTTTCCCCTAAAAATAAGGTATTCTGTGGCATTCCAGCATGCTTTAACCCCTATAAGTAAGAAGCCAGACAAAATCATGTATTTTAAAATGCCTGCCAGATGGAGGAAATAAAGGTAAAAAGGGGAACATGAAGGTAAAAAGGAGGACATCTCCTCCTTTTGCCTGATATCTGGTAATCCTAGTCAGACATGATGGGTGTGTTCACACAGCATTCTTATTTCGAAACAATGTGGCAGCGTTTCCGGGCAGCCCGGGGTTTAAAGCCCGTGGGGTGAGGTGCGTGGGCACCCGCGGGGTGAGGCGGGCAGCTCCGCTTCACCCCGCGGGTGCCTGCAGTCCCCTCCCCAAGCGAAATAGCATGTTCACACTGTGGACATGCTATTTCACACCCTTATTTCAAAGACACTGTTTTTGTCTTTCGAAATAAGGTGTTTCAGAATAACTCTTTATTTTGAAACGGCTTGTTTCGAAACGTCTTGTTTCGAAACAAGCCCTCTATGTGTGAACATAGCCGATTTGTCCTTGATGAATCGATGCTGACTATTCCTGTTCCCCTTCCTCTTCTCCAAGTGCCTCAAAATGAATTCCTTGAGGACCTGCTCCATGATTTTTCCAAGGACTGAGGTTAGGCTGACTGGTCTGAAGTTCCCTGCTTCCTCCTTCTTCCCTTGTTTGAGGATGGGTGCTAGATTTTCCTTTTTCCAGTTGTTTGGAATCTCCTCCAATCACCATGAGTTTTCTAAGATAATGGCCAATGGCTCTGCACGCACATCAGCTGCCTCCCCTATTAGCCTTGGATGCATTCATCTGACCTGGGGCCTTGTGTATGGCCTGCCTCTCTAAACAGGTGAGATGGAAGGAGCTGCCCAACTACATAATTTTTTTTTTGTTTTATTTTTCCCAGGGCAGGAGTGCTCCTGCTGGTTACTAGGTTGCCTTCCCCATTCTGTAAGGGGCTCGCACCCTCCCTGACAACCTTCTTGTTGCTAACATACCTGTAGAAACTCTACTTGTTGCTCTTCACATCCCTTGTTAGCTGCAACTCCAGTTGTGCTTTGGGGAGCACTTTGAGATCTAGGGATGAAGGAGCTTGGGATAGTATCCTGTACCTGGGAGCATGCCCCACCCCCGTCAAGTGTTTGTACTGCAGTGAGTGAGCTGACAAATCTCAGGCCCAGAGGGAACATGTAGAGTAAGTGCATGGGGGCATGTCTTCCACTAGCAGCCAAGTGCAGCAACTGCACCATCTTGCTGCTATTGTTGGCTCCAGTATGGTCTGTTCTCTTCTTATCCTGCACCCATTACTGTGGCAGCTGACCATCCAGTTGTGCATTCGGCAGTGTGTCTGACAACTGTCACATGTAGTACTTTCTCTCCCCGGGCTCCCTTGATAAGGCCCTGTGGGGTGTTGAGTACACATGTCCATGTAACTCAGGGGATGTTTCTTTCTTAGCAGTGCAGGCAGGGCTGTAACTATGGCAGGGCAAACGGGGCTCTGCCCTGGGCACCCTGGAGTGGCTCCATTGAGCCACTCTATCAAAGGGCATGTTTGCCTCTTGCTCCAGTCACCACTCATTGTAAGGGGCGCCAAAATGCATAGTAATGGCTCTGAGTGCAGGAGAGCCAAGGAATCTGTCTTGAACTCTGGCCCCATTGTGCTGGGTGCTTCACATGCCCAGAAGGGGCTTGGGAATCAGGACTCTGGGGTTCTCTCCCTCAATCTGGGAGTGGAGTGGGGTTCAGTGGTTAGAGCAATAGGGACTGAGAAACAGGACATGTGGATTCTCTCCAGAGCTCATGGAGGGAGAGAAATCTATTGATTAGAGCAAGGAAGGCTGGGACTTGGGGTGCCTGGGTTCTATCCATAGCCCTTCCACTGAAGGTCTGGGCAGATCCTTCCATGGGCCTCAGTTTCTCCTGCTGGGAAAGGGGGTGACATCTTTGTTGCTGCACAGAGCTCTGGTTTGGGAGCTAACTCCCCCCCCCCTGCGCACCATCCTGGCACAGCATTGGAATGAAGTAACAGGAGTATTGTAAGACTTGAGAAGTAATTCTTCCACCCTACTCAATGCTGATTAGGCCTCAGCTGGAGTATGGTGTCCAATGGGCACCTCATATCAGGAAAGATGTGGACAAATTGGAGGAAGTCCTGAGAAGAGCAGCAGGAATGATTAAAGGTCTGGAATCCTTGACTTATGGGGAAGATTGTGAAAGAACTGGACTTGTTTAGTCTGAAAAAGAGGAGACTGAGAGGGGACATGATAATGGTTTTCAAGTACCTAAAAGGTTGTTACAAGGAGGAGAGAAAAAAATTATTCTCCTTAACCACTGATTATAGGATAGGAAGCACTGGGTGTAAATTACAGCAAGGGAGGATTAGGTTGAAAAAACAACAAGCAGTTGTGTGGCACTTTAAGACTAACAGATTTATTTTTTGCATTTATTTTTTTAGTCTTAAAGTGCCACACAACTGCTTGTTGTTTTTTTCCTGGACTAGACTAACACGGCTATCCCTTTGGAAACTGACAGGATTAGGTTGGACATTAGCAAAAAGATTCCTAGCTATCAGGGTGATTAACCACTGGAATAAGTTGTCTAGGGAGGTTGTGGAATCTCTATCACTGGAAGTTTTTAAGAGCAGGTTAGACAAACCCCTGTCAAGGATGGTCTAAATGGTACCTGGTGCTGCCATGAGTGCAGGGGACTGGACTTGATGTCCTCTTACGATCCCTTCCAGTTCTATGATTCTGTAATTGCTAACGGATCACTTCTTTCCTTTCTCTCCTACAGAAGAGGGTGAGTATTTCCTCAAAGTGCTGATCCCCAGCTATGCGGCCGGCTCCATCATCGGGAAAGGGGGACAGACCATTGTCCAGCTGCAGAAAGAGACAGGCGCCACCATCAAGCTTTCCAAGTCTAAGGACTTCTACCCAGGTGAGACTGGCGAGGGGTACCCATCAGTCCCTGCAGATCGGAGGGTTGATTACTGTGGGTGGGTGGAGGTCAGGACCTTCTTTCCCAATCATATTTCCCCTCCTGTGGTGGCTGAACAGTAGAGAACCAGGTTTGCCTTGATGCCTGGGCTCTGGACCCCTGTAATCCATCCTGGAGAGGCAGAGAAATGGCACTGCCCAGGGTAGACATGTGCCATCGGGGTTGGCACCCTGTGTCTGGATTTGCAAGACCAGGGGAAAAAGCCTTGGACGTACATCCGAGTGCTTATCATGCATCTCTAGGCCAGGCTGCCAATTGTGCTTGAAAGATGGGACTGTGTTCTGGCAGGCAGCACCTCTAGGAAGGGCTCAGGGTCCTGGAAGAAGTGAGCTGAGCATGAGCTCTCAGTGCAATGCTGTTGCTGTGAGGGGAATGTGGCCATGGGGTGATGTGATCAGGGGAGCTGGGCACTGGCACTGTTGAGATGGTTACTGGTTACTGCAGCCAGTGCTGGGGTCCACCCTTCTCTGAGGAGTCTGACATCTTGGCCAGGGTCAGAAAAGAGTGATAAGGCCAAGTGGGGGGCTGGAAATCTACCACAGAGCAAAGTCTGAAGGAGTGGCTCTAGTTCACTTATCCCAGGGAAGGGTCAGTGGTGGCTGGATCCCAGGCAGCACCCTGGGGAGGAGGTTTCTGAGTGCAGAGGCAGAGCAATAGCCAATGGCTGGAGCTGACGTGAGAAAATCAGACTGGAAGTATGGTGCTGACATTTGACAGGGAGGGGAATTAACCATTGGAACAGCTGACCTAGGGCTGACGGTCAGCTTCCCATCGCTGAGATTAGACATCTTTATTTTAGCTTGACTGTCAGATCTGGGCTATGTGCAGGAACCGCTGGGGGGATTCTCTGGCCTGAGCAATGGAGGAAGCTGGATTAGTCCCTCTGGCCTTACTGTCTCTGACTCTTTGACCATCTGGCACCATGTGGGCTTCCAGGCCTGCATCCCTGCCCAGGTGATGGAGGCCTTAGACTTCTCCATTCATCCCACTGCCATGAACAGGGCTCTCTAGTGTACAAAACAGTGGGATCCTGGCTGGAGTGGGGCAGGGCACGTGGTATCCCCATTTCTGTGTGTGTCCAGAGTCCTGACATGCTATGGGGAGGAAGCCCAATGGAGGGTGGATCAGTTAGTGCAGAGGGTGGGAATGATGGATAGAGGCATGATGCATAGCTGCTGGGTGGGTGGATGGAGGGACAGGTAGGTGAGAGGAATCGGGGTGCTGAGAAGCCCAGCATTCAAACCTGGAAAATAAATGTTCATCTTTAAGCTCCACCCCCTCCCCCAGCTAAATTCTATCCAAAAAGAGATGTTTCTGTTGCCCAGATCCCTCTGAAACCCCCCTCCACCTCCTTTATTATGAGCCTTGATCTGGACTAAAACAGTAAATAGTATTGGCACAGAAATGTCTGTTGCGAGGCTCCTTGGGAGAATTCAGCCCTCTTGGAGCAACTGGCTCAGGCTGGCTGTAGACTCAGGCAGCGTCACTACATCACATACACCCAGCACAGTCCACTCCTTTGCACCACAGTGACAGGCTCAGGCAATCCGCAGACTCAGACAGCTTTGTTGTCAGTTACACTCACAGTCCCACTTGACCCTGCTGAGCATCATACAACACAGTCACAGCATGTGTGGACTTGGGTGCTGGGGTTCATGGCACTGGGGGAATGGGACTGCATCTCCTGCTCCCATACAGCCCCCTACCCCAAAGCCTTTGGGATCACTAGTTTCTTATTAGGGATTCAGGGAGCTTCACCAGTGCTGTCCCCCTTGACCCCCCCCCCCAAGTCCTGCTGTGGGTCCAAGCCCATGGCTGAGGTGACATGAGACAGCTGGAGGAGGTCCAAGGAGATGGTGACAGAATGCCATCCCAGGGCAGTAGAGTGTGAGAAGCCCCCACTTTTTCTCCAGAGCATGACTGAGACACACTGGCAAGGGTGGGGTTAACCCTGGCTTGCCCCTCAGTGAGCTACAGGAAGCTGTTGGACAAGGGGATGAGGGAGCGGGGCTGCTCCCCTGACTGAGCCAGCACAGGACCACAGAATCACAGACCATATTGGGGTCAGCCCCCCTGAGGGGTACTGGGCCACCTGCCTCATATCTGAGTGGGGCCAGGCTAATTCCTTCAGAACTAGGATTCCCGAGTTCTCCTTCTGGCTCTGGGAGGGGAGTGGTGTCTAGCTGTTAAGGTGAGCTAGGAACCAGGACTCCTGGTTCCACTCTGGCGAGGACTTTATCATGCCAAGGGGGTAAGAGTGAGGATCTGCTGAAAAGCAGTGACACTAAAAAAAGACTTAGGGGTCATGCTGATTAATCACATGAACATGCGTGCTCTGAGTGATGCGGTGAGCAAAAGGGCTAATGCCAGGCTGGGATGTGTTCCTTGGGGATCTACAGGAGGAACAGAGAGGTTATTTTACCTCTGGATTTGCACTGGTGCAACCAGAGCTGGGATCCTGGATCCAGAGGGATGTTGATAAGTTCCCAAGAAGAGCCAGGAAAATGATCAAAGGGTTAGAATACCTGCCTTAGGGAGAGATACCAGGAGCCGCATATATTGAGCTTAGTAAAGAGAAGGTGAGGGGGTGACTGGATTCCCATCTGTCTGTATAGATATGGGCAACAAATATTTAATAATGACCGGGCTGTTCAGGTCAGCAAAGGTCTAACACCATCCAGTGGCTGGAAGCTGAAGCTGGACAAATTCAGCCTGGAAATAAGATGTCAGTTTTTAATAGTGTGTGTGATTAACCCTTGAAATAATTGACTGAGGGTTGGGGTGGATTCTCCAGCCCTAGAGATGTATAAATCTTCATTGGCTCTGCACTAAGATTTGCTTGGTTCAAAGAGGTATTGTTGAGGATAGCTCTCTGGCCTGGGGTATCTAGGAGGTCAGACTATGATCAGGGCAGTCTCTTCTGGCCTTGTAGTCTATGAATCTGTGAGGAGAATGGGGGTGGCAGTTAGACTGGGGTTGGGGCAGGGAGCCAGGTGTTCTGGGTTCTGTTCCCTGCTCTGGGAGGAGAGTGAGGTGCAGTGGTTTCAGCAGTGATTGGAGCTGGGACTACTGGGTTCTGTTCTCAGCCCTGGGAGGGGAGTGGGGTGTAATGGTTAAAGCAGTGGGGACCCTGGGACTTCTGGGGTCTCTTCTGCAGTATTTAACCATAGTCTGGTGCATGCATTGTGCCAGCCCAGCTGGGTTTCATTTTCAGGTCAAGCAGGGAAGATGAGATGGTAGTGCTGGTTGGCGAGGGAAAGTCAGCAGCCACAGCCCAGCCATAATCTGTGCCCTGATTGTGGGCACACAAAGCCAGACCGTTCTGGCTAATCCGCTTTCCTCTGCATCTCCTGCTCTTGATCGGGGGATTACTGGGTGGCAAATCCCCAGGGATGCTGCTGGGGATGTGGGCACTTTGCCAAGGAGCTGGGGTAGGGAGGGACTGGCTTTTCACTTGATAATTATCTTGGGAGAAAGGGGGTTGGTTCAATCCCACAGAAAAAAGGGGGAGGCAATATCCTCTGTCACCATGCTACGGAGGGAGGGGAGCTGGGGTCTGGGGCCCTGGGGTTTCCTCCCTGTGAAGGGCTTGATCAGACCTGCCTGGAGGAGGAAGCTGAAACTCCTGGGACTGTGGGGTGGCATCTGAGTGGTAAGAGCGAGGGAGCTGGGAACCAGGACACCTGGGTTCTCTCCTGGAAGGGGAATGGTTAGTGGGGGA
>ML681972.1:5324531-5354235 GCA_007922195.1 Podocnemis expansa
AGCCAGGACACCTGGGCTCTCTCCTGGGAGGAAAGTGGGGCCTAATGGTTGGGGGGAGGCACTGAGAGCCAGGACACCTGGGTTGTCTACCCAGCTCTGGGAAGGTAGTGAGGGCTAATGGTTAGTGGCATAGGGGCTGGGAGCCAGGACACCTGGGTTCTCTCCAAGGAAGGAAGTAGGGTCTAATGGTTAGTGGAGGAGGGGGGCTAGGAGCCCGGAGACCTGGGTTCTATCTTTGACTCTGGGAGGAGTATGGGGTCTACTGGTCAGAGTGGGGACTGGATCCCAGAACTTCTGGCTTTGTGTGAGTCACATCCAGCAATTCCTACTCTCATGAACAGATCACAAGATGTGGGTTTCACCCTAGGTCTCTCCAATGCCAGGATTTCAGCAGGGGGAGAAAGGAAAATCCTGATGTTGGAGAGTTTTAGTTAAAAGTTGATGTCAACCCCAGGCACTGTGGGTTCCTGCTACCAGTTGAGGGAGCAGGACTGGCCAGATTGCTTAGCTTCCACCAGCACATCCGTCTCATTCACCAGGGTTTCCTTTCTGCTCTGGATGCTGCTGCTTCTGACCCGGAGCCAGCCAGAGTAAAAAGTCTGTCATCTTCTTCTGCATCCCCCAGTGCTGTGACGGCTTCCTTCTGGGCAGCAGTGGGATATGAGGCATTGCCATGAAAGGCCCGGGCACTTACTGACTTTGGTAGGTGGGGTGGGGGTCAGAGGGGGAGAGATGCAGCTCCATATATGATGTTCCTTATCACTGAACGAGTCTGTGATGTTCTGTGGGGGGTTGCCCTCCCACACAATGGCAGAGGACTGTAGAGGGGAGATTAGTGACTTTCACACGATGCACAGTGTCCTCTACGGACCTGCACAAACTTTGGAAGCTATAGATGACTGCTGGGGCTGAGAGTGCAAGAGACAGGGAGTGGAGCCAGCAGGCTTGCAGGGGACCCAAATCCATGTCCTTGCCAAAGAGTCACAAGAGCTGGAAGCCCTGCGCTAGTAATGTGTCCCAGGAGGGATGTCAGACATCAGAAGTGACCTGAAGAATCAGGGTTTAATTTTTTATTGGAATCTCATGAGTTTTGAACTGCTGGGGTTGGGCAGTGCTGCACATCCTCACCCTTTTCTTCATTGGGGTCATTGGCTGAATGCTGGCCTGCCTGCCCAGGATTCCTGCCAGAGTGGGGGCACAGAGGCGTGGCCATGTCCCCCTGCTGCTCCCAGGTGTTGGGGGAGAGATCTCATAACCTAGTGCCAGCGGCACTACAGCGGCTCTGTGCTACCTGCAGGACCCTGGGCGCCCCCGCTCTCGAGGCAGCTGCAAGGCTGGGGAAGGAAGCAGGACGTTAGGCAGGGCCGAGCCAGGCAGGGAGGGAAACAGCTTCAATGGCAGGAAATGTTCCCCTTGATAAGTAAGGCCAGACCTGTGCAGGCTGGTTCTTTCCCTGTTCCCAGCTATGTCCCGGGGCCCCCCCCCCCCCCACAAGAGCCACTCGGCTCTGTCCTGGGACCCCCCCCGCACCTACCCCCAGCTCTGTCCTGGGACCCCCCTGCACCTGTCCCTGGATCTGTGCTGGGACAAGCCCCCAAACCTTCCTCCATTTGCTGGTCCTGTTGCACTGGCACAGCCTCCACACATTCCTGCTTGTGCCCTGTTCACACTCCCAGAATCTAGTGCCAGCCTGTGGAAATGCCATGTCCCCTCAGACTCCTGCCTTCCACCTCTCCAGCCTTTGTGCCCTGGCCCCCTTGCTCCCCTTGCCTTTGTGCTCCCTTGCACAACCAGGGCTCTTATCCACCATTGCCCTGGAACTCTCCGCTATGCTTCGCCCTTGCCCGCCAATATCTGCCTCCCCACGGGGTCACCTCAGGGAGGATTGTCTGCTACCAAGAAGGCAAAAAATAGCTCCCTGAATTTCCAGGAGCAGCCCCCCTGTCCCTCTAATACGGCTGCCTGTGAACTCCACCCTAGCCTCTGGCCAGGGGCCAGCACTCCCCACACCCTTTCCTATTTATCCAGCCTGGATTAGGCCCTGGCTGGAGAAGCCGAATTGTTTTCAGGAAAGCCAGTGGGGCTTTTGTAACAGTCAGGGGAAGCCTGATCCTGGGTTGAACTGAGCACAGAGGCAGGGTGGGGGGAAGTGGGGGTCTTCCCAATCCTCTTCCCAATGGACAGACAGTAGGATGGATGCTCTCAGAAGCTCATAAAGACTTCCTCTGCCCTTTGAGCTCCCCAATGACCCCCCCATATGAGGCAGAGGCAGAGTCATGATTGCAGCTGCCTCTGGGATGGGACACAGGAGCTCTTTAGCAGCCTACAGCATGGTTTTGTTTTAGGACAGGAAGTGAGGAAGGATGCAATCTCCAGATGAAAGTGAAAATAGAACACAGGATTCCTGACTCCCAGAATGCTGCCAGCAGTAAGTAAACAAGACAGGCCATTCTGGGACAGACCAATGGTCATCTAGTCCAGTATCATGCTTCTGACAGTGGTTGGAGCCAGCTGCTGCAAAGGGAATGAACAGAACCGGGCAATTATAAAGTGATCCGTCTTCTGTTGTCCAATCCCAGCTTCCAGCAGTCAGGAACCTAAGGATGCCTGAGGCATGGGGCTGCATCCTTGACCATTCTGGCTAATTGTGATTGATGGACCTAGTTTCCAGGACCTTATCTAATTCTTTTTTGAACCCAGTCATTGCGTTGGTCTTCACAGCATTCCCTGGCAGGGAGTTCCGCAGATTGACTGTGTGTTGAGAGAAGAATTACTGCCTTTTGTTTGTGGTAAACCTGCTGCCTGTTAATTTCCTTGAGTAACCATTGGTTCTTGGGTTATATGAAATGGTAAATAACACTTCCTTCTTTACTTTCTCCACATCAGTCTGGATTTTATAGGCGTCTGTCGTGTTTCCCTGTAGCCATCTCTTCTCCAAGATGAACATTCCCTGTCTTTCTCACTTCCCCTCACATGCAAGCTGTTCCACCCCTTAGTCATTTTTGTTGCCCTTCTCCGCAATTCTAGTATATCTTTATTGAGCTGGAGTGACCAGAATTGCATGCAATATGCAAGATTTATCTCCTGGAATTATGACACATTGTTTTGTTATCTATCCCTTTTCTAATGGTTCCTAACACTGCTAGCAATTTTGACTGTCACTGCACCAGGGCATTGCTGCCATAAGAACAGGTCTTTCCCCACCCCAGGGCCTGATCCAGCCCCGGGGCATGATCCGGTCCCAGTTGCTGCCAGACCGCAGCAGGTGGCCTGGACTAGGCTCTGCCTCCAGCCGCTGCCAGCCAGCAGCAGGCGGCCCCAGTCCCAGCTCTGGCTTCTGCTGCTGCCGGCCAGTGGACTCCCCCCTGCTGACTCAGGGCAGGGCCAGCCAGCCCAGATGCAGGGCACAAGCCCTGTGGGCTCAGTGGCACCAACGCCCCTGCACTGCACCTAGAGTGGATATTTTCAGGGAATTATCTGCAATCAGGAGTTAAAGTAAGCCAGAATGCACTGGAATGGCATTTCAGGACCCACTATTTTTAGGGGCTCAGTGTTCTGGGGCCCCTAGAAATAGAAAATGGAGCCAGAATGCTGCATTCTGGCTCCATTTTCTATTTTTAGGGGCCCATGTAATGCTGAGCCCCTAAAAATAGTAGGTTCTGGCAGGGCAGAGAACTTCCTTAGGCTGGGCCTGGGAGATTTTAAATCTCTCACCCTGAGCCTGCTCTGACTGAGCATGCTCAGAGCCTCAACCTGGGCTGGGGCTGCTCTGCATGGGAGTCAGGTAAGAGGGCCCTGGGGCAGAAGTTTTGGGGACAGGTGAGCTGGCCCTGCAGGGAAAGGGAATGGGGGAGGGGAAAGCTGGTGGCAGGGTGGGGGGTGGTTAGGGAAGAGCTCAGGGGACCGTGATGGCCAGCGGTGGGACTGGGGCTTGGGGGGGCTGGGGGTGTTTGGAGGAGCAGGGGGGGGTTGGGGTTCCTGGGGGAGCAGGAGAATCTGGCCAGGAGGCTTGGGGAAGCAGCATAGCAGGCACCCCCAAGCTGCACATGGAGCTGCTATGCCCCAGAGTGCTCCCCTGGGGATGGGGATGGCCCTCACTGCCGCGCTTTTGGTGTGTGAGGGGTTCTCTGGCCTTTGGAATCAGGGAGTGCAGAGCTGCTGGGGGACAGGGAACAGGTTGTATGGGGCAGGGTGTGTATGTATGGGTGTAGCTGGGGGTGTGTGTGGGTATAGCTGGGGGATGGGTATAGCTGGGGTTAGTGTCAAGTGGTGTGTGGGTGTAGCTGGAGGGGTGTGGGGGTGTAGTGGAGTGATAACCAATGCATGTGATACCGAGAAGTTGTTGTGAATGCCTATGTGGGCTGCGGCCCACACATGGATGAAGGGGGTCCTGATGTGCGTGAAGAGGGCCTGGAAATTTAGGAGGGTTCCAGGGCCTGCCAAATTATACTTTAATCACTGTCCACTATGGCTCTAATATGTCTTCTTGATTGGTAACAGCTAATTTAGAACCTATGATTTATATGGATGTTTGGGATTATTTTTCTAATATGCATTACTTATTACTTATCAGTGTTGAATTTCATCAGCCATTTTGCTGCCCAGTCACTCAGTTTTGTGAGATCCCTTTGTAACTCTTCACAGTCAATTTTGGACTTACCTATTTTGAAGAATTTAATATTTTCTGTGAACTTTACCACTTCTCTATTTACCCCTCTTTCCAGATCATTTATGTATATGTTAAACAGAACAGGGCCCAGTACAGATTTTGTGTGGACTCTGCTGTTTACCTCTCTCCTTTATGAAAATTGACCATTTATTCGTACCCTCTGTTTTCTGTCTTTTAACCAGTTACAGATCCATGAGAGGATCTTCCCTCCTATCCCGTGACTGCTTACTTTGCTTAAGAGCCTTTGGTGTGGAACCTTGCCAAAGACTTTCTGAAATGCTTAGTACATTGTATCCACTGGATCACCCTTGTTCACATGCTTGTTGACCCCCCTCAAAGAATTCCAGTAGATTGGTGAGGTATGATTTCCCTTTACAAAAATCTGTGTTGACTCTTCCCAAACATATTGTGTTCATCTGTGTGTCTGAGAATTCTGTTCTTTACTGTAGTTTCAGCAAATTTGCTTGATACTGAAGTTAGTTATACCAATCTGTAATTGGCAGGATTGTCTCTGGAACCTTTTAAAAATATCTGTGTTTCATTAGCCTCCTTCCAGTTATCTGGTTCAGAAGCTGATTTAAGTGATTGGTTACATGCCAGGGTTAGTAGTTCTGCAATTTCATATTTAAGTCCCTTCAGAACTCTTGGGTAGATACGATCTGGACCTGGTGATATTACTTTTTCATTTATCAGTTTGTTTCAAAATCTCCTCTATTGGCACATCAAAGAATTCATGTAGTTTCTCTGACAACACCCTGTTTTCCTTGAGTGCTACTTTAGCAACTCAGTTGTCCAGCAAACCCACAAGACTGTTTGGCAGGCTTCCTGGATCTGGTGTACTTTAAAAAATATTGCTCTTAATTTGTGTGTTTTATGTTAGGTGCTCTGCAAATTCTCTTTTGGGCCACCTAATTATACTTTTATACATGACTTCCAAGAGTTTATGCTCCTTTCTATTTTACTCAGTAGGGTTTGACTTCCAATTTTGAATGAATGCCTTTTTCCTCTAACTGCCTCTTTTACTCTGTTTAGCCATAGTGGTGTTATTCCTAGTGCTGTTTGTTGGTGGTTTTTTTTTTGTTTTTTCAGATTTGAGCTGTACCTTTAGTCTGAGCCTCTGTTATGGTGTTTTAAAAGAGTTTCCACATGGCTTGCAGGAATTTCTCTCTTGTAATTGTTTTAATTTCTGTTTAATTAGCTTCCTTATTTTTGTCCAGCTTCCCTTTTGAAGTTAAATGGGAGCGTGGTGGGTTTCTTTGATATTTACCCTTGTACAGGCTGTTACATTTAATTATATTAGGGTCACTAGTACCAAGTGCTTTATCTATATTTACCTCTTGGAACAGATCTTGTGTTCAGCTTAGGAGTAAACCTTTTTGGATGTCAGAACTTAACTGCTTCAGAAGCAGTTATTAATAATGTATTGACATTTTAGTTCTGCATCCCAGTCTGTGATGACATGTACCCAGTCCCTATGAAGGTAGTTGAAATCTTCCATTATTACTAAGCAAAACAAACAAGGAGTCTTGCGGCACTTTTAAAGATTAACAAATTTATTTATTGCATGAGCCTTTGTGGGAGAAAATCCCACTTTGTCAGATGCTTAAAGATGGAAAAAAGAAGTACGGGGAGGAGGGATAAATGCAGTGAAGTAAGTGTAATCACAGGACCAGGTCAGATTACTTCTGCGTATCAAACAGGATGTATTGATTCAAACTGAGGGAACAACAGATAGGTAGGGTGAGAGAGGTGACAATCACTGTTTATAATGAGAAGCACTGGCAACATTCAAGAACCAATAGATCACTTCAATCTCCCTGGCTACTCTGTGATGGATTTATCCGTGGCTATCCTTAAATAGGTTTATTCTAGGTCAAGGCTTCAAAGAGAGACTTCAGAGTTAGAATTCATATGCACCAACTTGGGTTTGAAGAGGGATATTTTTCATTATATTTCAGTGATTGTCAGCTCTCTCACACTCCCTTTCTGTTGTTTCTTCAGTTTGAATTAATACAACCTGTTTGATTTGCTGAAGTAATCTGACCTGATCCTCTGATTACATGTACTTCATTGTATTTATCCCGCCTCACTACACTTTTTCCCCCTCATTTTCAAGCATTTGATGAAGTGGGATCTCTCCCGTGACAGCTCATGTGATAAATAAATTTGTTAAGCTTTAAAAGTGCCACAGGACTCCTTGTTCATTTTGCTGAACTAGATTAACACGGCTACCCCTTGAAAATTATTTACTGAGGTTTCTGGTTTTGGATCCTGTCTAAGCTCCCTGAACATTTCACAGTTATTGTCAGTATCCTCGTCAAGTGATTGATAATATATTCCAGCTACTACATTCTTATTATTCAAGCATGGAATTTCTATCTATGGAGATTTGATAGCTCAGTTTGATTCACTCTATGCTTTTTTTCCACATACTGTGCTAATCTCTCACCAGCGTAACCTGCTGTATCATTCCAATACACGTTATACCTTGGCATTGCTGTGTCCCACTGATGATCATTGTTCTATCAAGTTTCTGTCATGCCTATTATAGTGCTATCCTTATTTAATGCCAGGCACACTAGTTCACCATCTTGGTATTTACATTTCTTATATTTGTATATCAATACTGATAAAATTTGCAAGTATTTAGTCCTGTGTAATTGAGTGGGGCTTTTTCTAGTTTAAGTGTTTCTCTATAGCTCCTGTGTGTACTTTACCAGCTTCTACCCTAACCTCTTTACAAAGATAGAGTATCCCCTTTAATAAATCTTCCCCACGGGCTGTGTCTGTTCCAATCAAGTGCTTCTCCACACCTGTCAGCCTTTCCCAGCCCTAAGTTTAAAAACTCCTCTACAACCTTTGTCATTGTATGTGCCTGCAATCTGGGTCTGTCTGAGTTAAATAGAGCCCATCCTTCCTGTATAGATTATCTCTTTTCCTAAAAGTTTCCACAGTTTCTAATAACCCTAAATCCCTCCTCCCTGCCCCATCATCTCATCCAGGCACTGAGACCCTATAGTACTGCTTGTATAATGGTGGGTTACTTGCCTATAACCATCTTTCTTCAAGATGGGCTGCTCGCATGCATTCAGTTCTAGGTGTCTACGTGCTAAAGTGCACGATTGGTTGGAAACTTTTTGCCCTAGCCTCTTAGAGCAGAGTCAGTGGCCAACACCCTCTGTGGCCACTCCCATGGCTATATATATGGCCCCAACCCTGACCCTCCTCAGTCCTTTCTTATTGCAAACTCCAAGTAGCGGGGCTGGAGGGAGGGATCTGAATGTACGTGAGCAGCCCATCTCGACGAAGGAGGTGAGTAACCCACTGTTCTTCTTTGAGTGCTGCTCACATCATTCAGTTCTAGGTGACTACTAGCCATACCTTGGATGGTGGGCGGAGTTTAATTTTCTCTGCCATCAGCATGGCTATGCTCAAAGTGGCATCCCCACAGGCACTAGTGAGCTATAGCACCATGGGCTGTCAAGCCTGCGCTGGTGAACACGCTACCAACCTGCAACTCTGTCTGGGAGGGGACCACGCGAGGGGTGCTGAAGAGATTATCCACTACTCTATCAGGAAGACTAAAGACTCTGGAAGAAGGGTGACCTTGACCTGTTATGGATGCCCTCATTATAGACCTTCAGGCAATTAAACAAGGGGAGTCGTTACCAGTAGCAAGGATCTGTCATCCCACAATGCGGCAAATAGGTGCTATGTCCCAAATGAGAGGGGAGTGGGAAGTGGCCTATCCAACATCGATGGGATAGGTTCTGTCATCTCTACATGTGGTACAGTGGGCCAGACCACTGACCAGGATCCCGGTAGGGCAAACCACAGAAATGGGTGTCGTATCCCAATGGGGAAGGACGTTGAGAGGAGATAACCATGTGAAAGGGGGACTTAGCACTGAAAAGAGAAGCTGTTCTCCTGACCCATGAATATTCAAAAGCGGAGAAAGGAAAACCCTGAGTCGAGACCCAACAAACTAGATGAGGTCCAGCCAGGAAGCGCTTTGAGACTTCCATTAATCCTGGTTACCCGGAGAAGGAGAGGTAGGCAATGGAGATAATCATCCCTACCAGTCATTGCAACAGAGGTGAGGGTCCCCCTAAAAGAACTCCCATTCCAGTATCTGGAGGAAACTCCTCAACTCCTTATGGGAGGAGAGGGGGTTGAAATAGTAGGATGAAGTGTGAGGGGAAAACCAGAGGAAAAGTGGCGGGGGGTGGGTTTGAAAAGACCCCGCATAAATTCACCCCTAGGCTCTTAAGCAAGGACAGGTACATGACTAGTGGGAAGATATGGGAATCCCCATCCTAGGTCCTCACAGATAATCACATACATTGAATAGCTAGGTGCATGTTTCCTTCACTCCTTTCCCCCTCTGCTGTTTGGAGAAAGACAAGAGAAAGGTGGAGAGAACAGAGGCTGCCTTGTAGACTCCACCAGGAGAGGCAGCCTTCGTATCAATACCTGCCCATTTCTCTTGGCAGTGGAGTGCTTGAAAGGCATGTGGCTCCCAAGTGACCAGTTATTTATCCCCTGCCCTGGTCTGTAGATAAGGTGGCTGGCCTCACATGAGTCAGATGAGCTGACTCGTGTTAGAGATGGTGGGCCATAATTGTTGGTTGCTTAGGCAGTCTGAGATTGGCAGTATGATGCCCGTATCTAACCCCTTTAGAATCAACGGGTTTATCAGGGATGCTTGGGAAAAGATGCATATCCTTTCTTCCACGGGAGGAAGTTTGTCTCCCTTGATGGACCCCACCATATACCCTGAAAGTAGGTTGAAAAATGAGGTGTAGATATACAGGTAAAGATGTAATAGTTCACATGAAAGGGTGCAAGAGACCGCCTCTCTGCATCCCTTGGAGAAATGGGGAAAGGAGAGTTGGGGGAAAACATCGCAGGTCATGATCCCAGCAGCAAACTAGGCCCATCTAAGTATGCTAGGGTCTTGGATCAGTTCCTGAAGGCTAAAATAGTTCCCACAAGGACCAACAGTGTACCAAGGTTCCAGGGTTCATAGGTTGACCCTCCTATGCTGCAGGATGCCACATGAACTGCCACTGGGCAGTAGATAGGTGGGTTACTGATGTAACCATCTGGTTGTGGGAAGGTCTTCCCAATACCCTTCAGGGGTTTGGTGGAGGCAGAGGCATCGCTGGCCTGGGGAAGGACCCAGGGCACAGGGCCAGGCCCCGCCCCCAGCCCACAGGCCCCACCCCCTGGCCGAGGACAGGGCCAGAAGCTGCCGTGCTGCCGCAGGAGGCTGGGCCCCGCATCCCCAGCCGGGAATGGGGCTGGAAGCAGCTGCAGGCGGCTGGGTCCCACAGACCCGGCTGGGGATGGGGCTGCTGCTGCCACGGGTGGCCAGACCCTGGATTCCCCACCACAGCCGTGGGCAGCTGGGCCCCAGATCCCCGGCCAAGGACAGGGCCACTGTGGCCGCCAGCGGCTGGGCCCCGGATCTCCAGCCCAATTGGCCCAGATCCGGGGCACCGGCGCTGGGATTCGGGGCATGTGCCCCGGGTGCCCAGCGCCAGCGGTGCCTCTGGGTAGAGGTGAGATGAGAGAGCACCAGGACCCCCTCCACCTTATCAAGGAGGGCCAAGAAAACTGCTAAGCAGACTTTGAGGAAGGGGTGTATAGGCCCCTAGCCTTAAGAAACCAGGGGTAACAGAGGTGAACGAATGAAAGCTAACTCTAGCATTATTTTGTTTCCCTAGACCAGAGGAAGGAATGTCTCCACGTAACAGTGTAGGCAGGTCTGGCGGGAGGCCTCCTACTGCCTATTAGTGCCTCCTTAACCCTCTCTGAGCAATCTCTCTCTTGACCCTGATTAACCATGCAGCAAAGGCCCTAAGCAGAAGCGTAGAGAGAGGGTTTAGGGTGGCAGCTAGCTGGGTGTCATAAAGAGGAGGGAGAAAGCTTTTCTGCCCACTTATCAAAACAGCAAGGATTGACACATCTCATAGGTTAGGGGCTGCTATCGAAGCTTGCCCCGTGGAGTGGTGGGCCCCTAAATGACTGTGCCGCTCATGGGAGACTGGTCTTCTCCAGAGGGAAGAAGGGGAGGGAGGGGAGTCATTCCCTTCTGAGGGCCTCAGTGGGGCTTTGTTAAAATTCCAGAGGTTTGGGCGGGACATAGGGACGAGGTGAGCAAGGGCGGTTGCCCCTTCATAGGGATAGTAAAAATGGACGGCACTGTCCCGTGGTACTCCGGCCTGAGGCTGGGACTAGAGGGTAGCAGCGATCCTTCTCTCAATTCCTCCATAGGTGAGGAGATGAGGGTGTTTTCATCCCTGTGTACATCCCAGTCAAATTGCTGTCTGAAAGGAGTTCCCAGGTGTGTGCTTTGAGGCGCAAGGAGGGGTAACAATGGACCTCCTCCTTCATCCCATCCCTTACGGATTCCCCGCTAAGGTCTTAACAGTTCATATGCACATGGGTCTAAGTGTACATGAGAATAAATTGTTGTTTTCTCCTCCTTGTTGCCCTGTGATGATATTCCCTTGGGGGTCATCTGGTAAGGGTTAGTGGGTTGCCTTGTCATAGGAGAACAGAGGGGGTGGTTTGAGAGTACCAGTTCTGGGAGCCCAAGGTCTGTTGCAGTCGGGCCCATGGGAGAAGGAAAGGCGAACCTCAGAGGCGCAGATAGAGGGGCAGCAATCGATTCAAGAAGTGCTCATTCAAGTGGCACCCAATCAGTGGGCCAGGCTAGAACCCTCTGGGAAGGGCTCTCCCTCGTCGCCATGTGGGGAGGATCCATGACAGACCCATTGCCCCAGATGCTTAAGGGGTTGTTGAGGGCTGGATGGTCACCTGGGCATCTGCGGCATATGCATGCCCAGAGATCTGAGGGTAGATCTGGGGTCCCTCATGCCATGCAGCAGGGAGCTAGTGGCTCTCGCAGAAAGGGACCGACCCTCGAAGGGGAGGTCCTGCATGGACTGTTGTATGTCCTGGGGTAGGCCCAAATCCTGGAGCCACATTGCATGGTGCATGACTACAGCTGAGACGATACCACGGCTAGTCGTGTCCAAGGCATCCCAGGCCATCATGAGGGTGTTGCAGGAGGCCTCTATGACCGAGTCATAGTCATCCAGGTGTTCCTGGGGAAGGAGGTTATGGAAGCACCTCATAGACTCCCACAGGTCCAGGATATATCTGGCAACCAATGCCTGGTGGTTGGCAATACGATGCTGGAAGGCAGCGGTAGAGTAAGCCTTCCTTCCCATAAGGTCAAGCTTCCTAGCTTCCCTAGAGTCTGGGAAGAGGTCTGAACTATCATGCCCCTCCCATCTCTGGGTGGCCTCTGCCATTTGGGGGCTCATGACTGGATGGCCCACCATGAAAGGGAAGCTCTCTGGGGGAACCTGGTACTTGTGACTGGCCACCTTGGAGACAGGTGGGATGGAGGCGGGAATCTGCCAGCGTGCCCTGGTGATACCATGCACACTATTGTGCAGAGGCACCAAAATCATGTCAGGTGAAACTTCAAACCCCTGGTCAAAGAGAGGGTCCCAGTCCTCCCTGAAAGGCTTGACCTTCAAGTCCAAGTGAGCCATCACTCTGTGGAGGAGATCATAGTGGGCACTTGGATCCTCTCTATACGACCAAGGCCGAGGGTTCATGGCTTCCATCAGGGAAGGGGACGTGTGACCTTGAGGTGCTGCCCTCTGGCCGAACAGTGCCACAGGTAGGCTCCTCCTCTGGGGAGGGCCCAGTGTCAGGGGAGCCTCATGTGTAGGTTTGACCCGCCTATGGCTAGGATGGGCAGGTGTGCGAGGTGCCTGCTCCTGGAGACTTGGGGAATGTGTCTTCCAGTGCTGGGCAGGCGAGGTCAGTGCTGCGATTTGTGTTTTCAGCAGTGCTGGGGTGGACGGCACTGGTGAAGTCCTCTGGTGCCAAGGTGAGAGAGAGCGCCTACAGGGCCACTTGAGTTTATGACTCAACTCGGTGCTGGTGAGGGCAGAGGCCTCTGAGGGAGGTCCTAGGGGCACCTTAGGCTCCAGTGTCAGGTGGCACGGGGAGACCTGTGGTGCCTGGGCTGATGACAGCTGGCGCCATTCTGGAGCTGCCCACTTTCCAGAGAAGAAGGCTTTGGCAGCATGGGAGTAGGCAGGAGTAGGACGGCCTTCACAGCTTCAAAGGCTTCCAGGGTGGACGACACCTGGGTGGTCTCTGGGCCTTGTCCCCGAAAGGGGTTTGACCGGGGAAACCCAGAGTGGCACCGGCGCTTCAGTGCTGAAGGTGCCGCCGAGTGCAGTTTCTTCAACTCCTTGGCACGCGGTGCTGGCAGCTCAGCAGAAGACCTCAATGTGCCAGGGGTAGGCTGCCATATTTGCTCCATGGACAATGCATGGCACTTCTGCTCTCTGTCTTTTAAGGTTCTTAGCTTCAAGGACTGACAGATGGAGCATTGATTTGCCCGGTGAGAATCACCTAGGCATCTAAGGCACTTCTCGTGAGAGTCATCCCTTGGGAAGGCTTTGCCGCAACTCGCATAGGGTTTGAACCCCAGCATGGCAAGCAGTGATCAGTAGCAGTGTTCCAGTTTTGACTGGGACAACTCGGTGGGAGCACCGGGTCATGGTGGGATGATATCCATGAAAAGATCTTCACAATTGAGCAGGTGGCTCATAAACGAAGCAAACAGACAGGCACCTTGTGCTGGTGCAATGAACGGGCTGATCCGTAACCATCGCTGAGGGTGGAAAAAGGAACTGAGGAGGGTCAGGGTCAGGGCCATATATATAGGCCACAGGGGGCATTGGCCGCTGACCCTGCTCTGACAGGCTAGGGCAAAATGTTTCTGACCAATGGTGCGCTGCGGTGCATAGACACCTAGAACTGAATGGTACAAGCAGCACTCGAAGAAGAACCAGCTCTGCATGTGCAATTGGAAGAATTTCAGAGAACGTTATCATGGAGGTCCTGGACTTTAAACTGCTTCCCTAACAGTCTAAATTTGACCTCCAGGCCCTCTCTTTTCTCCTTTCCTAAGTCACTGATACATACATACACCACGGTCACAAGCTTCTTCCCAGCACTCCACATCTGTCTGGATGTCTCATGATATCTGCAGACTTCTCACCTGGCAGCAGGGGTTAAACAATAAGTTGGCAGGCCCCGTAACCCTCCAAATCAGACAGGCCTCCTTCCCTCATGGGTGGGCCCCGCTCCTGCACATCCAGATCCCCTTCAAGCACTCCAGCTACTGCCCCCAATATCCATTCCCCTGTCCCCAAAATCCATCCAAAATGGAACTGGAACACTACATTCCAGGGCCTGCTATTTTTAAATGGTGGGCTCCGGAATACAGCATTCTGACACCATTTTCTATTTTTAGGTGGCCCAGAACACTAAGACCCTAAAAATAGTGGGCCATGGAACAGTGTTCCACTGTGTTCTGTCTTACTTTAACCCCTGCCTGGCAGACAAGTCACCATGTCACCACAAATAATCCCCATTAATATTACCTGGCTGTTCTCAGTTCTGCAGAAAGGGAAAGGGGACAAGAAGCTGGATGTGATTCAACAGTGTGTCCTTATGACCAAGAAGGATACCAGCATATTGATCTGCATTAGTAGGAGTATTGCCAGAAGATCAAAGAAAGTGATTAGTCCCCTCTATTCAGCTCTGGTGAGGCCACGTTTGGAGTATTGTGTCCAATTTTGAGCCTCCCACTAGAGATAGGGTGTCGACAAACTGGAGAGTCTAACAGAGGGCACCAAACATGTTTAGGGGGCTGGAGCACATGGACTTCAGAAAAGCAAACTCTGACTCTCTCAGGGAGCTGATGGGCAGGATCCCCTGGGAAGCTAATATGAAGGGGGAAAGGAGTCCAGGAATGCTGGCTGTATTTTAAAGAATCTTTATTGAGAGCACAGGAAAAAGCAATCGTGATACAGAAAGGATAGCAAACATGCCAGGTGACCAGCTTGGCTTAACAGAGAAATCTTCAGTGAGCTTAAACACAAAAAGGTAACTTAAAAGAAGTGGAAGCTTGGACAGATGGCAAGTATAAACTTACTGCTTGAGCATGCAAGGCTGAACTCAGGAAGACCAAAGCACAACTGGAGTTGCAGCTAGAAAGGACACAGAGGTAAAAAGAAGGGTTTCTGGGGGTATGTTAGTAACAAGAAGGTCAGGGAAAGTGTGCACCCATTACAGAATGGGGGAGACAATCTAGCGACAAAAGATGCAGTAAAAGCTGAAGTACTCAATTCCTTTTTTTGCCTCTCTCTTCCCAGCCAAGGGCAGCACAGAATGGGGAGGAGGTGAGCAGGCCTCTGCGAAAGAACAGGTTCAGGACTGTTTAGAAAGATTGATACTGCACAAGTCCATGGAACCGGATGCAGTGCATCCAAGAATGCTGAAGGAGTTGGCTGATGTGATTGCAGAGCCATTGGCCATTTTCTTTGAAAACTTGAGTCTTTGGGGGAGGTCCCTGAAGATTGGAAAATGGCAAACATAGTGTCCTTCTTCAAAAATGGGAATTTGTAGGATCTAGAGAACTATAGACAGGTCAGCTTCAGATCAGTCCCTGGAAAAACCATGGAGCAGGTCCTTAAGAACCCATTCTGGAGTACTTACAAGAGAGGAAGGTGATCAGAAACAGCCAGTGTGGATTCACCAAGGGCAAGTCATGTCCAACCAACCTTACTACTTTCCATGATACAATGGACTATGGATGTGGAGAGAGCAGTGGAAATGATATACTTTAGCAAAGCTTTTGACATGGTCTCCCACAGTATTCTTATCAACAAGGTAAAGAAGTATGAGTTAGATGAATGGACTTTAAAATTGATAAACTGTTGACTAGAAAGATCATTGGGCTCAACAGGTAGCAATCAATGGCTCTACATCTAATTAGCAGCCAGAAGCAATCAGGGCCAGCTCAAGAGGTTCTGGCACCACAAGCTGGGAGTCTGCTTGCGGGGCCAGAAGGGGTGGGATTGGGCTGGTGGCCACATGGCAACAGGACTGGGTGCCAACTCTGTGTGAAGAGTGTGCTTGCGGGGGCAGGAGGGGTGGTGCTGGCACCCCAAGCCAGGGTCACATTGACTCATCCCTTAAGCCGGCCCTGGTAACAAGCAGAGTGGCACAGTGTCAGGTGCAGAGGCGAGTTTTGTTCAGCATCTACATTAACGATCTGGTTGACTGAATGCTCAGGAAATTTGTAGATGACACTAATCTGGGTGGAGTGGAAGATATGCCAGAGGGAAGGAGGAAGATACAGAGTGACCTAGACAAACTAAAGAGTTGGATCAAAAGAAATCTGATGAGGTTCAATAAGGACAAGGGCAGAGTCCTGCACTTATGATGGAAGAATCCCATGGACTGCTACAAAGAGGGGACCAGCTGCTTAACCAGCAGTTCTTCAGGATAGGACCTGGGGGTTACAGTGGACAAGAAACTGGATATGAATCAACAGTGTGCTCTTGTTGCAAGAAGGCTAAAGGCATATTGTGCTGCATTAGTAGCTGCTTGCTCTGAGCCCACTGCCCTCCCAAAGCCGGGAAGAGAACCAGGAATTCTCACTGCTAGAGATGTGGGATGACCCTGGTGGTCTGTGCATTGGTGCAGGTAGCCTGCTGTAATGAAGTGTTCTGGTGTGTGGAGGGTGGTGGGCAGTGCTATGATGGCTGGTGGTCTATGTGCTTTGGTGCTTGGAGTGCATTGCATTGGAGAAGGTGCGTATTGTTAAAGAATGGTTTGTGGTGCTCTGGTCTGTGCTGCTGTGGGCTGTTTGATGAGGGTGGGTCCTGAGCTGTGGCAGGCATGGGCCATGGGCCGTGGTTAGCAAGGGTGGGCCATGGTATCAGTGGTTGGCAAGGGTGGGCATTGGCCATGGGCCATGGTTGGTGAGGGTAGACATTGGCCATGGGTTGTGGTTGACAAGGGTAGGCCGTGACATTGGTGTTTGATTTGGCTGGCTTGGAGAATCTGGGAGTAATCATTGTATGAGAAGAGGTTTATACTTTGAGTCAGCCTGAAGGTCCCTGACACATTCAGGGTCCTTGCCCCATTTCTGTCCAATCTGCTCCCAGACCTCCCAATTCCATGTGGAGCTAGTGAGATGGGGGGATGGGACTGGGCCTCATGCTATCCCCCCTCTCATCCTGGGGTCCTTGAGCTCTCATAGTCCCTGCCGCCAGGCCCGAGTGGGAGGGGGTCTCCATGCTGCGCTGGGCTCCACCCTTCACTATGGGGCAGCTGGAGCCCCCTGCCAGCTATCCCCCCTCCCTTTTCCACCCAGGGCCCCTCATCCCAGCTGGGTGGTGGGCAGCTCATTGCTGGGGACAAAGGGTCCCTCGTCACCCAGGTAACTGGTGGATGGCAGATAAGGGGGTGCTGGTTGCCATGGCAACAGGCCTTTGAGCCCTCAGCTCCATCATGGCTGCTGGAGGGAGGGGGGTTGAAAACACTGAAGGTTGCCATGGTAACTCAGCTGGCCTGCATGGCTGAGGCAGCAGCTGAGGGGGTGGGGGAGCACAGGGAGGGGCAGAGGGATGGAGGCAAAGGAAGGAAGGAAGGAAGGATGTAGAGTGGGAAATCAATAGGGAGGGAGAAGGGGGGGCTGAGGAGGTGGATATTGGGAAAGGAGGGGAATGTGGGGAGGAGGAGTTGGAGATGGGAAATGGGGTAGGGGAGGGGCTATAGCAAGAGAGGGGCTGGGGGAGTGGGGAGACAGGGAAAGAGGAGGTGGGGCAGGGAAGGTTATCATGGGGAGGGAGACATAGGCAGAGGAGATGGAACATAAGGAGGAGAAGGGGATGTGGGAATGGGGGACATGAGGAGGGAAGTATGTGGGGAGGTGGAAAAGTAAAAAGCCCCCAACCCTTCGTTCTCCTCCCCTTTCTCCCCTCCCCCCTCACACTGCAGTTTCTCCATGCATCCCAGCCACTGCTCTGGGCCACTGAGGGATCGGGGGGGGGGGGGGACGTCCAGGGTGGCGGGTCTGTTTCTGTGGCAGACACCTTGGGGTTCAGGAGATGGGGACTGGTTAGCATCCCCTCACCCTGAGGGCAGCGCCTCCCAGCCTCCTGGCCAGGATCAGCATCCCAGACGGGGAAACCAAGGCACAGAGGATGGCTGGGGCTGGCCTGGGGGAGTTCCAGTGAGCAAGTCCTTCCACAGCATGCATCAGTAGGGTCCCTCCCTGCTCTGCTCAGTGACCAGTCTACAAGTGCCATAAATCGAGATCGGGTGGGAAGTAATAGGCACCCTAAGACAAAGCCCCAAATATTAGGACTGTGCCCCCTAGCAGGGATCGTTTGCTCCACTAGGGCCATGCCTCACATACCTGGGAATGAATAGGGAGGCTTCTGTGGGGAGCAAACCTGGAAACTCCAGCCCCAAACCCCTCAACTTGAGTTAAAGGGGGAATGCTGGAGTCTCTCCCAGGTCTGGGAGCAGAGAAGGGATCTAATGGTTAGACGGGTGGGGGGGAGGAACTGGGTGTCAGGGCTCTTGAGTTTGATCCCCAGCTCTGCAACAGACCATGTGACCCTGGGGAGAACAAGTCTCAATGCCCCCTCTGTTTCCCCATCAGCCAGTAACCCCACAAAGAAGTCAAAGTGTGGAGGTCAAAGGTCAGTGTTTAAGGGGGGGGCTGTAAAGAGTTCCCTTCTTGTCCTGTCCCATGGTCAGGGTCTTGGGGGGAGCAGTTGTGATGGGGACCATCGTTGGCAGCCCTGAGAGGTAGGCAGCAGCTAGCAAGGCATGACTGGAGCACATTAACCCTCTATGTGCCATTCTGGAGCTGGGGGCTCTCAGGGTGAGAGACCACTGGAGGCATGGGGGGATGGTGATGGGACATATACAACTCCCCTAGGTAAGGGGTGGCCAAGGCATTGGCGGCTGGTCAGCAGCTTCACTGGGAGGGATCCACAGATGTAAATACATCCATGATAGCACACTCACTCATCACTTCTACACACACCCTCTTGCTGCCCACTTGCTGCCTGCTTGTACATTGTTCCTTTGCTATCAACCCCACTGGGGTTTTTTTGCCTTCCTCTGCAGTGTGGGTCATGGGTCACTTGCTGGTGGGTTCTCTGTACCACGAAGTCTTTTAACCATGATTTGAGGACTTTAGTAACTCAGTCTTAGGTCTGGGATCTGTTACAGGAGTGGGTGGGTGAGGCTTTGTGGCTTGCGCTGGACAGGAGATCAGACTAGATCATCATAATGGTCCCTTCTGACATATCATTCTATGAGTGAGTTGTTCTCTTGCACACTCACTTCCCATTCACACACATTCTTCTGATATCAGTTGCTCTCCTCTCATGCACTTACCTTCCTTGTGCACACTTATCCTCCTCCTGCACAATCCATCCTTTGGTATCAGTTGCTCTCTTGCAAAGACACTCTATATTTGCACACCTATTTCCGTGGTAGCAACTGTGCTCATCTTGCACATATACTCCCCTTTGCACCCTCCTTTCCTGTGAGTTCATATCAGCCCATCGTATGCTGGCTTGGCCCTCCTCTGTGCCAGGCACCCTGGCTACTAACCTATCCATGCTCTTCTCTCCTCAGGCACCACGGAGAGGGTGTGTCTCGTGCAGGGCACGGCTGAGGCCCTCAACGCAGTCCACAACTTCATTGCTGAGAAAGTGCGTGAGATCCCTCAGTCTGTGGTGAAGCCAGAGTCTGTCAACATCTTGCAGCCACAGACCACCATGAACCCAGATCGTGCCAAGCAGGTGAGATCCACGGGAGGGTGGACTTTCCTGCAGGGAGCAGTTGGGTCTCTACAGAGGTGGCTGGATTCGGACAAACCCTATGGTTGTCCTGAATAATATAGCTCACAGACTGCACTGGCTGGTGTGATGAAGTAAGAAAACCTCTTGGGTTATTGTGGTTCTTCTTTTCTGTTCCTGTTCTTTGGTGATGGTATTCTGGTGATGGGACACAGGGGTGTGATAACTATAGGTACCACTAGGGGGGAAGAGGCTTTAGTGCGACCGTACCTGGACCCCCTGGGGGTGACAGGTTGTGGCCGGTTTAGACCAGGGGCAGGGCAGCTGGATAGAGAGGAGAACAAAGGGGAGAGAGGGAAGAAGGAAGATGGAGGTCGGAGGGGCAGGACCTCCGGGGCTTGTCCTGGCGGTTTACTATCTGCCCTCCTAGGTGATCTGAGAGCCAACTGTCCTAGCTGCTGTGCTAAGTGGATTGCTGATAAACCCTCTGACTGCTACACTGGCTGAGTGTCACTGCTGCTTGGGATGGCTGGGACCCTCGTAGGGGGAGGAACCCCCCCCCAAGGGAGACCAGACAGAGCAAGGATCGGACTCTCTGGGCCTGGATTTGGGAAGCTGGCTACAGGTAGCGTGGAGACCCTGGTGAATGGGAGAAAGCTCCACCGTAGTAGAATCCCTGGCGGGCTGTGAACAGAGGGGATCCAAGAGGCTTTTCTGGGTTCTCCGTGACATCTTGGTGGCAGCGGTGGGATGCCCTACAGCGAGACCCCACAGTGAGTGACTATCCAGTGCAGTGCTGGCAAGAGGGGGCAGCAGGAAGGGGTAACGTTGGTCCCTTCGGAAGGACAGTGTGTGTCTGAACAGGCCCAAGGAGCTTTGTGGATCAGCAGGCTCCTGGGGCTCATTTGATGAAGCTGCCCAGCCCAGAGACAGCTGGGATGTTGTTCAAAGACCTGCATCCCTAACCAAGAGAGGGGTTTCCTCCAGGGTGGTCTGGTCAGTCCCTGGAAGGATCCTTGCCTTGGATTTGAGTTGGGAGGCAGGGAGGCAGCCAATCGGAGGCCCACTCTGTGGAAACATCCTTTGGCTGGGAGACTGATGGAGAGAGCAGTGAACATGCAAATACCCTGCACCTGATTGGACGATGGGGGAAGTGGACTCAGGTGTGCTTGCTGAAACCTGATCCTGAGAGCTGGATTCACTGAGAGAGACGTTGGTCTCACTGCTGGTGATAACAGTACAACATGGATTACAAGTGGTTGTTAAAACAACAACTAGTGAACATTAGTAAGTCTCGAGGATTAAAAGCCTGCAGGCTCACCAAGGGGCAGCTCTTTGCCCAGCTGGAAGAGAGCGATGGGGGCAGAGAGAGAGACCCCTCAGTGGTGGGAGCCTCCAGGGAGCTCAGAAGTAGCAGCAGTAGCAGCCCTGAACTGCCTCAACAACAAACCCCAGCCAGAGAAGGGCGCAGGCGACGCCAGCCTGCCCCAGAGGAGGTGCCCAGAGGAGCTGGGAGCTGCAGCCCGGGGCCTTCTCAGCAGCAATCCCCAATCCCTAGGGGGCGCTCACAGTTCAGTTCCCCCCCAGAAATAAGGCGGCTGGAACTGGAGCTGAGGCTAAAGGAGTTACAGGATAAAGCAAGACAACGCCAATTTGAGTTAGAAATGAAACAGCTGGAGATGGCAGAGAGAGAGAAAGAGAGACATGAGCTGGAGCTGGCCAGACTTAGGACCCAGGAGGGGGCCCCAAGGAACAGTGAGGGCAGAGTCCGAGAGCCCCTTCCTGCTGGACCCCAAAGCACTAAGTTGATGGGTCCCTTTGAGGAGGGAGAGGGCATTGATATCTACCTCACCATCTTTGAGAAAACCTGTAATGTGCATCAGGTGAATCTCACAGACCGGCTGCGGTATCTGACCCCTCTTCTGAGTCCAAAAGTGATGGAGGTACTCGGTCAGATGGAGGGAGCGGAAACTGGAGATTATGAGCAGTTCAAGCAAGCTCCGCTGCCAAAGTTTCAGCTGATCCCTGAGGCGTACCGAGAGAAACTACGATCAGTGCAGAAAGAGCCAGGGGTGACCTACCTGGAAACCAGCACATTGATAAAGGAGTACCTCTGGAAATGGACTGGCTTGGCTGGAAACGCAACCAGGGAAGAAGTGGGGGAACTGCTGAGCCTGGAGCAGTTATATAACATTTGTCCCCCCGACCTGAGGCGGTGGCTGATGGACTGGAAACCCAAGGACCTACGCAGTGCCGGCAGGCTGGCTGATGAGTTTGTGGCCAGCCGGTCAGGGCATGGGCTAGGTCTGAAGGGAGAAGGGGGCTGGAAGGGGGACCTGTGGGGGAGGCTCCAACAGGACTCTCAGAAGGGAGCCCCAGAAAACAGATCATCCGAAGGAACTACTCAACTAGGCCCTGGTGAACAGGGAGACTGGAGGTGCTTTTCATATGGTGAGACAGGCCACAAGAGAGCGCAGTGCCCAAAACACAGAGACAAGAGGGCCAAACCGACTGCCCAAAGTCTGCATTGGGTTGGAGCCTGTCCAGAGGAGGCACTAACCATGGCAGAAGCAGCAGATAGTCGGGTTGATGCTCCCAGTGAAGGAGTGGGTGGCCAGGTGGGCTCGCTGATACCGGACAAGTCTCCAGACTCAGAATCCTCTATTCACCAAGTGAGCCCAGGCCCACCAAAGGGAGGTCAGCAGCTCCTCATCCCTATAGAGGTAGAGGGAAGAAAAGTCCAAGGGTTCTGGGATACGGGTGCGGAGGCGACTCTGGCCTGGCTGGAGGTGGGGGGACCCGACAAGATGGTCCCTGATACTTATCTGAACCTAAGGGAGGTGTTCTGGCTACCTGTACAAGTGCCTGTAGCAAGAGTGCATCTGAAATGGGGAGGCAAAGAGGGCCTCAAGGAGATGGGGGTGCACAATCGTTTGCCAGCCGAGGTACTGATGGGACAAAATCTAGAAGGGTCGCCCAGTGAACCCCAGAGAACATTGGCCGCTACCAGGCGTCAGGGCCTGCAGGGGCTCCTTACACCTAGTGTCCCTGAGACAAAGATGAGAAACCTTGCAGAGGGGCGGACGAGACTGATGGGGCCAGAAAAGTGCAAGGAGGAGGATCCCACCCTGGACAAGGCTGGGGAACAGACTCCAACATCCTCTCCCACAGGCGAGTTTCAGGAGGATCTGTGGGGTGACCCTTCACTAGCAAAGCTGAGGGCACGCGCGGACCTTGGGGCTGAGGAGTCCCTTGGGAGAGACCGCAGGGAGAAATTCCTGTGGGAGAAAGGAGCCCTGTACCGAGAGTGGACTCCAGTGGCAGAGGCGGAGCCGTGGCAGGTCAGGCGACAATTGGTGGTGCCCCAAAGATACCGCCAAAGACTGTTGTCCTTGGCCCATGATGTTCCTCCGTCGGGACACCAGGGGATAAAATGCACCCAGCAGCGGCTGCTGCAAAACTTCTACTGGCCGGGAATTTTCGATGCAGTCAGGTGATATTGCCAATCATGGGACACTTGTCAGAGGGTGGGGAAGGCCCGGGAGAAAGGTGGGGCCGAGCTGAGACCCCCCCCCCCCCGGTCATAGAGGAGCCATTCCAGAAGAGGGCGATGGACATAGTAGCGTTCCTCAGCAAAGCCACCCGATCAGGGAAGAATTATATTTGGGTGGGGGTAGACTTGGTTACCCCGTACCCAGGGGCTGTACCTCTGGCTCCCACCAAAACTGCCAAGGTGGCAGATGCTCTGATGGGCATTTTCAGTAGGGTGGGGTTCCCACAGGAGGTCCTCACGGACCAAGGGTCTAACTGTATGTCAGCCCTCTTGCAATGTCTCAGGGAGAAGTGCGGGGCCCGACACACCTGGGCGTCAGCCTATCACCTGCAGACTAACGGGCTGGTGGAAAGATTCAGTGAGACTCTGGAAAGGATGCTAAAGGTTTTTATGGCCCAATACTCACAGGACTGGGACAGATATCTACAACCCCTATTGTTTGCATACTGGGATGTATCCCAAGAGTCCATGGGTTTCTCTCCATTTGAGCTGTTATATGGGAGAAGGGTGAGAGGCCCTCTGGACCTAGTAAGAGATGAGTGGGAGGGGAAGGCCTCCCCCACTGGGGAATCAGTAGTAGAATACATCCTGATTTTCCAGGAGAAACTCATGGGGCTTATGGACCTGATTAGGGAGAACTTAATGCAGGTCCAAAGGCAGCAGAAAGTTGAGGATGATTGCAGTGCCCCGGCCAGACCATATGGGGTTGGGGATCAGGTGAGGGTTTTTATCCCAGTGCAAAGGAATAAGCTCCAGGCTGCCTGGGAGGGACCTATCAAGGTCACCAAACAACTGAGCGACGTGAACTATGTGGTAGAACTGTCCCACTGGTCACACAAACAAAAAGTGTACACTGTTACTATGATGAAACATTACTTTGACAGAGAAGGACTGGTACTGACTGTATGTGGACAATGGGAGGGTCTGGGGGGAGATCCCCTGTTGAGGTTCGGCAGCCGGGTGGAGAATGGATCCTCCCTGGACTCAATTCCCTTATCTGACCAGGTAACTGTGGCCCAGAGGGAAGAGATTAGCGCAGGGCTGGAGTCCTACCGACCCCTGTTTTCTAGCCGGCCTGGGCTTACCAACTTAGCCGTGCACCACATAGAGACTGGGACGACCAATCCCATAAAGTGTTCCCCAGTTAGAGTCACTGGGAAGGTAGCCCGGGATGTAGAGAGGGAGATCCAGGACATGCTGGCTTTGGTGGTTATACAACCATCTACCAGCCCATGGGCTTCTCCGATAGGGCTGGTACCCAAGAAAGATGACTCGATCCGGTTCTGTGTAGACTATGGCAAGCTGAACTCCGTCACAGTGTCTGACGCATACCCATGCCCCGGCTGGATGAGATTTTAGTCAAGCTGGGAGGGCTTGCTAAAAGGGTACTAACGCCAAGCTCAGGAGGTGGGGGGTTAATCCTTCAGGGCTGTGATATGGAGGTGATACATGTCAAGGGAAGTGCGAATGTAGTAGCAGATGCCTTATCACAAGGGTGGGGGTCAGAACTTCCCCAGGTCACCGGCGGAGGTGACCCCGCTCAGTTCAGTCTCCAAGGGGGGAGAGGTGTGATGAAGTAAGAAAACCTCTTGGGTTATTGTGGTTCTTCTTTTCTGTTCCTGTTCTTTGGTGATGGTATTCTGGTGATGGGACACAGGGGTGTGATAACTATAGGTACCACTAGGGGGGAAGAGGCTTTAGTGCGACGGCACCTGGACCCCCTGGGGGTGACAGGTTGTGGCCGGTTTAGATCAGGGGCAGGGCAGCTGGATAGAGAGGAGAACAAAGGGGAGAGAGGGAAGAAGGAAGATGGAGGTCGGAGGGGCAGGACCTCCGGGGCTCGTCCTGGCGGTTTACTATCTGCCCTCCTAGGTGATCTGAGAGCCAACTGTCCTAGCTGCTGTGCTAAGTGGATTGCTAATAAACCCTCTGACTGCTACACTGGCTGAGTGTCACTGCTGCTTGGGACGGCTGGGACCCTTGTAGGGGGAGGAACCCCCCCCAAGGGAGACCAGACAGAGCAAGGATCGGACTCTCTGGGCCTGGATTTGGGAAGCTGGCTACAGGTAGCGTGGAGACCCTGGTGAATGGGAGAAAGCTCCACCGTAGCAGAATCCCTGGCGGGCTGTGAACAGAGGGGATCCAAGAGGCTTTTCTGGGTTCTCCGTGACAGCTGGTGTTGCCACAACAGCGGCTCTTAGCAGCCAGGGCAGGGGAAGCATCCATCCTTTGGCTCACCCACTGTAATTAGCCACAGTTCAGCAAATTAATTCCCAATTAGCAGCAATGTAGGGTTTGAGGTCTCAGTAGTGTGGGACTAGGGCAGCACTGATAGGGGGTTAGTGCAGAGATTTCTGGGGGCAAGAGAGTTTCACAGTCTCCCAGCTGTGCCACTGGGGTTCTGAGTACAGATCCTGCCTCCACTCACACTGAAGTGAGCTGGTTGGGTATCCTTTTTAGTGGGTGCTGCATCCTGGCATAGTTAGGGAGTATGGGTTGAGATTGAGGGACACTAGCAGACCTGTGGGTGGAGCATGGGACTGGAATAACTGGGGGCTGCCAGGCTGGAGGCTGGGGTTGAGGAGCACCTGCAGAGCCAGGGGAGACGAGGTGCTCAGGTCAGGGTTGTGAGTCAGGATTAAGTTGTTACCCATCCATGCCTGGGATAATCATCTGAAAATGCCAGGACTGGGGCAGGCTGCAGGTGGAGAGCAGATTTTCCCAGTACTCGTGGGTGACACTGAAGTCAGACTTCCCCAACCAGCCACAAACAGTGCTTCTGATCCCCCACATTGGTTATCAAGAAGCTAAAAGAAAATGCAGAATCATAGGATTGGAAGGGACCTCATGAGGTCATCTAGCCCAACTCCCTGCTAAAAGCAGGACCACTCTCACTAAATCATCCCAGACAGGGTTTTGTCTAACCAGACCTTAAATGTTTCCCAAGATGGAGATTCCACCACCTCCCTAGGTAACCCATTCCAATACTTCACAACCCTCCTAGTGAGAAAGATTTTCCTAATATCCAATCTCGACCGCCCCAGCTGCACCTTGAAACCATTGCTCCTTGTTCTGTCTTCTGTTACTATTGAGAATAGCCTAGCTCCCTCCTCTATGAAGCACCCCTTCAAGTAGTTGAAAGTTGCTATAAAATCCCCCCTCAGTTTTCTCTTCTGCAGGCTAAATAAGCCTAGTTCCTTCATTCTCTCCCCACAGGTCATGCATCCCAACCCTCTATTAATTTTCATTGCCCTCCACTGGACTCTAATTTGTTAACATCCTTTCTGTAGTGTGGAGCCCAAAACTGGACACTATTCCGGGAGTGGCCTCACCTGCGCTGAATAGAGGGGAATAATTACATCCCTTGATCTACTGGCAACACACCTACTGATGCAGCCTAATATGCCATTGTCCTTTTTGGCAACAAGAGCACACTGTTGACTCATATCCATCCTCCCATCCACCATAACCGCCAGGTTCTTTTCTAAATTGCTGCTGCTACTTAGCCAATCGGTCCCCAGCCTGTAGCAGTACATGGGATTTTTCCATCCTAAGCGCAGGACTTTGCGCTTTTCCTTGTTGAACCTCATGAGATTTCATTTGACCCAGTGCTCCCATTTATCTAGGTCTCCCTGAATAATATCCCTGCCCTCCAAAGTGTTTACCATTCCCCCCAGCTTGGTATCATTTTCAAATTTACTGAGTGTGCAATCTTTCCCATCATCCAGATCATTAATGACAATGTTGAACAGAACCAGCCCGAGGACTGACCCCTGGGGCACTCCATTAGTTACTGGTTGCTAACTAGGCATTGAGTCATTGATCCCTACCCACTGAGCCAGATGATTTAGCCAGCTTTCTATCTACCTTATGGTCCATTCTTCCAAACCATACTTCCTTAACTTGCTTACAAGACTGCTGTGGGAAACCATATGAAAAGCTTTGCTAAAGTTGAGGTATATTGCATTGATGACTATTCCTGCATCCACATACCAAGTCATCTCGTCACAGAAGGCAATCAGGTTGATCAATCACGATTTGCCCTTGGTGAATCCATGCTGACTGTTCCTGATCACTCTATTTTCTTCCAAGTGTTTCAGAATGGATTTGTTGAGGACCTGCTCCATTATTTTTCCAGAGATTGAGCTGAGGCTGACTGGGCTGTAGTTCCCCAGGTCCTCCTTTTTCGCTTTCTTGAAGATAAGCACTACATTTGCCTTTTTCCAGTCATCTGGGACCTTCCCCAATCGCCACAAGTTTTCAGAGATAATGCAGTCACATTAGCCAACTCCCTCAACACCCTTGGATGCAGTTCATCTGGCCCCATAGACAAGTACACATCCAACTTCTCTAAGTGGTCTCTAACCTGACCTTCCATCACCAAGGGCCACTCTTGTCTCCATCCTGTGTTACCTAGTGCAGTAGCTTGGGAGCTGACCCTGCCTGTGAAGACTGAGGTAAAAAACCCATTGAGCACTTCAGCCTTTTCTGCATCATCTGCCATGAGAATACCTGCCCCATTCAGTAATGGATCTACACACCATCCCTGATCCTCTTGTTACTGATATACTTGTAGAATCCCTTCCTATTTGTCAAGGCTGGTTTCCCACTCTGGCACTCTGAGTGCAGAACATGAGGGCCTGCAACAGACCTTAAAAGCCACTGGCCTTAAAGCCTGGTCTTAAGACTCTCCAAGGCCTCCAATTCTTTGCCTTGTAGTAGTATCGCTGCCACCACCCAAATACAAAAAACCTCTTAAAACCCAGGAAGGCACACTTTGGAATTCCTTCCTGTGAGGTATCCTCAATCACTTTTATTCCTCTCTCAGGAGAGTGACTGAACCCCAGCTGGGGTATGAGCTGGAAGTGGGACAGAATCCCCTTTAGTAGCTGGCTGTGCAGTCTGAGGCACATGCACACAAACCTCTTGCCTTTCAAAACACAGAACCAGAGCTTACTTAAAAGGTAAAATCTTTAATTAAAAAGAACAAATAAGACACAGAGAGTTGCTTCTCTGGGATTTAACTTAGGTAGTTACAGGGTAGTGGGAGGGGGTACATGTGCTCAGCACAGAGAAATCCAAAAACAAACCAAAAACAAAGAAATACCCTGACAAAGAACATTCCCTGTTCTACTCACACCTGGTCAGTAACAAACTTGAGCTTACCTTGGGTAAGGATGTCGCTGGATCCTTTCTCAGGCCCTTCTGGCCTCCTCCTGATCCTCCAAGGAGCTCTGCTGCATCCAAACAAGAACAGGCAAGGCTGCTGCTCCAATTCAAAAACCTGTATTTTGTTCCTATTGGCTGTCCTTGGACTCACTGACCAGGGTGTTAACCCCTTCTTCCCCAAGGGTTACTACACTATTACCCTTCACATCCTTTGCTAGCTGTAACTCCAATTGCCCTTTGCCCTTTTTGATTTTATCCCTCCTGGCCCAAGCAATCTCTTTTTATGCCTCCTTAATTATCTGTCCAAGCTTCCACTTCTTGTAAGTTTCCCTTTTGTGTTTCAGCTCACCACAGAGTTCTCTGCTAAGCCACACTGGGTACCTTGCCTATTTGCTGTTCTTTCTGCACATCAGAATGGTATCTTTCTGTACCCTTAGTAGGGTTCCTTTAAAATACAGCCAGCTCTTTTGGACTCCTTTCCCCTTCAGATTACCCACCTAAGAGATCCTGCCCATCAGTTCCCTGTGAGAGCCAAAATCTGCTTTTCTGAAGTCCAGGGTCTGTGGTCTGCTACTTTCCTTTCTTCCTTTGATCAGGATCCTGAATGCTAACATCTCATGGTCACTGCTGCCATTCACGTCTACTTTTCTGGTCAATTCTTTGTCTGTGAGCAGCAGGTCAAGACATGCAAGGCCCCTAGTTGGTTCCTCCAGCATTTGTACAAGGAAGTTGTCTTCAGTGCTCTCCAAAAACTTCCTGGATTGTCTGTGCACTGCTGCATTGCTCTCCTAGCAGATATCAGGGTAATTGAAGTCCCCCATGAGAACCAGGTTCTGTGATTTAGAGACTTCTGCTCCATAGAAAGCCTCATCCACCTCCTCCTCCTGGTCTGATGGTCTATAGCAGACATTCACCATGACATCACCCTTGTGGCACTCTCTTCTAAACTAACCCAGAGACTTTCAACAGGCTTGTCTCCACTTTCATAGTGGAGCTCCGAGCAGTCATAAAGGTTTTTTATGTATAGTGCCATACAAAGCCCCCTTTACTTCATTTCAGTGTCTGGTTCCTGATCAACCAGTGGGCCTAGCAAAGAGATAAGTTACGTAAAACTGCATGCTCTTTACTAAATGTGTTATCCTAACCCCAAAGGGTCAGCCACATTGCCAGATCAATGTAAGTTTGGAGCTTACCCAAAATATCATGCTCCAGCCAATTCTTTAGGAACTAAAACTGAAGGTTTATTAAAAAAAAAAAGACATAAAGGCTGTGTTCACACAGCCTCCTTATTTCGAAACAATGGAGGTTGTTTCGAAATAAGGTTTCAGCTGTTCACGTGACGCACGGTTGTTTCGGAACAACGGAAGCCATTGTTCTGAAACAACCGCGTTGTTCCGAAACAAGTAAAACCTAGTCCGTGGGCGAAACAACGTTGTTTTGCAACGGTTGTTTCAAAACAATGCCGTGCGAACTTGTTGTTTCAGAACAAGATGTTCCGAAACAACAGTTCAAGGCATGCCCACTCAGCACCCTGGCCAGGGAACCCTCAGCACCCTGGCCAGGGTGCTGAGGGGTGTCCCCTGGCCAGCGCCTGCG
>ML681972.1:5354335-5386352 GCA_007922195.1 Podocnemis expansa
CACGTTCACAGTGTGAACGTGCTATTTCGTTTCCCACCTTTTTCCTTCTTTCGAATTAACATTTTGTTAATTCGAAATAAGTTGTTTCGAAATAAACGTTATTTCGATATACGGTTGTTGCAAAACAACCGTATATCAAAATAACCCGCTGTGTGTGAACACAGCCAAACTGTAAGAGAACTCTTAAAGAATTAAAGCAATCACATCCATAAAAATGATTTGAAAATCCGTATACATCAGGGTCTCAGTGCTTTGTTTCACAGCTTCATTTGTTTGAAAGCCAATCCAGAGAAATGAAGACTAAGCAGTCCATGCACAGAGTTTGTTCTGATTTTCTCGTGAGAATTAGCAGGGTGATTCCAGGCTGATGCTAGACCTTAATCTTGTGATTCAAACTTTCTCTGAGAAGCTTGGACAGATGTGAGATAAAAGGATTACGCTCCAGGCTTCCTTTATAGCTGTGGCAAGGTGGGCATTTGAAGGTTATTTCCTCATGAGGGCTTTGGTGAAAGCCATGCTTAACTGGTACTCAATGGGTTCTTCTTCAGGAAGTACAGTGAGCAATAACCATTTAAGCTCTCACGACAGTTCACAGATACTTCCTTGAGTGGACAATAGTAATATATTTTGTGCTTTGAAGTATGACCTTAACCTCCTAGGCACCACAGGTAATTAGCTGCAATAGCACAGTTAACAGTTTCCATTGTTACATAAAAGGTCCATCTACAGGTTAATATTCCTTCTTGACCTCTTAATGAATTAGAACAACAGTAATGGACAGGAAAACAGTTTATCTATCTTGTTAACTTCTAACAAGATAGATGTAAGCATCATCAAATAACTACCATCAATACGCTTTCATATCAAAGTCTAGTCTACTCATAAGGAGTGACCCTCACTGCTGTTGTGTTTTCCTATAATATGTCTCTGAAGGTCAGATTTGGGCCATGTCTTTTCAAAGTTGCTTGGCCTTTTTGGGCCTAGTTTGACACAAGTCTAAGGGTCTGGCCTATCCCTTCTGTTGGTCACAAAGGCTAAGTACAGACGCCATCTAAGCCCATCCCATTCCCTCATGTCCATGTGCATGCAGTGTGCCTGCACAAGGATGTGCCACAGCCAGATTGAGGCATGTGTGGGGTTCCCTCGTGATAGCTGTTGTCATTCCCACAAAGAAAATGCACAGAGGTGATGTCATGTCTCATTTGTAACTGTAGAATCATAGATTTCTAGGACTAGCAGGGACCTTATGATGTCTGGGACAATACCTTGCACTCATGGCAGGACCAAGCATCAGAAAATCATCCCTGTCAGGGGTTTGTCTCACCTGCTCTTAAAAATCCCCAGCGACAGACAGTCCACAGCCTTCCTAGGCGAGTTCTTCCAGTGGCAGCGAGGAAGCTTTCCCTAATTTCCAACCTGAATAGCTCTGGCTGCTATATACGCCCATTTCTTCTTGTCCTAGCCTCAGAGGTTAATGAGAACAATATTTTTCTCTCCTTTTTTATACTTGAAAGCTGTTATCATGACCCAACTCAGTCTTCTCTTCAGCAGACTAAACAAACTCGGTGTTTTCTGTCTTCCCTCACAGTTCCTGTTTTCTAACCCTTTCATCTTTTTTGTTGCTACTTTCTCCAATTTCTCTACATCTTTCCTGAAACATGGTGCCCACAACTGAACACAGTGCTCCAGTTGGGGCCCAGTCAGCACAAAGTAGAATGGAAGAATAATTTCTCATGTCTATCATAACCTCCAAAGCACTTTCAACCCCTCCAAGCCTGGTAGCATCCCCAAACTCTAGAAGTGCTACTTTCCATGCCATTATCTAAATCAGTGATTTTCAACCAGTGTCCCGTGGCACACAGGTATGCCATGAGAATGATCCAAGTGTGCCATGAAATTTTACACAAAGATAATGAAAATCAATGTAAAGCAAACATTGTTTCATCTTAAACAATATTCTATCGAACCAAAATTACAACTCATAAAATTTGAGAAAATTAATCATCAAATTAAAGGTGAAGTATCAATCTTTTGTTTCTAAAATGCGAACATTCCAAATGCAGGTGACCAAAAGGAAAAATGAGACGACATTTTTCTCCAATGGATTTGAAACATTAATGCATTTGATCCTTCTTTAGCTTGTTGTATGCACTATGTTGCAAACCACTCTAGTAAGAATGTAACCGTAGTAAATATAAGTAAATGTGACGTTTATGAACAATCAATTCAGCTGAAAAAAGTGGGTGTGCCATGGAATTGTTTGTCTCATTGAAATGTGCCATGTTACTGAAGAGGTTTGGAACTGCTGATCTAGATTCCGAGTCATTGATGAGAACCCACTGCAGAACCAATCCCTATGGTACTTCACTTGAAGTGCCCTTCCAATCTGACTGTGACCCAGTGATCACTACTTTCTGGGAACCATTTTCCCACTGTTCGTGCACCCATGTTACAGTAGCTCCATCTAAATTGTATTTCCCTAGTTTGTTTATGAGAAGGTCATGGGAAATAGTATCAAAAAGCCTACAAAAGTCAAGATATACCACATCTATTGCTTCCTCCCACCCGTAAGGGTTGTTACCGTGTCAAAACAGTGTGTGTTTGTTTGATACACTTTGTTCTTGACACATCCAAGCTGACCGTTACTCTTCACCTTAGTATTGTACATAAGCTCACCCTGTCCGTCCATTATAGGACCCAGGAGGGAATACTGTCTCAGGAGGAGGAATGTCATCCTCTCTAGGCCACTCCTCCCAAAGCACAATAGCTATTCTGTTTTGTTTCCCTGTGCCCTTCCTCTTCTGCAATCTGGACTGGTGTGCAGCTGTCTGTCACCCCAATTCTCCACTTTTATGCCCTGACTTATCCTACTTAATGTGTGAACCCCCATTCTTGGATCAGGTCACACCCAGTCTCCCATGTGTAATTGCTCCTTCACCCAGTGGAGGAGTGCTCAGGCCAGCCACTCCTGTAATGGACCCCCAGCAAACACCCCCAGTCCTAGATGCAACCCTGGGAACTACTGTCCTGCAGGGTTCAGTGAAGTCCACTGGACCCTGCCGGCTCATTTACACTTGTTCATCAATTTATCCAAGAAACTGATATGCACCAGCTCTGTCACTCTCAGTCCACACACACTGCTTCAGACGAAACAAGCAAACAGGTTTATTGACTACAGTAAGATTTTAAGGGATTCCAAGTCAAATTAATATGAATCAAGTAATCATTCAGCTAAGGAGTTAATCACAATCAAATAAAAGAAAGTTCTCATTCTAACCTAAGGTCACTGTTCCAGTCTATTCTCAGCTTACCATGCAGGTGGGTTGCAATGTGTCTTGCAGCCCCTCATCCTGTGGGTAGGTGCCAGTCACTGCTGTTGCTTCAAAGATGGTTTCCAGAGAAGAGCCCCTATTCAAGAGTGCCTCTTTGTTTTGAACAAGTTTCTTCGACACCCCTGGGGTCAGGGGATCATACATTTCTGCCAATGGATGTGATCTTCCCCTCCTGAGTCAAGGTGCTTCAGTCTAGTCTATCATTCCTGCATGCATGCCTCTATGGGGCGTGAAACCACAGCTCTGTGTTTGTCTGCATCCAGCCAAGCCATGTGAGGCACATTTGGGGATAACAAATGTATGATGCTGCAGGACACATGCTACCATAACAGCAATGCAGAGCATGCGAGGAGCATTCCCAGCTACCTGACATGACATACTTGGTACCAGCTCATACAGTGTTACACTGTAAAGGTGAACAAGGGTGATATACAGATCATACCAGCGGGATGGATGGATGTGGTATGCAGCATGTCACATTCCCCATATACACACGCCCAGCCACTGAGGTCAATTGGACTACTAGAGACAAGGGAATTCTAGGGATTCAGATCAGGGGCTGGGGGACGGGACTCGTGGGTTCTACACCTCATGGCAACATGTGCCTCCTGCCTTTGGGAAGGCTGCATGGAGGAAGCCACCGGTGCCTGGACTGTGGCCTCTCCCCCTGCTCTGTCCCTGCTTGGCCTCCCTCCCCTGAGACCAGCCCACAGCAGGCCTTGCTCTCACTTGGATCCGTCCCTGAGGCCTCCCCTCATGACACATTCACCTCTTTGCCCCTCTCCTGAGGTCCCACCCACCCACCAGAGACAAGTGGTCAGAGAGGGGCCACAGGGGAGGGGGTGAGGGGGCCAGGGGTGGAGCAGGGGTGAAGTAATACTTCTGGGGCAGAGACTGGAGGCAGAGCAAGCACGGAGTGTGGGCAGGACAGAGACTGGAGGCGAGGCGGGGGTATAGATGGGGCAGAGTTTGGAGCTGGAGCAGGAGTGCAGCATGGGTGGAGCAGAAACTGGAGGTTAGGCAGGGATTGAGTGTGTGCGGGGCAGAGACTGGAGACAGGGCAGAGGTGGAGCAGGGCAGGGCAGAGGCTGGAGGTGGAGCGACGGTAGGGAAAACACTGGAGGTGGTGCAGGAGCTCCCAACAGTGGCTGGTCAGGGACACTCCTGTCTTAGTCTCCTCAAGCCTCTTATACTCATCACGCACACTAATCCTGACTCTTGGCTTAATGCCTCATCTCTTTCCTCTAGGAAAGGCATTGATGCCCCTCCATGTCCTCACTCCCCACAGTTCTCTGCAGGCAGCCAGTCCCCCTTCTCTCCCCATCCCATCTCTTAGCTTTTCTCACACCTGCTGCCTCTTGTCCTTCCTGTCAGCTGGTAGCAGGCTGGGCACAAAGCCTGGTCACAACCCCCCCCCCCCACACCCCCCCGCACCCCCCCCCCCCCCCCCGGCCCTGGCGCGGGGGGGGGGGGGGGGGCCCTGGGGCTGCGCCCCCTGCACAGGCCTCGGTGTATCATCAACACAGGGCAGGACCTGGAATGACTCCGAAACCTCCCCCAGCACCTAGGACACCCCTGCCATCCTCCCCACAGTGCCCCCACTGAGACACAGAGGTTCAGCTGGAGTAGCCAGAGTTCCCCCACACCCAGCACCCTCCCCTGTGCCTCACAATGCCCCCCATTGGGAGAGGCCTGGGTTGGAGTAGGCAGAGTCCTCCCCTCTCATCTCTGGCCAGCCAGTGCTCCTGTGTTCTAGTCCCAGCTGGGACTAAGCACAGCTGGCACAGTGGGGCATCCCTGGTCCCCTCATGGAGCCTGCTCCAAAGGGATGGAGGGGGGACAGCAGGAGACTCTGAAAAGTCCCTGGGCTCCATTAGGATGAAACAGGTACTCAGATGTTCTGGGAGGGGAGTGAGGTCTAGTGGTTAGAGTGAGGGGGGCGTGCTGGGAGCCAGGACTTTTGGGTTCTGTTTTCTGCTCCTTGGTTTCCAATTCAGCTGCCTGGCAGCATGGGCCAGTCTGTGCCCAGGTTAGGGGCTGGACTGGTTTGTGTTGGGGAGGAGGGAGTCAGTGTCCTGGCATGTGTTGGGAGGTGGAGTTGAGGCCAGGGCTCCAGCTGCTGGGTGGCAACTGTAGCCAGGTTGTTTAGGTGGCAGCTGGGGATGTGGAAGGAGGGATGGGGTCTCTGCCAGGAGCCAGGTGGTGCTGAGGAGCTGTTCTGGCCTAGGAGAACAGCTCCCAACCCTCAAAGGGCCTCCTTGTCATGGCACACAGGGAGGATCTGTGATGTGTCAGTGTGATGAAGTAAGAAAACCTCTTGAGCTACTGTGGTTCTTCTTTTCTGTTCCTGTTCTTTGGTGATGGTATTCTGGTGATGGGACACAGGGGTGTGATAACTATAGGTACCACTAGAGGGGAAGAGGCTTTAGTGTGACCTTACCTGGACCCCCTGGGGGTGACAGGTTGTGGCGGGTTTAGACCAGGGGCAGGGCAGCTGGATGGAGAGGAGAACAAAGGGAGGAGGGGGTGGGAGGAAAATGGAGGTCGGAGGGGCAGGACCTCCAGGGCTCGTCCGGGGGGTTTACTGTCAGCCCTCCTGGTTGATCTGAGAGCCAACTGTCCTAGCTGCTGTGCAAAGTGGATTGCTAATAAACCCTCTGACTTCTACACTGGCTGAGCATCACTGCTGATTGTGACAGTCAGGCTTGTCCAAACTGTGTTGAGAGAGGAAGTGTTCTGCAGGGGTGCGGACTGGCAGCAATGAGGGCTGGGTGGGGGCACCAGGGCTTCATCCTGGCTGACAGCCTTGAGCAGAGGTGGTTTGAATGAGTGGTTTCGACTCCTTCAGTCTCATTCAGCTTTGCTCTCCCCTCCTGTCTATCTCTGTCTGCCACCTTCATGGTCCTCTCCTGCCACACATTGGAGGTTCCGTCAGCCCCAAACTGAGCCTTTAGCCTTCAGAGGTTTACCAAGCTGTGTCCAGGGAGATCCCATTTCCCTCAGGGCAAGGACCAGCTGCTATCACTTTTAATCTCAGAGCCCTGCACAAACATTCACAGACTGCCCCAGTGAGGTGGGGAAACAGTCATGGGACAGGGTGGAAACTTGAACATGTTCAGACAGCCAGTCAGTGACAGAGCTGGCATAGAACCCAGGCGTCCTGGCTCCCAGCCCTCCTGTTCTCCTCCCAGATATGGGGGTAGGACCCAGGAGTCCTGTCTCCTGTTCCCCCTCCTCTTCTGTAACCACTGGACACCAGTCTCCTCCCATGGAGCTGAGGGGCTTACAAGCAGAGGACAGACCTGTTAGAAGGAGTTAGTGACAATCCTCCTGGGGGTGTGAAGCTCAATCCTTGGAACTGGGGAGCAGTTCCCCCACTCACAGGATCAGCTGCCAAGTTACTGCTAGGAAAGGTAGCCTTCCCTGCATGCCAGTCACCTTCCCCAAATCGCACAACCTCCCTTACCTGCTAACCCAGCATGAGGGTCTTTCCAACTCTGTCAGTGCCCTTCAGTCCTGCCCTACAGTCCCTGCTAGCCTGACCCTGGGCTCCCCCACCCCATACCTCTGCCAGTGCCTCTCAGTCCCACCCCACAGCCCCTGCTCTCCCAGCTGTGGTCTGCCCTTCCCTGGCTGTGCTGAAGTCCCTGGTATGGTGAGAAGCCCAGGGCTGGGCTAGCTGGGGCTGCAGGATACTGGCAGAGCGGATCTGCAGTGCTGTCCTGAGGATTAATCTCGGGGCCTGCCTGGTTACGCAAGAGATTTTCTCAGCTTAGGCCTCTCTGTGATGTTTTCATTTGATCCTTGGTTGCAGTTGCATAAAGGGGTGGGGAGACTGCATCCTCCCTTCCCAGGTACAGCCCTATTGTCTGTCACCTAGAGCCAGGCCATGTCAGTGCAGGTTGTTTGATTGTGGTCCTCCAGTCTTGGATAGTTCCCCTGGCCCTTCTGTTCCCAGACTCCCTCTTACATCTGGTTGTACCTAGGGCTGGATGTGCTGAGTTTCCCAGACGTTTTGTTTTCTGGGTGCTGGGTCTGCCTTGGGCTGGGTGTACTGAGCTCTGGGTACACAGAAAGATGGATGGAAGGATGCTGGATGTACCAAGCTCTAGGTGTGCCAAATGTTGGGTGTATGGAGCTCTGAGTGTGCCTGGGCAGCGTGCTGAACTCTGGGTATGTAAGGGTCTGGGTGTGTGGGCACTGGGTATCAAAACAAACAAACAAATCATAGGGCTGGAATGCAAGTGGTCTTTGTGTTCTGGGTATCCTAGGTACGGGGTGTACCGAGTTCTGGGTGTGCCAAATGCTGGGTGCACCAAGCTGCTGAATGTGGCAAGCTCTGGGTGTGACAGGTACAATGTATATGTATCTGCATCTTGGTATACCAATCTCTTTGTGTGCTGAGTGTACTTAGCTCTGGGTGTGCTGGATGCTGGGAGTACCAAGATTTGGGTGGGCTGCGGGTTGGGTGTGCCAAGCTCTGGGTGTGCTGATCTCTGGGTTTGCCAACAGCTGGATGCACCAAAAGCTGAGTGTGCTGAGCTCTAGACTTGACACCTGCTGGGTGTAGCGAGTTTTGGAAGTGCTAGGTGCTCCATGTACTGAACAATGGGTATGCTACATTCTAGGTGTATTGAGCTCTGGGTGTGCTGGGTGCTGAGTGTACCAAGCTAAAGGTGGACCAGCTGGTAGGTGTGCTGATCTCTGGGTGTCTGGGTTCAGTGTACCAAGCCCTGGGTGTGCTGGGTGTATTGGGCTCTGGGTGTGCCTAGTGCTGGTTGTACTGAGTTTTGTGTGTGCTGGGGGAATCAGTGTACCAAATTCTTTATGTACTGGGTGCTGAGCGTACCGGGCTCTGGTCGGGTCGGTGTACTGAGCTCTAAAGGGGGAATCAGTGCTGGGGGAATCGGTGTGTACTAAATTCTTCATGTACTGGGTGTATCTACTTCTTGGCATGCCACATGTTGCATGGTCTGAGCTCTGGATGTGCTGGGTGCTGGATGTGCTAAGCTCTGGGTTTGCTGAGCTCTTGTGTGCTGGGTTCTCTTGGGTGTACTGAGCTCTGGTGATGCTGGATTCTGGGTATAATAAGCTGTGCCTGTACTGAGGTCTGAATTTGCCAAATTCTGGCGCAGGGAGTGCCAGGTGCTGGGTGTACTGAACTCTGGGTGTGCTGATCTCTGGGTGTTGCTGGTGCTCAGCGAACCAAACTCTAGGTGTGATGGAGTGCCCCAGGAACGGGCCTCTGGAACCACTTGGGACTCAGTCAGTCAGGTCTCAGGGGCTCAGCACCCTGCTCCGCCTGAACGCCCCTTGTAGTCCCCCTAGAGGTGACTCTGGGGAGCTCTCCCACTCCCCATAAGGGCCTTGCAGTCAGAAGTGATTCAGAGCCAATGTGGCAGTCAGAAGGGTTTGTTAGTTCCCAGGGTCACAGTATAGATAGAAAGACTTTGTTAGTAGCACGATTAAAAGTTACAGCAGCAACCAACTGACAGGGCTATCCTTAAGGGAACAAGCAGGGTGACCACCATGGGCTCCACAGTTTGGCGGCCCCCATCCTGCCTTTGTCAGTATTTTGGCAGTGGGGGGCTGCACGTGGCAATTTGCCTTGGCCCCTGTCCACCCCTAGAGATGGCAGTGCCAACTAAGGATCCCCATCCTTGGCTTCTGCAAACCCCCACAGGGGACTGGCTTCTTCCAGCCAGCTCCTCCAGAGCCACCCCCTTGTCCCCTCCAAGTCCTTTGTCTCTTTCCTGGGAAGGTTGGCCATTCCTCCTGGTCTCTAACTGCCACAACCTGTTGCAGATGGACAGAGGGATCTGGTCCATGTACCTGTGGTTGTGGAAGGCCTTTCCACTCTCCAGTGGCCTCTGCAATCACACACCCTGGACGCATCACCAAAATACATGAACAGTGGTAACACAGGGGGAAAGCTGAGACATACACAGAGCACTCAGAGAAACCCCCAAGAGCGTCTCCACTTTGTCAGAGATGTGTGCTGAGCATAGTACGCTCTGGGGTGGTGGGTGTCCTCAGTGAATGGTGTGCTGGACAGTGGGAGTGCAGAGCTCTAGGTGTGGCAGGTGCTGGGTGTACCAAACTCTGTGGGTGGCAAGGGCTATGTGATTGAAATCTGCATCTGCCACCCAGGCATTTGGTGTACAGAGCTCTGGGTACTGGTTGTTCTGAGCTCTGTGTATAATGGATGCTGGGAGTTCTGGGGTTGCTGAGGTCTGTGTTTGCTGGGTGTACTGAGCTCTGGTTGTGCTGTTTGAACCAAGGTATTGTTGTGCAGGATGCTGGGTGTACCAACTTCTGGGTTTGCTGAGCTCTGGGTTTTCTGGGTGCTGGGCGTACTGGATGCTGGGTGTATAAAGTTCTGGGAGTGCTGATTTCTGGGTTTAATGCGCTCTGGGTGTGCTGGCTGCTGTGCATGCTGAGCTCTGGGTATCCTGAGTGCTGGGTGTGCTGAGCTCTAGGTGTACATGCATACCAAATTCTTTGTGTGCTGGGTGTACTTAGCTCTGAGCATGCTAGGTGTATCATGCTCTGGATGTCTTGGATGCTGGGTGTACCAAGCTCTGGGTGTGCTGTTCTCTGGGTTTGCCTACAGCTGGATGTACCAAGTCCAGGTGTGCTGAGCTTTAGGTTTGATGCATGTTGATTAAAGTGAGTTCTGGAAGTGCTGGGTGTACTGAGCAATGGGTGTGCTACATTCTGGGTGTAATGAGTTCTGGGTGTGCTGGGTGCAGGGTTTTTCAAGCTCTGGGTATGCCATCTGGTAGGTGTGTTGGTCTCTGTGTGTCACAAGTGCTCAGTGTTCAGAGTACTAGGTGTGACAAATGCTGAGTGTCAGGGCCGGCTCAAGGTTTTTTGGCACCCTAGGTGCCTGTGATTTTGGCACCCCCCCCCCGTTCAGGTTCATTCCTAGGGTGGTGTGGGTCCCCAGGAAATCAGCCTCTGGGGAGCCCCCTCCAGCTATTCTCCCCTCCTGCACTGAGGGACACAAGCCGGCCCAGAGGCTGGCTTCACACTCCCGCTTCTCCCCTGAGCTGGGGACAGAGTGGGCCGGCCTAGGGGGCTGGGCTCTTCTTTCCTGCCCTACCTCTGGGCCAGACCTCCCTGCCCCTAGGGCAGAACAGCCAGCCCAGAGGAGGGACAGGGAAGTGAAGCCTGGCTTCTGGGCTGGCCCGCTCTGCCCCTGAGCCAGCTATTCCCCACCCTGGGGATGGGGTGACCCGGCCCAGAGTAGAGGACATTTCCATGGTCTCACTCTCCCCTTCCCCACTGCCTTCAACTCCACACCAAAAGCAGTGGGGAGAGTGTGGGGGCAGCGGGGGCAGCACGGCCCATGGAACTGCAGGCCCAGGGACAATCTCCCCTCTCAGGCCCCCCCAAGGACAGCCCTGGGAGAGCTCCCATGGCACCACCTACTGATTGGTGCCCTAGGAGGCTGCCTAGGTGGCCTTTATGGTAGGACTGGCCCTGCTGGGTGGACTGAGCTGTGTGTGAGCCTGATGCTGATTGTAGTGAGCTCTAGGTGGGCCTATGGCTAGATACACCAAGGTTTGTGTGCACTGGGGGAATCAGTATACCAAATTCTTTGTGTATTGGGTGTACCTATCACTAGGCATGCTGGGTGCTGCATGGTCTGAGATCTGGATGTGCCAGGTGAGGACTGCGGGTGTACCAAGTTCTTGGTGTGCTGTGTCCTGGGTGTACCAAGCTCTGGTTTTGCCAGGTATGACAGATAATTGGTGTACCAACTCTGCGTGTGCCAACCAATGGGGGTACCGAGCTCTTTGTGTGTTGAGTGTATCAATTTCCAGGTGTTTTGGATGCCGGATGTACCAAGCTCTGGGTGTTCCAGCTTCTGGGTGCATTGAGCTATTGGGTACTGGGTGCAATGTGTACTCAGCTCTGTGTGTGCTGGGTGCTGTGCATGCTGAGCTCTGACTGTGCCTAGGGTTGGGTGTATCAAGCTCTGAGTGTGCTGGTGTTCAGAGAACTGAAATCTTTGTGTACAAGGTGCTGAATGGATCTAGCTCTGGGGGTGTGCTGATTGCTGTGTGTGCTGAGCTCAGGGTATGCTGGGTATACAGAGCTCTGGGTATGCCTAAGGCTGGGTGTACCAAGCTCTGTGTGTGCTGGGTGCTGGGAGTACCAATCGCTTGATGCGGTGGGTACTGGGTGTACTGATTTCTGGATGTGGCAGGTGCTGGATTTAATGATCCCTGGATGTGATAGGTGTTGTGTGTACCAATTTCTGGATGTGACAGGTGCTGGGCGTATCAAGCTATCGGTGTGACAGGTGCTAGGTGTACTGAGCTCTGGCTGCTGGGCGTGCTGAGCTGGGTGTGGGGTGCTCCGAACTGTGGATGTGCTGGCTGTACCAATCTGTGTGTGTGCTGTGCTCTGTGTGCACCATTTTCTAAGTGTGCCAAGCTCTGGGTGTGCTGGGTGCTTGGTGTACTGATCTCAGCATGTGTCTTGTGCTGGCTGTACTGAGTGCTACGTATTGTAGTCGCTGAGTGTACCCAGCTCTGAGTGTGCTATTGGATGGGGGAACCATCTGCTGCATTTGTTGGGAGCTTGGTGTACTGAGCTCTGGGTGTGCTGAGCACTGGTTGTACCAAGATCTGGGTTTGCTGAGCTTTGGGTGCACTGGGTGCTTAGTGTATTGATCTCTGGGTAGACTGAGGATTAGTTGTACTGAACTCTGTGCATGCAGGGCATTTGGTGTACTGAGCTTTGGGTGTTCTGGGTGCTGGTTGTACTGAGCTCTGGGCTTGCCTAGGGTTTGGTGTACCAAAGTCTGAGGGTTCTGGTTGCAGGGTGTGCTGAGCTCTGTGGGTGGGGGGTGCTGGTTGTACCAAACTCTGGGTGTACTGAGCTCTGGAGGTGACAGGTGCTGAGTGTATTGATCTGTGCAGGTGCTGGGTGCAGGATGTGCTGAGATTTGGGTCTGTCGAGCCCTTGGTTTGCTGAGCTCTTGGTGTGCTCGGTGATGCTTGTATCAAGATCTGGGTGCGCTGAACAGAGGGGAATAATCACTTTCCTCAGTCTGCTGGCAGTGCTCCAAATAATACAGTTCAGCCTGCTGCTAGCCTGCTTAGCATTAAGGGCACAGTCCTGATTCATCTCCAGCTTTTTGTCCACTGTAACCCCCAGGTCATTTTCTGCCAAACTGCTGCCTAGCCAGTTGGTCTCCAGTGGATGGGATTCTTCCATCCTATGTACTGGAGTCTGCACTCATCCTTGTTGAACCTCATCAGATTTCTTTTAGCCTAATCCGCCCATTTGTTTAGGTCACTCTGTATCCTACCCTCATCTACCACTCACCCCAGTTTAGTATTATATGCAGACTGCTGAGGGTACAGCCACAGCATTCTCCAGATCATTAATGAACATGTTGAACAAACCGAGCTGCAAGACTGACCCTTGGGGCACTTCCTTGTTACTGACTGCCAAGAAGACATTGAGTCATTGAGCTTTACCCATTGATCCTGATGATCTAGCCAGCTTTCTGTCCATCTTATGGTCCATTGATTCAACCCATACTTCTGTAATTTGCTGTCAAGAAGACTGTGATAGGCTGTATCTAAAGCTTTGGTAAAGTCAAGGTGTATCACATCCACTGCTTACCCCACACCCACAGAGCCAGGTACCTCATCCTAGAAGGTAATCAGGTTGGTCAGGTGTGACTTGCCCTTGGTTAGTCCATGCTGACTGTTCTTGATCAGCTTCATCTCCCCTAAGTGTCTTAAAATGGACTCCTCTGCCCCATGGTTTTTCCATGGACTGAGGTGTAGGTGACTGGTCTGCAATTCCTCAAAACCTCCTTCTTCCCTTTTTTGAAGATGTGTACTATATTTGCCTTTTTCTATCATCCAGGACTTCCCCCAGTCACCCCAAGTTTTCAAAGATAGTTGCCAATGGCTCTGCAATCACATCAGCCGACTCCCTTAGCATTCTTGGATGTGCTGCATCCAGCCCCACGGACTTGTGCAAGATCAACCTTTCTAAATAGTCCTGAACCCATTCTTTCAGCACTGAGTGCTGCTCACCTCCTCTCCACTCTGTGCTGCCCAGTGCAGTAGTCTTGGAGCTGATGTTGTCTGAGAACACAGAGGGGAAAAAAAAAAAGCATTGAGTACTTCTGCCTTTTCCACATCTTCTGTCACTAGGTTGTCTCCCCCTTTCTGTAAGGGGTCCACACTCTCCCTGACCTTGTAGCAACATACCTGCAGAAACCCTTCTTGTTACCCTTCATGTCCCTTGCTAGCTGAAACTCCAGTTGTGCTTTGGCCTTCCTAATTTCACTCCTGTGTGGTCAAGCAGTATATTTATACTCCTGATTATCTGTCCAAGCTTCCACTTCTTGTAAGCTTTCTTTTTGTGTTTAAGCTCCCTGAAGATTTCTTTGGTAAGCCAAGCTGGTCATCAGCCATGTTTGCTATCCTTTCTGTATTGGGATGGCTTGTTCCTGCACCCTCAATAAGGTTTTTTTTTTTAAATACAGCCAGCTGTCCTGGACTCCTTTTCCTCTCTTGATAGTCTTCTGGGAATCCTGCCCATCAGCTCCCCTAGAGAGTCAGATTCTGCTTTTCAAAAGTCAAGGGTCTCTGTTCTGCTACTCTCCTTCTTTTCTTTTGTCAGGATTCTGAACTCGACCTTTTCATGGTCACTGCCCAGGTTTTCACCCACTTCAACTTCCCCTTCCAGTTCTTCCCCATTTGTGAGCAACAAGTGAAGAGGGACACAGTTCCCCAAGAACTCACACCAGGAAGCTCTCCCCAGTATTGTCCAAAAACTTCCTGGATTGTCAGTGCCCTGCTGTATTGCTCCCTAGCAGATGTCTAGGTGACATCATAAGAACCAGGGCCTGTGGTCTTGAAAATTGCACTAACTGTCTGAAGAAAGTCTTGTTTACCAGGGGAGTTGCTGCTGCTGGGCCCATGGGGCTTCAGCCCCGCCTGTCTCTCAGCCCTGCCCCAGCAGTGGCTGGAACGGGCCCAGGCCACCTGCTGCTGGCCAGCTGCAGCAGGGGCTGGATCCAGGCTGGGCTGGTAGCAGGAGGAGCCCAATCTGGCTCCTGGATCAGGCCTGGGGGCTAGATTTGGCCCAGGGGACAGGACAGGCCCCAACCCTTTTTTCAGGGCAGCAACGGCCATGTGGTTCCCCCTGCCATCTTACTGATCCAGTGGTCTGTAACAAATGCCCAACACATCATCCCCCTTGTTGGTCTCACCTCTGAACTTAACCCAGAGACTCTTTTCTGCCCTTTCATGTCTGAGCAGTCATATTGCCCCTTCTCTCCCAGCCTGTTCTTCCTGAACAGTTCATCCATGGCAGTGCTCCAGTGGTGTGATGGGAATATCTGTTTGATGATTGCTTGTTCTCTTCATTCCCTCTGATGCACCTGGCATTGGCCACTGTAGGAAGACAGGATACTGGGTCAGGTAGGTCACAGTGCTGACCCACTACAGCTGTTCTTATGTTCTTTGATGCTGAATGTGCCACGTGCTGGGTGTGAAAAGTGCTAGGTGTGCCATGTGCTGGATGTGCCACGTGTGCCAGGTGCTGGATTTGCTGGATGCTGGGTGTGACAGATACCGAGTGTACCAAGCTCTGGATTGCCAGGTGCTGAGAGCACCAATGTCTGGGTGTGCCTAGGGCTGGGTGTACCAAGTTCTGTGGGTGCTGAGCTCAGGGCATGCCAGATGCTGGATGTTCCAAGCCCTGGGTGAGCTGGGTGCTATATGTGCTCTCCATGGTACTGAATGGGGAACTCCCCGTCCCTGTCCCCCCCCTCCCAGCCCTTCAGCTGCAGCATCTGGGCAGCCCCTGTTCCCAGTAAGCCCTGCTGCCACTGGGAGTTGCCTAGAATCATAGAAACATAGGGTTGGAAGGGACCTCATAGGTCATCTAGTCCAACCCCCTGCCAGAGGCAGGACCACTCCCACTAAACCATCCCAGTCATGGTTTTGTCCAGCCGGGCCTTAAACACCTCCAAAGATGGAGACTCCACCACCTCCCTAGGCAGCTCATTCCAATGCTTCACCACTCACCTAGTAAAAAAGTTTTTTCTAATATCCAGCCTTGACCTCCCTAACTGCAACTTGAGACCATTGCTCCTCATTCTGTCCTCTGTTACTACCAAAAACAGTCAAGCTCCATCTTCCTTGGAGTATCCCTTCAAGTAGTTGAAGGTTGCTATCAAATCCCCCATCAATCTTCTCTTCTGCAGACTAAATAAGCCTAATGCTTTCAGTCTTTCCTCATAGGGCTTGTGCTCCAGCCCTTTGATCATTTTGGTTGCCCTCCGCTGAACTCTCTCTAGCATGTCCCTGTCCTTTTTGTAGTGGGGAGCCCAAAACTGAACACAGTATTCTAGATGTGGCCTCACCGGTGCAGAATAGAGGGGAATGATCACTAGTACTTTGGGTGGGACACTAGGCCCTCCATGGAGACTGGAGTGTGCTGTGCACCACGCAGCACTGGTGGGGGGGGATGTATGTATATTAGCCCCAGAGAGTTTTACAGCTCAGCGCTGGGGGAAGCAGTGGATGCTGTTGGAGCTCACCCCTCTCCCACTAATGCTCACATCTTTTCTAATTGGCAGGCAAAGCTGATTGTCCCCAACAGCACAGCTGGGCTGATCATCGGCAAAGGGGGTGCCACGGTAAAGGCCATCATGGAGCAGTCGGGGGCCTGGGTGCAGTTGAGCCAAAAGCCGGAGGGCATCAACCTGCAGGAGCGGGTGGTGACAGTCAGCGGAGAGCCTGAGCAAATCCGCAAGGCAGTGGACATCATCGTGCAGAAGATCCAGGAGGACCCGCAGAGCAGCAGCTGCCTCAACATCAGCTATGCCAACATCACCGGCCCCGTGGCCAACTCCAACCCCACTGGCTCTCCCTATGCCAACTCCACGGACGTGCTGCCAGCTGCTGCCGCTGCCGCTGCCACCGCCTCAGGCCTGCTGGGACACACCAGTTTGGCTGGCGTCGGGGCCTTCCCAGCAGCCCTGCCAGGCTTCTCTGGCAGTGACCTGCTGGCCATCAGCACAGCCCTCAACACCTTGGCCAGTTATGGATACAACACCAACTCGCTGGGGCTGGGGCTTAATTCTGCCGCTGCCTCTGGCGTGTTGGCTGCTGTTGCAGCCGGTGCCAACCCCGCTGCAGCTGCTGCTGCCAACCTCCTGGCTTCCTATGCCAGTGACGCCTCCACCAGCACGGGCACACCGGCTGGCGCCGTGGGGGCCTTCACTCTGGGTTCTCTGGCGGCTGCCACTGGGGCGGCCAATGGCTACCTGGGCACAGCCTCGCCACTGGTGGCCAGCTCCTTCCTGGCCACAGAGAAGCTGGTGGAGAGTGCCAAGGATATGGTGGAGATTGCAGTGCCGGAGAATCTGGTGGGTGCCATACTGGGCAAAGGGGGCAAGACACTGGTGGAGTATCAGGAGCTGACGGGCGCTCGGATCCAGATCTCCAAAAAGGGGGAGTTTATCCCAGGCACCAGGAACCGTAAAGTCACCATCACCGGCACACCGGCAGCCACACAGGCCGCTCAGTACCTCATCAGCCAGCGAGTGACGTATGAGCAGGGGGTGCGCGCCACCAACCCACAGAAAGTGGGGTAGGGCAGGAGGGAGCCATGAAAGGGAGAAATCCATTTTAAATTCAAACAAACAAACAGGCACCCCCGCCCCACCCATCCCCTGCACGCCCCCAGACATGCGCCCCCCTCTACTAGGGAGGGGTCACCCTTATTCTAATGACCAGCTCCAATCCAGACGTGCTCTCCGGATTAGCCTGTGGACCTTGCCGTGCGTTCTGTCTGATATGTATATATTGCACTTCTTTTTTTTTTTTTAATAGAAAAAGAAAATGGGTCAATTTTTCTCTTATTTCCTTTCTTTACAAATTTTCTTTCTGGCCACCCCAGCCAGAACCTCCTACCCCTGCTCTCTCAATTTAGGGAGCGGATCGCACTTTAGGGAGTGGATCCATTTAAGATAGGGGGGACATTAGCTTTTTGACCCATAAATGGGGGTGGGGGGATTGGAGCTAATCTGGACCCATGCTGAAATCATGGGGGGCAGGGAAGGGGGTTTTGGCATGAGCCATAGCTGCCATGCTTCCCTCGTGTTCCCACTCTGTAGCTGGGTCTTATTGAACTTAGGCTGCAATGTGGAGTTTCACCAATGAGTTTTGTTTTCTGTGTGTAGATAGTCAAATTCTGTTGAACTCAGGGGTGGGGGGGGTGTTAAGTTAGGACTGGGTGATGTTTGTGGGCTGGGAGTAGGTATTCATACATGGCATATCTTACGTGAAAACTGGGGGGGACCCGCTTCCCCTCTTTCTCTAGAAATAATCAACAGGTTTTTAAAATATCTCTAGGTGCATAACTTGAAAGGTGGCTGTGATATCCCTGTGGGGGTGGGGGTGGGGGTGGAGGTCTGTCCCTGGAGTAGCCACAAAGCCAGGTTTGTTGTTTTGCTCGGAGATCCCTGCCAAGCTGGAGGGGACCAAGGGCAAACCATGAAGCTGTGACAGTGTACATGGCAGCCTGTGATGTCATGTGGCTTTGGAGGCTACTTTCTGTGACATCGCAAGAGTCTACCAGTGAGGTAATATGCTACTTCTTGTGGTGTAGGAGGCTACTTTCCTTAATGTCATAGACTCCTTCCTGTGATGTCATTGACTGCTTTCTGTGACAGATTGGGCCAAACCAGCTGTGTGTGATTTTATTTTTCTTCTGGGTTGTTCTGGAAATGCTGGTGTCACATCCATCTAGGGAGGAATCATTGCTTCCCCCATGGAGACACTCATGGCAGAGCCCAGCCCATGGGGGCAGCAGCTGGCACAGTCAGGGGAGTGGATGAAGCACTAGGCAGCCACCTTCCTGCATCTACCAATCAGTATTAGACCCTGGCTGGGGTGAAGGCTATTTTCTCCACATGAGGGGTGGGGTAGCAGCATATGCTCAAGCTGTTGACCTCAGCTTCCTCCCCCATTGTTGCAGGGAAAGACATAGCTCTTCCATAAACACCCCTCTCCCACAGGACCCCTGGATGTGGCAGGCAGTATTATCACCCATCAGTTTGGGGGAATCTAGGGGGTCCCCCCCCCATTGGCAGCACAGCTTGTGGGCTGTGTGCAAAGGATCTTGCTTCACATATCAGTGACTCAGGGCAGTGCCATGAGAGCTGGGTGCCTAGGAACCTCTGGGCTTGCACCCACCTGGGTGCCCAGTAGCTGTTCTTTGATCAAATCTGTGGGGCTGTTTACCCCCACTGTGTTTACAGCTGCTCCCTGTTTAATGCACTGCTTTTGCCAGAGCCCCAAGGACTTTCCAGCTCCTGCCCACTCTGCTCCCACTGTTCTTGTAGGTGGCTCCAGAGCCCTGGGCTATGTACACCAAGCTGTTGTAGGTGGCTCAGGAGTGCTGACCTGTTACTGGGGGGTTTTCAGGACCTTTTGGCTGAACAGGGTCATGTGTTATTGTAACGTCACTCTTGAGTGTCAAATCATATCATAGGGCTGGAAGGGACCTCATGAGATCATCGAGTCCAACCCCCTGGGAATTGAACCCAGGCCCTTCTGCATGTTAAGTAGAGGTGCTAGCCACTACACTATTTGCAGGGCAGGCTCCTTACATTGGTTTCTTGTTGCAGGGTTGTGTTGGAGCCTTGGAATGCGTACACAGGGCTGCTGTTGTCGGGGTGCTTCAGAGCTTTGGGTCGAATGTGCTAGCTTGAACTGGAGGGCAGGTTGCAAGCCTGGGGCTGCATTGGCTGCTTTTTTAGGTGATGGCTGCTCATGAGCATTGGGCTGGAAGAGATGTGAAGTCACCAAACCACAGTGGGAGAGCTGGCACGGTGAGGGTCAGGGGTGAGTGGCTTTGTGCCGTGTTGCACTTGGAGAGACCCCCTCAGACCCTAAGCCTGGGGGGGACGGGCTGTGGACTTCAGTGTTTTATAGGTCAAGCCCTCTCTCCCATCTGACCCTAGCCTGGACTCTATTGCCCCTCTATAGCCCTAGGAACCCCTCCCCATCTGACCCCATCACCCCCGACAGCAGGAGGGTCCCCCTCTGGTCTGACCCTGTAACCCCCCACTGCCTGAGAGATCCCCTCTAGTCTGACCCCGTAACCCATCCAGACCCAGGGGGTTCCAACCCAAGTAAGCATCAGCACTTATCCCATTATCCACCCCCTCTGACACTGACACTTACCCCCAAACCTCCCATCCAAGAGTCCAAAGTAGTCCCCTGCCCCATGTGACACCAGCATGGTCCCCGGTCACCCAGTGGCAAGGTGTGGATTTGTGCAATATGGGACCCTGGAAAGGGGAATCTCTGCTGGCCCCAGCTGGCCGTCTGCCCTGCACAGGCAGGCTGCTTTACATGGCACTTTGCAGGCTCCAAGCTCCCCAGGAAGGTCCAGAACAGGCACCGAGAGGGCAACTGTCTCCATGCCTCTTGCTCTGGCATCTAGATGGTCAGACAGAAACTGGGGACAGGCTATGGGGCCCGGAATAGTGGTGGGTCTGTGGCTTGAGGGAGAATTGCCTTTCCATGGTAGGTAGCAGAGATCAATCATTTTCCGTTCATTTGCTGGGGCGGGGAAGGGGGGTTTGTAACCTTTTAAACTAGAGGACACAACAAATGTGAACATATTTACTACTGACAAGGAAGCAATATTTAAGTAGCATCTTGCACTGAATCTCGGAGGTGGGATGAGAGGCAGAGGGCAGGGCTGGGAGAGCCGGCCTTCTACAGGTGTTGGGCCGGATCCTACACTAGGATAAATGGGCCTTGCTCCGCCCATTCCTGCCAGCCTGAATGATTTGGGGACCTTTAGCGATGAACAAAATGTGCTGCTGTAGCCTATGGCGAGGGTGTTGCATATCAGACTTCGCAAAGGGAGGCTGGAGTGGGGTAAGAAGGTGGGTTTTGTGCCAAAATATTTGTCTATCTTTTTAGAGACATGCTGCATAGAGCGATCACTTGGTTTAACACCAAAACTACTGCTGTGCTTGTGCTCTCCTGGCCCAGCTACGCAGTGGGAAAGCTGGAAATGCTGCCCTATTGCTGGGCAGTACTGGGGTGTGTTTGAAATGGCATCCTCAATGAAAATCTGCAGTGCTAGCTGAAAATACAACAGGAGCACCTCCATCTTCAAACACTATGTCGAGACCCTGCAATGTTTTCATAAAAATACTCCAGAAATAGCATCAAATATAGCAGTGACCCTCCAAACCAGTGGTTATCCACCTTTTGTTGGTCTTGACACCCTTGGTGGTGTGTTGCTACCCTCTAGGGCACACTAGCCCACTCCGCCAGGCCAAATCCAGCCATCTCCCCAGCCGGTTGCAACACACTTACCACTGTGTGGTGACATAGTAACATGTCCCAACACAGTGGTTGAGACCACTGCTCCAAACTACTCTAGCACAACAAGGGAGGGTTTGTTTTCATAAAGATACCCTTTAAAGGCACTACAGTAATATCCTATACTACTACAGCACCCCAAAATACTACAGTAATACCACAATAACCTGTAGTGTGCTCACATCTAAAAATACTAAAGTAATACCCTAAAATGCTGCAGCAATATTAGGGTGAGCTGTGGAGCTTGAAATCATTGGTGTGAAAGGATGGAAGGATACCCTTGTAAAGTGAAATGTTCCAGCATTCTTCAGTACTCTCCCAAATACTGTCATCAGTAGAATCAGTCAGGGTTGGGTAGAACCAAAAATCTGATTTGTTTAAAATGTCTTTCATACAAAACCATTTTAGTTTTCTTGAAATGTCTGATTTTTTTGGCTAATTTTTCTAAAGACACTTTTCACCACAGCAATGTCATTTTGGCTTGCCACATGTTCATCCAGTCACTGTGGACTGATGGCTTCTTTACAAAGCAGAATATATTATGCATCATCAAAAATGTCTTTTTTGAAAATTGCCCTGTTTTAAAAAAACAACAATGATGATTTATTAGATGTATTATGATAGCACATGGGAGCTCCAAGACCCCATTGTGTCAAATGCATGTCATTATTATTGCACTTGGGTGTTTTATGGTGGCACCTGGGAGCCCCAGCCCTGAACCCCTGCTCCAGGAGCTGCCTAGACAGAACAGAAAGACAGTTGCTGTCGCAATTAAAAATCCCACCTGAGCAATTAGGAAAATGAAAGTTCTGTCAGGTTCCAGGGATGACAAATACCTCCCAATTTTTGAAATTTACATTAGATTTTTAGCCCACTGTTGGTGCTGACCCTGCAGCACCATGTAGCATGTGGGGCTCTTGGCCTCCAGTGCTGTGGCATTTTGGATGGTTCTTGCAGAGTGCTAGGCTATCTGAATAAAAAATACCCCAGCACCCTCCCTAAGCACCCCTGAGAACTATAGTAATGCTGCTCCAAAGGGCTACCATCTTTTGACTATAACTCAACAATGTTGGCATATTTTGGGTCAGTCCTGCAGAATGCTAGAAGGGCCTCATAAAACTGCAGTGTTGTCCATTCACCTGGGAAAAGGCTAGCATAACAATAAAAGGCAGCCCATTAGGAATGCTGCCTTACGGTTCTGTAATGTTTTGGATCATTAAGAGGCTGCTGGAAGTACTTGCTCACACTACTGCATTCCCCCCACTGCACCATGTAGTGCCCGGGGTCCATTACTCAATAGGACAGGTGTATTTTGGGGTCATTCCTGTTGAGTGTTATAAGATAACCTCATGCGTGATTCCTGGTACAAATAATTACTACAGTGAACACCAGTAAGATTGCAAAAGGCTGCTGTAACAGGGTTTAAGATGAGGCATTTGGACTGGTTGTTACTCAAGTGCCAGAGTGTTTGTGGCTTCTTGTTAACAGGAGGGTGGCCTAATGGGTAGAAAATTGGAGTAGAACTGTGCTCTGTTCCTGGCTTGGCCTGCTGGGGGACTTTGGGCAACATTGCTCTGTGCCTCAGTTTCCCCATTTGTACAATAGCGATGAAAAGAACCACCTCTTTTGCAAAGCACTTGGAACTCTACAGACAAAATGGGCTATGTGTATTACTGCTCAAAGCAAGCTTCTCAAAAATTGCAGTGTTCCTTAGGACTGCCATGAAATATTCCAGCAAGGTGCAGCCTCTTGGAGCTAAAGCTGGAGTATTCCAGACATTCCTAAGAAATCTATTCCCTATGCGGCATCTCTCTGAAAAAGACCTGACTGCTTTTTTGAAGTGCCAAACTTTTTATTTATAGAGAACATGCAGCTATTAAAAGGGTGGGGGGGAGTGAAGTTTTTAGATGTTCTACAAGATTTTAAAAAAAAATTAAAAAGGGAAAAAAATAAAATAGAAAAAGCAACACATAAGTAACCAAGCACTCATGTTTGTGGGTCTGAACCCTGGCTCCTTTCTTAGTGGCTTTTAAAGAAATGAAATAAAATAATAAAAAATAGAACAATAAGCCTAAAGGGAGAGTCCTGGGGCCAGATTGTCCAGAGCTTCGCGCGCCTACCTAAACCTTTAGGTGCCTGAAGCCTGTGGACAGCCTGGCTCCAGGTCTCTGGACTATAGCTTCAGCGACTAGGAAGTGAGACATGTTTGTCGACCCCAGTTTGCTGGCCCTGCAGCTCGAGTGTCCTGCCTTGTGGCTCCATAGCAGTGTCTTATATCCTCCTCCCACTGCCTTGTGGAACAGGGGTGGGGTCATGGGTTGGCATGTTGCAGTCTGCACTTTCACCTGGGGTGTTGAGTTGCTTGAGGGGAGATGGGGCGACTCCAACCCTTTCTGCATGAGGGAGCGTCCCAAGGGTATGGGACCTTGCTGACCCAACTGGAAGATAGAGGCTGAGACTGTAATTTATAGCAGGGGACAAGAGCAAGCAACCCTTGGCTGCTGTCGGTGCTAGGCAGTGGCTGCTTGGAAGTGGCAGGGCATGTGTGGCGCACTCAGCCCCACTCACCATGGTCCGAGTTCATCTTTTTCTAGCCCTGATGCCTCTGCATGCATCAAAGCAGGACTCTGAAGGCTGGGGGAGGAGGGTCCAAGTTCCCCATTGGCCAGGGAGCTGAGGAGAGGCTTTGGGGAGATCAACCTTCCTGGCCCAACTGGTGCAGAAGTTGCCCAAGCTGCAGGCCAGATGCTCTCCCGGTGAGTGCCAGCCAGGAATGAGCTGGACCCAGGCTGGATGTGGCCTCCTGTCCCTTTTCCTATGCTCCCCATCTAAACAGCAGTGGTTCTTGATGTGATGGTTCCCTCCTGAACCCCCCCCCCAGCTCTGGGAGCCTTCGCAGAGCCAAGTGGGAGTTGGCTTTCCTCTTCCCATCCCTCTTGGAAGAGCAGCAGCTGTGGTGGCAGAGTTGGGCGGTACCCTCCCTCCCTGCTCCCTGGCCTCCACCCTCAGCAGGGCATGGGGGGCACTCTCAGAGCAGGAGGGGACTTGCTGAGCTCCGTCACCCCCCCCCCCCTTTCTGCATTTCAAGGCAATGCAGCTGAGGGTGGGAGTTCAGGGACTTGCTCTGTGCCTGATCTAGGCTCCCCTGTGCTGTGGACAAACTCCTTAGGCCGTTATGTGGGAGTGTATCTATAACCCATGTACCCTGGGGGTGGGGGGGCAGGGCCTCAGCTGGGGGATAGATACCCCTGTTTTGTTTCCATTTGCTCACCAGTACCTGTTCCCTTGCATTTACCATGTCACTGTTCAATCTCCAGAACCTGATATTGCCAAGAGCAGAAGGAGGCACCAAGCCCTCTGTCACTGCCCCTGTGTTTGTCTCTTGTGTCTCCTCTCTCCAGAGCCAACCAGCTCCTGATCATCCCAACTCCCTTTTAATTTCTGTCCGGACATTACTTCGGAGCACCCTCCATACAGCGCTGAGTTCAGACACACTCGCAACACACAGCTATAGACATATATATAGGCAAACTATATATATCTATAGAGCAAAAAGCTAATCAGCGAGGGACTAAGGACACAGTAGCTGGCTACCTCGGGACTGCTTTTCTAAATCCACACTCATCTTCTCTGCATCGAGAACATTTCTAAGCTGGTTGCTTTTCAGTGACAACCTGTCACCAAACTCTGCCTCATCTGAATGGGATTCATCTCGAATTTTTGTCGCTGCTGCGGAGAGCCATCCCGTCTCAAACCAGTCTCCTGAACGTCTGACCTCCACCCCTCCCTCATCTCGAACTTTTAACGCCCCCCCCACCCCACTTTTCTGTGTCCATCCAATCTGTTTTCTGGATATTCCCCCATCCTCCATGTTAAAAAGACCAGCAAAGCAATTCTATATCTGATAATTCTGTTTCTAGAGCTATAGATATAGAAGGGAAGCAAAGTAAAGACTGTTGAACAACCGCATGTAGGCTGTTAACTTGGACGATCAGAGATCATCTCATTTTTCCTGGGGATGAGGGGTGGGCAATGTTTTTTTCTTCCCTTTAATCTCATCGCTTCATTGTAAATACTCAGTTTTGTTAAATTGTCAGTGGGGGAAACATTTTGTGTTCAACGTCCAAGAGGAGCTGGTGCATAAAAATGTTGGTGCTTGGACAGATAGTGGAGGTTGAAGCTGTCTCAGAAGCTCCCAAGTGTCAGAGGGGCCAGAGGGAAAGAAACTTTGGCCTCTGGCTATGACTGCCAGCCCTGCAGCCCTTTGTACCCCAGCTGCAAGTGGAGTGACATCTATATACACTGGTTTGGAGCAAAGTTAGGAGGGGATTCTAAACAGATGAAATTCCTTGGCTCCCTGGTGTAACTCCAGCAGCATCAATGAGCCAGATTCTCAGTGTGGTAAATCCAGCTGTTCTGCTGTTGGCCCAGGGACCACTTGCCGGCCCCAAGTGATGTATTTATTCTGGAGAAGGCTGGTGGCCCAGGAGGACGAGCTGCTTTCATTTCCCCAGGGGTGGAGTCTGGCACAGATGTGAGGTGGGTGGGGCTGGCACATTGCCTGTGGGGCACTGGGAGTCAAGACTACTGGATTCTGTTCCCAGCTCCAGGATTTAGAGTAGTCTAGGACCTAGAACAGGTGTCAGTGTAGTGTATCTGCTGCCTCAGGGTGGGGTTTAGTGGTTAGAATGGGAAGCTCAGACTCAGGATTCCAGGCTCTGGTTTCCTAGTCTGCTGCAGAGTCACCACCCCAATAGGCATTTGACACCCATAAGCCCGACAGCTTCCAGATATAGATGTTCAAGGCAAAGCCAAGTTATTGGCTTTGTAAAGGGGTGAAAGTTTAGGCCTGTGCTGTGGAGATCTGATTATCTTGTCTGGCTTTAACCACCGTGAACTTTCCCTGGAGGGCAAAGCCAGCCTAAGGAGACAGGTGGTCAATTCTCCACCCCAGCAGGAGAAGGCCAGACATGCTGGAAATCTCCAAGCCCAACACATTTTATGAAACAGCCTCTGGTCATTTTTTCTCCCTCTCCATCGGTTCTCTCTTTAACAACCTATTTATTTGAATCATTCTTTATAATTTTTTCTGGGGTTGGGTGGGGGGGGGGGTGTGATCTGCTAAAGGGAAGGGTCGAGACTATGTGTCATTGTTCTAAAGAGCCAAGGCCTCCATTCCCATGGCTAACTAGAGAAATCTGAGTGTTGCGGTAGGTTTGTGTGTGTAAAGTTGTGTATTAACTTGTGCTTAGTGGAGTCAGCATTTTTAGTGCTTAATACTATTAACTCATTTCTGTCATGATAAATGTTCATTCACGGCATCACTTCCGTCTTCTGTTGTCGTTTTTTCTTTGCATTTCACGACACTTTTAACCCATTACTAATAGAGCAAGGCTGGCAGGGGTGGGGGTTAAGGGAGCCCCATCCCAGGCAAGATGCACTGGGAGAAGAGGGATCAGGGCAGAGGCAGGCAGTGGGGAGGGGAAGAGTCCCAAAGCCGTATTGATAGCACTCATGGATGGATTGATCAAAGTGTTTAGTGCTGCTGGTCAGTGCTGTATTGAGACCTCCAGGCTGGAACCTCCTTGTCAGTGAATCAGCAGGGTGACAGTAAAATAGATGAATAAATGCTGATTGACACCAGCTGGGATCCCGTCCATTGACTCCAGTGGATTTACTGCCAATGGACATCAGCTGAGTTCTGACCCATTGACTCTAGTGGAGCTACATACGGCCAGTTGACACCTTCTAGGGTGTGGTCCATTGACTCCAGTGGAACTACAGCCAGTTAATTCTGGCTGGGATCCAGCCCACTGACTCCCGTGGAGCTATGAATGATTGACACCAGCTGGGGACTGGCACGTTGACTCCAGTGGAGCTACGGACCATGGACTCCAGCTCTTATCTCCCCAGCAAAAGCCCAGGCACTAACAGGGCACCCACCTCTTCCCCCATTCCCAGCCATGTGCCCCATGGGACACCGGACTCAGCTGCCTCCTCTGGAGCTGGAGTTTGGTTGTGGACACTTGCTGTGTCCTGGCCTTGACTGAGATCGCCCTGCTCGTTTTGCCCAGAGAGGTTGATTTTCAGCGGCAGTGCTGGACTCTGAGCCCATGTGGACAGTGACTGTGGATTTTGGTGCTATCCCAATGGGCTCAGCAGGCTTGTAGTTAAAGCACAGAACAGGGAGGCAGAACTTGCTTTTCTCCCTAGCATTGGGAGTAGGGTCCAAAGATAATGGCAAGGGGGGCTGGAATGCCTGGCTTCTGTTCCTGGTTCTGGAAGAGGAGGGGGCATCTAGTGGCTAGAGTGGGAGCTAGAAGCCATCAATCCTGGGTCTCATTCTGCCACTGCCTCCCAGCATGCCTGTACCAAGTCACTTCCTGTCTCTGGGTGGGGTGGGTAGAAGTTGTTGGTGACAAGCTGTGCATGGGGCTGGCTAAGCTAAGGAACATGAAAAGAAATCCACTGACTGGAGCAAGGGGAACATGTACTTTCATATCCACTGGTGCCTTAGGAGTGGAGCCGAGAGACAGGAAGGGACCAGGCCCTGGCGAAGGGCTCCTGAGGGTGGCACAAGGACTCCAGCAAGGGGTACGGAGGCCCTGCCCCTTGCTGCTGCCACCATGTGCCACATCCCAAAGCCCTGCAGGGCAGCTCAGCCTCCAGTCATGCTTGGTCCCTGGGGGTACTGCCTGGCATAACCCAGCACCCCAGGGCTTGGCTCTGGCACTGTGTCCTATCCTCCTGGAGCACAAGGCCAGGAAAGGGGGGTTCCTTACCCAACATGTCTCTGTCAAGTTGCAGTTGGAGTCATGCCACCCCAGGGAGAGGCAAGGGGAGAGAATAGGCCCTTTAGTCCCTGGCGAGGCTGGGGGATCCTTCCCAGCCAGGTCAGTGGGGGTCTTGGTTTGGGGTTGCTGGCAGTAGGAATCCAGAGAAGGCAGCAGCCTCAGAGGGTGGGAAAGAAGGGTCCCGCTGCAGTAGCCTCCATTCATGGGGGAAGGGACTCTAATCTGCACCAGGGTGGGTGCAGGGAGAAACACCCTCTTGGAGGCCTGGTCTGTTCCCTCCCGCCATTGCTCATTCTCATCAATACAATCCTGACCAGTCCGTGCTGACCCACCCCTACCATTTTCCATCCAGAACACATGGCAGCTCCCCTCCCTGGCTCTGTCATCTGTGCACCTTCCCACCTGTGCCAGGAGGCTGCACCAGCGCTTGTCTGCACCTCACCTAGGTGCTTCTGTTGGCCCTGAGTAGGCACAGGAAGCTCTCTAACCTGCTCACAACTCCCACTTGCTGGAGCCCCCAGTGGCTTCCACTGCAAGGCAGGATTGACCCCTGTTGGTGCCATCCTGCCCCCTGCAAGGCAGAAGGGGCAGGAGCCCATGGTGGGGTTGGGGTGAGTGACGTGGCTGGAGGGGCAGGAACATGGGGCCATCAGGCCAATCCAGGACTGGTGACAGCAGGGCTCGGTTTCGGATGGAGGTGGTGCAGAGTAGCTATTTTGGCCGCCCTGGTGCCAAGAGTCCCTTGGGGAAGGAATGGGATACCAGACACACCAGGCCAATGGCCGCAGCCCCAGCAGCAAAGGGCCACAGGCCAACTGTGTCAGCAGGTGAGTGACCACAAGAGGCGTCCAGAGTCTGCAGCCCAGAGCAGGGCCCAGCTGTCATCATGCGCAGCCCAGGCAGTGCCACAAGGCCAGAATTTGCCATTAGATGCCATAAAGGAGCTCTGGATTTTACAGCTGCTGATGGCTTCAGAAGAGTCCAGTTCTGCTCAAAAGGCAGTGCTGGGCCACAGGGCTCTGAGGGATCCTACCCCTCTGTAGCAATGCGCCTAGTTCCTGGGCAATGCTGTGACTCAAAGAGGGGATCCACCCCCCCGCTTGGGTTAGCCCTTCCCCCAGCAACCCTGAGATTACACTGCAGGCCAAGGGTCAGCCCAGTGGTCGCCAAGGGAAGGGCTGTCCATGGGCCAAGGAGGGTCTCACCCAGTGCTGCCACCTTGGGGGGGGGTGACTGGCTCCAGCAGTGCCCTTGCCCTCATTTTTGCAGCTCCTTTGAAGGGTCAGGGGTGGGAGTATTTCCCCTTGAAGGCACTGAACACTGCAGGGACCCCTGACCACACCTGGGGGGGGTGGGCTGAGAGACACCCCAGATTGCAAGCCTGGAGCCCCCAGGACCCATCTTCATCAAAGAGCCTGGTCCTTGGGTGCCAGGCTGCCCAGCAATGAGGGAGGAAGAGAGTGACATAGCCTCTGCTAATCACAGCACCCTTGGTCTTCACCCAGTGTAAATGGGCCCAGCTCCACTGACTCCTGTGGACCAATGCCGATTGACACCAGCTGGGATCTGGCCCACTGACTCCAGTGGAGCTGTGGTCGACTGTGATTTGGTCATAGACTCTAAGGTCAGAAGGGACCAATATGATCATCTAGGCTGACTGTCTGCACAATGCAACTCGCAGAACCTCACCTACCCTCTCCTGTAACAGATCCCTCACCTATATTATTAAAGGCCTCAAATCATGGTTTAAAGGCTTTAAGGTACAGAGAATCCATCAGCAAGTGAGCGATGCCCCTTGCTACAGAGAAAGGGAAAAAACCACCCCAGAGCCTTTGGAAAATTCCCTCCCAACCCCAAATATCGTGATCAGTTAAACTCTGAGCATGAGGGCATGACTCACCAGCGAGACATCTAAGAAAGAATTCTCTGTAATAACTCAGAACCCATCCCATGAATCATCCAATCAGCATAGCTACCAACAGAAGCCAAAGACCAGTCAGTTGTCAAACTAGGCTGTCCCATCCTACTATCCCCTCCAAAATTTATCAAGTTCAGTTTGAAGTCAGGTAGGGTTTTTGCCCTCACAGTTGCCCTTGGAAGGCTATTCCAGAACTTCATTCCCTTTTTAGTTAGAAACATGTGTCTAATTTCAAATCTAGACTTCCAGGTGGACAGTTTATATTCTTTAGTTCTTGTGTCCACATTGGTGCTGAACTCGTATAATTCTTCTTCCTCCCTGGTGTTTGTCTTGCTGACGTATTTATACAGAGCAGTCATATCTCCCTTCAACCTTCTTTTGTTTAGGCTAAACAAGCCAGGCTCTTTGAGTCTTCTCAGAAGGCAGGTTTTCCATGGATCAGCCTAGTAGCCCTTCTCTGAACCCATTACAATTTGAACTCATCTTTCTTAAACGTGGGGGACCAGAACTGCAAACAGTATTCCAGATGAGGTCTCACCAGTGCCTTGTATAATGGTCCTAACAGCTTCCTGTCTCTACTGAAAATAGCTTCTCTGATCCATCCTAGGACTGCATTAGCTTTTTTCATGGCCACATCACATTGGCAGTTCATAGTCATCCTGTTATCAACCAGTTCGCTCAGGTCTTTCTCTTCCTCCATCACTTTCAACTGATGTGTCCCCTGGCCTCAACTTATAGCAAAAATTCTTATTAGTTCTTAAATGCATGAGCTTGCACTTTCCACTATTAAATTTCATCCTCTTCCTATTACTACAGTTTACAAGGCCATCCAGATCTTCCTGTACAATAGCCTGATGTTCGTACTGGTAATGTGACCCTGCTAGCCTAGTGTAGCCACCTGAAAATACCAAGGGCAGGGCAGGCTGCAATATAAAAGCAAATTCTTCCAGTACTGATGGGTGACACTGAAGCTGGGCTTCCCAGTCACAAACAATGCTTTTGAAACTCCATGCTCTTACTCAAAGAGTTCTTCTGACCCCCAAAGGTTCAGCCCTTTACCAGATCAGTCTAAGTTTGGCTCTTACTCAGATTACTACATAGCCAGCCAATCCTTTAGTAACTAAAACTAAAGGTTCATTATACAAGGAAAGATTAGATATATATGAGTTATTAAAAGTCCATACACGTCAAGCCCTTGGCAGAACTTGGAGTTTTCAGGCTTGTATAGTTCCCCTGGTGTATATCCAGTGCCTGGATGGGCCGCAGTCCTTTGTTGCACAACTTCAGCTGTAGATGAATAGAGGTAGGAGTGAGTTGTAGATTGAACTGAAGACAACTGAGGACAGAACAATGGTAGTGCAGCTGCCTTTTTATGTCCTCTAGCTTCTTCCATGCTGTTTGCGGAATTTTACAGAAACAAAATGGAGTTCAGAATCACATGGGCAAGTCCCGGTGCCTCATCCAGTCTCTCTCTGGGCCCACTGTATCTGTGAGTTTCCTTAATGGGCCATTAAGCAGACAATTGATGCAGCTATCCTGTCTGGGACGTCTCCCAGAAACACTGCACCAGTTGAAATATAGATATAATAAACATATCTATAACTTCCAATACAAATATGACACGCACATAAACAATATAATCATTTTGAGCAAATTATAACATTTCCATTGGTACCTAACAAGGAATATTTCATATGGATTATTGTAATTTTGAAATATTGATATTACATATTAGCATAAATGGCTCCTATAATCCAGACAGTGTCACAGGCAATGCCTCCCAACTTGATGTCTCCCCAAACTTGATTAGCACATTCCCACTTTTTGTACCAAGGTCAGTAATAAAAAGGTTAAATAAGACTGGTCCCAAGATTAATTCCTGGGGAACTCCACTGGTAACCTCCAGTTGTAGTCTCAGTCTCCTCTTTAACCAGCTCCTTATCAACCTTCTATTTTCATAGTAATCCACATCTTTTCCAATTTAACTAACAATTCCCTTTGAGGAACCATATCAAGTGTTTACCAAAACCTAGGTAAATTAGATCCACTGCATTCCTCTTGTCTAAGAAATCCATAATCCTCTTAGAGAAGAAGATTAGTTTGGCCTGACACTATCTACCTTTGGTAAAGCCATGTTGTATTTTATTCCAATTACTACTAACCCAATATCCTTAACTACTTCGTCTTTCAAAATATTTTAGAAGACCTTGCATACTACTGAGGTCAAACTAACAGTAGTAGTTACCTGGCTCACTCCCCCCCCACTCTTGAAAATAGGAACCATATTAGCAATTCTCCAGTCATACGGTACAAACTCTTAGTGTACAAACTCATTAAAAATCCTTGCTAATGGGCTTGCAGTTTCATGCGTTAGTTCCTTTGATATTCTTGAATGGCGATTATCGAGGCTCCCAGATTTTGTTCTGTTAAGCAATGCAAGTTTGGCTTCTACCTCAGATGTGGTAATTTCTACCTCCATATCCTCATTCCCATTAGCCACCCTACCACTATCCCCGACCAAGCTCATTGTAATGATCTTGAGGGTTCATTAAAGATGATACTATAGAATGAGTA
>ML681972.1:5390698-5432061 GCA_007922195.1 Podocnemis expansa
ACACACACACACACACACACACACACACACACACACACACACACACACACACACACACACAGAGTTCAGGTGTCCCCAGCTTTAGCTGGGCCCAGGCCTGATCAGTTAATGGACTGGAGTCTTCCAGGGGGAACCACCAGCCACAAGACCCCTCCAGTTGTCCTATGACATCATGAGTGACATCATCAGGGAAGGAACCTGCAGGGGTGGCCCTGTATGCAAGGGGCAACCAAGCAGAGGGGCTGGGCCAGGCTGGTGGCAAGGTAATGAACAGTCTCTTTGCCTGAGGAGAGATTCCTTGGGAGCCCCATTGCTTGGGAGCCCACCTTGCAGCACCAAGCTGGGCAGCACCCTGGGGAACAGTCAGTTGAGGATGACCCTGCCCTGGGGGATGGGCTAGTGGCTATGATGGGGTGTCTCCTTGTCCTTCATTGGGAAGAGGCTAATAGGGAGGACTCAAGACAGATGGGGCGGGATGGGCCCAATAGGACACCGCACTGTCGATGAGACTCACTGATGGTGGCTGCCAGTCTCGGTGACATAGACGGCAGAGCCACCACAGGGCACTGGCTGCTGTGGGAAAAGCCCCCTGCTCACTCCCATTCCCAGCAGCCCCAGCAGCAACGAGGTGACAAACAGAAGAGCTGCTACCATGGCCTTCCACCCACCTGCTGGCCCAGCCAACCTCTGGTGAACTTGAGAGCTTGGAGGTAGCCATGAGCTAGTTGAGCTACTGAGGCAAAATCAGAGTGAACTTTTCACCTTCAGCTTTCAGCATCTTCCTGTGGTGTCTGACTGAAGCCCTACATGTTTGGTGAATGGTGGGGGGGGAATAGTTTGCATTAGACTAATTGGGTGGTTCAGGGTTGATTTGACACCCCCTCACTGTTCTGCCCAGAGCTCCGGCATGGCTGGGAGGGGCAGCAGGGTGATCTCCTTGGAGCGGCGCAATCAAGCTCTAGTAAGTAATCCCTTTCCTGCTCCTGATCTCACAGCTGTCACACCACCTCTCTGCGGGAAGGATCCTGCTTGGCAGGCAAATTCTGATAGTTAGTGCTGAACTGAACCCTTCCCCCAAATCTGGGCTCTCAAGTGGGAAACAGCCCCCTAAATCCTTTCATCCCAAATGTAAGCTGACTCCCAAAGTCTGCTTAAAACTCAGTTGAGTACCCTGAACCTTTCAGCCATGCCTCAGATGGCTCCCCCTGCGTTGCTGCCCCTCTGCTAAGACTGAAGGCTCCAACTTTTACCTCTTAGTGATCCCAAATCTTCGCCCCACCACCCAGCCTGAACCCATCTCCTTCACTTTAAACTTTGACTCCCGCAGGCCCTCAGAAACTTTCAACAAACTCCCCTCCTTCACTGTATGTTCCTTCTCAGGCTTGTTTGAACCAAAAGCTCGAAGGAATCCCAAAACTCCAGCTAAGCCTTCCCCCACATTCATATCCATCCTCCAAAACAGGCACCAAGAGGTCTCATTGGTGTGACTGGCAAGGAACCTGCTATTTCTGGATCCAACTCCCCCATTAGCAAATCCAGATTTCCCTGGGAATGGAACAGTTGGGGTTCAGTTGGGTGCACCAGAGCCATGGCCAGTTACCCCAGATTCCCAGCACATTATCTAATACAGTAGGATCCAACCCACTTCCCAACACTGTCTGCTGCCCTGAAGTAGCCGTTGACCCCTAGGGACAATTAGCCCCTTAATCAATGTGACTGTGCATCCTGAGTACACAATGAGGTGGCAGGACTCCTGGGGTCTCTCCCCAGCTCGAGTGATTAGAGTGGGGGGTTGGGAGCCAGGACTCCTGGGTCTGTTATCAAGACTCTGACTGACTTTGGGAAAATCACCTCCTCATACCATATGCCTCAGTTTCCTCTTTTGGTGATAATGGCTCAGCCTTACCTTATGGTGGAGGAGGGACTTCTGTGGGAATCTTTTAACCCTGCTCTCCATCCAGCCCTTCTTAACTCTGCTTTCTGCTTCTGGATAATCATCACCCAAGATGGAGAAAATTAAATCTCTCCAAGTAGCCAACGCCAACCTGCGGTACATGGTGAGTGCTCTAATCTCAGACAAGCTCTACCTCTGCTCTGGGAGCCACCCCTAAGGGGCAGTCCAGGTTCCCCCACCCTGCCAGAGGAGTATGCGCTCTGGGCTGGTGGCTTTAATTAATGTGCCTGAATTGTAGCCCCTTGGCCAATTCCCCGACAGCCCCGTCCTCACAGCCCCTTGGCCGGTGCAAAGAGCCATGGCCCAAAAGTCTCAGGCCATCTCCCCTGCTGCAGGAAACCCCACCCTCAGACTGAGCCCCATGGCCAATAACCAGGCTGGGGTCAGAGTGCTAGGGCCCCCTGACCAACTCCAGGGCTGAGGGTCAGCCCAACCAGAACCAGGCACCCTTGGACACCAGAAGTGGGTACACTTGCTGTTGTCCCTGGAGCTAAGCTGGCCTGTCTGTCCTTGTCCCCACAGAATCAGCGGCTGAAGGAGGAGAACAAAGGTGAGAGGAGGTGAGGGTCTCCTGGGCTGGCCTAAGGCTGTGGCCCCATCTGGGGTTAGAGACAGTGCTGGTCTCTAACCAGGGCAGCAGACTCTCTGGCTTTCTCTCTGGCCCCCAGGGCTGCTGTCCACCAGCACCCACCTGGCACAGAAACCCCAGTGGCTGGGCTTGTGGGAGCTACACGAGTCTGTCCTGGGCATGGATGACTGTAACCCTCTGGCCAGGCACTCTCTGTGCTGACCTACAAAGGCTGAGTCTGCCACATCTCCCAGCTTGGGAGCTTGAGCTCAGTTTGTAACTGCTTGTGCATTCAGCTTTGAGAGTTCCTGGTTCAGGCTCTGCTGTCGGCTATGATGCTAGCCATCACATGACTCCTCAAGGGCCTGAATAACCTTAACTCTGCCTCAGATTACTATGTTGGAGCCTACCCAACCTTAACTACAGTTATGTCTCTAAGCAGCTACACAAGGCATAAATATCTACGAAAGGGCTCCTCAGTGTAGCAGATAAAGGTCTATCACAAGCTAATGACCAGGCACTGTAGCTAGACATATTCAGAGTGGAACTAGGCCTCAGCGGTGAGGGCAGGGTGTGTGAGTAACCCTTGGACCAATTTATTAAGGGTCACTGTGGACTGTCCAGCACTGGTAATGTTCAGTCAGGATTGGAGAGACAAGGTGGGTGTGGTAATATCTGTTATTGGACCAGGATTGTCTCTCTAATATCATGGGACCAATATGGCTACAATAACCCTATGTAAATCAAGACTGGATGTGTTTCTAAAAGATCTGCTCTGAGAGTTATTGTTGGGCAGGTTTCTGGCCAGGGCTGCACAACAGCTCAGACAGGATGATCACAATGGGCCTTTCTGGCCTTGGAATCTCTGAACAAAAGATGTGTTGGCCAGGAGAGCCATTCTCCTTGCATAGGCAGGGGAGCTGAGACAAAAGTGGTCCTGGGTCTTAGCCATGCGACCAGCACTGGGGTGCAGAATGCAACTGGCTCTGTATGCTATCACTGGTATTTATAACAGCATCACTCTTTCATCCCTTGTCTCAGTCTTCAAGTCAACAGAGGAAATCCTTCTCAGGTATGTGACTCTGCTAACTCTTACCCCCACTCCCAATCCTTGGGCCAGATCTTCCTCCCAATTCCACACATTTATCCCATATCAGGATCTGGTTCCCAGCTCTAAAAGTGGCTGAACATTACAGAGTTTATTGAACTAAGACTAAAAGAACTGGGATCTACCTCTGGCCTCCTGGGCAACCTTGGGAAAATCATGTTCCCCCTTCTGTGCCTCAGTGTTTCCATCTGTAAAATGGGGATAGTGATAAGGCTCTGCTTTGAAAAGCCCTAGGTTAGTGCTAGGACTCCTGGCTTCTATCCCAGCTCAGGGAGGAGAGTGGTGTGTAGTGGTTAGAGGAGGGGACAGGCATACTGATTTTGATGGGAGTTGAGCTGGGACCATCAGTGTTGCAACACCCTGAGCACAATGTCGAGGGAGGAACGGGGGTAGCAAAAGGTGCCCTCACTGCAGGCATTGAGCATCCCAGGGGCTACTGCAGCTATGCAGGGCCAGCACCGACTGTGAGAGGAGAGTGCCCCCTACTGCTGCATTGGGATCAACACTGACTGAGCAGGAGAGGTGCCCTCTATTGATCCCCTACCCCGCTCCCCGTAGCACATCACCTCCTACAGCTGTACTGGGGGGTCAGCACTGTTGGGATGGGGCAGGGCTTTCTCTCAGCAGCACCTTGCATGGGGAGCAGGTAGGATGTGAGCTCACTTTTGCACTGATTCACAGAGACAATGACAAGATCAAGCAGAAGATCATCCAGCTGAAGGAGCTTCAGGAGAGCCTGGTGAGCACACTGGGGGGCTCTGTGGACACTGTGGGGGTCTGCCTAGCTGGGAGGCTGCTCTGCTCAGATACCGCTTGGCAGCCTACCAGCTCATTCCATCTCAGTCTATTACTTCACCCCCTGAACTGATCCTGCCAGGGCTGAGGGCAGCCCAGCCCCTCACCCTCAGGTCTGCTCACCCCAGTCCTGCTGGACAGGGTCTGCTGCCCTGGCTGAGCCCCTCACACCTGAGCTCCTGCCACCACCTCCCTCCCATCATTTCTGCAATGATCCGCATGGGAGGGGAGGGGAAACTGTATTCCACTGTATCACTGTATGTGCCTGCCCCTTTAAATGCCCCCTCCTGGCCACAGGGCCATAACTAACAGGGCTTTGCCCCAGGCACACCAGAGTGGCTCCATTGAGCCACTCCATTAAAGGGCACATTTTGTGCTGCTCGCCCCAGGCAAGATCATTGTAAGGGGCACATTCCAATAAACAGTAGTTATGGCGCTGCCCAGCCATGCCTATGGGTTCCTTGCATCCACAATTCCTGCTTGAGGACTCTGGATTTATCTCCTGGACATCAAGTGGCTCCCTGTCCCTCTAGTAGCAGCAGTGTCATGCAATAGGGCTGAGTGGTGCAGAATATTGCCTTTCAGCTCAGGCTGGGCGTGAAGGACAAGGAGCTCCCAGCTTCTCCCCCACCCTCTCTGCTGACAAATCCCCAGACCTGGAGGTTTATGTGCATCTGCCCAGGCCTAGCCTCGGGGTAGAATGAGCAGAGTCAGAGCCAGGCAAGCCTGATTTCTTGGGGCTGCTTCCAGCTCTCCCATCCTGAAATTGGCTTAGGGATTAAGATGACTTTGACCTCCCTGTATTCAGGGTACAGCCACCCATGTCACTTAGTGTAGCCCTGGGGCTGCACTAAATCATGATCTGCTCTGTATGGGCCCTGGAAGAGAGAATAACCACAGTGCAGGGTGCTCTGCTCATGCTGTGCTCCATCCCCTATGGGCTCTGGGAGCAGAGAACAGCTACAGAGCAGGGCACTCTGGCCATATCTTGCTCCACCCTGGTTGATCTGAGGGGCAGAGACTAGCTACAGAGCAGGGTGCTTTAGCCATGCCCCTGATCTGACTCTACCAGGTGGGAGCAGGTCCCTGGAGAGCCACAGCTAACAGGATATTTATGGCCATCAGGCGATGAAGCATGTTGCCACCGGGGGGCAGAAGGGTGGCTCTACTTTCCATGTGCCATGGCTGGGATGCATTGGGAGGCCAGAGAACAGAGGCTTGACTGTAACAGTGGCTTCTCCTCCTTCTTCTCTTCCAGCAAGACAACATTTACATCCTGGAGGAGCAGCTGTGTAAGTACCCACCACAGGGTGACTGTTTGCCCTTCATGGGCCTGTGGCAGGCTCCCAGCTGCTGAAGCTCAGATGAGCGTAAAAGTCAAGGGACTCAGACCAGTCACACCTGCTATCTTTCACCAGTTCAGACTGGTACAGTGGATGATGGGCTGGATGTTAGGAGTCCTTCTTACATGTAAGGGACTTTTCAGTTTGCTTGGTTTGATGTGACAATGTTCTGTGGGGCAGACTGGGTTTTGGTGGAGGGCAAAATTCAACTGACAGGTCCAGCAAGAGTCAGAGTTTGAAATTAATTTATTCCCAGAAGAAGGATGACTTACCTTATTGGGCCAAGCACTTCTCAGGCACACAGTGACTGAGATCAGGGCCCCTACTTTATGCATAAATTTGATCCATGTGTAACTACATGGGGTAGGGGTGTGATTTCCTTTTACCCATCTTGTTATCCTGATACAATCCCTGTTATAGACACCATGAAGTCTGGCCTATGCTCAGCATTTAGATCAATATAGCTGCATTGCTCACCCTGAATGCTGAAGCTGTGCTTAGCTAACCCAACATAGACATGTGGCTAGTGACTGTCTCATCAGGAGGTGGGTTTCCTGCAGTGATGGAAAAGTCCCTTCTGCTGCAGTGCTACCATGAAAACCTACAGTACTGGAGCTGTGCCACTAGTGCCTGTCATGCAGACATGTCCCTGCCCTGGTGTGAGGTTCTTTAAACCCAGATCACCTGTTTCTTTGTGGAGCAAGCTGTCTTGCTGAAATCATGTTTACATCAATGTAACCAGGGAGAACTGCAGTCCTTGAATGCCGTCAAGAGATGTAAAGCCATACAAATGCAGCGTATGGACAAGGTCACAGTGAGAACCAGACTGCACCCTGAAGAGCTTGTAGCCCTAATAGATAAAGAGCAGGATGGGGAAACTGAGACACAACGCATGGGCATGGTTTCTGCATGGTATAGGGCACATCTGGGATTAGACACCATGTCTCCCAAGCCTCAGTGCTGTGACCCATCCAAGGCTTGGGACACTTTGCCCTCGTTGGTTTCACTGGCCAGCTGTATCTGAGAACAAGCAATGGACCCCTTGCTCAGGCAAAGGGGACCGCGCTGAGCTTCGTGTACTGAACCTGTGAGGCTATGACATCAGGGCTGCAGACTCCAGAGAGCTGCTGACATGATCTCAGGTCATAAAACTGCCATTTGAATGTGAAAGTTTGGTCCATGCTGCAGAAACTTCTCTGGGTGGTTCTGGGCTTCCTGAGTACCGGTGAGCCATGGTGACACTGGCAGCCAGAGGATGGCCTCATTTGCTGGTGTCAGTCAGGAACAGCAGAACACAGTTGCATCCACCACTGGGGTAAAATCTGCACTGTGCTGTGGACTCCAGCAGGGAGGTGCCAGTGTACACTGGCTGGAAACCTGGCCCTGGGAAAGAAGGAGGGGCCCAGGTGGAGACAGGAGGAAAGGGGCAGTCCAGGAGGCAAGGCAACTGGGAGAGGATAGGAATGGGTGGGGAATGGATGGGAAGTTTGTGAAAGAGACTGTACAGCAGTCTGCTGACCCCTGCTGCCCTGTGTCCTTTTCCAGGTGCCTGCACTTGCCGTGATGAAAAAGGTTTGGATTCTACTTTCAACTCTCCCCACTCACCCAGCACTGAGCAGGCAGAAGCCACATCCCCCTATTTCTGCCCCCCTTCCCTGGTCCAGCTCCACAGGGACACCCCTGTGTGCTGCCTCCTAAGTGTGGGAGTGGGCAGTCCAGAAGGCCCCAAGGAGCAGCCTTGCCTACATTGGTGCCTGCTGGGTGACTCGGAGCTGGAATCTCATGACCAGTGATGAGGACAATGAGTTGAAAAAGACACCTGAGTCGATTAACATCAAGCTCTCTCTTGAGTCCTCTTCCTCAGGAACCTCACAGCATTGCTTTGCTGGCTGGCAAAGGCATGGCTGCAGTTACTTTATAGTGGCAACCATCTGGTGTACCTAAATGAATTTCCTGTGAGCGATATGTAGTGATCACCTGCCCACAATGGAAGTTCAGCCAACTCTGGGGTGGTGCACACACAGCTGCTCATTGTACAGGCATCCTTTGTTCAACCTTGAATAGCAATCACCTCTTGAGTGGGGCAGAGCAGCTGTTTACACAGAGTTCCCTTGCTCAGCACTGAGATGCAGCCACCTCTGGAGTGGGGTCCAGCAGCTGCTTAACAGCCACACTGTGATTTTGGACAGGAAGTGCAGAATCCTGAGTCCAACAGGAACTGCAAGAGGATGTTGCTAGGCAGTGCGGTGGCTGCAGTGGGAAGAATGTGTCTGATAGGACAGGACAGATTTGCAGCTGATGTACATTGGGCCAGCAGCATCTGGGCTCTGGTTCAATGGCACACTGGGGCCCTGATTGGGAGAGGAGAGCACCCCTGCTGAGCCCCTGCCCTGCTCCTGCAACACAACATCTCTGGTGCCAGCCTAGGACCTGTGACTAGCACTGACTGCCATAGGAGAGCATCCCATGTGTCCCTTTTGGATACTAACTCACAATGTGCATGGACAGGAGCAGCAGAAAGTGAATGGGAATGACCCATTACCCTGGCGCTGAACCTGCTGCACCAGCCCTACATTACTAGCTCCAGTGTGGCCCAACAGCCCCACGGGCAGCTGCATAAAACAGGCCCAACTTGGGGGAGGTCTGTGAGGGTATCTCTGGTGAGCTCCTGACCCTTGACCCTGTCTACCCCATGGGTCTCTGCAGAGAAGAGAATATAGAGCCTTTCCACACACAACGGGTGAGCCGCCTGCCAAGGGAGCTAGCAACGACAGATGAAGCCGGCCGGAGCTCCCGCCTGTTTGACTGGCCACTGCCTGAATAAATTTCGCTCCCCTCTGCCATCATTTCTGACGTGCAGGATGTGATTTGGGAGGGTGGCTCATTATTGGGTGTAGCCCTTTAGTACACCACAACCTATGGGTCCCCTGGCTTTCCAGGGCAGGTCACGCCCCACACCACCAAATCTGAGACTGTCCTCAGGCTGCGGGCCCCCTGCTGCTTGCTGGGAACTGCTGCAGCAAGGCCCATGCAGTTCAAACTCCTAGAGGCTTTCCCCCTTTGGGGAGCAATGCAGCCCTGTCTCCACAGGGATGCCACACAGCCTTTTCCAGACTGGGCAGTCACCTAGCTACAGCACTGGAGAATGCTTTTGGCTGCCCAGAGAAGCCATGCTTCAGCCAGACTCCCACTGGCCCTTGCCTCCCAGTTGTCTTGGGTGCTAGTCTGCAGCATCATCTCTGAGTGCACATCAGCCTTCCCCCAGCATCGCTCATCAGCCAAGCCCAGTGCTACGCTGTTGGGTCCCCAGCCCGGCCGTTGTAGCTGCCAGTGTTTGGAGGTGTGTTTCCTGCTCCGGTACACAGGGGGTACACCAGTCTGGCTAGCCCCGTGTAGGCGCTGTAGTATAGACATAGCCTCATTTGCGGGATATCCCCAGCAGCTGGGAGAGAGAGTTGCAGCTTGGGCCCCGAAGAGGCAGCAGCATGGCCACAGCAGTGTCGCCTCAGAAGCGCAGGCCTGTGTGTCTGGTGGGTTCATCCCCCTCCCACCACTCTGCGCTGTAGTATGTGACCTAGCACTGGAAATCACCTCTCCAACTCCTGTCCAGCCATGCCTTGTTTGTCCATGAGCCCCATGCTCAGCACCTCTGCCTGGTGGTATCTAGTCATGCTGGGGTCACATGTTCTTCTCTAGTCCTTGTGCAATAACATCCCTCCCCATCCTGGGCTTTTCTGGTGTATGGTCCAGGGGCTTTTCCTCCATGTGTGCTGAGTCCAGCCCACCTAACTCACTCCTGGAGAAGTCACTCCATTGAAATGCAGGGTATAGAAATACCAGGCAGTTGGGAAACTGAGGCACATACAGATCAGAAAAATATCACCCCAAATCCCCTCATTCATCGACCCAACTCCACAGGGCTCCTTTCCAGTTGCCACAGAACAAGCACCAGCACTGTGATCCCAGCCCAGCATAATGGATGAATCAGGTCATGGCCAAAGCAAACTGCACTGTGACAATTCTCTGTTCCCCAGGACTCACAGGGAACAGATGAAGGGCATGGGTCAAGTGCACTGCACTTTGACTATTTTCTGTCCCCTCCCCCCAGGCCCCATTGGGGGTGGGGCAGGGGCAGGGCCAGAGTGTATTTTGCTGTAGTTATTCTCTGCCCCTCATGGCCCAGAGGGGCCAGTACATGAATTAGAGCAACCCCAAGGTCACCCTAATTGTCACCAAGAATACAGGGACAGCAAAGGAGTGTAGGAGGAACTGAAAGGTTATAATAAAAAAAAGAAGAAATGGTCAGGAATGAGGCCTAAGGCCTAGCAAAACAAATCAAAGCAGTAGGACTGAGTTGGATAAATGGTCAAGCCTGCAGGAGTGTATGACACCACAATTTGGCAAGAAGTCAGCTGCAGCAAGAGTGGAAAAGTACCTGAAAAAGTGGGAAGTGTTGGGTTGACCTAGCACCAAGGAGATAAAAGGTGATGTTCCAGTCAACCATGACACCTTGATGGATGGAGATATCCAGTGATGCATGGACCTAACAAATTAATGGGTGGCATTCAAAAGGGGATATGTGGACCAATCAAGGTAAATTTGGGCCCCAAAGGAGGCCAAATCAGTAGGTCTGAGCATGGTATAAAAGTCGGAGACCCAGAAACTAGATTTCGTGCAGCTGAAGGTGGTGACGGAGAGTCCTGCCATCAGTTGAGCTGTTTCGTTGCATTGAGAGCATGAATGCTGTTGGTGCCTTTGTTGGAATAGATTGTTTGCCACTGTGTTACATTGCAAAAAAGTCTAGCTTGGCACCTCCATTTCTGCAAAGATCTGTGACCGTATTGGTTTCTTCGATTGTGAGTGTTGCCTCAATTTACCTCTTGCACATGGACTATGCCTAGGAGCCAAATTGCTGAGCTAACAAAGTCTTCACTAAAGATTTCAGCCAAAGGTAACCCAAAGCATTAACAAAAGAAACACCTTGGCTTAGGATCATCAGACTAACTGAGTGCCTGGTTAAAGATCCAAGCCAGGCTCTAGATCAGTGGTTCTCAACCACTGTGTCAGGACACACTACTGTGTTGCCATAGCAGCCAGTGTGTCACGGCAAGCCAGGGAGATGGCTGTATTCAGTCTGAGAGGGGTGAACAGATGTGTCCTGTAGGTTGAGAATCACTGGTCTAGATCATTGGACTAACTGAGTCCCCAGTAGAGATCTGAGCCAGGGTAACCCTGAGGGAACATGCATACAGAGACTGACACACGCAGCCAAACAGATATCCATGTCAGATGCATAACAACGCAAATAAGAACGTCTTCTGCCCAGCATACCACACTGGATGCTCAATACTGATTATAGAGAACTGAATAAAACTGCTAAAACTACTAAAACTGCCCATGTAGCTGCCACCTAACTGGAATTGCTGGAGATGGTATCCCCAGATATGAACTGGTTCTGTGTTTGATCTTGCGAATAGCTTTTGGAGTCTGCGATTAAACCCTAAATCTCAATACAGAACAGCTTTTGTACTTCAAGGGGCCCAATTCTGCTGGCAAGTTTTGCTAATGGATGCCCCCACAATTTTCCACTGTGATGCCCCCACAATTTTCCACATCAACATACAAGAAATGTTAGAAAAAGAAGGATTGTTACAAAGAGGGAAAGTAGCACAGTATATGGATGATATTCTAAACATCAGTGAAACAGAACAGGAACATGAGTAACGAATAATTGTTCTGCTGACAAGCTTATGGACTAAAAACCTCTATAAGGGCTCTCTCCGTGTAGCTACTCTAGGCTGATGGAGGAGCTCTCTGTTTTTGCACATCACTGACCAACAAAAGTGCAAGTGCAGACAAAGCCATTGTTATCTAGAGAGAGAACACATCTAGATGAGACTGATCACAGCATTGTCTTACAGGGCTGTCTGTCTTTCTCTAAGCTGCTTTGCTTGTGTGAATTTGTATTTGCCATTTGATTTGGCTGTTTCCAGCAATTTCTAATTTTTAACTGAAACATCACAGCATCCTTGATTAGCCGCAGCAACTTTTAGCATTAGATATCCTAGTGTGTTTTTATAATAATGCAAATCTTTACACCCACATAATCTCCTTACCAGCCTGGCAGATTAAACAATTTTTCAGCAACAGGCAAATACATATAAAAAAACCTGACAAGGCCAGTCAAACACTAGCTGGGCGGTAACCCTAAACTGACACTTGTACTGATGTTTCTGTCACTTAGGAAGGAAAAATCAAATGCACAGCTACCAAATGGGGACTAACTGTCTAGGTGGTTATACTGTACTACTGAAAATATCTGGAAGTTCTAGTGGATCATAAACTGAATGAGTCAATGATGCGAGGCACCAGCTAGCAAACGTAGCATCATTCTGGGGTGTATTCACAGGAGTATGATATGTAAGGTGTGTGTAGGATAGCCCACTTGAAAACATGAAGAGCAGGACAAGCAGCAAATGGAGAGCAGATTCTCCCAGATCTGGTGGGGACCACAGAAGTTAGATTCCCTGACCAGACACAAACAATGCTCCTGATCTTCCAGGCTCATCATAAAGAAGCTACAGCAAGAAATAAACAGCCCCCTTTTCTGCATTTCAGTCTCTGTATCAATCAGAAATTGGTCCAGTAAAGAGAGAAGTTATTAAAATGCTATTCCCTTTACAAAAAGGCTTTCCTGCCCCCAAAGGGTCAGCCACATCACCAAACCAAAATAAGTTTGGATCTTACCCAAAATCTTGCACCACCAGTTGATCCTTTAGTAACTAAACTAAAGGGTTATTATAGAGGAAAAAAACAAATCAGCAGAGGGATGTTAAAACAATTAAGGTAATCAGATACAGATGACTTTGAAGTCCATATCTATCAGATTCTCAGCAGTTATGTGGCGTTGGCAGGCTTATCCTGTTTCTCTGGTGCATCTACAGTCCCTGGCTGGGTCTCTCAGTCTTTGTTTCACTGCTCCAGACATAGAGTAATTGATTCAGTGGTAGGAAGGAAGCAGGAATGTGGACAAGATGGGGTGCTTTTTATATCTTTATATCTTTTTATAGCTGCCTTTTATATCCCTTTGCCATATGGTTTGTTCTAATGCAGCCCCACTGCATATGACCTGGAAAAACCTCAGGGGGCCCTGTCCACAGGCACGTTCTTATGTGCCCTGGGATCTTTCACTGTATTTGGACATTATACATTTGATTTCCCTCTCTGGATCATTAAGCCGGCGTGGTGCTGCTGCCATCCTGGATGAGCTTGTCACTCAGAAACGCAGCACGAGTTTGAAATACAAACATACCATCGATAGTTAGAACTTCTAATGTAAAAATGATACCTGCACATAAAGGTGGCATATGCTGACTTTTCCTTTGGTACCTGGCATGGCAGATCCTGTATGCTGGTTACTGCAGTTCTATAATATTGGTCTTGATCTGTGTATCATTCCTGTTCACCCTTACAGTTTAACTGTGCATTGTCTGGTGCAGTGTGTGTCATGGCATGTGTTTCGGGCATGCTCCTAATACACTGAACATTATTGTTATGTGGCGTGTTTCCTGCAATGTAACATATGTACAGATGTGAACCTGCCATGTCACTTCCCCAAATGTGCCTCACATGGCTCAGACAGACACAGGCAAATACAGAGCAAAGTGAGGGACTGTACCTTGCAGAGGCATGCATACAGGAGTGATGGACTGGGCTAAGCACTTGGTTGCACTTTGGCTAGGGTTACCAGATACTAAAGCATGGAAAGGACGACAGGGAAGTACGAAAAGGAGGACATCGGAGGACACACAGAGAAATGTGGTATTAATGTAATATTCTTCTGTTTTTAGGGGACCCTGAAATGCTTCCCCTAAAAATAGGGTGTTCCAGCATACTTTAACCCCCGTAAGTAAAAAGCCAGAAAAAAAATCATATATTTTTAAAATGCCTGCCAGATGGAGGATGTGAAGGTAAAAAGGAGGACATGTCCTCCTTCTGCCTGACATCTGGTAACCCTAACTTTGGCTCAAGTGGAAAGAATCACACCCATCATCAGACATGGCCAGTCACCTGATCTTGGGGGTGTGAGGGAAACTTGTTAAAAGAAAGAGGCACCTTTGTCCTAGGGCCCTTCCCTGGACTCCATCGTCTAAGCAACATCAAAGACTGGCACTCACGGTGCTGATCTGCATGCTGTGCAGATTAAATCAGCAGCAAAACAACTAAGAGCTATGACCTTTTAAGGTTTCAGAGTTAATGGTCCCTAGAGGAGAACAGGACTAGCTGCATCTCTCCCCAAGTTCCTGTTTCAGGCTGGCTGCAGACTCAGGCATCCCTTACACATTGTGAGGATGTCCCTGTAACCTGGAAGGCAAGAAGCTTGCTACTAGAGATCACTGAGTGCAGACTGGGCCCATGTTGGGACTGAGTGACTCTTCCAGACCCACCCCCACAACAAACCCCTCCCCAGCTCTGTGCTGCCTTGGAAGGAAACCTTGTCTCCTTCAATGAGAGTCCTGTGGCACCTTAAAGACCAGGGGTGGCCAAACTTGTGGAACTCAAGAGCCACACAAGCTGATTATTAGACCTTCAAGAGCCACACTGAGGCATATAGCCATATACTTTTACCAACTAAATTGATTTTCTGAGAGCCACACTTTTTCATTCAAGAGCTGCATGTGGCTCCCGAGCCACAGTTTGGCCATGTCTGCTAAAGACTAACCAATTTATTTGGGCATAAGCTTCTGTGGGCTCCAAGCCACTGCCTCAGACATCCAGGAAAGTTTATGCCCCCTTAGTCTTTAAGGTGCCACAGCACTCTTGTTCCTTCTGCACACAGGCTCACAGGGCTACCCCTCTGGAACTCTTCCCCTTGGGGTTTGCTAGCATGGGAAGAGGAAGGTGGGTGGTGGGGGGGCACTGTTCCCTCTAAGCTGTGCACATGTGTGCGTGCATACAGGTCATGAAACCCACGCAAACAAAATAAAGTGTGCACAAAAAAATTCAATAGTGCTAATATTGGTGCTCACAAAGAAATGTTTTTGTTCACATAAAGAATTTTTTTGCGCACACAGCCTACAGATAATTAGAGGGAACATTGGTGGGGGGGGGTCATATTTCTGACAGCCCCTAGCTGCTCCAGCCTTTCACTCTGATCCCGCCACGGGAGCCGCCCCACGCGCAGCTGGAAGTCGCACCTCCCCCCTCCCCAGGCTGCAATGCGCCGAGCAGCCACTAGAGGGAGCCAGGATCGCGCTCACTCGACGGCGCCTCCCTCCTCGTCACCCTCACCCCCCCTCCCTCGCCCCGCTGTGTGGTGACTGACGGCGCAGGACAGCCAATGGATGGGACGGGCTGGAGGACGGAGCGGGTGGGCGATGTCCTGACGGCTTTGGCGGGGGAGCGGGAAGGCCCGGCGGTTGACGGGCAGCTGCGGAGAGCGAATGGCCGATCTAGTTCGAGCGAAGGAGGCGGGCCTCGATTGTGGGCGGCTCCCTGTGCCTGACAGACAGGCGCGCGAAGCCAATGGCCTGCCGGCGGCCGTTGCTCGGTAGCCAATGGGCGCGGAGCGGTGCGCAAGGGGTGGGAGCACGGCGGCAGCTGGGACGCGGCGGCGGTTGGCCGGAGTCGGTGAGTGACCTCGGCCGGAGCCCCGGGACCCCTCCGCCCAGACACCCCCCTCCCCGCCCACACCGCGCCTGCAACCTCCCTGCCGGGCACCAGCCCCCCTCCCCGCCTTATTGCCAGCCCCTGCGGGGTCAGGGAGCCGCCCGCCCGCTCGCAGAGCTGGGGGATGGGGGCCGTGTTCTCCCCGGCGCTGGAAGTGGGGGAGGGGTCCAGGGGGTGCTCGCTAAATTGGCATAACGCTGTCCCCAGTCTGCAAGCCCCCGTGTGGATGCTCTGGGGGGAAGGGCACTGTTCCCTCTAAGCTGTGCGCATGTGCGCGCGCGCACAGGTCATCAAACCCGCGCACACAACAAAATAAAGTGTGCAGAAAAAAATTCCATAGTGCTAATATTGGTGCTCACAAAGAAAGGTTTTTGTGCACACAAAGGAATAGTTTGCGCACACAGTCTATGAGTAATTAGAGGGAACAGTTTGGGAAAAGGTTGGGGTACAAGTCTTTCCAGCAGAGCAGCTATTTCGGCGTGTTTCCCTGCGGCCAGAAGCCACTAGTCAGTCCGGTGTGATGGGGCAGGTTTGGCAGCAGCCCGGCAGCACCTTTGTGAAGCCTCTCTGGTGTGTGCCCATCGTTGTGGGCTCACTCCAGGTATAGCCAGGGAGGATACAGGCTGCTGACTTTAAGGTCAGAAGAGAGCCGTACAGTCATCTAGTCTGACCTCCTTCATGATGCAGGCCAAATGAACCTCCCTCACCCGCTCCTGAGTAAACTTCTGACCTAGGACCAAGTTACTAAAGTCCTCAAGTCATGCTGTAAAAACTTCAAAGCGCAGACAATCGACGAGCAAGTGACTCATACCTAGGGTTACCAGATGTCCAGCAAAGGAGGACGTGTCCTCCATCCAGCAAGTGTTTTTAAAATACATGATTTTGAATGGCATCTTACTTATAGGGGTTAAAGTATGCTAGAATGCCACAGAATACCTTATTTTTAGGGGGAAGTGTTCCAGGGCCCCCTAAGAACAGAAGAATGTTACATTAATACTACATTTTCTCCATGCGTCCTGCAATGTCCTCCTTTCTGTACTTCCCTGTCCTCCTTTCCAGGCTTTGGTATCTGGTAGCCCTACCCATGCCCCATGCTGCAGAGAAAGATGAACCCCCACCCCAGGGTCTTTCCTTCCCAGCCTCAAATATGTTAATCAGCTAAAGCCTGAGCATGTGAGCAAGACCCCCCAAAAACAGGGTTACCAGGTACTAAAGCATGGAAAGGAGGACAGGGAAGTACAAAAAGGAGGACATTGGAGGACGCATGGAGAAAATGTAGTATTAATGTAATAGTCTTCTGTTCTTAGGGGGCCCTGGAACGCTTTCTGCTAAAACTAGGGTGTTCCACGGTGTTCCAGCATACTTGAACCCCTGTAAGTAAAAAATGAGACAAAATCATGTATTTTAAAATGCCTGCTGGACAAAGGATGTGAAGGCAAAAAAGAGAACGTGTCGTCTTTTTGCCTGACATCTGGGAACCCTACCCAAAAAGCATTCCCAATAACTCGGAACCCACCCATTTAACATTCCATCACAGGTTTTTGGGCATATTTACTGCTAGAAGTCAAAGATCAGTTAATTGCCAAATTCAGCTGTCTCGTCATTGCCATCACACCTTGTTAGCTGAGTAGATGATGCACGCACTCCCACTGACATTGCACTACAGGGCTTCTATGTGGGATCTTAACAGCCTGAGTCAATGCTGAAAGCCCTCTGGATCTAACTGGCTGGAGTTCCCAAGCAGGGGTACTGTGTCGTGAGTGGATGGAGCAAGCCCTGAACTGACAGAGGAGGTAGACAGGCACACTTCTGCCAGAGGCCCTGAAATCTGTTAATTTCCCACAGTATAAACCACTGGTTCCCGATCTGTGTTCTGGGGGCCCGAAGTGGCCCTTGGGAGCTTTCAAAGTGGCCCTCAGCTCCCCTCCTGTTGGCTGCAGAATGGAATCACTGCCTGAGGACCCAGGCATAGTGTATTTCTTCAGGGCTGAAAGACCAATGCGGGTTCCTTGCTGCAGCTGAGGGATAAGAGATTAGCTCTGCCATCCCCTTGGCTGTAACAGGGAGAACTGTAAAGCAGTCTGCCTAGGTCCATAGGTGCTAGGGTCCTTGCTGAAGTCAGAGGAAGGGGAGAGGAACACTGATCTTCCATTTCCCTGTCCAGGGCTGTCCCTAGGGTAGGGCGAGAGGGGCAGCCACCCAGGGCCCCATGCTTTGGGGGGCCCTGTGGGGCCCACACCGCTGCCTCCACCTCCATGGCAGGGACTGGGCGAGCCATCCAAAAGTGGTGGCCCGGTTCAGCGCTGCTGGTCTCCCCTGGCCATGTGTGCTGCTGTCGGCTCTGTGCTGGAGCAGCGGGGAGGGGGTGGGAGGAAGCGTGGGGTCCATATTGCTACCCCTACGCTGCACTACCTCTTGCCTCCTCCCTGCTGCTCAAGCACAGAGCCGAAAGTAGCACATGTGGTGACAGTGGACCGGCAGCGCTGAATTGGACCACGCTTTTTGCCAGCTTGCCTGGTCCCCAGCATGGGATGGCTGGAGCAGGGGTCTGCCTCTCCCCTGGGCTGGCTGGCCCCACCCCCCAGGGTGTGTGGGTGTGGGGGGGGGGGGGTTAGTGGGAGCCCTGCAGAGGGTGATTTGCCTGGGGCCCTGCACCCCTCTAGGGACAGCCTTGTCCCTGGCTGCAGATGGGAGCTACTGCTGTGGGACCCAGATAGAGTTCACAGAGCTCCAGGATGTATGTGGTTTCCCTGCTGCAGCCAGGAAAATGGGAGATCAGTGACCAAGGAGGCAAATGGGCTTGGGGCAGAGGGCGGGGGCTGCTGGCAGAGGTAAGTGGCCCTTCCGGGCTATCAAAATGATATCTCTGGCCCTAAAGCCAAAAAGATTGGGTTAGGAAGCACTGGTGTAGACTCTTCACCCAGCTGGATTGGAAGAGCAGCTCTTCCCCTCCAGCCCTGTGCTATGCCCTGCACTGCACCAGCCAGGACCCAGGAGCAGAGGTGGATGCGGGAAATCAGTCACTTCATGCTGAGTGGGGACATTCCTGCTGCTCCACACCCATCCATGGTTTTCAAACATAGGGTCGGGACCCCGCACTGAACTGCAAACCCTCAGGTTCTGGGCTGAGGCACCCCATGATGCTGCTGCCAAAAGACTGGAATGCATTGCTCAAAGATGTAATTGTTGAGTCGTGGGCATATATGATTTTTTTCAACGGGGTCCCAAGAAAAAGAGTTTGAAAACCACATGCTGTGTGGTGCTGTCTGAGTCTGAGCTTTGTTCCCTGTCTCAGTCATTGCGATACCAACCTCGCAGCTCTGCCAGTGCCTCTCATCCCCAACCTGCAGTGCCATGGGTTCTCTCCATGCATGCCTCCCAGTGCCCTCAATCCTGACTGCAGCCCCCTGCTCTCTCAGCCCTACCTCCCTCTCCCAGCTCTGCAGGAGTCCTTCCATACCAGCCTTCTGCTACCTGAGCCCAGAGCTACACCCTTTCCTCCCACTGCTAGCCCTCAAGCCTGACAGGCCTTGACTCCTTCCACAAGCAGCCCTCCTGTGCCTTATCCTGACCTACAATACAATCCCCCCCCCCCCCCCCGCTGTCCCAGCCTGTTGCTACATGTATAGCTTTGTCAGTGCCCCTGATTCCCACTGTGCACTTGGTCCCTCATGCCCACTGAGGCTTTTCATTCCCAGTCCCACCTGCTGCCACGCTAGTTCAGACTCCCGAGTGTCAATCCCAGGTCCTGTGAACTCCTCTCCTGCTGCAGGGTTTCCTTGGAACACAGCTCCAGCGTGCTGAGGGCTTGCCATGGCCAAGCTGCAGGGCCTTCAGGCTGATTACATCTTCCGTGGCAAGGAGCACATTGTGAGGATGACTGTGAATGGGAACATTCTGGAGGTGGAGGTAGAGGACCGGCTCACCACAGATCAGTGGAGAGGAGAATTTGACGCTGCCTGTAAGTGTGCTGCAAACCCTGTTGTGTGAGCTGTATCGTTGGGGGGGAGGGCTGTATCAGACGTGGGAAGGAGCAGCAGGGTCTGGTGGTTAGCTGGGGGGATTGGGAATTCAGGACTCCTGGGCTCTATCCTCAGCTGTGGGAGGGAAGTGGGGTTTAGTGCATAGAGCAGGGGCTGGGAGCCAGGAATCCTGGGTGCTGTCTGTAGCTGTGGAAGATGAGTGGAGTTTCATGGATAGAGCAGGAGAGAGTCTTGGCCTTGTGGGTTTCCTTCCAGTTCCCAGAAGAAGCACAGTCTGGTGATTAGCTCAGGGGCTGAGAGTCCCAGACTCTTGTGGGGAAGCTGAACTTGACATTCTTTGACAAGAGTCTCTCCCTGCTTTGTTTGCACCCAGTCATTGAAGATTTAACACATAAGACAGGGAACTTCAAGCAGTTTGGGATCTTCTGCAGCATGCTGGAGTCTGCCTTGAGCCAGGTGAGGCCTGTAGAGCTCACAGCTGTCAGTGCACCTGCTCCCATGCACCTGGTCTAGGTGCAAAGGGAGAAGGGGCATCTGGGTTGCCATGGGTCTCACTGGGCAGCAGGAGCCCAGGGTCCGTCCTGTTATGTGGAAAAATAGAGCCAGTTGTAACAGCAGCTGAGCCCCAGGTTCCGGCCAGCCCTGCATCAAGTTGGGCTGCTGTCATTCCTGTTAGTGCAGATTGGCAGGCTAGGAGCTGTAGTCTTTAAGTCTTTCAGCCACATGGCCAGCCACTCTCTGTTAGCTCCTCTCTCCCTGAGGAGTGCAGCATGCAGGGCTGGGCTGGTGCCTTCCTCTGAGTCAGTGCATCTCCCCCCAGAGCAGTGAGTCAGTCACCTTGGACCTTCTCACCTACACTGACCTGGAAGCACTGAGGAGCCGGAAGATTGGGTTGGGCCTGAGGCACACGCCCTCTGCTTCCAAGTCCACGTTGCTGAGCTCCAAGCGCTACCTCATCCTCATCTACTCCGTGGAGTTTGACAGGTAAGACGAGCTCAGAGCTAGGGTACACTAGGAGGATAGTAGCTTGGTGTCATGATGGGTAATCCATTGAAAGCATCTCCCAGTGCAGTGCTGTGGCCAAAGGGGCTAATGTGATCCTGGGATCCATCAATGGGAATCCGAAGTAGAAGCAGAGATGGTATTTTCCCTCTGGCTTTGGGACTGGTGCCACCACTGCTTGGATCCTGTATCCAGTTCTGGTGTCCACAGCTCAAGCATATCAATGAATTCGGACTGAGGTCAGAAAAGAACCACGAAAATGATTGATTTAGAAAACCTGCCTTATAGTGAGAGGGTCCAGGAGCTCTGTCAGTTTAGCCCAGCAAAGAGAATGCAAAGGAGTGATTTGATTCCAGTCTGTAGGTGCTACTTGGGAAACAAGTAATTGCTCTTGACTCTTCAGTGTGGCAGACACAAGAGTCAATGGCTGGAAGCCAAAACTAGTCAAATTTAAGCTGGAAATAAGGGTCCAATCATTAACAGTAAGTTGCCATAGGAAGAATTTAGCAAGAGGAGTGGTGGGTTCACCATCACTGGCAACTGGAAGTCACTGGTGGATGTTTTTTGAGATGATCTGCTCTATCTCAAACAGGAATTAATGACTGGCAGTTCTCAGGCTGGGTTATCCTGGAAGTCAGACTAGATCAGGGGTGGCCAAACTTATGGAAATCAAGAGCCACACAAGTTGATTATTAAACTTTCAAGAGCCACACTGAGGCATATAGCCATATACTTTTACCTACTAAATTGATTTGCTAATGTTCTTCTGCAAGCCACACTTTTTCATTCAAGAGCCACAGTTTGGCCGCGTCTGGACTAGATGATCAAAGAGGTCCCTTCTGACCTTATGAACTATTAACCTAACTGGAGGAGAGGGGTGATATGGGAAATGTGTAGCCATCAGGCTGTAGCACCCTCAGGGCATGTGCTGTTCCCAGCTTCTCTGCCTCTTGCTTCTACATAGGATCCACTATCCCCTCCCGCTGCCCTATGTGGGCAAGCCAGACCCCGTAGTGCTGCAGAAGGTCATCAGAGAACTGAAGGAGGAGCTGGCCATGCTGAAAGCCAGACCAGGCAGGGATTTCCGGGATGCAGAGATCCACCGGCTGCGGGATGAGTAAGTGAGGGGAGGGGCTGTGGGACAGGTGCCTTGGCACTGAGCTGATTCCTTCCCATGGGCTGCTTCAAGCACCTGGCCTGCGTGGGGTGCAGTCAGCTGTCCCAGCCGGTATATTGTACACTGATGCTGAGGGAGGAGTGAGGGCTGGGGACTATCGTGGGTGGTTGGGGAGCCAGGACTCCTGATTCTGTTCCCAGGTCTGGGAGTGGTGTAGTGTCTAGAAACCAGGGCTCCTGGGTTCTTTTCTAGGCTTTGCCACTGACTCACCGTGTGACCTTGAGTGAACCATGTCTCTGTGACTCAGTTTTCTCCTCTGTGAAATGGGCTTATACTCCCACCTCAGGGTGTCAAAGTATGAATTAATGTTTGCAGTGTTCTCTGCTGTAAGGGGATTCTGTATACGATAAGCACCACATGTGACAGCACTTCCTGATGGAAGTACTGATGCCAGCGGCTATCTCAGTCCTATGTCCGTGTGCTGTGAGCCATTGTGACTCCTGCCACTGCATGTGTCTGCCGCCGCAGGCTGAGCCGCGTGCTGGAGGAGAAGCAGAAAGTGGAGTCAGCCCTGCTCGGGCTGCAGGAGGAGGTAAAGCTCTGCAACAAGAACAGTGCTGGAAAGGAGGTGAAGATCCTGAAGAAGATTGTGCAGAGCCTGGAGGAGGAGTTGCTGAAGGAGCGAACCAAGCACCAGCGTGCAGCCAGCAAGCGCCTGCAGGAAAACCGGCAGCTGGCTGACGAGGTGGGGTAATGGGCCCTCCTGTCCCCTGGCTGGGCCCTGGCCCTACTTCAGCCTCCCCTCCCAAGTCAGGTGTTGGATAACAGCATCCACTTAGCAAGTGGTGATACAACAGCCTCCTCATCCCCACAGTGGGGCCTGGCACTGGTGCTACAGTCCCTTTCACTTCCTTCACCCCTCTCACTGTGCTGTGTAACATTGCCAGCTAAGGATGAAAGCCAGGACTCCAGGGTTCTCAGCTGTGTAGACTGGTTTTCTTCAACACAAAGATTCAGTTTAAATCTGAAGCAGAGAAGAACCTTGGTGGAAGCAGCAGAGGAGGAAGGTGGGGTTTAGTGGTTAGATCAGAAGGGCTGGGAATCAGGGCTCCTGTGTCCTGTCTCCAGTTCTGGGAGGGGAGTGGGTCTAGTGGTTAGGGCTAGGGCTTCTGGGCTCTGTAGCTGACTCTGTCACTGACTTAAGGCAATTGCACTGCTCTCTGTGCCTCAGTGTCACCATCTGCGTAACGGGGATAATTGCCATTTTAGGGGCTGGTGGAGGTGTGAGGCTGAATTCACAGAGCTGATTTCAGAAAGGTTCAGAGCACTGGCAAAGATCATGGAAATCTCATTAGTTGTTGTCATTTTTTATTTGAGTTTTGAAATGTCAGTGTGAGCAAGTTACACAGCTGTGTAAGTGGAAGGAAGGCTGAAAAATGCATTGAAAGTCCTGGGCTGGAAGGTGTTTGAGAATGGCAAATACCTAATTAATAGGGAATAATTATTAACATGAGGTCTGGCACAGCATCGTACACCCACTGATTCCAAAGCCCAGGGCTAGGGTTACCAGATATCAGGCAAAAGGAGGACATGTCCTCCTTTTTACCTTCACATCCTCTGTCCGGTAGGCGTTTTAAAATTACATGATTTTGTTTGGCTTTTTATTTACAGGTGTTAATGCCCCAGAACACTCTATTATTAGGGAGAAGTGTTCCAGGGCCCCCTAAAAACAGAAAAATATTACATTTTCTCCATGTGTCCTCCAGTGTCCTCCTTTTCATACTTTCCTGTCCTCCTTTCCATTCTTTGGTATTTGATACCCTTACCCAGAGCTCACTTTCCTATCTCTGGGGTGGAACATAGCACCTGTTTAACATAACACCATAGTACACCATGTTCAGGACAGGAAGTGAAGGGGAAGGTAGTTGGCATTCATTTAGCCCTACCCTGATCCTGCTGTCTGGCAGGGCTGCCAGATTGCCTCCTGGGCTGAGGTGGGGGGATGTTTCCTGGCCCCATTTCCATGCCTGTCTGGCAGCTGAGCTTTCTTCCCTTGCAGCTGGCGGAGGTGAAAGCATCGGAGAGGAGCCTCCGGGTCAGAGTGAAGAGTCTGACCAATGAGCTGGCCTTATACAAGAAAGGGTGAGTGGCACCAGCTGCTTTAGGCTGGGTCAATGCCCCAGTCTAGGACAGACTTCCTGCTCAGCATACCCACTGTCTCTTCTGAAGGCCATTCAGCTTTGGCTGTAATGGGTCAAAGCAGCTGCTTTTCATTCTGCCATCAAAGGATTCCAGTCCCCTGCCTGATTCTCGAGCCGAGGATTTGTCCACTGGCCTTTAAATACTAGTCTCCTGGTCTTGCAGATAGCTCATGCTTTGGTATGCAACACCCCGTAATGCAACTGGCCAGTTGTGCAATGCTGGAAGATTCCTTCCCATGCTCTGCAGGGATTTGCAGGGATTGTAGTGTGTTGTAATCGTGAGATCTTCTGCTAGGAGATAGGATAAGGAGGGTGGGGGACATCAGGCCTTAACCACAGCCATCTTGAAGGGTCTGAGCCAGCCCCCAGGCTGCCTCTTTTGGTGTAAGTCCCACTTGGGGCCTATGCCCTGGAAAGCAGTGACTTTGACCTGGCACCTGGCTTTTGTCAAACCCTGCCTCAAGTGAAAAACAACTGGGAGCAGGAGTCAGCAACCTTTATTGGCCCCTGTGCCAGCCCTGCCCCCTGTTCCCTCAGCAGGTGCCAGGGGCGGAGCCAGCAAAAGACAGGAGCTGTCACACACAGTGGCTCCTTTTTCCTGCTGGCTGTGCCCTCCAGCAAGAGCTGCACATACGTGACACTCCTCCTGGCTTTCCTCATCCAGCAGACTCGTGCAGCCATAGGCCTCACTGGGGGGTGGTCAGGGATAGCAGGGGAGAGCAGATGCAGAGTGAAGAGCCCTGTGTACTGCTCTGAATGGGCACACATGCCATATTTGGCACACATGCCTGGGGTTGTCCTAGGAGAAGGAAGCCCAGACAAAGCATCTCTGATGGATGTAGGTGTCAGGCCGTCCTCTTCCCTGCATGTTAGCTCAGTAGTGTTGTTTATCTTGTTTATAACTAAACCTTCATTGTCTCTGCCTGGCCACCCAGCTGGTCAGACAAACAAATAGGCATTCCTTTATGTAGGGCAGACTTGGCAAATGCATTGCTTGCCAAACGCATTTTATGAACATGATTTTAGAACATATTGGTAACCCTTTGTCTGCACCCACCATATAGTGATTAGCAGGCCCCATTGTGTTACCAGTTTGCCTGGGATACTTTTCATGGCACTCTTAAAGTACAGAACATCTGGTCCATGCAGTGAGTTTGTCAGGCCTGGCAAGAGATGCTGGCATGGAGCAGTGACCCACCCTGGGGCCTGTTTGGCACAGGGGAGACTTCTGACACTGGAGGCTCCTGAATCCAACAGATGTGCTTGATGGCTGTAGCCAGTGTTTGACAGGAAGAGAAATTAGCCATGAGAATGACTGACCCACTGATGGGGGTAGGAGTGCTTCTTTCCTTGGAGTCTTTCACTGATGTTGGACTGCTCTGATGCAGCTTGACCATTATGTCTGAGCTGGATTCAGGGATGACTGGGGGATTTTCTGGGTAGAGTGATATAAGAGGCCGGGCTGGATGACTCATGTGCCTGTCTGGCCTTCACATCTAGAACTCTGACCATTCCTTCCTGTTTCTCCAGGCGCTTGACCCCCACCGCCCCATCCCCTCAGAACCGATCAGCATCCTCCCGTGGCTTCAGTCAGGTGGCTCCAGGTCGGAGCAGCACTGTGGCCACAGCCCGAGAAGAGCGGCGCTCCACTTCTGGGGAGCGCTCCAACTCCCGGGAGCGTGGTGGGGCCTGGCCGGTGAACCGGCCCCGCTCCACGTCCAGAGAAGGCCAGACCCGCCTGCCTCGCCAGTCACCATCACCCACAGGTGAGGGGGTGGAAGAGAGCCATCAGGTGGGTCTCCAGGCCAGATGAAAGGGCACAGGGAATTAGGCTGGCCCTGAGCACTCTGGGACCCCCCCCCACACACACACACCCTGCAGCTAAATCCTGAACAGCGGAGGGGCAGGGAAAGGTCTGCACCGCTCTTCCTTTAGGTGGCTGGTTCAGAGCCAGTTCTTGTGGTAATGACCAGGGTGCCAGGCCTGGGTCCTGTGTGAGATGAGTTTCGGGAGCTGGGGCTTCAGCCCAATTCCTTGCTGGATGGGGTTGGATCTACCTCAGGAAGCCCTGGTCAGCAGCCTCAGCCAAGAGGCCAGGAGCTGAATAAAGCAGGGACCAAACTTACATTTGCCCTGTCAAGGAAGCGACTGTTGGGGAGGGATGGGGGAGCTCACACTGCTGTTGCCTATTCTGCACCCATTCTGGAAATGGAAACTTATCTGTCCCCGAGGCTCTTGTTCAGTCTGCCCTGCACTGCAGGTCAGCAACACTCCCCAACACCACCTCCCTCCCAGCCTCAGATCCCAGGTGTGGTGGCAGCAGCATCTGCCCATGACCCCACTGCTGGTCTCCCCTTTCCCAGGCACTCGTCCGCCACGCTTCGACCCCACAGCTTTTGTGAAGGCCAAAGAGCAGAAGCAAAGAGAGGTTGAACTGAAGAAGTAAGTCGTCCCCTCCCGCCTCCCCAACAGACCAGGGCATCCATGAGGGCAGTGGGTGTGTTCGGTGCCATGTGTTCCCATCCCCAGCTAGTGCATTCAGGAGCTCCTGTGCTGCCTGGGAAGTAGACTCTTGCCAGCATGCCAGTGGGAGCAAACACCCCTGAATTCTGAACATTTCCCTTATGGCCAGGGAGTGCAGGGCATGCCAACCTGGCTGCTGGCATGCAAGGTTTAATCAGAGTATTGACAGACTGCAGTCGAAGGAATGCTGGGGACCATTTAAGGACACTGGCTCATTTATCAAGATCTCCAGTTCCTCTGTGGTGTTCCTTCCTTTCTGCCATTGGTTATGTGCTTGTTGTGCCACACTCCAGAGGTGGCTAAATTTGAGGACAGAAAGCCTGTTTCTGCCAAGGAAGCTCAGGTTGTGGGCTGCTGGTTGATCCTCATAACCCTCTTCCCTTGGGACAGCCAGCGATGGATCCGGCGGGGTGCAGGTGATGTGCCACCAAGCAGCTGGGGCCGCTCCCACTCCAGGGGGCTGGCAGCCTTTGGCGGAGACAGCCTGGGGAGGACCCGTGGACGCAGCTCATCAGGTATGTTCTGAGGCCAAGGTCATTCCCCAAAGCAGTTTACTGCACTGGCCTTGCCAGCACTTGGGAGCCCCATGGCCACATGCCCCCTTCTCTGGCTTGTCTTGGGGACCGACCGATCAAGGCTGGAGCAGGTGAGAGGAGAGTGTGCCCAGCTGGGCTTCCTCCTGTGGGGCATTGCAGACACCTGAAGTTCAGTGCCGTGGTTGGTGTGTGTGAGAGCTTGGGGGCAGGGATGGTGACTCTGGGAAGCTCCCCCCACGAGACTGAGCTTCCTTTACTGTCTCAATCCCCCAGTTGAGAGCTTCCGCAGCCGGCACTCTTCAGCCAGCTCAGGCAGTGAGGCAGATGATTACTCCGAGCCCATACCCGTAAGGTAATGAAATTGCAATGTGCTCCTGGGCCAGGGAGAGCAGGGGGAGAGGAGCCAGGACTCACCTGCCTTTTGTCCTCAGCTCAGGGAGAAGTAGGAACTAGTGGTTAAAGTGGGGGAGGCATGGGCTGGGAAGTGGCACTCATGATTTCCAGCTCAGCTCTGCCTCTTTGCCAAGTCATTTCAAGCCAGCTTCCAGGAGTGATTTCTGCCTGGGGACCTGTCGTGCTTGCAGCCCCCTGCCTCCTGCTGGCTCAGGCTCCTAGCTCTTGTGCATGCCACACCCAGGGGCTCTGGGGTTGGGGTCCCACAGCCAGAGACCTCTCCTGGAAGATGTAACTGTCCTCAGTCTGCCAGGCCCTCCTGGGGGTGAGGGGGTGGGAGTGAGTGACTGGAGAGCCATTTGGATCCTGGGTGGCAGAGACCAAAGGGCGACTCTGGGACGGGTGGAGGGAGCTGCATGACAGTGCCCTGAGACAAGTTCCTGTGCACTAGCCAGACATCAAACCTCCCCATTTCGCAGCGGGACCCTGGTGCTGCATGGCACAATGTTTGGGGGGCACAAGTCGCCTCTGGGGTGTGTGCCTGGCAGGGGCGTTGCTGCACCAGGGAATGACTCGGGGCATGGGCCCAGGCCACGCGCCCTGCCTGCAGGCCACACCCGTGGGGGGGGCTGGGGGGGGAGTGGCAGCTGCAGCCGCGGGGTCGCCCAGCCTTTGAAGGGGCCGGAAGCGGCAGCTGCTGACGTGGGCAGCTGGGCCCTGGATCTCTGGCCTGATCCGGCTGGAGACCAGGAGAGGCGGGGCCCCGCCAAGACCCGGGGCACTGGCGCTGGCATTCGGGGCACAGGCCTTGTGTGCCAGGTGCCAGCGACGCCCCTCGTGCCTGGCCTCCCCAGCCAGCCACAGGAGCAGGGATCAGAGCCAGCTGCTGCTCATCACTGCTGCCTTGTTCCCTCTCTCCAGCAGGGGTAGGCGGCGAGCTGCCAAAGGCAGGAAGCCCTTGAGTTCCTCATCCTGGAACGGCCCCAGTGGGGTAGGTGGTTGTTTGTCCCCAAGCTGGGCTTCTCTCTACTAATGGGTGGAAGCTTAGCTGGAGCCCTGGGCTGCCTTCAGAAAAGGCTGCAGCTTCGGGTCACTGGCTGCACTACCCATGCCTGCTCCATATCCCTGTATGCATCAGGCTGGCATGGCCTGTTTGCTGTGGGGGCAGAGCCTGTCCGATAGCTGTGTGTTTTTCCCCACTGAGCTGAGAACTCGATTCCTCTCACAGCTCCATGGCATGCTCCAGCCAGAGGTGGCAGACACTGAGACAGGAGGGTTCCCTTTTCCTTCTTCAGGAAACCAATGAGTGCTCCATGTTGTCACCCCTCAGGAGAGGCTGGGGTTCCCTACCCCATCAGGTGCCACAAGGTGGAGCCTCTGAGCCATCAGTGCTAAGTGACCTGGGATAGATCCAAGAGCATGGGCGATGGTGGGGGAAGAGCTGTGATGAGGAAGGGGTCTAGCGGTTAGAACAGGAGTTGGTTGCCTGACTCCTCTCCTTGTCCCCAGCTCTGAGAGTGGGATGGAGTCCAAGACTGCAAGCCAGGACTCCCGGGTCTGTTCCCACCTTTGCCCCAACTTGATGTAGGCCAGAACCAGGGTGTCACGTTTCCCTGCACCCTATAAACAAATGTGTCAGCAGGGAGCAGGATGTGGAGACCCAACTGGGAAGACCAAAGGAGGCAATTCTGTGGCTGTCTCCTCTCCCTGCAGGTTCCCCGAGCGGATGGAAGCCGCAGGAAACGCCTTGTCAGTACCCCTACCGCAAGCAGGCGAGCCAATAAAGGTGAGCTGGGGAAGAAGATAGCTCAGCCACCCCCCCTCCCCTCCGACTGGTCCCAGAGTGGTGCCAGAGGCACTGAAATGCAGGGTATGAGCTCAGTGGGGGCACTCTTGTCTCCCTGTCAGCATTGTCCCTGTTACTGATTGTGCCACTAGGGGGTGCTCTGCTGCTCACTAGATGTTCTGTTACCTCCCCTGGCCCTTTTCCCCACTAGCAAGGCTCCAAACTGCACTATGCTGCCACATTCCGTTTGCCTTGTAGCTTGAGCTGGACAAGCTACTTTCACTTCCACCACTGATATAAAAGGCTGCCATGCTTCACCCCAGAGGTGGCTGCATTTTAGCAGCCTGCAAATCCTCCTGGAGCTGCACAGGGTTCTCTGCAGACTGTGCAGGGATCAAAGACATCACATTCCTGCTCCTTCCCCTCCATACCCAGCCGAGCAGCTTCCTTCCCTCTGCCCATGAGCCCTGAGCCCCTGGTGCTGGTCATAGGGGCTGGAGAGGTTCCCACTCCTGTGTGGCTCTGGTGCTCAAGTTTCCAGGTGGCCAAAGGACCTGGGACAAGATTGCGGGGCTGGCCCAGTGACTGCAGGGCGCTGCCAATGACTGCTCATCTTCTCTGACAGAGAACCTGTATGATGAGCCATCGGCTGACCTGTCGGAGATTGATGCACGGCTGCAGGCCCTGCAGGAGTACATGAACACCCTGGACACCAGGACGTAGCTGGGAGAGTCTGGGAGCGAGGGGTGCGGTGGGGGAGGGTGGGCATGTGGCCTAGTCTTGGTGCCCTCCCCACTGTTCGCAGGGTGACCTGCAGTGGGGGGCCACCCAACCCCGTCTTGGAGCCCTCCCTGCTGCTCTTGTGGGGCTGAGCACCATCCATCAGCTACTGGGGACCAGAAGAGAGCTGCTCACGGGAACCTTTCTCTCCCCACAGAGACTGTTTAACCCTTGCCCTGTTGTCTCATCTGCACCAAAGTGGAAATGCAGGGGAGTGACCCCAGGATTTCAGTTCCTCCATAGGTTTATTCCCATCTGAAATTCCACCCCATGAGCTGGACAGAAAGCGGGTGGTTTTGTCATTGCAGCTAGGAGTAAAGGATCATGGGACGTTTTCTCTTGGGAGCTCTACTGCCTTAGCACTGATGGCAGCTGGAAGGCGTCTGCCCCATTAGGATGTGAGGATTTCTGTCCCCTCTGGGAGTAGGGAGGCCACTACAGAGAGAAGGATCCAGTGGAGATCTCTGGGCTCGACAAGCTGAGCAGGACCCTCTTGTAACCCTGTCCCCACTCCCTTCTGGTTAGCTCTGATTTAGCTGCTGCCTTAACAGGAACTCCAGGGTTGAAGGAGGAAGAGGCAGGTGGGCAGTGGAAGTATTTTACCTCCTGGGTGGCCTTTGCTTCAAAATTCAGGCAGTATGGAGCTGGCATGAGAGAATCCTCTGGACTCTCCCTCAGGTGACTGAGACCACCTTTGCCCCAGCTGCAAAAATGCTGGTGAATTATAGTTCCTCGGCCTCAGAGCCTCACCACCTCACAGGTGCAGCTTCCCTCTGTTCAAACCTTGCAGCAGCAACACCCCCAGGCAGCTGGAATCCTACAATCAAGGGAGGGCAAAGGGGCAGCCATTGCACAGAAGCCAAGCCAACCCCAAGTGGGGTGGCACTTCTTCAGAAACTGTAGCATGGTGTAATCTTGCCAAGCTCTCTTCTTGCACTGGCTGCTCCCAGCTAACCACATCTCAGCAGGGCAGCCGTGGGGGTAGCATGGCTTGCAGCCAGTTTGTTGCCTGAAAGTGCAGGCTGCCTTGCACTCAAGTCCCCTGCTCTGAGCATCAGGTAGAGGCACAGCAGAGAGATGCACCAGCCTCTGTCTGCTTCAGGCCAAGGCTGAGCCATCACATCTGGTCATACGTGGAGGTGGAGACACGTAAGCTGGTTTTCAGTATCTGGCCGTTTCAGTCACTGGAACCACTTCTCATACTTGTGTGTGAAATCTCCTGTGTCTCAGCAGATGGGAGGAGTATTCCTTGAGCCCCCCCCCCCCCCATCTGGTTTCCATGGCAACACATGGACTTCTGGAGACAGCTGTACATTTGCTCCTTCAGCAGCTCTAAGTCCTTGCCTGGTTGATGGGTCCAGAGGAGCTTCTCAGGTCAGCTTGGTGCTGGGCATTTGGCAGCCAGAGCTAAAGCCCCATGCCAACGTCTGCCTCCTCACATCTGTCTGTTCTGGGGCCAGTTTGCTCCAAGGCATAGCCTGTAGCTGCACCACAGTTAATCCAGCAGAACTGGCCCCTGCAGTGTCTGGTGGGCAGCAAGTGTTTGCGCTGTGCCTGTGTGCTCCCCCTGCCATTCCCAGGATGTTCTCTGCTGTGTTGTGTGATGATCCCTCTTGTAAATAAACCTTTCTACCATCTGCTGCTGTTTGCTGATCCCCTCCCAAGTCTCTGTTCTGCCTTGCATCTTTGGCAGCAGGGTTGCAACTTGTCTCATGCCACCAAAGCCCTGCGTCTTGAGCTAAAGGAGAATTGCTGGGGGCATTTGGGAGCAGTGTAGGTGCTGGGACACACAACAGGCTAGTTCTCCTGCTAAGGTTCTACAAAAGAGGAGAACTACAAAAAGTTAAAGGCACTTGAGCACAAAACAGAGAGCACCTCCAACTGGTGCCCTGCAGCTTGTTTCAGTTGACCCTATGGGAAGGAGCTCAGACCCCAGGACTTGGGGTTTTGAGACAGGGGTCCAGACCGTGACCCGCAATCCTCAAGCCTGCTCCGTGTTACTGGGTTTGAGCTCTGAGAAGAAACCAAAGCCCCATCTCTTTAGTTTATCAAGGGTGGGTTCAAAGGTGATGAGATCTCCCAGTTTGCTTACACCTCCATAGGCAGGAGATTTCTGATAGTGGAGAGCTCTTCAGCCCTGCAGACAAAGGCAAAATGGGATTCAGTGATGGAGCTGATAAGACAAATTCAGACTGGAACTAAGGCACAAATTTTTAACAAGGCCAGTGATGAACCTCTGGGGCAGCTGCTCCAGAGCAGAGGGGTTCCTCTATCCCTTGGATTCTCCCTATAAAGACTGAACAATTTTAAAAGCTCTGCCTTAGCTCAGCCAGCAGTTATAGGTTAGGTGCTGGGCAGACTGGATTGGGATGCTCCGACCTGGACTGGGCAGGAGTTCAGAGTGGGTAATCCCAGGCTCCCTTCTGGCCTTACTCTGTGCCTTCCTGTGTTTCAGCTGCTGCAGAGCAGCATTGGCCAGGGGCTGGAGACAGCTGGGCTAGGCCAGCTTTAAGGATCAAGAAGGCAGCAGGGGCTGGATCATGGGTGCTGGGGGCCATGGGCTCGCTGGGCGAATGTGAGATAACCCACCTTCCCTGGTTGTTGTGAGTGATTCCACCTATACACGCATGCAGCATTATTGATCAATCCCAGAGACCTCCCCTAGCCTGCTGAAAGTGGGGGATAGAGTTAGCTACTCCTCAGGCACGTGCAATGGCTGAGTTTAGCACTAGCGTGTCCAACTCATAGCCTGTGGGTTACAATCCAGCCCACCACGGGCTGGTATCCAGCCTATGGGGTGCCTGGGAGCTTGGGCCTTTTCAAATCTGCCCTGCCTGCACACAGACACATGGCCCAGGTGGGAGTGGCCTGGCAAGGAAGCTGACTGGCCCCCTTTCAGCTCCCGTCAGGTGGGGTGGGGAGGAGAAAAGGGGAAGGGAGGTGGCAGCAGAAGCTGCATGGCGGCAGGCAGTGAGGTAGTGGCAAGGCCCAGGGGTTCCCAGTGAAGCCTAGGGGAGCCAAAGAGGTGGTGGTGGGTTCCAAGGAGTGGTGGGGCATGGAGGGATTCGGGTGAGTGGGGCAGAGGGGCCAGGGAAGAGGGTCATGGAGGAAGTGTGGCTGGGGAAGAGGGGTTGGGAAGGACCATGGGGTAGGGGGTTCTTGGCTCCCAGCACCAGTGTTCCCCATTCACTTCTGTCACCCCACCCCTGCCCTGCCACACTTCCCTACCACCTCTCCCCAGTCCCCACCATCCTTTCCCTGCCCTGCTTTCCTCCCCTGCCCTACCACTCTCCTTGCCACTCTACACAGCCATCCGTGCCCAGCCATGCTTCTCTGCCAACACACCCTTGGCCTGTACCTGCTCCTCGCACACTTTCTCCTGAGACAGCTACTGTGGTCTCCCTGTCTCTGCCCGGCCTCCCTGCAATCTGTAAACACTGATACTTCCTAAAAAAGAATAAATAAAGGTAAGCCCTTTTTAAGTTTTCACAAAGCATTGTTTAATCAACAAGTGAACACCTGTGTACAGTTGTGAAGGTGACACCTAAATGTTGCTGTAGGGAAGCTGGAGATTATTTGAGAATTGTGTTTAGGTAGGAAATGTTTCTGTGTTTAGGGAACCAAGTTGTCTTTGTAAACCAGTATTGATTTTTTGGCTTTTTAAATTTAGTAGACCAGTTTATATGTTCTATCTATCCAAAATTTGCTCACCAGCCCTCCGGTGGGCTGTGACTTAGGCAGCTGCATGGATCTTTTCCTGATCAGTGTCTAGAACAGGGTGGCCGTTACCAGAAAATGGGAACTGTGAAACAGTGATGACAGTCCCAGACATGGAGCAGGACTCCATTACACTAAGCCTTAGTGTAAGCTCTGCACTTCCACAGGCAGTCCCAAAGACCACATGCTCAGACTGTCTGGGAAATGTGTGAAGTTCCAACAATGCTCCCTGTCCCAGATCACAGAGACATTGAAATTTTGGAAAATGTTGCTAGACAAAGGGGTGGGAAGGTGGGGATTCCTTTCAGGTCAAGAGACGGGAAGATCATTTAATTTTTTAAAAAATGATTTGTATTTTCCCATGCAACAGCACTTTAAGTTTACCAAATGCTGTGCCGACCCTAGCTAATCTTCAGGACAACTGTGTGAATTGTGCACTGTCATTAGTCTCTGTGCTTCACTGGGGGATGACAAGGTTTTCCTTTATTTAGATTGTCTATACATTATAAGTCATTTTAAAACAAGCAAACTTGACACAGTGAGATTGCTGCTCTGGGATGCTTTGAGAAGTTTGAAGCATTTTTCAAAAAAAAGTCTTGAGGCAAAATTAGTCAGAACTAAACACTGAGAGTGGTGGAGTGCAAAGTCGTCCAAGATCTCTCTTTTTTCAATATGCTTGTTGCCTGACCAATTTCTAACCAGAGTGAGTCTATCCTACCTTTTAACTTCACCGTGCAGCTTCAGATCAGGGATTTTTCACTTCCTGTACCAAACTGGTGTGCCATGTGCTTGTTATACAGCAGCCACACCCCACTAGAGGTGGCTGCATTTTGGTGTTGAGGAGCAGTGAATCCTATTGACAGTCATGGAGGCAGGACACTTTGCAAAGGCTTTTCCAATGAAAGATACAAAGTGAAGGAAGAGCAGGGAGGCTGCTGTGGGAGCTGGTGGGTTTTAAAGTTTAAATCTGGTTTGGGACTAGGCTTCAAATGTTTCCATTTTTGTGGGTAAATGCCAATAAGTGCAGAGTTCAGTTTACACATCCAAACCCACTAAACATTTACAATAAAGAAAAGTGAAGATTAATAGCAAATTAAGAATAATTCTGCTTGAAAACTGGAGTCCCACCTTAATGTAGTAAAACATGAATGTCATTAAAACCTTATTGTCCAACAGAATCAACCCCCTCATGGCCAGCAACTGAAAATTTAAATTGATAAAAAATATTTTAAAATGCTTAAAAGTAAACTTCTGTCAAATCTGTTCCAGTCATTTAAACACAATAGAATTCTGTCAAGTCTGGTTTCGTAGAACAATAGATGGTGAGGATTGGAAGGAACCTCAGGAGTCCCTTAAAGCACGGCCAACCCAACCTGGGCTTTCTCGTGGGGCCTTATAAACCTCAAGGATGGAGATTCCACCAACTCCTAGGCAACCCATTCTGGTGCTTCACCACCTTCCTAGGGAAAAGTTTTTCCTAATAGCCAACCTAGACCCCACTGCAATTTGAGATCATTACTCCTAGTTCTGTCATCTGCCACCTCTGAGAACAGCCTAGGTCCACCCTCCCTGGAAGCCCCTTCAGGAAGTTACAGGCCACATTCAAATGATCTTCAAAGTATTACTAACTTCCATTCCACCTGCACGTGAGGCCTGGCCCGCTGCCATTGATCTGCTCTTCACCACTTTCCTGTTAGAAATGCTGTTCATGGATGTGATCAGACCTGGAAGTCTGTGAAAGTCAGACTATAAGCAGCATAGATTCACCCTACACTGGGAGATAAGGGGGAGTTTTGTTCCTTTCATTTAGGTTAGATCTGCACTACGGACCTGTAACAGCTCTGGTAGCCTTTATACGCAGGCATGAGAAATCTCTCCCCTTGGCACCATTAAACCACCCCGCAAAAAGTGGTGATAGGTTGGTGAGAGATGCTCTCCTTCCAACATAGTGATGGCCAGACTGGGGTTCATTTTGTTGGTGAACATTCTGGCACTTGGGCGTGTTTTTTCACACACCTAACCAACAAAAGTGGAGACAAAAACCTAAATCTTCTACAGTTGCCCAGAAGGAAGTTTTATAAAAGCCAAAGCCCTACCCTCTTCAGCTAGCCAGTGGGCTTGGGGCAACATAGCAGGCAGCAGAGCCCTTGCAAGCAAATGACAGCAAACCAATCAGCGACTGGGACAGGTAGTTGAAGCACTGTTAGCCACTTTGTGTCTTCTTCCAGCTCCCCCTTCAGTTCAGAGCTAGCCCTGCACTCATCGCTTCCTTCACATGAAGGGCAGGGCTGACTTAACCACTGCCACAGAGCAGCTGCCCAGCTAACGCATTTTAGTGGAGCCTCTACCTACACTGATGGGAGGGTTCTCTCGGTTAGGTAGTCCAGATTGTCAAGCAATGAGGATGGAAGATGCTCTCCTCCGGTGATAGCACTACCACACCTGGTGTTAAGTCACTCTAACTGCACTACTTGGAAGGAGGGGAATGGTTTTACACCCCATGAGCAATGTAGCTATACTCAGATGTGTCCTTAAGCAATTGGGGGCCATAGGCAAAGGTCCTTTCTGGGGCCCCTTACAGGCCCCCACTGCTGCCCTCACTGGGGCCCCGGTCCCCCCTGCAGCCTTAACTGTCCCCCACAGTCCCAACTCCTGTGGGGGGGCAGGGAGGGGCCGGGGACAGGTGGGGCCAAAGGCTGCGCTGCCGCCTGCCTGCCCAGCCTCTCTGCAGCAGGGGCAGAGCTACGCTCCCTGCCTACCCCCAGCCAGCCATGCCTCCCCAGGGGGAGGAGGGAAAGCAGCCAGTGTGGAGCTACGGCTTGCCGGGCATGCGGCCTTGGAGTCGCCCACTCCAAAGAGTTCAGGCCGCTTCACCCCTGGCCACCCCAGGCCTGAATAGGGGCTGCCTTGTCCCCAGGCCCTGGATCAGGTCTGTTCAGGCCTGGGGTGGCCAAGGGCGAAGCGGCCCGAACTCTTCAGAGTGGGCCACTCTAACTCCAAGGCCCCACTACCTGAAAGCTGCAGCTCCATGCTGGCCGCTCTCCTCCCTCCCCCTGGGGAGGTACAGCTGGCTGGGGATAGGCGGGAGCGCTGCTCTGCCCCCATTGCAAAGAGGCCAGGCAGGCAGGTGGTGCAGCCTCTGGCCCCAGCGGTCTGCAGCCCCCCGCTTCCCCACCACACCACAAGAGCAAGGTTAGGTGAATCAGGCAACTGCTATGGGGACCCCTTACTGCTAGAGACCCTAGGCGGCCACATACTTTGCTTATCCCAAAAGCCGTCTCTTGACTATACTGACATATTCTGTCAGAGTCAGTGTCCAGAGTGGGGGGGAGAGTGTTGTAGGGGGGAGGGGGAGGGGAGGGGCACAGGGAGTTAACTGCAGGGTGCTGTCCCACCTCCATGCATCTAGTTGCCTGTGCTCTCCACTGTCATGCTAGAACCTCCTCATTTATTTAGTGAGAAATAAACCATGCAGAATTATAAACTATGGTGTGTGGAATTTTTAATGGATTTGACATGGAATTCCAGGGGAAGCAACTCACCAAGTTTAGCAGCCCCAGGCCTGGCACACCAGGAGTTGGCCTCAAGCCTCAACAAATCAGGATCCAAGGGTGGAGATGTCACTGAGGCTCTTATCTCAGGGCATGAGGTGGGAAATGTCTGTCTCACCACACTGGTTAACAAGAAGTCAGCAAAGCCTTCTGTTCTACTGGACATTATGAGTAGTCATTTAAAACCAATATAATCAAGCACAGAGTTTTTTCCAATCCCAGGAAAGCAGCCACATTGCCAAACCCATATATAACTCAGACTCCTGCTTCCCAGCTTTCACTGGATGCGCTATGCATGTCCAGTAATGGTGTAAATAGCCCTGCATGGCCCTGTGGAGCTTTGTGTCTCACCTAGCCTGCCGGCAGAAGAGCTCGTGCCATGAATGACTGCACAGTGCTATGGCCCGCATGTCCTATGACAATTCAGGGGCGATTCCAGCTCCGTCTATGATGCAGGGAGAACAGGAGTTAGTTTCATATGCCTATTGTCAGGTTGTGATCTGGGAATCCCAGCACTAACGGTTTCCAATACTCACCTCTCTCAGGCAATCTCTCCCTTTGAAACCCCAGAACTGCCTCCCCAGCTTATTTCACACACTAGAGAGGAGCAGCAGGAAGAGTTTGGGCTAAGCTGCAGAGAGTTTGGCTGTTGACAGAGTAAGGACCTTGCGTGAGGTTGTGGGGATGGAAGCGTATTGAGAGCGCCTCAGGGGTTTATAGATGTAGTGCAGCTAAAAGCCACAGCCGCTGTGAGCAGGATTTGAACCTACGCAGGGGAACCCCACTGGATTTCTACTCCAGCGCCTTAACCACTCGGCCATCACAGCTCTGCAAAAAGCCTATTGCCAAGGCCAGAGAAACTGGTAAATAATCACAATGCGCAGGCCAGAAGTCACCTGAATTATAGAATTCAAACAGCAAACCAGCTCCCCAAGCACCAGGAAAATTTGGTGTTTCTGCTCCTTGCTTAGGCATGTGCTATAGCACAGGGTGTTTGTTAGAAATGTCCCTTCCCACAGCCTGGGAAAGGATTGTCAGACTTCTCTTGATTTGAACGAGCACATCTGGACCATGTACAGACCTGTCCTAGAGATACGGGCAGTGTGATGTTGTCTGGATTTAGAGGACCATTTATGGTTTTATTTCATATTAATATTTTATAATTGCATATTATGCATGTGATGCATAAAAGCATCTGATGAAGTGGGATTTTCTCCCATGAAAGCTCATGCGAAAAATAAATCTGTTAGTCTTTTAAGTGCCACACGACTCCTTGTTTTTTTGTTAATTCAAACTAACTTTTGTAGTGTAGATATAGCCCAGCTGGCACAGGACATGTTGATGGTAATAGTATTATAACTGGTGATAGAGTTGATTAATTGCATCAATAACTGCTCCAGTAGCACAATTGGTTAGTGCACAGTACTTATATAGCAGTGCTTTGTGATGATATGCTGAGGTTGTGAGTTCAAGCCTCACCTGGAGCATTGGGTTTTCTTTCTTATATGGCTTCACTCACTCATTTTGCTCTATATTAGAATATAAAATTCCAGCCCAGGGCACACTGATGAGAGGAGAAGTCAGAAGGTGGCCCTTTAGCTTATTATCTGCTCTCCAGGACTCAGGTGAGAATCCACAAGTGTACAATCCTTTCTTCCCCATCAGACCCTCTCCCCACCCCCAGCCTGCCAAGATCCCTCAGGCAGAACCTTCAGTTCTCCCCATATTTTAATCTGCTGAGCCTGACACCCCCAGGCTCCTCTCAGTCTTTCTGCCTAACCTCTCTTTCTAAATGTTAAAATTCCCACTTGGGAGGGAGAAGGGCACAGTAGCCATCATTTTCTGTGGGGCACAATTAGCTAATGTAGCTCCCTGAGTGCTGGTGGGTTGAGCTGCACCCCTGCTGGAGCTCTTCAGGGGTACAATTTTGATGAATTCTAGCAAGAAGGAAATCTGTGTTATTCCTGTCTGGGCGTTTTCTTCTTGTGCCTCCTTCATGCCTCACCCAGCCTCTCTTCTTCCTGATAGTGGAGATGCAGAGACAAGACTCAGTCTTGCTGACTCTTAGGGTATGTCCACACTTACTCTTTAAATTGAAATAACATTGATTATTTCAATTTAAAGAAGGGGAAGTCCACGCTCGCTTTCCTTATATCGAAATGAGGTGCTCCCTCATTTCCCTATAAGGAAGGGTCATTCTGATGTAATAAAATCTAGTTTTATAGCGAAATGATGGTGAAAGCGAAACATTTGTATCAAAGTAATGCAGTGTGGGTGCATTATTTCAATCTAAATGTTATTTTGATTTTGACCCCAGTTTCCCTTTCTTCCTCCCAGGGTGCATGGCACCCTGGATGGAGGGGCCAGGCTTCAGCACCCTGGCTGGGAGGTGGAAGGGACCACTGTGCTCAGTTCCCCATGCGCTGCCTGGGTGCTGGGGAGGGGACCCACCATGCCTAGCTCTTGGAGCACTCTGCCAGGCGCAGGGAGAAGGGACTCCCATGTCCAGGTCCCTGAGCACTCAGCCAGGTGTGGGATGAAGGGACCCCCCATGCCTGGCCTCCCCAGCTCTGGCTGGCATGGAGAAGGAATCCCTGCGCCCAGCCCCAGAGCTCTCAGCTGGGTGGCAGCGGAAGGAACCCCCGCGCCTGGCTCTTGTAGCACTCAGCTGGGCAGCGGGGTGAAAGGACCCCCGCACCCAGCTCTTGGCACACTGGCTGGGTGGTGGGGAACGCATGCACTGGGAGGCGGGTAGTTAGTGCTTTCACCATGCCCGGCTCAGCACGTGAGACTGCAGCCAGGTGGGGGGATGCCTTCTCCCCTATCAGGCTCAGTACACCCAGAGCCGGGTGGGGGAATGCTTTTCCCTGCCACCCAGCTCACCAGGCAAGAGCCTGGCAGGGGATCGGGTGGTGTCATGGCCCATCTTGGGGGCCATCTTGCCACACCTCCCATGGCACCCCTCTCCTAAATTGAACTAGCAAGTCCTGTCCATGAACATGCTAATTCGATTTGGGTTTCTAGTGAGGACCCATTAAATTGATTTAACTTAAATTGATGTAAAGATTTTTATTTCAATTTTATTAAATCAATATAAGTTAAATCAGTTTAACCATGTAAGTGTGGACATAGCTTTAGAGCCTATAGCCAGCTCTGAAATATTGATTGATCCAGGCCTGGGGGCAAGGCAGTCCCTATTCAGGCCTGGGGTGGCCAGAAGCGAAGCGGCCTGAACTCTTCAGAGCGGGCCGCTCCAAGGCCCTCTACCCATAAACTGCAGCTCCACACTGGCCATTTTCCTCCCTTCCCCTGGGGAGGTGCAGCTGTCTGGGGATAAGTGGGGAGCGCTGCTCTCCCCCTGCTGCAAAGAGGCTGGGCAGACAGGCAGGTGGTGCAGCCTCTGGCCCCAGCTGTCTGCAGCTCCTTCACTTCCCCGCCACCCTGCAAGAGCAAGGTTAGGTGAAGCAGGCAACCGCTATAGGGATTATCCCGTATTGGGATAACAGAGATGTGGTGGGATAGTTTGCATGACTGGAGCTCTGCAATGGATGGGTATAAACTGTTCAGGAAGGACAGGCAGGGGAGGAGTAGCACTATATGTTCAAGTGCTCTATGACTGCTCAGAGCTTCATTATGAAAGTGGAAACAAGCCAGTTGAAAGTCTGTGGGTTAAGTTTAGAGGGGAGAGCAACAAGGGGGATGTCATGGTGGGTGTCTGCTATAGACCTCCAGACCAGAAGGAGGAGGTGGATGAGGCATTCTCTGGACAACTGGCAGAAGTTTCCAGATCACAGGCCCTGGTTCTCATGGGGGACTTCAATCACCCTGACATCTGCTGGGAGGCTAATACAGCAGTGCACAGGCAATCCAGGAAGTTTCTGGAGAGTGTTGAGGACAACTTCCTGGTACAAATGCTGGAGAAACCAACTAGGGGCCTTGTACCTCTTGACCTGCTGCTCACAAATAGAAAAGAATTGATCAGGGAAGTAGAAGTGAATGGCAACCTGGGTAGTAGTGACCATGAGATGATTAAGTTCAAGATGCTGATTAAAGGAAAGAAGGAAAGAAGCAAAACGCTGACCCTGGACTTCAGAAAAGCAGATTTTGGCTCCCTCAGGGAACTGATGGGCAGGATCCCTTGGGAGGCTGATCTGAAGGGGAAATGTGTCCAAGAGAGTTGGCTGCATTTTAAAGAAACCCTGCTAAGGGCACAGGAAAATACCATTCCGATAAAGAGAAAGTACAGCAAATGTGGAAGGCGCCCAGAGTGGCTTACCAGAGAGCTCTGATCTGAGCTGAAGCATAAAAAGGAAGCTTACAGGAAGTGGAAGCTAGGA
>ML681972.1:5437061-5465797 GCA_007922195.1 Podocnemis expansa
GAGTCCAGAGGAGGGCAACAAAAATGATCAAAGGGCTGGAGCACAAGTCCTATGAAGAAAGACTGAAAGAACTAGTCTTATTTAGCCTACAGAAGAGAAGACTGAGGGGGCATTTGATAGCAACCTTCAACTACTTGAAGGGTTGCTCCAAGGAGGATGGAGCTTGACTGTTGTCACTAGTAACAGAGGACAGAACAAGGAGCAGTGGTTTCAAGTTACAGCTGGGGAGGTCCAGACTGGATATTAGGAAAAACTTTTTTTTACTAGGTGAGTGGTGAAGTATTGGAATAACCTACGTTGGGAGGTGGTGGACTCTCTGTCTTTCGAGGTGTTCAAGGCCCAGCTGGGCAAAAACCTGGCTGGGATAATCTAGTGGGAGTGGTCCTGCTTTTTTGGCAGGGGGTTGGACTGGATCACCTCATGGGGTCCCTTCCAACCCTATGATTCTATGATTCTATAGGGCCCTTTTACTGCTCAGGACCCTAAGTGGCCACCTGCTTTGCTTATCCCAGAAACTGCCTCTGGTTGGTGAGGGGGTAGCTTGGCCTGTGCCAGGAGCTGTGTCAAGTCACTGGTGGTGTTTTCCCATCTGAGTGAACATCACTCTGTTCTACCCTCTGCTGTCCCTTCCTTCTGGTATGGGATCACATGGCAAAGCAACAGAGACAGTGGAAAACAAGGGCATGGCTCATTGGGAACTTCCATGGGCTGGGGACAGACAGGATGCAGTTCAGTGTGCATAACAGTTGAGTGTGCTTTGCGGTGACATTTTCTCTGTGCATGCGTGTGTCCATGTCCCTGCTATCCCCTTCTGGAGGGCAATGGACCCTGCTCTGGATGTGTCTGAAGTTCATTTCTCTTTCCGTGAACAGAGAGACAAGTGGTTTTTTTTCAATGAATAGTTCATTCACCACCCAAAAAAGGCAGTTTTGGGGCAACCAAAACTCTTTGTGGCTTTGAAAAGAACATAAGGGATTGTTCTGGCTAGAAAAATAATGGGGAAGAGACACCTGAAAAAGCTGCAACAGTTTGCTGTGACGTTTCCAAACTTTGCACATTTCTTTTCCAAAAAAAGTTGTATTTTGAAATCTCATTTGATTTCTCTTCTTAAAAAAATTCACTAAAGGGTAAAAGACACCTGAAAATTAAATGAAACACTTCTGGTTGAAAGAGTCCTTAAAGTCAATGTTCCTGTTTCAGTGAGCAGCACCAAAAAAAAAAAAAAAAAATTCCAGTCAATTCAAAACAGTGGGTTTTTTTTTCTGATTTTGGGATTGTTTGTGATGTACCCCTTCTGCACTCTAGACTGATGTGTCACTGCGCCCCCTGACCCCTCCTGTCTGGGGGCCCCGACTTACTCTACCTTGCTGGGTGAACCCCCCACTCCTGAATGAGCTTACATTGGCCTCCTGCTTGTAATTGGTCTCTCAGGCAGGGAAAGTGTGCTCTCATTAACCATTCATGGGATGGTTCACCAGCGAACACCCCAGATGTAATTCCAGCAGCTTCCATTTTGCAAGACACTTCACTGGTCACCACAAGCTCATTTATTCTAGTCTGTCAGTTTAACAAAGACACAGATATACATTAACTTTTGCACCCAGTCAGGCATTCAGACCTTCAATCTCTTTGCAAAATCCACACTGCTTTAGATAAAACAAACATTGTTTTATTGATTAAAACATGATTTTAAGTGAGTATATAGCAAATCAATGCACAATCAGATAGTTAATCAGTCAAGAAGATATCACAATCAAAGAAAAGATAATTTGCATTCTAAACTAAGACTACTGCTTTAATCATGTTCATCTTACCACATGGACCTGGCTAGGATGGTCTTCAGTCAGACAACACTCTTTCAGTAGGTATCAGCTCCTGAGGTTGCTTTAAGATGGAATCCTGTGGCACAAAGCCTCAGACAAAAGAGTGTCTTTCTTTTTATCCAGTCTTCCTTGACTGATCCCTCTTGGGGTCAGGTGATCAATCCTGGCCAGAAAGGAGGGCAACTGATCTGCCCCTTTTGAACCACAGTGCTACAGATGGTTAGCTAACCATTGCTGACACTTTCACCGGGTGTATGAAATACAGCTCCGATTGCCTGCTTCCACCTGAGCAGTGTGAAGTACATTTGGGGACGTATTTCATAGCTGTACACGTTTGATGTTGCAGGAAACATGCTACCACAACAGTAATGTAGAGCCTGCCATGAGCATTCCAAACCACCTCACCTGATATTCCTTGCATTAAACTAAACACCATTACATTGCAAGGGTGAAGATGAAAGATACACAGCTCACATTACTGGCATGTGGGAAGTGCAGCACGTCACAGGCGTTGAACCAGAATATCAATCATTCATCCAGCTGCAGGTATGAGTGTGCTGGTGTGTGTATGAGAAAGATGGTGAGGAGGGCTGGGAAGGAATTCAAAGCCCTTTCCCAGGTGTTTGGCCCTTGGCAGCTGTCTGAAATCACCCCCCCCCAACTCTCTGCTTCATTAGTTTGCTGGCTCTTCTGCCCAGAGAAGAAGAAAGGAACTGAAGTGCCTCTTCCCTCCCAGTGAAGGCCAAACTGGGCAGAACTGCAGACTGTCATGGATCTCAGTTCAGCTGGTGTTCATGCAAGTGAGACAGAGCCTGGAGAATCCAAATGTCACCTGATGCCCCTGGAAAGAAAGACCTTTCAGCATCAGTTTTCTCCCCATTGTCTGGAGGAAACTGAGACACTATTTTATTTGTGAAGGTCATTTCAACTTGCCTATTTGCTCTGTGAACCAAATGTAAGTTTAAAGTAATTTCTAAAGCTGCAGTAACAGGATTGCTTTCACTTGTAACAAACCTGGTGTTTGCTGGTATAAACAGCACTTTGTGCTGGACAGAAAACTGAGACAGAACCTTAGCTGCCAGGTAGCAGAGGCTGGTTTCTCAACTGCAGCTGGACACGCTGCACATCTGCAGTGATGGGGTAAATAGCCCAGCACAACCCTTTGGTGCTGTGTGCCTGGCCCAGCCTGCTGGCAGAATTACTTGTAACTTGAATGATTGCACAGTGCTATGGCCTTATGCCCACGAGCCTTAAAGCAATGCAGGGGTGATTCCAGCCCCATCTCTGATGCAGGGAGAACAAGACTTAGTTTCACATGCATATTGTCAGGCTGTAATCTGGGGCACCTGCTCTGTGGTAGAGATCTCAGCAGCTCACTCAGGGCTGGAACAGGCCTATCAATTAGGGGGCAGCCACATGGTTTTCCAGCACTCTGATATCTGATACAGTTTCTCTCCCACACCTCAGGTCTGTGTCCCCAGAGACCCTTCTGCTCTGCCTCATCTCCTTTCACATACTAGAGAGGAGCAGCAGAGAGCTTAGAAGCTGATGGAAGCCAGTGTGATGTTGGGGGTCAGGCAACTCTAGGAAAGTTGGAGCATTCAGTTCGGTTGGGAAGGGAGTGAACTGAGTGTATCTCAGGGGGTTGCTTAGATGTAGGCCCAGGGAGGAAAGTGTGGCCAAAAGTCAGAGTCGCTGTGAGCAGGATTTGAACCTGCGTAGGGGAACCCTACTGGATTTCGAGTCCAGCGCCTTAACCACTCGGCCATCACAGCTCCCTTATGAAAAGCTACAGAAACTGGTCAATTGTCACACTACCCAGGCATGCTATCATCTGAAATCAATATATGGGGACTATTTGCTCCTTACTGAAACTCAGTGGGACTTTCTGGCTGGCATCTCTTACCCAAAAGGGCAGGGATGGGTCAATGAGGAAACAGGATCCTAAGACAGACAGCCCCCCAGGGCCAGTGGGGAGAGGCCAATGCTCCGGTTAGCATGACTAACAGGTGGACAGGCCAATGGGAGATCCAGGAGGCTGAAACATGGGCCCCATCCTCCGTGTGAACTCAAGCTGCCTGCCAATACCCAGGCAATGTGGTGCAGAGCTAAGGATGGAGGAGCCAGCAGCTGTGAGCTGGAGAAGCCAGATCAAGGAGTAGGAGCTGAGCACACCCCCAGCAGCAGGAGCAGAGGGGCAGCAGAGAGCCAAACTGAGTGGAACTGAGTGCAAGAGGCTGGAGAAGCCTGGGGAGCTGAACTGCACATATCTACAGCAGCAGAACAGTGGGTTACTTACGAGTAACCATCCTCCTTCGAAATGGGCTGCTCACATACATTCAGTTACAGGTGTCTACGTGCCACAGTGCATGGTAGCTTGGAAAGTCTTCAGCCTTAGCCTGTCAGATCTGGGCATGTGGCCAATGCCCCCTCTACGCCGGGACTGTGGCTATATAGTTGACTGTGACCCTGACCCTCCCAGTCCCATATACCTTTAACAATTCTGTTAGTGGGGACAGTGGGAGGGGCCTGAATGTATGTTAGCAGCCCATCTTGAAGAAGAATGGTTACTGGTAAGTAACCCACCGTTCTCCTTTGAGCACTGCTCACATCATTCAGTTACAGGCGACTGCTAGCTGTACCCATGGACGGTGGGAGGAGTTACAATCTACCCACACTGAGTACAGCTCTGCCCAGAGCAGCATCATTTCTAGCCCGCTCGGCGATGCCATAGTGCGTCGGGAAGGTGTGAATTGATGACTACGTAGCAGCCCTGCAGAGCTCTTGGGTCGGGACCTCAGCAAGGAAGGCCGTAGAGGATGCTTGGGCCCTGGTAGAGTGGGCACTAACAGTTTCAGGAAGGGGCATTTTTGACCTTTCATAGCAGTCTTTAATGGAGTTCACAAGCCATTTAGAGATACACTGTGAGGATATTGGTAAACCTCTCTTACGTTCGGCGACCATCACAAACAGTTGGAGGGTCTTGCGGAATGGCCAGGTGCACTTGATGTAAGTTAGAAGCGCTCTCCTCATGTCCAGTGTATGCCACCTCCTCTGGTTCTGCGTAACCTAGGGGTCTGGGTAAAAAACTGGCAAGCAAATTTCCTGGTTAAGGTGGAAGGGGGTGGCCACCTTAGGGAGAAAGGATGGGTGGTGACGTAAAACCACTTAATCCGGGTAGAACCTCGTGTATGGGGGTTCCAAGGAGAGGGCTTTCAACTCCGAAATCCTTCTAGCAGAGGTGATTGCTACTAAGAAGGCTACCTTCCAGGACAGGACCAGGAGGGTGACTGAGTCCAAAGGTTCATAGGGCAGCTCTGTCATTGCCTGGGGGATGATATTCAAGTCCCAAGGTGGGGTGGGCTTATGAGGTTGGGGAAAAGGTCTCTCCACCCCTCTGAGGAATCTGACGGAGGTGGGATGGAAGAAAACTGATTGCCCATCCACACTCTTGTGGAGAGCTGAAACTGCCGCTAAATGGACTCTCAGTGAGGAAGGAGAGAGGCCTCCTTCCCTTAGGTCTAGCAGATAGTCAAGGATCAGGTGAACCAGGGCTGATATAGGGCCTACATCTTTGTCCAAAGCCCAAATGGAGACTTGCTTCCATTTGGCCATGTATGTGGACCTGGTGGATGGTCTTCTGCTACCAACCAGGACCTTCTTAACCCTTTCTGAGCAGAGCCTCTCCTGCACACTGAGCCAGAGAGCATCCAGGCTGTCAGGTGTATACAGCCTGGGTCTGGGTGCCAAAGACGCCCCGAGTCCTGCATCAGGAGGTCCACCCACTGTGGGAGGTGGAGTGGGACCTCTATGGACATGTCCTGTAGGTTTGGAAACCAGCGCTGTCTGGGCCAGTCCGGAGCTATTAGTATTATGTTCACCAGGGGCGTTGCTGGCTGGGGGAGGGACCCAGGGCACGGGCCCAGACCTCGCCCCCAGCCCACAGGTCCCGGCCCCCAGCCTACAGGCCCCGCCCCCTGGCCGGGGACAAGGCCAGGCGCCGCTGCGCCACCGCAGGCAGCCAGGCCCCAGATCCCTGGCCAGGGATGGGGCCACTGCAGCCACCAGCGGCCAGACCCCACATGGGGCCGCTGTGGCTGCCGGCGGCCAGGCACTGCATCCCCAGCTGGGGACGGGGCTGCCACAGCTGCCGGTGCCAAGGCCCCAGCTCTCCGGCCTGATTGGACCGGAGATCTGGGGCACTGGTCCTGGGGTTCGGGGCACATGCCCCGGAGTGCCCAGCGCTAGCAACGCCCCTGATGTTTGCTCTGTCCCTGCCAATTTTCAAAAGAACCCTCTGTAACCGGGGAACCGGCAGGAAGGCATACATCAGGGGCCCCAACCAGTGGATGACGAAGGTATCAGTTAGAGACCCCTCCTCCCGGCCCTTGAGGGAGCAGAACTGGGGACACTTGTGATTCTGCTGGGTCACAAACAAGTCTATCTGGGGGGGGGACCCCATTTGTCTATCAGGAGGGAGAACACCTTGTCATGAAGGGACCACTTGTGGTTCGCTAGCGGCTTTCTGATTAGTGAGTCCATTAGCCCATTGTCCACCCCTGGCAGGTGGGAGGCCACTGGGTGAAGTTGTGGCGTATGGCCAATTCCCAGAGTTTGCACGCCTCCTCACAAAATGGTGGTGAGCGGACCCCCCCTTGCCAATTCATGTAGAACACAGCTGTGGTATTGTCCGTGAGGATCTGGACTGACCTGTCTCATATCTTGTCCAGGAAGGTCATGCAAGCTAGCCTGATGGCCCTTAGTTCCTTCACATTTGTGTGGAGAAGACTGTCCGTGTGGGACCAGAGCCCTTTAGTGGAGAGTCCCCCAGAGATGTGGGCCCCCCATCCCGTGTTCGAGGCATCCATTATTAAGGTCACTGAGGGCCTGAGGTCTTTGAAGGGGATGCTCCCCATGGCAAAACGGGGATCCCTCCAAAACTGAAGTGTCCCCAAAATGTCCTGGGGAACTGACAGTACCTTGTTCAGTGAGTCCCTCCATATGTGGAGCACCGTGGAAAGCCAGATCTGGAAAAGCCTCATCCTCAGGCATACAGTCTGGATGACTGAGGTGGAGGCAGCCATGTGGCGGAGAAGCTGCGTTTGCAGCTCCCCAATGATGGTGCAAATGGACCGAAATCTGGAGCGAGGTAGGAATGCTGATCCCTTGAGGGCGTCTAGACATGCCCCAATGAACTCTATGTTTTGCGATGGGCGGAACTTTGACTTTTCTTGGTTTATGTGGAGGCCCAGATAGTTGCAGAGCCTCACCACCGCTCTGACATGTAGCTCTACTTGAAAGCTCGATTTCCTGACTATTAATCAGTCATCTAGATATGGGTAAATTCTTATGCCCCATCTGCACAGGTATGCTGGTGCCATGCACTTTGTGAACACCCTGGGGGCTAGGGAGAGCCTAAAGTGGAGAGAGGTGAACTGGAAGTGGTCGTTTGTCACCATGAATCTTAGGAACCGCTTGTGGCAGGGCCTTATGGCAGGGCCTTATGGCTATGTGAAAGTAGGCATCTTTCAGATTGAGGGCCATGAACCAATCCCTGGGAGACAGAGACGAGATGGTCCGTGATAGGGAAACCATGCGGAACTTCATTTTCCTTATGTGCTTGTTTAAGGCTCTGAGATCGAGAAAGGGTCGAAGGTCCCCATTGGATTTTGGGACCTGGAAGTATCAGCAGTAGAACCCTTTCCCACACTCCTGGTTGGGAACCTTTTCTATGGCGCCGAGGGAGAGGAGTTTCTAACATTCGAACTCCCGAAGGTGGGACAGTCCATGGTTTCCCAGGTTTGGACGAGGGGGCAGTTTTCTGTCCCGAGGAATTGAAAGAAACTGAATATGATACCCCTCCATGATTGTCTCAAGGACCCACTGGTTGGATGTGATGTTGGCCCAGTGGTGTGCAAAGTGGTGTAAGCGGTTGAGAGCTGGTCGGTTTGTGGGTTCGCTGCCAGTATAGTAACTGTCAAAAAATCTGTTTCATCCCTGACGAATGTTCAGAGACCTGTCCACAGCTATCTGACTGCAGAACGTTGGACTTTTCACTCTTTCCCAAACGGACCTTGTCCTTGTCCATGTGCCCAAGATGGTGCTGGGGAAAAGAGAGGGACATTGGGAATGGACTCTGCAGCTGAATCTGTTGTTTTAACTGCTGAAGTTGTTGATGGGGTTTTAGAGAGCATCTGTTAGGTTGTAGGGTGTAAATCCCCAGCGACCAGAGTGTGGCTCTCGAGTCTTTCATACCATGGAGCTTCGCATCTGTGGACTCCGCAAAGAGGTCAGGGCCTTTGAACAGGAGGTCCTGAATGGTAAATTGTAGCTGCGGTGGTAGGCCCGACCCTGTAGCCAGGCCGAGCAATGCATTACCACAGCCGATGCCATCGTACAAGCGGCTGTGTCTACGGCATCCTAGCTGGCCATCAAAGTGTCTGTGGATGCCATTTCCCCTTCTTCAAGCATCGTGTCGAAGTCCCTCAAGCGATCCTTCAGGATAATGCCGTGGAAGTCTTGCATGGCATTCCAGAGGTAAAAGATATACCTTGTCATAAGGGCCAAGTGGTTTGCTATGCGCAGCTGAAGGGCTGCTGTGGAGTAAACCTTCCTGCCGAGCAGGTCGAGTTTCCTTGCCTCCTTATTTTTAGGGGTGGAACCTGGTTGGCCTTGCCTCTCCTTCTGGTTCATGGCATTGATGACCAGTGACCACAGAGTGGGGTGCTGGAATGGAAAGGAGAACTTGTCCTGAGGGACGTGGTACTTCCGGTTCACGACCCTTGATACCAGTGGAATTGAGGACAGGGTTTGCCAACGGGCCTTGACGATGCTGTATAACCCTTCATGGAGTGGGACAGACACCTTAGCAGGTGAGGCCCTATGGCCAACATTGAAGAGGGGATTAGTTTCCTCTTGGATGACCTCGAGCTCCAGGGTCAAGTTTGCTGCCATGTGGCGTAGCAACTCCTGGTAGGCACGAGAGTCCTCGTTACAGTCCAACAGTCTCTCAAAGGTATACGTGTCAGCCAAGGAGGAAGAATGGGCCCACGATCTACTAAGATGTGTGGAATCAGGATCGATTTCATCATCTGAGAGGTCCGAGTCCATGGTCTGCAAGGGGGACTGGACGGAGCGGTGCTGTGAGAGTAATGTGTTGTTGGCTGCCATGTCCAGCCAATCATGTGATCTGTCATTAAAAGATACTCCAGCCTCTAGGTGGCGTGAAGGGGAATGACCTCAAGTAGGTTGCAGTGTGGTACTGGAAGGGGATGGCCCCACTGGCCCAGACAGTCCCAACGATCTGTTCTTGCGTCTAGGCGTGGACGAGGGGGGGTGCTTATGGCGCTGTTTCCCTAAATATTCTACCCTTTTTACCATCTTGAGTGGAGAAGAGTGGGCCAAGGCTGGAGGCGAAGTCAACGCCAAGCCATGGGATGGAGCCCCCAAAGCTTAGGAGCACGGCACTGACACATCCTGGGAGGAGCGTAGGGAGGAGGCCGGGGAGCAGTCCTCAGCAGATTGTGGTACCGGTGGCGGACTTGGCGGCACTGGGTTGGCCAGCAAGCAGTCCCTAGTGCCAAGTTGCAGCACTGGCGGCAGGCTGGGCGGTAGGGGGTTGGTGGGCAGTATTGCCTCCTGTGCTGACGGGGCTCCTGATGCCACAGCTGGCATTGAGCTGGTTTTCTTCTGCAGTGCCGGAACCAGGGCTGGGAAACGCGCCCGCATCGTCATGTGTGCCTCTGGGTAGACAATGTAGCTGGCGGTGCCTGTTTTGGTTCGGCACCTGGTTGGTTCAGCAACTGAAGTATTCGGCGCCCTGACAATACCAACGGGGGCATTGGCCAAGACTTTACACTCAGCACCAAAGAGCGGTCCTGAGGTTCCAGTGCCTGGGCTGATTGGTGAGCTGGAGGAGCACTCAGGGCTTGGGCGGCATCAGAGGCTTGCGTGCTGCTTCCAGCAAGGGAACGGAGGCCCAGCTCTCAGTCCTTGTGAGTCCTCCTTTTGAAGGACTGGCAGAGAGGGCAGTTCTCAGCAAGATGGGACTCACCCGGGCATGCGAGACATTTATCGTGTGGATCGTCGAGCTGGAAAGCTTTGCAGCATCCTAAGCATGGTTTGAAACCAGGTATCTTGAATTTCACAGTAGAAGATAAGCACTTGCTTATGCAAGTTTCTTGGCTGATCCAAAACCATCACTGAAGGTGGAAAAAGGAACTGGGAGGGTCAGGGTCATGGTCACCTATATAGTTGCGGTCGCAGCGTAGAGGAGGCATTTGCTGCGTGCCTAGACCTGACAGGCTAAGGCTGAAGACTTTCTGAGCTAACTGTGCACTGCGTCATGTAGACAACTGTAACTGAATGATGCGAGCAGCACTCGAAGGATAACCAGAGGTGCCTGAGAAGCATCCTAGGGAGCTGAGCAGTGCTGTGGCTGGAGCTGCCTGGAGCTGTGTCCACAATGTGGTGTTTGGGGTTACATTAGCATGATTGGGATTGCCATAATAATAGATAAAGGGACTTGCTTTATCTGTTAGGGAAACCTGTTAATCTGGTTCTAGACCAGTATAATTGTTCCGTAATCCTATAATCACAATATTCTACACTACACCTGGCAACATGATGGGGATTCTGAAATAACTATCCTGACAACACAGAAGATCCTGACCCATAAAATTCCTTGCCTAACTGGCAGTGACTTTGTAAGCCACTGGTACACATCTGGGAAAAGCCAACCACAAATCCCTTGTGGTCAGCTTTCCCCTATGCCCCCTAGCCACCTCGCCTTCTGAGGCTGACTTCCAGGAGTGGCGCAGTGAGTTTAGACTTGTTGCAAACTGCTCCCAGAACACCAAGCTGATGGTGGCAAATTTGCCCCTGTCAATCTAGACATACGCTGAGTCAATGTAAGAACATACTTTCTTTCTTACTGTTTACACACCTGGAAATATGATCTGTTTGCCTGAAGGGGGCTGATCTGGTAGTGACAAGTTGACATTTGGTATCTTGCTGGGTGAAGGCAACAGATGGGAGATAAATAACCATAAGAGAGCATAGGCACCATGGCTTTACTCACTGGTCCTCCTGGGAGCTATGATGCATTCTCAGACACATGGGATATTTATACCACATGTTTTCAGAATTTTGTGGTAGCGAACAATATAAGTGATGAAAAGAAGGTATCCATCTTCCTAACAATGGCTATGTCAACACTAGAGGGCTCAGTTAAGTTGACTTAACAAGGTTGAGTTAAAGTCAACTTTATTAAGTCAATGTAGAAAGTATCCATTTGTTTAAGTTGACTTTATAAAGTCGACTTAAGCCAGGGGACCCATTTAAAGTCAACTTAATAAAGTCGACTTAACCGTTAAAGTCAAATTTAAGGGTAAGAGTTATTAAGTCAATTTAAGCAAGTGCTTAGGTCAACTTAATGAACTCCAAATGTGGCCATGGAGTTCTTTAAGTTGTCTTAAGCCTGCTTGGGTCAATTTAAGCCTCCAATGTAGCCAGTTATAGTAGCTAAGACCTATAGTTTACTACATAATTTTCTTTTTTCTTTGAGCACTGCTCAGATGCATTCAGAAATAGGTGTCTCCATGCTGGAGCACTGGATTGGTCAGAAAACTTTTGTCCTAGCCTGTCAGGAGAGGGTAGGCGGCCATCACTCCCCACGCCACCCAGTGGCTATATATACTGCTGCCTCCTGACCGCTCCCCAGTTTCATTTCTTCTGCCTTGCACATCAGATCTGGAACATCTGCTCCTTGTGAACGCAAGCAGCCTGTCCTTTTCTATGAGCTTTTCTCACGACTGGGAGCACCTTTTCGTGGATGTAGTTCCATCACAGGAGCCTTCCACTGTTGGGCCAGAACATCACAGATCACCTAACATGCCAGGGTTCAAACGCTGCTCCGAGCGGTAAGGCCTTCCCCTGGGACGATCCCCACGGGAATTGTCTCCGGTGCCTAGGCAAAGACCACCTGGTCTCAGCCTGTTCCCTATGTTTGTCCTTTAAACCTCAGACAATCAAGGAGCGGGAACAAAGGCGCCATGCCCTAGCCTCTGAACAGGCTTAGCATTCTCCACCCAAGGCTTTGGGTTCCCACCTGGTGCCGAGACCTAGCTTGGCACCGGAGCCGTCACAGCACTGTGCTGCAGGTAGCTGTCGAAGAACCACCTCGGTACTGACACCAATATCTCGGCACCAACCCAGCACCTTGGTGCCTCCGCGCTGCTTGAGGTCACCCCCGGCACCACAACCCCGGCATAGTCTGGTACTACCGGTGCAGGGCTCACCCCGGCACCGACCGCAGTCACCTCTAGCACCTCAGGCTCGGCATAGCCCGGTACCGACAGGGCAGGGACTGTCTCAACCAGGCAGCCCTCTCTCCCTGGGTAAAGACTCACCTTGGGCCCATTCGGAGTCTCTCCCAATACCATCAACTCCGGAGGCAGTGGAGGCCTCTCGGGCACTCCTCCTGCTGCCCACACCACCTTCCCTGACACCAGTTAGAAGGGGCAAACCGGCCTTTATATCCAAGGCCTGGGTCCATCATGGGTTTCGCCGCTCTCCCTCGTGACAAAGCCCTCCATCTTCCACTCCACTGGGCCTCGGCACCGTAGGGCCACCCCACGGCAACATATCACTTTGCCATCGCTGGTACCGACCTTATAATCGAGAAGTCCTTCTTCCGCCTCAAGCCTGGAGGAAGGTCCATTGAGGGGCTCTAAGCGACCCTGGCACCACACCTCAGTGCCGTCGCCCTTCCGCTTCCACCCCCAAAAATGGTCACCTGAAACCCCTTCTCCTTCGCGGCGGACACTTGGTACCTCTCTGTCCCCAGCACGGGGGTCATATACTGGCAACCTATCAGCACACTTTGATTTGTTGCACTGTACCACGGCCCACTTAGGGATGGAGGTCCAGCCCTCCAATCTGCCCTCAGACTCTGTGTTCGGGCTGGCCTTCGCCTCGGCAGTCGCTGATGGTCCTGCTCCACCCAAGTGTTTGGGACCTAACATCTTCCCGGTGGCAGACCCCAAGGCCTACCGCCCCAATGTTGGACACAGCGAGCCTAAAGTATAAGGTTCCCAAGTCGGACTTCCCCTCCCTTGCCATCCACCCGGTCCCTCCTAGGGACTTGGTGCAAATGGCGCTAAGCCCAGGTGAGCCTTCTAATGACCCCTCCCTGCTTCTAGGGAAGCCAGGGAACTGGATCTCCTGGGGCGTAAGGTCTACTCCTCCTCAGCCTTCCAACTTCGGGTTACAAATAATCAGGCCCTAATCAGTAGATACTTGCTGGACGTGTGTGGGAGTTGGTTCCAAAATTCAGATATTTGCTCTCACCAGAGGCCAAAGAGGAGTATGACGCATTCCTAAAGGAGGAAAGAATAATTTCTCAGGACCTCCTCCTCTCAGCCCGAGACGTGCACCATGGTCTCGGCTGTGACTATCTGCCGAGTGGCCTGGCTTAGGGATGCCAGGGTGCCCCCCACTGCATAACAGGCGGTGCTTGACCTGCCTTTCGGGGGTAACATCTTGTTTCCTCCCAAGACCCTAACCATGGTGGGTACCGCACGGGACCCTAAGGGAGAGGTCAAATACCTCGGCCTCCTTCCATCGGGGCTCCCCCCCACATAATTTATATGGGGCGACAAACCCCCCCTTTTTTCTTTAGATGACCCTGGGGCAAGGACTCAACCCCTCCCCACTGCCGTCAGTTCAATTCTGGGGTGTTTTGGAGCCTCTGCCGCCCTTCCCTCACCTGCAAGGAAGGTGCCTATCCCAACTGACTGCCACCCTCATTCCCATAACATGTGGGAAATGATCATGACTTCAGTTCACCATCAGAGAGGGCAGCTGATGCCCCTTTCTCCCTTCCTCTAGTGGGGGAACAGGGAGCTTACCGGGCCAGCCCTGTGTCGGTATTGCGAACAGGGGCGAGTCAGCCTTTGGCCTTGCCCCTGGTCTTGGAATAGACACTGACCATGTAACCCAAGTCCATCTCAGCCATAAAGACATCCACACTGAGGCCCAGCACCCAGATGATTCTTAGCCATTGCTAATCTTTGGGCCCTTATTGGAGAAAGGGAACAAGAAAGCCCCTCCCCTCCCAGCTTCAGGTACTCCTTGTCTGACGATTCCTGTCTTGTAAGCGTCAAAGGTGGCCCTATCCAGAGCCAAGGAGTGCATCACATAGTAGCTCCAGCCATGATTGCAGATATTCCCGGTATGCACTGACACACATGCCCACCCAGACGTGTGGAACCCTCCCCGCCTACCCACCTGTCCTACATCAGGTAGGATCTATTCTTGTTCCTGGGATGGGGAGGGACACCTTGGACACCTCCCCGCTCTAACATACTGGTTGGTACTCTGGGTTAAGTCGGTCCTGTTGGTCCCCAGACATCTCTCCACCACACCACCCGCCAGGTGGTAATACGATATTCGTGCTCTTTACTACAGGGGGTTCTATGCCTCAGGGAAAGCCAAGGCAGAGCTGTTCAACCCCTGCCCTGCCCTCTTCCCCGCCCACCCACCTGCAGTGGGGAAAAAGGAAAAAAAAATACGGTAAACAACAACCTCTTCCCCTTCTTTGGGACACTCTCGGTTCTGTCAGGGCATCCTGGATTGGGAGTCCTTATCTAGGGCCCATCCTACCAAGGAAGCAGTGGTGAAACCCTCTCTATCTCTCTCTCTCTTTCTACCCCTGAAGTAACAACTTCTGTATACCTGACCTGGAATCTACCAGATCGTAGAACTCATGGGAGAGGAGACAATGTCTCTCCCTCAAGTAGGTGAACAGAGGTGGAAGGGAACCCATTTTAGGCTTCCCATGCTAACGTCTAGCTAACCTTGGCGTCAGCCCACTGACAAGCTCCATGCACAACACTGCATTCCACGCATGGCTGTCCCTCCTCCGGGGTGTTCGTAAATGACTTACCCTGGGCCACCTTGCTACAACGATCATTCATATCTCGGCCTGGGGCATTGCTACCCGGGCGTCTGGTGAACTTGTTACACCTTCCTTGGGGGACCTGAGGCTGAAAACCATTGGGTTATCTCCACATGATACCCTCACCAAAGACAATTACCAAGGCCGTTGCGCTTCCTTCAGTCACTTGAGGGAGCCAAAAAGAAGAAGAAGAAAGAGAAGAAACTCGATTTCCAATGTGCCCAGAAATTCAGAGGTCTGTGTCCCGCATGTGGGATGCCGCCCTGGATAAGATTGCAGGCTAGGGGTAAACAACCCTTGTTGTTTTCTCTAAAATCCAGGGTACTCCTGCAGCACCGTGGTGGGCACTCCGGGAATAGTGTTACTTCCCAGGTGGTTGGGGAGGAGACCATTCCTTCCTCCTATAACCCATATAATTCAGAAAGGTAGTCCTATCTTAATGAGTCCTTATCTCCGGCGCACACTTAGGTGCAGTGTAGTTGGGACAATATCGTTTCTGGCGGTGTCCCTGGGCACACGAAGATCTCAATCATGATAATTCTAACTCCATAAGCCCCTCAGTCATCTTGACTAAGTGGCCAAGTGGTGGCATTGCATTCTGTTGTCCCACCCTCCCCTTCTCCCATCCTTCCCCACTGTTCTCCAGGCAGTCTTCCTGGTATCGGAATCCTGAAGAGAATATAAGGCTGAAGGGCACGGCCATCTCCATGAGGGCATACCAAGGTACTCATAGATACCAAAGTCAACAGCACCTCCTAAGGCCAGCATGCTGCCTTATAGGTGATTAGTGGTCTGAAGGGCGCTTCCATTGGTAAACCTCCGGGTTCTTACACTATACACGACTGGAAGCTTGCGCTGCACGCTCCTAGCCTAGGGACATGTGGTCCAATATGCCATGTGCTGCTCATCGCACCACCACTGGCTTTCCTTTCTCATTCCACCAGCATGAAGTGTCTTTCCTTAGACCGTTCTCTACTAAACTCGGTAGTCCTTGTTCCCTTATGCTTGCTACATACTCTAATTCTTACACTCTTCGGGCACATACCTTTGGGCCTCACCGTGGTCAGTTCAAGGGATAACGTTAATCACTTTTATGGTTATCTGCGTAGGCTGCAGCCATCATGGCTAGCCCCAGAACCCTTTGGCTTCCGGCACTTCTCTTGTAAGTTCACGCTAGAGGTCCCTATGGCCAGTCATTTACTCTCTGGCCTCATACCTTATGCTATACCTCTAGGTAGAGCAACTAAATGCATTTTCTCCACGTTAGTCGTGTTGCGTTGATTCAACTCTGTTTTAAGGTGACGTTAGTCCGTTCAGCTGACGCACGCTTTGCCACGGTTGGATTGGACCTACCCCCTGCTTCGGGTTGGCCCCACAGTCGTTGGTTCTCCATCGCCAGGCCAAGAGCCCTGTTGGTCTCTTGGCTCCTGTTAGAACCTCATTCACTGGGCTTCTTCCCATCTGGGGTGGTTTTGCTATGCTGTAGGCAGAAGAGCCAACTCCACCCGCCATCCATCAGCATGGCTAGTAGTCACCTATTACTGAATGCATCTGAGCTCTGCTCGAAGAAGAACGGTAGGTTACTCACTAGTAACCATGCTTCTTCGAGATGGGTTGCTCGGATCCATTCAGGTCTCTCCCCTCCATTCCTGCATCTGGAGTTGGTGACTCCTAGGAGCTTGGGAGGGGTTTGGAGGTGGCCATATATATAGCAACTGGGTGGGGTGGGGGGCAGTGGCCACCTACCCTCGCCTGACAGGCTAGGACAAAAGTTTTCTGACCAATCCGGCACTCCGGCACAGAGACACCTATTACTGAATGGATCCGAGCAGCCCATCTCGAAGACGGACGGTTACTGGTGAGTATCCCACCATTATCCTGAGAAGCCTGAAACAAGATCTTGCAATGATCTAGTGGGAATTCTGGGAGCAAATTCTTCCCCAAAACCACTGGTAATAGCAGCGAGTTATCGGTTCCACACAGGAATCAAGGTGAAGGTGAATCAGTTGTTCAATTTGTAGCAGCTCTGAGGAAACTGGCAGAACACTGTAATTTCAAGAACTTGTTAGATGAAATGCTGCATGACAGGTTGGTGCATGGCCTACACTGTGACCCAATGTGGAAACGCCTGTTAACCAAAGCTCACCTTACCTTGCAGAGAGCCATTGATATTGCAGTCTCTGTGAAACAACAGGACACCAAATATATGCAACAACTGGGGCTAGTGCCAGACTGCATAAGGGATCTCCAGAACCTACCAGCAGGGCACTGGGGAAGCAGGAGTGCTACTGGTGTGGAAAACTGGATCACCATGCATCAGAGTGTTGGTGTAAGGACTTACTGTGTTGAAAATGTGGCAAGAGAGGGGAGATCAAACATGCCTGCAAACAAAAGAAGGATGAACCAAACAGAAGAGGCAGGCCAGAGAAAAAGGATCCTGTGGTCTGGCAGGCCAAAAGGGAAAATCTGCTTCTCCTTTGAGCGCTGCTCACATGATTCAGTTACAGGTGTCTACATGCCGCAGTGCACAGTAGCTCAGAAAGTCTTTAGCATTAGCCTGTCAGGCCAGAGCACACAGCCAATGCCCCCTCCACGCCGCGACCGCAGCTATGTAGGTGACCATGACCTTGACCCTCCCAGTTCCTTTTTCCGCCATCGGCGTTGGTTTCAGATCAGCGTAAACTTGTGAAACGCAAGTGCCTGTCTTTTACGCGAAATTCAAGATGCCTGGTTTCAAGCCATGCTTAGGGTGCTGCAAGGCTTTCCCAATGGATGACCCGCATGAGAAATGTCTCGCTTGCCTGGGTGAGTCCCACTTCATGGTGGAGTGCCCCATTTGCCAGTCCTTCAAGCGGAGGACTCAGTTGGAAAGGGAGTGCCGCCTCCTCTTGATCCCGGGGAGTGGAACCACCACCCCTGAAACCAGCCTGATCAGCCTGGGCTCAGGGCCCCTGCCACTGATCGTCAGCACCAGGCTTGAAATCTCGACCTGCAACGGTACCGCCCCAGCACCGAGCTCATCGGTCACCAGGTAGCCTCTCGGCCACCCCAAGAAGGGTACCGGCACAGGCAACCCCGACAGCCCACCACAGGCACCCAAACCTGGCTCCAGTGCAGAAGACGAAGAAAAGAACCAAAACAGCGCTGTCCTCACTGGCACCGCAGGGCCCGGTACCGCCCCCCCCCCGGTACTGATGTCAAGCCTGGTACTGATGTCCAGCCCAGTACCACCAGGCCTGGTACTGCCAAATGAGGAATCACCATCGATATCGGTACCGGAATGCAGCTCTACAACATCCTCCAACCTGGCACCAACAACCATCCCGACACCGGGCCCAAGCACGGCGCCTACCAGCCCTTCTCCGGTACCACAGTCCGGTACAGAGGGGCAAGAAACTCCACTCCATCGCTCCTCGGAACAGCTCTTGGTACCAGGCTCCCGGACATCAGGAGGAGGATCTTCCAAATTGTCTTCTAAGGAAGCCCTGCAAATAGTGTAGTGGTGAGCACCTCTACTTAGTATGCAGAAGGTCCTCGTTTCAAGCCCCAGGGGGTTAGACTTGATAACCTCATGACGTCTGTTCCAATGATTTGATTTGATTCTATTCTGTAAGACTGTTTCCTCCCTCCACAGGAGGCGCATCCAAAGAAGAGACTTTGTAAGAGTTCTGTATCTCCAAGTTTGAGGAGGTTGAATGAATCAAGGATACAGGGGGAGATCTCTGCTTCCCCATGGCAATGCCTCTAGTGAGATCACCTCATAACAAGTCGACTCTCAACTGGCTGAACACAGCAACGGATGATGCCTCCTCTCATTACAGCTGGTTGCCACTACTGAGAGTCCTCAGATTTTTCCGACAATGAACCTGACCCTGACTCTACACAACGTAGTAGAGCGTGGGTCCAATCCTCCTCTTCACCTGATGAGCACCTAATTGACATGTCCGCTGACCATGAGGGGGACCCCTGCATCAAGCAGGACCTCCTCCACCATATGGCAGCGAACCTAAAATTGAAATTAGGAGTACTCCAAGAAGAAGATGACTCCCTCTTCGATGCATGACATAGAGCAACTCCAGCGAGGGTGGCAATCCCCTTGCATTCAGGAGTATATCGCATTGTCCAGGAACGTGGGCAAACGCCTTCCTCAATCCCGCCAGTGTCCAAAGTTGCGGATAAGAAATACTACATCTCTCCAGAGGGGTTTTCCTTCTTGTTTCATCATCCCACTCCAGGATCCCTGGTGGTCGATGCCGTAAATCAAAAGGAGAGACAGGGCCAACTGAGCTCCACGCCCAAGAACAAAGAGGCGAAGAAGCTCGACCTCCTGGGGAGGAAAGTTTACTCCTCCGCTGCCTTCCAGCTACACATTTCCAACCATTCAGTCCTAATGACGCGCCACATCTTCAACCTGTGGGAAGCCATGCGAAACTTCTGCATGGCCATCTCGAGGCGTGCCTGAGAGACTTCGAGGCAACGCTCAAAGAGGGAGAGAGGGCATCCAGACATGTTCTAGCAGCAACCTGGGACGCAGTGGACACGGCAACCCACATTATGGCCTCCGCAGTCGTCATGCATCAGTTGGCCTGGCTCCAAGGCTCTGGCCTATCCATGCAAATGCAGCAAATTATTCAGGACCTTCCCTTTGAGGGTCCTGACCTCTTTGCTCCATCCACAGACACAAAGCTCCACGGCATGAAGGACTTGAGGGCAACGCTTCGATCCCTGGGGACACACACTCCGCAACCCATCAGGCACTTGACAAGATCACATCAGCAGCTCCAGCAGTAGTTACAGCAGCTAAAGCAGCAGTTTCAGCTGCAGAGTCAGTTCCCGAGATCCCTCCAGTTTCCCCAGCACCATCTTGGGGACCTGGACAAGGACAAGACCCCCTCAGGTAAAGGGAGAAAGCTCAGCGCCTCACTGTCTGGAAGGCACAGGCAGGGACCTGACTGCTCATCTGGCTGTAAACAGTGTTTTTGATGGTCCCCTCGAGGGCAGTGCTCCAGGGCCCCTGTTTTCCCCCCACAGCCTCTGCCACTTTGCCTCCCGGTGGACCCATGTCACATCAGACCAGTGGGTTCTAGACACAGTGGCGTGAGGATACCATATCCAGTTCCTTTCAATCCCTCAGGACAGGAAACTGCCCCCTCGTGCAGCATCAGAGAACCAGGAACTGTTAAGTAGGCTAGAGGCCAAATGCCAAAAACTCCTCTCCCTCGGGGCTATAGAAAAGCTCCCCAAACAAGAGCGGGGCAAAGGGTTCTACTCCTGCTACTTCTTGGTCCCCAAACCCAACAGGGACCTACGGCCTCTTCTAGGCTTCAGAGAACTAAACAAACACATAAAGAGAATAAAGTTCCGCATGGTTTCGTTACCCAAGATTGTCCCCTCCCTGTCCCCAGGAGACTGGTTCGCAGCCCTCGACCTAAAGGACACTTACTTTCACATAGCCAGCCGACCCCAACACAGACAATTCTGCAGGTTTGTGGTGGCACAAAATCACTACCAGTTCACCGCTCTCCCCTTCGGGCTATCGCTAGCTCCCAGGGTGTTCACAAAATGCATGGCACTGGTCGCAGCATTTTTACACAGGAGGGGCATAAGAATCTACCGCTACCTAGATGATTGTCTTATAATGGGCAAGTCAAGTCGACAGGTGCAAAACCACGTCAACCTAGTGGTGAAACTGCAAGTTTCTTGGCTTCTGCATAAACACAAAGAAGTCCAAGCTCTGCCCCACTCAAGACATAGAATTCATCAGGGCATGACTAAACGCTCAACAAGGCACGGCATCCTTACCCCGTCAAGATTTCAGTCCATTTGCACCATCATCACGGAACTGTAAGTGCCGGGTTTCACCACAGCGCGCCAGTGCATGCAGCTTCTGGGACACATGGTGGCTGCCACCTCAGTAATCCGAACAGCATACCTGAGGATGAGACCTTTCCAGCTCTGGTTCGCCATGATGTTCCGGCCATGGAGCGACTGTCTGGATAAGGTACTCTCGGTTCCCCAGCACACCCTGGAGTCCCTCCAAATTTGGAGGGACCCCCACTTTGTGATGGGGGGGTATCCCATTCAGGGACCCCAGGCCCTCAGTGCCCCTGATAACGGATGCTTCAGACTCAGGTTGGGGAGCCCACCTGTCTGGGGACCTCCCTACACAGGGTGTTTGGAGCCCCGAGGACAAACTCCTCCACATAAATGTGAAGGAGCTCCGGGCCATCAGATTGGCCTGCATGACCTTTCTCGACAAAATCCGCAACAGAATGGTCCAGGTCCTCACAGACAATACAATGGCCGTGTTTTATACCAACCAGCAAGAGGGGGTTCGCTCCTTGGCTCTATGCGAGGAAGCGTGCAAGCTTTGGCAATTAGCAATAGAGCACCACTTTACACTGATTGCCTCCCACCTCTCTGGGGTAGATAATGGCCTAGTGGACTCACTCAGCAGAAAACCCCTAGTGAATCACGAGTGGTCCTTCTACCACAAGGTGCTCTCCCTGCTGATAAACAGATGGGAACCCGCCCAGGTGGACCTGTTTGCCATGGAACAAAACCACAAATGCCCTCAATTTTGTTCGCTCCGGAGTTGGGAGGAGGGCTCTCTCAGCAACGCTTTTCTCCTCAGTTGGTCAGGGGCCCTGATGTACGCCTTCCCGCCAATTCCCCTGATCCACAGAGTGCTACTGAAGGTCCTTGTGGATGGAGCACACATGATTCTGCTAGCTCCGGACTGGCCCAGAAAACACTGGTTCCCTCTCCTGCAGGACATGTCCACAAGGCCCTGCCTTCCTCAGTGGGAGGATCTCCTAACACAGGACTCGGGACACCTTCAGCACCCGAACCCAGGTCTCCTACATTTGATGGCCTGGATGATCTCTGGCTCAGTGAGCAAGAGAGGTGCTGCTTGGAGAGGGTTAAGAAGGTCCTGGTTCGTAGCAGAAAACCCTCCACCAGGTCCACCCACATCACAAAGTGGAAGTGCTTCTCCACTTGGTGCCGTGACAAAGACATAGACCCTATCTCCACACCAATCCACACAACTCTGGACTATCTCTTAGACCTAAGAGAAAAAGGCCTATCCCTGTCCTCAGTAAGGCTATGTCTACACGCAGGGCGTTGTTTCGAAATAAAGCCCTTATTTCTAAATGACTCAGTTCGAAATAACTAAAATCCAATTCGAAATAAGGGAAAAGCCCCAATCGAAATAGCATGTCCAAACAGAGGACTTGCTATTTCGCCTTAGGGGAAGGGCACCATGGGAGATGTGGCAACATGGCCCCCTCCCTGGGCCATGTCAGCAGCCAGGTTGCCAGCCAATCCTATAAAAGCTGGCCCCGGCCTCACTTCCCTGTCCATTCTGGCTAGCAGGACTCTGCAAGCGACAGACATGGACGCTGCCTGGCTGCGTAGCCAGCGTCGTGCAACAAGCAGACCCTCTGCCCGCCTGCAGAGTGTCCTGCTGATGTGGGACACTCTGCTTGCAGACCCAGATGGTGCCCAGCCTGTGCCCGAGGCTGTCATCCAGCTGGGCTGCAGAACAGAGCTACTTCCCCTGCCCCCTTCTGTGCCTTGCCAGGTCTGGGCCTGGGAGACCAGCCCAGACTGGTGGGAGCGGGTAGTGCTGCGAACCTGGGGGGATGACCACTGGCAGAGGAACTTCTGCATGAGCAGGGCCAGCTTCAACCTCCTGGTTGCAGAACTCGCCCCACTGCTGTGCCAAAGGGACACCACCATGAGACCTGCCATCCCTGTGGACAGAAGAGTGGCCATCGCTCTGTGGAAGATGGCCACTCCAGAGTTGCACAGGTCTGTGGTGCACCTGTTCGGCATCAGGAGGTCCACCACTGGCAACATTCTGTTGGAGGTCACCAGGGCCATCAACTGGATCCTGCTGTGACGCCTGGTCACCCAAGGGGAGCTGCAGGACACCATTGCCGGCATGGCCACACTGGGCTTTCCCAATTGTGCGGAGATCCTGGACGCGACACACATCCCCATGCAAGCCCCGGAGCACAAAGCCGTGGAGCACAGAAACCATAAGGGGTACTATTCTATCACCCTGCAGGCCCTTGTGGACCACCAGGGCATTGTTCAAAACTGTTATGTGGCATGGCCAGGGAGGGCCCATGATGCCAGGGTTCTCCGTAACTGCCCTGTACCGGGGCATAGAGGTGAGCACCTTCTTCCCCCCTCATAACATCAATGTTGGGGGAGCAGAGGTGCCCGTCCTCATTGTGGCAGACATGGCCTATCCCCTCCGCCCATGGCTCCTGCAGCCGTACACAGGGCCCAACGATCCCCGATGGCAGATTTTTCAACCACCGTCTGAGCCGCTGCCGCCAGGTGGTCAAGTGGGCATTTGGCCACCTCAAGGCATGCTGGAGGTGCCTCCTTACATGCCTCCACCTTGCGGAGAGGACAATGCTGCAGGTCATCAGTGCGTGTGTGGCCCTGCACAACTTCTGTGAGCTGCGGGACGAGACCATTGCTGCTGCCTGGGAAGCTGAGGCAGAACTCCTTGCCAGGGACTATTAGGAACCCAGACATGTGCCCCCACAGGAGCAGCCGTCACAGAGAGCTGTGAGAGTGCAGGATGCACTGATGAATACCTTTGTCATGGAGGAGCCCTGAGGGCCATAGCCAGCCCCCACCCATCCACCCACACTGTGAACTACCCCCAGTAAAACCACTCACAACCAAGAATACGTTTCAAACTATTTATTTAACGAAACAGGGGTTGGGGCAGGGAAGGGCTGGGAAGGGTTATAGGGCAGGGCAATGTGGGGGAGTCTTGGGGAAGGGCCAGCAACTTGGAAGGGGGAGACTGGGGGGAGGGGGAGTCTGGGGGAAGGGCCAACAACTTGGAAGGGGAAGACTGGGGAAGGGAGTGGGGGAGTCTGGGTGGCAGGGGAGCCCTTAGGTGGGACCTGTGGGGGGTTCCGGGGGTGGTGGTGTTCCCTGCTCCTGCCCACGGCTGCCCTGCGTCCAGGGTCGCCTCCAGGGAATGTCAGGTGGAGGACCTCCTGCAGCAGCTGGAGGGGCCATGTCCTCCACGAGCTGGCAGCCGCCGCTGGCAATGACCTTGACCGCCGTGGGCAGGCGGTCGCAGAGGCGCCCGAGGGCCTGCACCTGGTGTTCACTGGCCTGCGCCTGGTGCTCCAGGGCAGCGAGCACCTGGTCGTCCGCAGCTGCTACCTGCTGCAGCAGGCGGAGGGCAGAGTCCTGGCGCCTGGCTTGGTCTTGGCACCAGGCCTGGGTCGACACCGCCATCTGCTGCCCCAGCACCTCCAGGCTCTCCAAGATCTCCCTGCGTGTCCACGGGGCCCTCCTCCTCCGCTGTGGTGGTCTTGGGCTGCCATGTCGGGACAGTGGTGGTGCACGGCAGGCAGCTGGGCAACCTCCTGGAGGGCAGCAGAAAACACAGTTGGCCCCTGCTGCCTGCTGGCCTTGTCTGTGCGCAGCCTGTCTGCAGCACACACCTCTGCCCTGACTGTCAGCAGGACTCAGGATCCTGTGGGACATTGCCCTAGGGTAGGGCTACCAGATCCCAAAGCCTCGAAAGGAGGACAGGGAAGTATGAAAAGGAGGACAATGGAGGACACACGGGAGAAAATGTAGTATGGATGTAATATTCTTCGGTGTTTAGGGGGCCCTGGAACACTTTCCCATACAAATAAGTATTCTATGGCATTCCAGGATACTTCAACCCTATAGTAAAAAGCCTGACAAAATGCTGTATTTTAAAATGCCTGCCAGACAGAGGATGTGGGGATAAACAGAAGAACACGAAGGTAAAAGGGAGACCATGTTATCCTTTTGCCTGACATCTGGTAACTACCCTGGAGGCACACATGCTAGTGGTACCCACAATGGTGAGCTTGACTCACCCAAGATTTGCTCTAGTGAGTCTCTCAAGGCCACTTGCCAGTGGTGTGGCCTGCATGCTCTTCACCCCGCCCAAGATGCAGCTGCATCTTTGACACCCAGCCCCTGTTCACCAACCCCAGGCACACAGGGCCTGTGACCCTGGTGCCACCTGTCTGTCAGGTACCCGTGGCCATGGGAGGGCCTCTGCACCTGCCAACCGTCTGCCCTATCTGCCCCAGTGCCCCACCCTGTACCCCCTCGCTGCCCATGACCTAGACAGGCCCAGCCCTGAGTGCTTCTGTGGGAGAGGAAGACTCATCCACAGGGGCTCCAGAGGTCCGGCACGATGTCCCCGTGTCCATCTCAGACTCCCCAGGGGCCAGGATGGTCTCAGACCCCTGGTCCTCTGCGCCTCTCGCACAGGGAACAGCTTGGGGGTCCCTGGTGTCGGCTCCGCTGCTGGTGGCGGTACGGCGGGAGGCTGTCAGACGTCCACGGAGACTTCAGACCAATGTTCCCTCTAAGCTGCGCAGCCACGCGGCCGCGCAGCCCGGCACAGCCCCCCCCACGCAGGGAAGACTGCCGGCCGCGCAGGGCCAGCAGCCAGAGGCCCTGCTCAGAGCTACTGTGGGGCAGGGAGTTATTAAAACTCCTGCCCAGAGAAGGTCTAACGGAGCATGCCCAGAATGTCTGAGCATGCTCCGTTAGTGCTTCTCTAGCCCCAGGAGCTGTGGCAGGGCCATGCAGGGTAGGATTGCGGGGAGGGGCTGGGCAGCCTGGGGGTGTTCCAAGGAAAGCAGGCCCGTGGGGGGCGCCAGGATCGGGCTCATGCAGCGAGCAACAGGAGTTGCTCAGCTGCCGGAGGCTCTTAGAGGGAACATTGCTTCAGACCCTGTGTCTGCTGCCTCAGGGCTGGAGGAGGAGCTGTGGTGCGTTCCGGTGTCCACAGCCTTGGCAGGCAGGCCACTGGGCTCTGGTCCCAGGAAGGCATGGAGCTCATCATAGAAGGGGCAGGTAGCACTGCTACCTGCCCCCTGGAGCTCCTGTGCCTCCCTGTTCTGGGCGTGGTCCTGCCTGAGGGCCTTCATTTTGGAGTGCACCTGCTCTGTGGTGCGCTCATGGCCCTCAGTGGACAGCGCAGCGGGGATGTCCGCGTATATGTCCCGGTTCTGGTGGCTCACTCCGAACTGGGCCAGGATGTCCTCCCTCCTCCAGATGCTGAGGAGGCACTGGACCTCTGGTGCCATGTGCTGCCATGCCTGCACAGGGCTCTGGGCACGCTGGCAAGCACATGTGGAAGGGACTTCCTGCTTCCCTTGGATATTGTGCACCCTGGGAAGAAGGTCAGGACAGTTATTTCAAAACAATGCTTGTTTTGAAATAACATGTCCGAACGATGGTTATTTCGAAACAACTCGTTTAGAAATAACCATCATTTCGAAATAGCATGACCTAACGGCGTTATTTCGAAATGAGTCATTTTGAAATAACTGTCATTTCGAAACTGAAGGGGTTTAAGCCGTTTTGAAACGACGGCTCTTGTTTCGAAACGATGGGCTCTGTCGTTTCGAAACAAGAAAACATCGTGTGGACATTCGGGTTTTTATTTCGAAACAAGCAATGTTGTTTCGAAATAAATCCTCATGTGGACATACCCTAAGAGTCCACCTAGCAGCAATTTCGGCCTTCCACCAAAGAGTTGATGGTGCCCTAGTCTTTTCACACCCCATATCTCACAGGTTCCTGAAAGAGGTGGAAAAGCTCTTTCCCCACCCTCATAAGCCAACTCTTCAGTGGGATCTGAACGTTGTGCTACGGGCTTTGACAGAGCCACCCTATGAACACTTGGATTCAGCTACTCTGCTGGTGTTATCCTGGAAGGTGGCTTTCCTGGTAGCAATCACCTCAGCTAGAAGGGTTTTGGAGTTGCGAGCCCTTTCCTCCGAAACCCCATGTATGACATTCTTTCCAGACCAGGTGGTCCTCTGTCACTTTCCTTCCTTCCTGCCCAAGGTGGCCACTCCCTTCCACATGAATCGAGAAATTTGCCTGCCAGTTTTCTATCCCGACCCCCAGGTTACAGAAAACCAGAGATGGTGGCACACTTTGGATGTGAGGAGAGCACTCTGAATTTATACTGAGTGCACACAATCCTTCTGCAAGACCTCCCAGTTGTTCATGGCAGTCGATGAACACATGAGATGCTCCCCAGCATCCTCTCAGTGCATCTCCAAATGGATTGTAAACTGCATCAAAGACTGCTACGGAAGGTCAAACACGCCTCTCCCAGGGACTGTGAGAGCTCACTCTACCAGAGCTCAGGCGTCTTCCATTGCCTTCCTCGCCAAGGTCCCGATCCAAGAGATCTGCAGGGCCGCTACGTGGTCGTCAATACTTACCTTCATGACACACTACGCCATTGCCCAGCAGGCTAGAGATGATGCCGCTTTGGGCAGAGCTGTACTCAGTGTGGGTAGACTGTAACTCCTCCCACCATCCTTGAGTATGGCTAGCAGTCACCTGTAACTGAATGATGTGAGCAGCGCTCGAAGGAGAACGGTTGTATACTTACCAGTAACCATCCTTCTTTGAGATGGGCTGCTCACATACATTCAGGTCCCTCCCACCATCCCCACTAATGGAGTTGGCAAAGGTATATGGGACTGGGAGGGTCAGGGTCACGGTCACCTATGTAGTCGCAGTCGCGGCGTGGAGGGGGCGTTGGCCGTGTGCCCTGACCTGACAGGTTAATGCTAAAGACTTACTGAGCTACCCTGCACTGCGGCACGTAGACATCTGTACCTGAATGTATGTGAGCAGCCCACCTCGAAGAAGGATGGTTACTGGTAAGTAACCAACCAATACAATGAAGCAAACACTGGGTGATCAAGGTGACACCCAGTCACAAAATGCAGTGTCACTCTGTGATTTGTGTATGACTACTGCCCTATATGAATACTGGCTGACACCCTTTTTTGAAGGTAAACCTGTACGCATGCAAGTGGACATGGGCACAGCAGTTTCACTAGTTTTGAACACTGTGTTTGAGAAAGACTTAAGGCATCTACCACTTAAGCCAACGCCAGTTGTTCTGAAGACCTACATTGGAGGGGCTGTCCCCATGGGGGTACAAGTGATGTGAAAGTAGAACTTAAAGGACAGATTGCAAGGCTATCACTGTTTGTGGTGAAAAATAATGACCCAGTCTTAATGGGAAGGTCTTGGTTTAAGACAATCCAACTCAATTCTGCAGAAGTACACCAAACAGGTAAGGAAGAATTAGGCCTGGCAATGTAACAAGCAAAACATGCTTTTGTTTTCAGAGAGGACTTAGGCAGCATGATGGGAATCACTGTGAAGTTAAATATTAAGCCTGACTGCCAACCAAAAGGTTTGAAGGCCAGAATGCTGCCTTTTGCCATCAGATCCAAGGTTGAAGCAGACTTGGAGTGCCTACTTAAGGATAGAGTCTTAGACCCGGTTACACACAGCCAGTGGGCAACACCAATTGTTCCAATCGTAAAAAAGGATGGCTCCATTCAAATTTGTGTAGATTTCAAGGTCACTGTTAATCCAGTGTTATGTGCTGAGCAATGCTCTCTTCCCTGCATTGAGGACATCTTCGTGGGTTGGGGGGGGGGGGATGTAAGCAAGATTGATTTGAGTGAAGCATACTTACAGATGCATGTCAAAGAAGAATCTCGAGTTGTTGACTACTGTAACACATAAAGGGGCTGTACAGATATTGCCGTTTGACTTTTAAAATTACTTCAACCCTGACTTTGTTCTAGAGGGCTATGGACCAGATCTTGAATGGCTTATCAGGAGTACAGTGCTATCTTGACAACATCCTGGGCACTGGCAAGACTGAGGAATAGCACCTAACAAACTTGGAGGCTACTCTACAAAGATTGGAAGTCTGAGACAAATGTGAGTTTTTCCAGCCCTCTGTTGAATATATGGGACATATATTCTGTTGGGACATATAATTGATGCTGCTGGCCTCCATAAGTCTCCGGTTTATTCCATAATCCTCTATGACTGCTCAGAGCTTCATTATGAAAGTGGAAACAAGCCAG
>ML681972.1:5470797-5508715 GCA_007922195.1 Podocnemis expansa
ACCTCGTGGGGTCCCTTCCAACCCTATGATTCTATGATTCTAAATACAAGATTCTACACTACACTGTCTGGTTAATCTATTTCAGCAAAACAAACAAGGAATCTGGTGGCACGTTTAAAGTCTAACACATTTATTTATTGTATAACCGATATGCCTAATTAAAGGAGCAATTTCTTTTAGGGATTTCTTGAGGCTGGGTTATATTGCTGGGCTGTGGCTGTCCAAGTCCAGGATCTTCTGGAAATTAAGTGAGTGGTTGCATTGAGCATTCTCCTTAAGGTTTTCTACTGCTGCCTGGTGAGATGCTATGAGAGCAGCACCCACAGAGTTGCAATGAAAAGAACCAATGTGCTCAATGTGTGACTGAGAGAAGCTGAGCCAGGAGTGGACAGCAAGATGTTTTCTCCCTACCCAGCGCTGAACCCCGCTGGTGCCTGCACAGCCGGGCTGCAGGCACCGGCGGTTGCGGCGGGTTTGGGGGCAGACCGGGCTTTAAGCCGGCGGGGAGCAGCGCTGGGCAGCGCTGAAGCCTGCTGGTGCCTGCAGCCCGGCTGTGCAGGCGCTGGCCAGGGGACACCCCTCAGCACCCTCGCCAGGGTGCTGAGGGTTCCCTGGCCAGGGTGCAGAGGGGGCAGCCCTTGAACTGTTGTTTCGGAACATCTTGTTCCGAAACAACACGTTCACACAGCGTTGTTTCGAAACAACCGTTGCGAAACAATGTTGTTTTGCCCACGGACTAGGTTTTACTTGTTTCGAAACAACGCGGTTGTTTCGGAACAACAGCTTCCCATTGTTCCGAAACAACCGTGCATAGTGTGAACAGCTGAAACCTTATTTCAAAACAACCTCTGTTGTTTCGAAATAAGGAGGCTGTGTGAACACAGCCTACATAAACTTTGGAAGTCTGGGATTTCTTTCTCACAGTGTTTCTGTGGGGACTGTTCTGTTTAAATTCATTTTGTTTTCTTATGATAAGAGCTATCAAGTTAGTAGTTAATAAAGTTCATTATGTTTGATCTTAGGTAGCATTTTAATGTGGGGAGGATAACTGAACAATCTCTGCTGTGAGTCCCTCACAGACCAAATCCTGGGTCTCTAGCTGCTTCTCTATAGGAATTGTTTTGTTTTGTTTTGAGGCACTGGAGAAAGGGTATTAAATGAATTCTAGCCCTCCCAGAGATTACAATTGTATGAGCTTTCATGGGAGCAAAATCCCACTTTGTCAGACACTTGAAGATAAGTTTCCCATCTTCAAGTGTCTGACAAACTAGGGTTTCTTCCACAAAAGGTCATGTGGTAAATAAATTTGTTACTCTTTACAAGTGCCACTAGACTCACTATACAGGGAGCAGGGATTCTTTTAACAGTCAGCACATATTACCAAGCGTTGGATGTAAAACATCATCACAGGGAGTAAAAAAAAACAAGGAGTATTGTGGCACTTAAAAACTAACAGATTTATTTGTCACATGAGCTTTTGTGGGAGAAAATTAAGTGGGATTTTATCCCATAAAAGCTCATGCGATAAATAAATCTGTTAGTCTTTAAGTGCCACACGACTCCTTGCTTTTTTTTTGCTTTACTAGACTAACATGGCTGTCACTTTGGAACATCACAGAAGTGTTGCCACAAGACATGGCATAAAGAAGCCACCCCACCTTTCAAAACAAGCAAAACCAACCCAAAAAAAGCTGGCAGAAGAACCAGTCAAGAGCACCTGAAGTAGTCCCACTGCCTCTATTTATTTATTTTTAATACATTAATCTTCCTGCACAGCCACTCACATGCTGATATGATCTGTCTGCAGCCCAACACTCAGTTGCCTACTGCAAGCAGGCTGAGGAATTTTGGGTGGGGGGAGGAAATCACATCTTTTGCACATTGGGTTGGTGGGGATAACATCATGTTTTGTTCTGTGACCACACCATTGGCCTCAAGAGACCACCTGCCCCTGGGCTGGGCCAGCAGAACAGCAATTCCACACATCTTGATCCTTTTTTGGGTTTTCTTTACTCACTCTAAAAGAAACCAGGAGTCCTGTGACACTTTTAAAGACTAAATATTTATTTATCACAGGAAGAAGCCCAAAAGTAGCCCACCCTGGGGTGGCAGATTCTAAGCAGCTGGGTTTCCTGAAAAACAAACAAGGAGTCCTGTGGCACTTAATGACTAACAAATGTATTTATTGCATGAGCTTTGGTGGGAGAAAATCCCACTTCATCAGATGCTTTGAAGATAGGGAGACTTACAGACTGGGAGGAAATAAATGCAGGGAAGTATAAGTCATGGGAACAGCTCACACTGTAATAGCAAATCAAAGCAGTTGTTAAGATTCAAACACTGGGGAACAGCATTTGGCAGAAGATGAGGTCAAATCATCTTTTGTAATGAGAGAAAAATCCAAAGTCCCTATTAAGCCCTGAAGCAAGGCAATCAAATTTGCAAATAATTCAATCTCTGCAGCTTTTTGACACCTTGATTTGGTATTCATCTGTCTGAGCACTGCAATTAGTAAGTCATCAATGGAGTGATCAGGAAGAGTGAAATGCTGACTTACTGGTTTTAGAAGTTGTGATTTCTGATGTCAGATTTGTGCCCCTTTATTCTTTTGCGCAGAGATTGTCCTCTTTGTCCAATATATAAGACAGAGGGCATTTCTAGCACATAATAGCATAAATCACATTGGTGAATGAGCCTTTGATGGAGTAGCTGGTTCTATTAGGTCATGTAATAGTGTCTTTGGTGCACATATGTGAACAAAGTTGGCAGAGTGGTTTGTTGCAGGGATATGTGCCTGCTTTAATGGTTCTGTTGCTATATCTGTAGTTGCTGGAAAGTATCTGCTTAAGGTTGGGGGGCTGTCTGGAAGTAAGGAGAGGCTTGAGAGAGTGAGGGATCATCTTGTAGAATAGGCTGTAGATCACCAGTGATGTGCTGTAGAGTCTGACTTGGGGGGTTCTAGGTGATGATTAGTGGTGTTCTGTTGTTTTCTTTCCTTGGCTTCTCCTGCAGTAGTTGGCTTAAGGGTATGCATCTGGCTCTGTCAATTTGTTTTTCCACTTGCACAGCTGGGTGCTGTAGTTTTAAAAATGCTTGATAGAGATCCTGAAGGTGTCCGTTTCTATCTGAAAGACCAGAGCAAATGTGGTTATAGCTTAGGGCTTGGCTGTACTCAATGGATCATGTGGTGCTGTTTGAATGAAAGCTCCAGGGACGTAGGTAACTATACTGATTAATAGATATTTAGTATAAGGTGATGCTTATGTGTCCATCCCTAATTTGTGCTGTAGTGTCCAAAAAGTGGCTGTCCTGTGCGCAGTGTTCCAAGCTAAGTTTAATTGTGGAGTAGAAATTGTTGAAATCTTCAAAGGCATCCCTACCATGGGTCCAGATGATAAATCCATTATCAATCTAGTGTAAATAGAGGAGAGGTGCTTTGGGATGAGATTTGAGGAAATGTTGTTCTAAGCTGGCCATAGAAATGTTAGAATATTGTGGGGCCATGCAGGTACCTATAGCACTGCTGTTGACTTCAAGATATAAATTATCCTCAAATCTGAAATGATTGTGAGTACAGTCACAAGAGTTCACCTACAAGCTGTGCTGTGGCATCATCTGGGATGGTTCTTCTAATAGCTTGTAATCCATCTTTGTGTGGCATGTTGGTGCAAAGTGTTTCTATGTCCTCGTAGCTAGGATAGTGTTTTCTGGAAGCCCTCAAATGGACTGGATTTTTCTCAGAAAGTCTGTGGTGTCTCAAAGATAGCTAGGAGTGTTGATAACATAGGGCCTAAGGAGGGAGCCCACCAGGGATTTTCACTAACCCTCCCAAACCCCTCCTACCCTCCTTTGAATTTCCTAACACCCCCCCCAGTTGTCAGCTAATAACGTTATACCAACTTAGTGAGCACCCCCAATACCCCCTACACACCTCCCCCTAATTTAAAGTCCTGGGGAAAATACTGGTGCCCACATAGCCAGATAAGCCTGCTGTAAGAGTTCCAGTGCCTGAGATGATAGGGTGTCCAGCCTTTCCTTTTTTATGGATTTTTGGTAGTAGAGGGAATAGCCCTGCTCAAGGTTCAGCTGGTGTGTCTGTCTTTGTCCCTGTGCTGGCTCAGGCAGTTTCTTGAGTAGGCTGTATAGTTCCTTTTGGTATTCCTCAGTGGGGGGGGGGGTGTCAAAGAAAAGTGGTGTGTAGAACATTGTGTTTGAGAATTGTTTATAAGTCTCCTGCTTGTAATCTAATTTATTCATGATGAAGACAGCACCTCCTTCGTCAGCCTCAATAATAATGTCAAAGTTGTTTCCGAGGCTGTTGATGGCATTGTGTTCAGCAAGTGTTATGGTGTTCCTGTAAGGCAGGGGTCTCAAACTCAAATCCCCACAAGGACCATGTGAGGGCCACATACGCCTACATGATGCCTTCTCATACAGCAATATTGCAAATACCAGTAATGATAGCATCATTGCGGCCTGCAGGGAATAGCTTTAGAGGCCGCATGTAGCCCGCGGGCTGCGTGTTTGAGACCCCTGCTGTAAGGGATGTTGTTTGTGCACGATGTCAGCCTTTGCACGCTGGCAGAAATAATCAAAGTAGCAGTCTAATCTGTTGTTCTGGCTGTCAGGAGGACTCCAAGAAGCATATTTCTCCTTGCAGTGTTAGGAGGAAAGTACCTGACACAAGCCCAATTTCGCTTATAATAAGCCAATGTCTGCTAGGATCAGGTCATATGTCCCCCGCAGCACCTGGGGGTCACATCATACTGAACCATCTCAGCCCCTGCCAGCAGTGCAGGAGGAGCGGTCCTGGAGCAAGGACAATAAACAAACCTTGGCTCCTCCCCTCCCCTTTGCGCCCAGGGCCGTTGGCTCCTCCTCTGCAATGACCCCCTGCAGTCTGGCCCCTCCCCATCCTGCTCCAGGTTCCGCCCATCTCTTGCCCCTGCCTCCAGCTGTTTGCCCCCCGCCGGCTCGGCTCCACTACCCACAAACACCAGCCAGCACGGGCTTGGCATCAGCAGACGCTACTGAGCATGCTCAGAAGTAGCGGCGCCTGATTGGGCCGCGCAGGTTCTGCGCGCCAGAGACGGGCGGGGCAGGGCGAGAGGCGGAGCCGGAAGGAAGAAGCCCTCGCAAGCGCCTGACATCCCCCTCCTGCGCCCATCGACGACTCTACGGTTCCAACGACCGGAAGTGACGTTTCAGTGGCGTCGGGGCCTCTTCCCGCTCCGATTGGCGCGGCCGGAGGATGCGTTTGGCGGCCTGGCTCAGCGGTCCGGAGGGCAGGTGCAGCCCCGGGCGCGGTGGGCGTCTCCCGGGTGGGGGTTGGGCGGAACCGCTCGGCCCCGCCCCCTTCCCGCGTCCGGCGTCTCGAGCCTGGCAGCGTCTCCGCTTCCCGCCGCGCATGCGCCGTTCGCTCGGCCCCGCCCTTTTCTGGCCGTTTTAAACCGCCTCAGGGGGGGTTTTCCCGCCTTCTTTGGCCTGCGACGGGTCTAGCCCTGTCTGAGGGCGTCCCAGGCCGGTGCAGCCCGGGGGATCCGCTCCAGGCTGCCGCCCTCACCACTGCCTGGGCAGCTCCCGCCATCTACCGGTCAGCCGCCCTGCAGCCACTGCCAGGGAGCCTCCTGCCGCGTCCCCTCACGTAGCGCCACAGAGGGCTCCCTGCCCTAGGGCCTGGGGGCGGGTGGACAACGGTCACTTTACTGAGCTGCCACCTAAGGTCCCTGCAGAAGAAACAAGGCTTCCTGGGGCATCTTTAAAGACTAACAACTTTGTTTATTGCATGAGCTTGCGTGGGAGAAAATGCCACTTCGCCAGGTGCTCTGAAGATGGGGGACCTTACAAAATGGGAGGAAATAAATGCAGGGGAGTGCAAGTGATAGGGTCAGGTCACCCTCTAACTGCACATCAAAGCTGTTTTTAAGATTCAAACTGTATGGCACAGCCCATTGGAAGGTGGGAGGAGGAATCACTTTTTGTAATAAAAAAGCCTTCAAACTGTTTCACAGAATGGGCTCCTCTGGAGCTTTTCTGATGCCAGCAGAGTGGCTGGCTAAGCTGTCGACAGCTAGTGGCTCCCTTTCATGAGTTGATTCTTAATTTGCCACCAGAGGAGGTATTTCAGGAGCTCCACTTTCCTCTCCAGTGTACATCATTTTACATTTAGAGAAAGAAAGTAGGTGAGACAATATCTTTTACCAGACCAATATCTGGTAAGAGAGAAAAGCTCCTGAGCTAGCACAGAGCTCTGCTCCAGGAGAATATCCAGAAAGGTTTACCCTGCTTTCCCTGTAATCATGTTCTTAATGTGATGCTATTCCCTGAGTTTCTCACATCTCTCTAATGATGAAATATTGATGTAAAATCACCTCAGGTTTTGACTGTCTCAAATTCTTGACTCTTGATTGCAAGCCCTTGCAGTTGTCACACCTTTTCCTTTGCTTTGTTAAATAATATGTTGACTCAAATTTTACCCCTACCTGCTCTTAACTGTCAGTATAAAATGCCTCACATTTTTCCACTTTCCTCTTTAATTCTTGAAAATTAATAAATTGTCTAGGTTTCTACTCTTCCCTCTGTAATGACTGAGAATGGATATGAGAATCAGTTTTTACCTTTTCCCTGTAGTTTTCAAATGTCTACTAAAAAGCATTTTAGGCTTGGCAGTATTGCCATGGTTAGTTGCAGCAGTGTCTTTTTGGAGAGAATTTGAGTCATTCTCCATCCTGGCAGTTGCAGGGGATTCAATGGGCAACCTCCACTCATTTAAAACCTGTTTCTATCACCATTTATCCCCATTAAAATATGTGCTGATCAAAGTGACTTGCCTCATATTTATTACACAATAATTCCAGAGGCCACTCCCTGTTTGGGGGAAGGAGATCTCCTAGCTGCTCACAGGAGAGTTGGCTGGACCCGTTTTTCCCTCATGGGGCAAAGAGTGAGGAGTTCTGTGTGATTGGCTCCCTCCTGCCCCAGAGCAGCTTCCTCACCAGTCCCAAAACTGAGGAATAATAGTCTCTGAGAGGGGATGATTCTCTAGGCAATAAGGTAGAGTCATCTCTGGGGTGGGTCCTGGATGGTAGTAATTTGCTAGCTGGGCCCAAGCATAATTTTTTCTGACCCAGGACAAACTTGTAACATGCAGGAGCTGGAGCCAGAGGGGGTGGGACAGAGGAAAAGAACAAGAAGAAGAGCCTGAAAGGGATAGTGGGAGAACTAATTGGGAACAGAGATTCCCAGACCTCTAATCTGTAGTGCCCTGCATGGATACAAATATTTGGATCCATATCCGATCTGCATCCTCAAGAAATGGTCCATGGATATCCATGCTGTATCTGCAGATGCGGATATAATGCAGATATCCACATATTTGCAAGGCCCTAGCTCTGTGAAGATAAAAATATATGGACCTGTATCTGATCTACATCCACAAGAAATGGTCCGCGGATATCCATGTTGTATCTGCAGATGCGGAAATAATGTGGATATCCTCATATTTGCATGGCTCTACTAATCTGCCCCCACATGCTGGTTCCTACATCCATGAACAGGTTCACTTTCCTGTGAAGGAGGTGAAGTGCAGGACAGGATTTCCAGCTCTCCATCTACCTGTGCTGTGGAAGCATTCTGTCCCAGGGATAGTGTCAAAGGGAATTCCTTAAAGTCACTCCTTTGGTTCTGCTTTTTCTTTCCATTTGGTTCCCAGACTAACTTGGAGGGTTTTAATATTTTGCTGGTTCAGTGCTGCAAGAAAATGACACCAAGCATTTCCCAAGCATAGGATCATAGAACTGTAAGGCTGAATGAACCTAGTCCAGCCCCCAACACTGAAGTTTGTTCAACCTGCCTTTAAAAACCACCATTGAGGGTGATTCCATGCCTTCCCTTGGTGACCTTTTCCAGAACAGAACTAGCCTTTTTTGCAACTGAGTTACATGGTTGATTGCAGGAGGTCAGACTAGATGATTATATTGGTCCCTTCTGGGCTTAGTCTGTGATTCAAATTCAATTTGTGATCCGTTATAACTCCCATCTCCTTTTGAGTAGTTCTGCACTAGCCAACCAGTCCCCACTTTGCATTTGGTTTTCCTTCTTTACCTCCAGTACTTTGCACTTGTCTTTACTGACTTTCATCTTGTTCATTCAGATCAATTCCCTGATTTTTAAATATCATTTTGAAGTCTAATCCTGTTCTCCAAAATGCTTGCAACCCCTTCCAGCTTAGTGTCTTCTGCAGATTTTATACACATACTCTCCACTCCATAATCCAAGTTATTAATGGAAATATTCACTAGTGCCAGATCCATGACTGGCTTCTGTCAGATCCCAATAGGTATATCCTTCTAGTGTGACAGCAGACTATTAAGAATTACACTTCTAATAGTCTTTCAAGAAACTCTGCACCCATCAGGCAATACTGTTATATACATCACATTTCTCCCAGCTTGGTGTTGTCTGGAAACTTCAGAGTGTACTCTCTTTGCCTTTATTGAAACTGTTTATAAACACATTGAATAGAAGTGGACCCAGGATTGATCTCCGAAGGACTCCACTCAATAGGGCCTTTCTTAATTGTGTGCTACTGACAACTACTCTCTCAATTTTCCAACCTGTTGAGGACTCACCTTATTGTAGGTTTCTCTTGACTATATGTCCTGAATTTACTTATGAAGTTATGTGGGACAGTGCCAGAAGTCAAAATACATCACATCTACTGCTCCCCACATCCACAAGACTTGTTACCCTATCAAAGAAGGATGTGAGAGGGATTTGAGGAGATTGTTTCTTCACAAATCCATGTTGAGAGTTGCTTCCTGCAAAACTGATTGTTTGCTTATTTGATCCAGTATATTTCTTCTTAGCTGGCTGTTTTTTAATTCCTTTGGGCTCTCATTGTTCCCTTTTTATTGATAGGTACTGTATTTGCCCATTTCCAGTTCTCTGGGATATCTCCTATTCTTCATGAGTTCTCAAAGTTAATTGTCAATGGCTATGTCTACACGGCTCTTTTATTTCGAAATAACACTCGTTATTTCGAAATAAAAGAAATTAGGTCTACATGACGTTTTCTTATTTTGAAAGGACGGATCCCCTCCTTTCGAAATAAGAATCGTCATTTCAAAAAAGTAAAACCTGGCCCCCCCCCCTCGAAATAGCCGTTATTTCGGAAAGGATATTTTGAAATAAAGCCGTTTAGACCTGTTCTTTCAAAACAACACTGTGTTGACCTGTTGTTTCAAAAGTACTGTTTCGAAACAACAGGTCCAAACGGCTTTATTTCGAAATATCCCTTCCGAAACAACAGTCGTTTGGATTGCAGGCTTTCCCTTAATTCAAATTAATATTTTGTTAATTTGAATTAACTTATTTCGAAATAAGGATTTTATTTTGAAATAACTCATTTTGAAATCCTTATTTCAAAATAACAATGCATGGGTAGACATAGCCAATGTCTTAGGGTTTTCTTCAGTCCATTCCTTCAGTTTTTTTGGATGTATTTCATCAGGGTGTGCTATCTTGAAGACTTCTTCAAAGATTATTGCTAGTGACTGAGAGGTCTCATTGGTCAGATCCTGATGAACTTACATTTTGGCTGCAAAGATTTAAATTAGATATTAGGAAAAACTTTCTAACTAGAAGGCTAGGCATGCTCTGCAATGAGCTTGCAAGAGAGATTGTGGGTTCCTCATCACTGGAAGTTTTAAAAAACAGGTTGGACAAACTGCTGTGAGGGATGGTCTGGTTTACTTGGTCCTGTCACAGCACACAGGGCTGGACTCAATCACTTCTTGAACTCTCTTCCATGCCTACCTTTCTAAGGGTCTATTCTTTCTCTCATGCTGCTCCTTGATCTTTGGAGGAACTCCTCATAGCATCCCCAGACCTACCTTATTAGAGTCCTCTACATCCCTCCATACATTTCCCATGTTTCATGAAGCTTTCAAACACGTGATAAGGTTACTGGTGTTCTGAAACCACTGTTTATCAGAGTGACAAGTATTGTCCTATTGTCTCCTTATGCTGACACATCTCTATTCATTGCCACTGCACCTGTATTCCCACACTGGTCTAGCAAGGCCACCCACACTCAGCCTGCCTTGCTGTGACCTCTTCTACGTATAAATCCACATCTCTCTCTCCTGACTGTTGTATCTCCAGGCTGCAAAGCTCCCTGCCTATCTGTGAATTACCCAGCAAGAATAGAGTCCCTCAACAGGCCTGCTTAATCTTTTTTCCATAGAGGCTTTGTACAGCTGGCTAAATTAACATACAGTCCCTTCCAGCAACAGTGATTCTCAGTATAAAAGCAGTACAGAGAGAACTTATTAAAAATAATGAAAGATTGCATACCCCAGCTAAGAATCTTACTGAGCACCAGAAAGTGGAGAATGGTGAAAGCAGTTACAGGAAGTGTTGTATGGGTCATACTGATTGGCAGGCTAGCTGCCTCTCTGTTATATTTCTTATGTCTCTTGAGTGTCCCCTTTCAGCTGTCAGGACTCATGTCTTTCCCTCTCTTTCAGTATCTGTGAGCCTCTCTCAGTACAAAGAAGTTCTGGGGGGTTGCCTCTGGCTGGAATCTTCCCTTCCTGGGGCTTGGAGTTGTCTAGTGTGGGTTTTGGGAGCCTCTTTGATCTTGAGTGTCTGGCTGTGTATGTTCCTAGTAGACTTGGACACAGTTAAATGCCTCATGAGAAGCATGTCCTGCATTTTTGAGCACCTGGGCAGCTGGCCCCAGGGTTCTGCTGTTATAAAATGGGCTATGCTTAAAATAACAGAACTTTTTTATCTGTAACCAATGTCCCACCTTATCTCATTTGTCTTCTTTTTCTTGAGTAGGGTTTCTAGTTTTCAAACCTGTTGTCATCTCTCAGCTGGAACAAGAGGAAGAGCTGTAGACTCCAGATCACCAAGTCTGAGCAGAAAGAGAGAAGCTATACAGGTGTGAGTGATCATTAAACCAACTCAGTGGCAAAAGGAAACAGCTGGGATTCCCAACAAAGATCTTGTCAGCTTTCTGGGTTCAGGATTGTCCCAGCTGGTGTCATTCTCAGGGCACATGCTGCTCATGACTTCTTGCCAAGTCTGACTCCTGGCAGTAGCTTCCTCTTCACTCTTTCTTTTCCCTAAGTGTTTGGATAGGAACTGGATGCAGAATTGGTCCCATCCTCTTGTCCCTTTAGAAGTTTGGGGAAATTAACTACCTAAATTTTTTCCCCAGCTCCAAGTTCTTTTAGTTTGTTCTTCCCTTTTCCATTCCTCTTTTTGAAGTTTTTTTTCCTCTGTCCCAGCAGGTGGTGGGATGATGAGTGAGATCATGGAGAAGAACCTTCAGCAGGAGGGTGATGAGCAAATGGAAGCACATTTGGGTGTTATTGCAAAGGGAGCATGTCCAGGAGTTGTAAACAGATAAAAGCTTGTGAGGGTCAGCACAGGCCAGAGAAGCAGTAAGGAAAGGAGCTAATTCAGGAAGATGGTAAATCTGTTAATTACTGGGCAATTCACAAAGGTCACAAGAAAACCACAGCCCAACAAATTATTCTCATGGGGGAGAGAAATAACACATGCATTGAATGTGGGAAAAAGTTCTCTAGACGCTCACACCTTATTACGCATCAGAGAATCCACACAGGGGAGAAACCCTATGAATGCTGCGAGTGCAGAAAAACTTTCACTGAGCGCTCGACCCTTATTAAACATCAGAGGATTCACACAGGGGAAAAACCCTACGAATGCTGTGAGTGCAGGAAAACTTTCACTTGGAGCTCAGCCTTTGTTAAGCATCAGAGGATCCACACAGGGGAGAAACCGTATGAATGCTGTGAGTGTGGGAAAACTTTCACTCGGCATTCATCTCTTATTAGCCATCAGAGGATCCACATGGGGGAGAAACCCTATGAATGCCGTGAATGTGGGAAAACCTTTGGTCAGAGCTCATACCTTATTAGACATCAGAACATCCACACAGGGGAGAAACCTTATGAATGCTGTGAGTGTGGGAAAACCTTCACTCATAGCTCAAACCTTATTATCCATCAGAGAACCCACACAGGGGAGAAACCCTATGGATGCTGTGTGTGTGGGAAAGCTTTCTCTCAGAGGTCAGCACTTATTAAACATCAGAGGATCCACACAGGGCAGAAACCCTATGAATGCTGTGAGTGCAGGAAAACCTTTGCTCAGAATTCGGCCCTTATTAAACATCAGAGGATCCATACAGGGGAGAAACCTTATGAATGCTTTGAGTGCCGGAAAACCTTTGCTTGGACCTCACACCTTATTAGACATCAGAGGATCCACACAGGTGAGAAACCGTATGGATGCTGCGAGTGCAGGAAAAGCTTCGTTTGGCGCTCAAATCTTCTTAGACATCAGAGGACCCACATATGAGAGGGAACTTATGAATCTTCCAATTGTGGGAAATTCTTCCATCAGAGCTCAGCCTGCCCTTATCATCAGAGAAGCTGAAAGGGTGATAAAGACCATAAAAACCTTGTCTTGAGCTGAGGATAAATTTTGTTTTCCTATTGCTGTTTCCCACCTAGTGAGCTTTAAGGCAACATTTGTGTCACCATGGTCTTTCAGTCCCCCACCAGAAGAATTGTCTGCTTTTCCCTTTTGCAACTTATTCTCCCTTGGGTGTATCCCACTGTCTTTTTCCTCAATTTTTTTGTCCTATATCATGGAGCCGTGTCCCCCACCAACAGGAACGTCAGTCAACCCCCATGGGTAGACCAAGAGTGACCTCAAGAAGGTACATGGAGTTTAAAACTGTGTGCCTTGATTCCATTATGATTTCCTGTGGAGTTAGTTAGCTTGAATTAAGTATTCTGAGGAGAAAAGTCAACTATTTTTTCAATTAAAATAAAATAGCCCATGTATAGTGGCTAAGGTAATTTGGAGCTTCACGTTTAAACTTTTTCCTCCCACTACAAAGCAATTATCACCAGATTCCCCCATGAGGGGCAGGTTGTCTCATTCCCAGTTCTCACATTGTACTGTATTGCGCTGAACCCTTTTGTACCATTCTTTTTATTTTATATATGTTTAAATACAATAAAGAGAAGGAGCAGGTTTAGGAATAAAATATATCCATGTTATTTTTCAGTCTCTGAGATCTTTAATAGAAGTGGTGATTTGGAGGGATTCCCACCTTTTGCATTACCCCAGCAGTGTTTCCTCTGAGCCATGTAGAATTTATTCTCTCCACTTCCTCCACCTTCACCTGTAATGTGCTGTATGATTCAGTGTTCTCAACTATCTGCTTGGGGGAAACACTTTGTTTTCTTTGACCATAAAACATTGTGATTTAGGACCTGAGATGAAAGTGCCGTAAACCTGGAAAGGGAAATTAAATGGATCTCAAAGTCAGTGTAACCATTTGTTCAAGTCCCTTTTTCCAACTGTTTGCAAAGCCTTTTCTAGGATTGTTCATACTAAGATGGCATTGTTTGCAGATGGAAAGGTTGAGTTTGTTTTGCTTTTTTCCATTTCAGTGATGCTGAACTTATCTAACAGTACAACTCAATTGTCATGACTGAAGCATATTGGAGTGGATCAGAGGAGAATGCGGAGGAAGGGTCATTTCTCCTGATTCTGAGTCATCACACATTTAACCCATACTGGAAGTTCTGGTTATATGAAATTGGATGTATCTTTTACTTTTTTGTGATGTGGGATTTTCCACTTTTATGAGGATTATTTGGTCAGATAATTAGGTATTAGTTTGATTCGCGAGACTGTAGCTCAACTTTATTGGGAACTTGCTTGAGAAAATGACTATTTACTAATAGTCATTTGTTTTATTTTTGCTTTTCCCCCCTGTTTGCTCTATGATGACATGGAGAAACATCAAATGCAATTCAGGCAACAGGAGAGAATACTCCAAGCAAATGGACATACTACCAGCTGCTTTAAACCTTCAGTCTGAAATGGGGAACAACAGCACACCCCAGATTGTGCAACTAACTGAAATAAGTGGATACAATTGTTCAGTTGTTTAGGTCAATATTTTCTCAGATGGTCTGGGAAGAGAATTCTGAAGTACCTTAAGTGGCTAAGAATTAGGCAAAAGGCTCGTATATTTGTTTCCCAAGACAGTTGTGATCCAGGTTCTTCTGACAGCTTGTACCTCAGTGTTGACATCCTACACACTTGTGATAATTTTTGTACAAGATATTGTGGCACTTTGTGCATCAAAGCAGCACTCTGGTTGGAACTCTGTATTCACCACTGGCCTGTAATTATATGTTTTGTTCAGAGCTGGGATTGGCAAACTTTTTGGCCTGGGATCCATAGCCAACCTATAAAAGGCCACAGGCTGTGGGAAGAAGGAGGGGTTTGGAAAGGGAGTGGCAACACCACCCACATGGTGGGAGGGGGTGGGCTAGTAGGGGGAGTTTTTGGGGAAAGGGTGAAGCTGGGAGGGGGAGTGGTGGAGCTCCATGGCACTAGAGGCCTCTGGCCAGAGTGCACCAACAGTGGATCAGCTCTTGCTGTGCTCCAGCTGGAGAAAGGGTTGGAGCCTAGAAGGGGAGATCAGTGCCTCGCTCCACCCAGGACTTTTCTGGGCTCAAGTGGTGGGAAGGGGGTGGGGACAGGAAGAATAGAGGCAGCTACAGTCTGGGTTACCAGCTGGTGGGCCGGATTAAATGCTCCCATGGGCTGTAGTTTGTGCACCTCTGGTTGAGAGTGTCTTGTGAAGTATGATTTTTGAAAGCCTTTATCTGTTAAACATTAATATTCTGTTGGGTTGTGCGTGCTATCATAGAATGTGAAGTTATGGATTTTTGCTGTGCGCTTTTGAAAGGTGTTGGGAAACACCCAGAACAGGCCTTTCAGCTATAACAATGGAGCAGTCGTATATGCTGATGGCCCATTAAAAGGAATCCTCTCCCAATAGTCATCCAGAAGACTTCTCAGAAAGAGCATATAGATAATGGCTACTACTTGACCAATGGGAGCAAACCCACATGTCACAAACAGGTTTCTCCAGCCAGCTTCAAGATACTATAAAAGACAAGTTTGAAAGGGGGTAGCTGTGTTAGTCTAGCTCAGCAAAACAAACAAGGAGTCCTGTGGTACTTTCAAAGACTTAACAAATTTATTTATCGCATGAGTTTTTATGGGAGAAAATCCCGCTTTGTCAGAGCTTTGAAGCTTCAAAGTGTCTGACGAAGTAGGATTTTCTTCCATGAAAGCTCATGCAATAAATAAATTTGTTAGTCTTTAAAAGTGCCACAGGACACCTTGCTGTGTGTTGTTTTGTTTTGTTTAAGAAAAGAGAGGTGACATCATTTGGTTTCACTTCCCCCACGACTCAATAGCTGGAAACATGTCTGGAAAAGACGGTCTGAATGGGGAAGGCAGTCTCACGCTAATGGAGATCTATGACCTGTTTGTAGTATCCAGCAGGGCAGGCACTACTTGATTTAAGTTCTTTTTAGTTTGTAGAACTTAAGACTGTAAATTGTCTTTTGTTTCTTAAGTGACCAACTGTGGTATTTTAAGCCTAGTACTTATAGTCACTTAAAATCTATCTTTCTGGAGGTAATAAATCTGTTTTATCTTTTACCTAAAACAGTGTTTTGGTTGGAGTGACTGTGAAATCTGCTCAGGTCACAAAGAGTCGTACGTGCTCACTTTCCTTTGAAGAAGTGGCAATGAGGAAAACCTGGCCAGGCTTTTATGCAGTACAAGAAGGTACAGTTCTGGGGGTGAGGCTGGAGGCCTGGGCAGTTGACTGGTGCCTCTTTATGGTTGGTTCATGAGTAGCTGAAGGAAGCGTTCATGTCATTTAAGTTGGCCATGTCCCTGCCTGTGGGCATCGGTGTAAGTGTAGTACCTGCTAGAGGTTTGTGGCTTCCTAACGGGATCCCAGCGTGAGAGAAGCTCCAGGCAGAGGCGTCACTGACGCTGGGCACCCGGGGCACGTGCCCCTAATCCCAGCGCTGGTGCCCCCGATCTTCAGCCCGATAGATCCAGGGCCCAGCCACTGGTGGCTGTGGCAGCCCCGTCCCCAGTCGGGGATCTGGGGCCTAGCCGCCCGCAGAAGCGGTGGCCCTGTCCCTGGCTGTGGATCTGGGTCCAGGCCGCCCACGGTTGTGGTGGGGAATCTGGGGCCCGGCCGCCCGCAGCCGCTTCTGGTCCCGTCCCTGGCCGGGGATGCGGGGCCTAGCCATCCTTGGCGGCATGGTGGCTTCTGGCCCTGGCCCTGGCCAGGGGGTGGGGCCTGGGCCCATGCGCTGGGTCCCTCCCTGGGCCAGCGACGCCTCTGGCTCCAGGTAAACATTCATGCAATCTTGCTGGATGTGAAACTCCACATGCTGTTGTGCTAGGTAATAACAGCGCATTGAGGGGTTTGCTGCTTGTCATTAGCAAAGTAGTGTGAGAGCGCCCCAGATGGAGAGCGCAGGGGGCACAGTGGTTCCATAATTCCAGGTTGCATCCTGGGGAAACCAGTCACAAATTTGTCTTATGAGGTACCATAGGTACAAAGGACAATTGACACCTCAGTCAAGTGTAAACAAAGTGGAGGGACCATTTTAAATATATCTATATTCAATAAATATTGTATTCTTTAGCAGGAAAGGGGGCAGGGGCAAAAAGAAAAAATATCTACATTTTTACCGAAGAAACAGCATGGGCTCTCCTTCCACACAGACTGCCTGTAATCTTGTTCCCAGCTTGAAATGCTTCTTAGTGTAAAGACAAGGGGCAGATACCCCCAAAACACCCCCTCTCTTTCCTTGCCCATTGCATTCTCTGTGCCTGAGAAGACAAAACGACACAGCCATTGAGCTTTGATGGAGCAGTCTTGACCTAATGACTTTCATCACTAAGAGCACTCAAAATGTACTGAGAAAATTTTTATGTGAAACAAAGATGATTTCTTAAGTATATGTTGGTTAGTAAGCATTTTGTCTTTATTTTCTCATAGCTATTTCTAAATTTAGTATCTCATTACCTGTACTCTTATAAAACCCATTTCTTTGTAATTAAGAAACTGGTTTTCTGTTTTATACAGGCCAGTGTGTTTAAACTTACATTTCTGAATAGCAAAGCAAAGTAATAATATTCTCTTGAAGGTTTATTGGACTTCAAATATTTTGTACTGTTCAGGAGAGCATGGGGCAGTACAGGACATAGATTTCTGGGGGAATCTGGAACTGGGGTTTGTTAGGGGTCACCTTGCAATATAGGCAAGGCCAGAGAGAGGAAGAGGGTAACCCAAGTGCAGCTGGCAGGTTCCAGTTGCACACAGATGCTCAGAGTGCGTCTTGCATGCTGGAAGGCTATTTGTTGGTGTCCCAGGTAGGAACTACTAAAGCAAAGCATTGTAAGACATGCTGGCTTTCATGGCAAGATTGATGCGGCTACTCATTCTGTGTTGTACCCTGCTATGTCATAGTTCTGCTCCTGAAGTCATTTAGCTATTCCTACTGTTTGGGAAGTGCTGTCTCAAACTATGAATATCTGGTAGAAATAGAAATGTGGTTTTGTTGACCCCACTCCTTGGTGGGAACTGCAACGTTGTGTAAAATACAGTCTGGGTTGAAGGTGAGGGGTGAGGTAGCTGCAGGAAAATACATAACTAGTTTTGCTTCAAACACCCCCACCCCCCACCGGTTGCATTTGTGATTCACTGGTCATCAAGAAACCAAAACAAAATATAGACAACCCCCTTTATTGCATTTTAATTTCTGGTTTTCCTGACTCTGAAAGGTCAGCCACATTACCAGATAAGTTTCAATCTAACCCAAAATATCACACTGCTAGCCCATCCTTTAGTAACTAAAACTGAAGATTTATTATGAAAGGAAAGAAACTAACAAGGTGAGAGATGTTATCTGATTAAAGCAATACATACAAATGATTTGAAAGTCCATATACATCAGGTTTCTGATAGAACTTGGAGTTTGCAGGCTTCTACAATGCCTCTAGTGGGTATCCAGTACATAGATAGGTTTCAGCCCATTGTTTCACAGCTTCAGTTGCAATTGAGTTGATCCAGAGATAGATAAAGGCTGAAGACTAAATAGTTCATGTATAGAGTTTGTTCTAATTTTCCCACGAGAATTAGCAAAGTGATTCCAAGCTGGTGTTGGATCTCAATCTCACAATCCAAACTTCCTTGAGAAAACTGGACAGATTTGAAATAAAAAAGGATTAAGTGTGAAGTATACTATACTGATGAAGCAAGATGAGCACTTGCAGGTAATTTTTCCTCATGTGGCATTCCACTCCTGCAATCTGGCCTGGTGTGCTGCTGTGTGTCCCTGATCGCCCACTCCTAGACCCCAGCTTTCTCCCCTTTTGCTTGGTGGACTCCACTCCTGAGTCAGTTCACATCAGCCACCTGCATGTAATCAGGCCCAGGCAGTGGATATTCACTTACTAGCCACTCAGGGAACAGTCCCTCAGTAAGCACTCCCAGAAGCCATACTGGGAACTTCTGTCCTACAGGAATTGGAACCCTTGCCAGATCATTGCAAGCTCATTTATACCAGTTTGTCAGTTTAACAAAGAAACTGAAATACAATCAACTTTTGCTCCAAAGTAGGCCTCCATACTGTCCATTCTCCCAAATCTACAGAACTTTAGATAAAATGAATAGTAATAGACCAGAAAACAGTTAGCAAGGTAAGTAAACTTTTCCGGTCTATTACTGTTGTTCTAATTCATTGAGAGGCTGACACCACCTTTCTCCAAGTACATTCTCTCCAAGGACATTCTCATCTTTATCCATATCTAAGTACATTCTCATCTTCAGTTTATTTCATGCCAATTTTGATGAGGTTATTGTGGTCCCTTCAATTCATGCCCAGCGTGCATGCCATTCAGGCCTACTTTCCTGGATTGCTTCATTAGACCTTGAGCCAATACCTAAACACTTCTACAGTTTCTCCTGTACTAACCTCTAACATGATAGATGTAAACATCATCCAATAGCTACCCTCAATACACTTGCATATCAAAACTCTAGTCTACTTATAAGGAATTAGTCTTACTACCACTATGTTTTCGTAAAATATGTTTCTAGAGGTCAGATTTGGGCCATGTATTTGAAAAGTTGCTTGGCCTTTTCAAGCCTAGAGCGACACATCCCCTAGTCATGGCAACTTCAATCCAACCAAAAGAACTTGAGGTGATTCCTTTGCCTCCCCCAAATTAGCCCCTACAAGAAGGGGCAAGAAATAATGCTTGGCTGAAGCCCCAAAGGCAAATGTTTATGAAGAACCGAGGAGGGAAGAGATCACCACTTACACCCCTACAACTCTGGTGGCTCCTCTTCTGTTGTTATAGTACCTGATGGGATGGTCACTGGGGTGGGTTCTGAGTTATCACAGAGACTTCTTTCTGGTCACTTGGTGTAATGAGAAATCCAGTTTGAATCTATTCAAGCTCAAGGAATGCTATTAAATTTGTATATGAATTCTAATTCTATAGTTTCTCTTTGAAGCTTTGAGTTGTAATTAATTTGCTTAAGTACAGCAATACATACAAAGTAAGCAGGGAGATTGAAATGCTCCCCTGATGGCTTTTTAATGTTGTTACTTCTAATGTCAGATTAGTGTCCATTTATTCTTTTGCACAGAGACAGTCCAGTTTATCCAATGTATAAGCAGAGTGGCATTGTTGGACATGATGGCATAAAGCACATTGGTGAATGAGCAGATGAATGAACCCTTGATGGCGTAGCTGGTTTGTTAGGTCCTGTGAGAAAATAAGTCAGAGTGAGAGACCCATTCAAGACAATTGCTGTAACTCACTCTTCTTGTAATAATGCCAGCATATGACTCTAATATAATAATATTACAGTTGCTCATCCTATTGTATGGATTGCTCTAGTAGCACAATTGGTTAGTGCACAGTACTTATATGGTAGTGCTTTGTGAAGATATGCTGAGGTTGTGAGTTCAAGCCTCACCTAGAGCATTGGTTTTCATACTCCAAGGGCTTCACTTGGTCATTTTGCTATGGCAGACTTGTCCAACCTGCAGCATAGGCCAAACTCCAGTTTGCTAAGGGCTTTCATCTGGCCTGGAGAGCATTGCCACAGGAGCCTGGGAGTTGGGACTAGTTGGAGCCCTTTTAAATCTGCCCTGCGCAGTCACAGAGGGGAGTGGCCTGGCCAGAAAGCTGCATTCACGGGCTGGATTCAGCCCATTTCAGGTAGGACAGGGACCATAGAAGGGACTGGGGAGCCCCAACAGTACTGGGGTGTGCAAGAGGAACCCATGTGGGTTAAGGGAAGTAGAGGACCCCTGCACTGCTGCCCTCCCCTCCTCAGCCCATTCTGGGGGCAGGGTGAGCCAGCCAAAAGTGGAGGCAGGGTACTGCATTACCACCCCCCGGCTGAAGGCAGCAGGGAGGGGGCAGGAGGCAATGGTGCAGGCCCCCTGCTGGCTCCCACCCCCTCCCCAGCAGTGCGGGGGGGTGGGAGTGTGGAACCCGGCCTCCACGTTTGGGCAGCTCGCCCCACCCCTAGGATGAGGAACAACTAGCCCAGGGGTCAGGCTCTGCTGCCCCTCCCCTGGGCTGGCTGGCCCTGCCCCCCCAGTGCAAGAGGAGTGATGGGGGGGCGCCACAGAGGCTGATTGGCTTGGGGACCCACAGCCCTTAGGGATGACCCTGGGCAAGGGATCCCACATGCGGAAAGGGGAGGAGGGTAACAGAGTCCATGAGGAAAGGGGTTAGTGAATCCATGCAGTGGCATCGCAAAGCAGGGGCCAGGGAAGAGTTCAGGCAATTGATGGGGCTGGGGAAGGGGAGCCTGAAGGAACGGCGTCAGAGAGACCACAGAGCAGGGGCCAGGGAACAGGTTGGGGAGCCAATGGAGCTGGAGAAGGGGAAGTGGTCAGGGAGCCCACACAGCATGGGGCCAGGAAAGTGGTTCGGTGGCCAACTTGGAAGGGGAGCCCATGCTACACCAATTAGAGAAGGGACTGCACAGCTTGAGTGGTGTTGGGCAGGAGGAAGGGGTCAGGGACCCAGTAAGGGGTGTGATGGGGAAGGGAAGTAGTGGGGGTCCCACACCTGACCATACTGCTGCCTTCCCACCCTGTTCCTACTCCTCCTTTCCCCCACTCTGCCCAGCTCTCTTGCCACCCCTGTCAATGGTGATGGTGTTGAAGTTGTGCTTACTGATGGGAACGTAATGTGGTTTATTGTAGGTTATGGTGACTGTGGTGTTTTGGGCTACCTAGGGTCATTGGGGTTGTCATAGTGATAAATGGGAGAATCATTTAGGTGCCAGGAAAACCTGTCTGTTTCCTCTCTCTCTCTCAGTTCTCTTCAACAAAGACTTCTTATACAGCTCTGAATATGCTGTCCTCCTTATGGGATTATAATTTCCCTTAAAACTCTACATCTGGCGACAGAGGATGGGATTTGTGATGGAGTGGCTATCCTCAACAATCCTGGCAACTTTGGAAAACCAAAATACAATGTACGAAGCAAAACTTTATTTTACTGTTTGCATGGGGGTTGGGTTGTAGCTGTGAAAGCTGATCTGTTTGCCTAAGTGCTAGCTGGCTATTCTGAAAGCTGATCTGCCTGTTGTTAAGCACAAGGAAGAGATAAGGCTGGCTGGCTATTCTGAAAGCTGATCTGCCTGCTGTAAGAGAAGAGACAAGCAATAAACACAAGAGGGCATCATGGCTTTACTTACTACAACCTTTGAAGCATATGATCATTCGGCAGCTTCCTGGCAGACATATACAGCCTGATTTCAAAATTTTGTAATAGCAAACGACATAACTGATGAGAAGAAGGTACCAGTTTTTCTAAAGGTCATTGGAGTTCAGACTTATAATTTGCTATGTGATTTGCTTTATCCAGAGAAGCCAGAGCAGAAGCCTTATGGGGACCTAGTGGAAGTTCTGGGAGCACATTTTTCCCCAGAGCCACTAGTAATTGCAGAGAGGTATAGGTTCTACCAAAGGAACCAAGAGGAAGGTGATTCAGTTGTACAATTTGTAGCAGCTCTGCTGAAGCTGGCAGCACACTGTGACTTCAAGAACATGTTAGAGGAAATGCTGCGTGACAGGCTGGTGTGTGGCCTACACAGTGAATCAACACGAAAACGCCTATTGACTGAAGGTCAACTCACCTTGCAGAAGGCTGTGGAAATTGCAGTCTCCATGGAACGCGTCACCCAAGACATGCAACGGATTGGGGTCAGTGTCCGTAAAGTATCCCTACAACCTGCCCCCAGGGCACCGGGGAGACAAGAATGTTACCCGTGTGGGAAGCAGGACCACCTCGCATCTGAGTGCAGGTTTAAAGAACTACTGTCTCGACAGTGTGGTAAGAGAGGGCACATTGAACATGACTGCAAACAAAGGAAGGGTGAGCCAAACAGAAGAGGCAGACCTGAGAAAAATGGGCCGTTGGTTTGGCGGACTAAGAGGGAAATTCTGCATGCAGTAGAGCAGAATACAGGTGATCATAGTGACATCCAAGTGGAAGATGAAGATTCCCTCCATGTTTTGTCTATAACAGCTGGCCCACATAAATTCTGGGTAACACCTGTGTTGGAAGGCAGACCTATACGCATGGAACTGGACACTGGTGCATCAGTTTCATTAGTTTCTAACCTTGTGTATGAGAAGGACTTTAGACATCTGCCACTTAAGCCGACAGTAGTCATTTTGAAGACATATAGTGGACAGACTGTTCCCGTGTTGGGTACTATTGATGTGAAAGTAGAACTCAATGGACAGACCACAAAACTACCACTGTTTGTGGTAAAGGGGAATTACCCAGCCCTAATGGGAAGATCTTGGATCAGGAAAATCCAACTCGATTGGTCATAAGTGCATCAATTGACCAAAGAAGAAATGAATCTAGCAGTGGTACTAATGAAATATGCTGCTGTTTTCGGTGAAGACTTAGGCAGTATGAAGGGAATCACTGTGAAATTAAATATAAAGCCTGATTGCCAACCAAAATGTTTGAAGGCCAGGATTGTGCCATTTGTCATCAGACCCAAGGTGGAAGAAAACTTGGAGCGGTTAGTCAAAGAGGGAGTCTTGGTGCCAGTTACTCACAGCCAGTGGGCGACACCCATTGTCCCAATAGTGAAGAAGGATGGCTCCATTTGGATTTGTGGGGATTTCAAGGTCACTGTCAACCCAGTGTTATGTGCAGAACAGTATCCTTTTCCCCCCATTGAGGACATCTTTGCAGGTTTGGCTGGAGGACAAAAATTTAGCAAGATTGATTTGAGTCAAGCGTACTTACAGATGCATGTTGAAGAAGAATCTCAAGAATTGTTGACAATCGTAACACATATGGGGTTGTACAGATACTGTCGTTTACCTTTCGGCATTACTTCAGCCCCAGCTTTGTTCCAAAGGGCAATGGATCAGATTTTGAGTGATTTATCAGGAGTACAGTGCTATCTGGATGACATCCTGGTCGCGGGCAAAAATGAGGAGGAACACCTTACGAACTTGGAAGCTACTCTGCAAAGACTGGAAGAGCATGGTCTACGTGTTCACAGAGACAAATGTAAGTTTTTCCAGCCCTCAGTTGAATATTTAGGACATATAATTGATGCTGATGGTCTCCATAAGTCTCCAGCCAAGGTTAAGGCTATTGTGGATGCTCCGCTACCTCAGAATGTAAGCCAACTTTGCTCTTTTTTAGGCTTATTAAACTATTATGGCAAGTTTATCCCACAATTAGCGACGCTCCTGAAATGCCTACATGAGCTTCTGGGGCCGAAGAAGGCCTGGAACTGGACTGAAGCTTGTGATGTTGCATTTAAGGAAGCTAAATGCTCACTGGTAAACTCTAAGGTTCTGACACATTTTGACCCATCCTTGCCCCTGCAGTTGGCTTGTGATGCCTCCCCTTATGGAGTTGGGGCTGTATTGTCACATATTATGCCTTCTGGTGAAGAGAGGCCTATTGCTTTTGCTTCACACTTCTTGACCAAGGCAGAAACTAACTATGCCCAAATTGAACGCGAAGCACTGGGCATTGTTTTTGGCGTTCAGAAATTTCACCAGTACCTGTGGGGAAAGAAGTTCACACTTCTCACTGACTATCGACCCCTGACATCAATTTTGGGGCCACACACAGGCATCCCACATTTGGCTGCTAGTCGGATGCAACAGTGGGCATTGATACTTTCTGGATACACATATGAAATCAAGTACAGGCAATCCTCTTTGCATTGCAATGCTGATGGCCTTTCAAGGCTACCCCTACCGGCACACCGTCATGATCAGGGCCAGGAAGGAATCTTTTACTTTGAACAGGTGGAAAACACACCCGTCACAGCTTCTCAAGCGAAGAAAGCAACACGGGTTGACCCACTACTCTCCCGAGTTATGGATTTCGTGATGCATGGAACGTTCTTACCTGACTCTCAGGTCTCTCCTGACCTCCGCCCCTATGTGTCTAGGAGGACAGAGTTATCGACCCAATCCGGGTGTTTGTTGTGGGGTATGTGTGTCATTATCCCACCTACATTAAGGCCACATTTGTTGGAACAGCTCCATTCAAGTCACTGCGGCATAGTGTGCATGAAAGAAATTGCACGGAGCTATTTCTGGTGGCTGGGCTTAGACAGGGCCATTGAAGAAACGGCTAGAGCTTGTACCTCATGCCAGAGCATCCAGAACACACCTCAGTTGGCACCTCTTCACCCATGGGATTGGCCCGAAAGGCCATGGCAACGTATCCATGTTGATTTTACTGGCCCATTTGAAGGATGTATGTTTTTAATTGCTGTGGATGCCCATTCAAAATGGCCAGAAGCCTCTGTAATGCAGTCCACTACTACGGAAGCCACTATTCAGACCCTGCGTGGCTTTTTTAGTCGTTACGGCCTTCCAGAACAGCTGGTGAGTGACAATGGACCACAATTCGTTTCTCAGGATTTTGAAACTTTTATGAAGGCCAATGGAATACATCACATCAGGTCAGCACCGTATCATCCTTCCACCAATGGACTTGCTGAAAGGTTTGTACAGACTATGAAGCAAGCTCTAAAATCTGCAAAGGGACGTTCACCTCTTCGTAAGCGTCTGGACAACTTCTTGTTGTCCTACAGAAACACTCCACAGGCTACAACTAAGGCATCTCCAGCTTTTCTTATGATGGGACAGCAATTGCGCTCTTGCTTTGATTTGTTGAAACCACGAGAGACACGGCAAGTGGTTCAACGCCAACAGCAGGACCAGGTCAGCAGACATTCACCAAGCACAAGGGCCGCACCTTCAGTATTGGACAGCCAGTTCTTGCTCGAAACTATGCTTCAGGAGCTAAATGGGTCCCAGAAATGGTCATTACCCAGACAGGACCTGTTTCCTACTCTGTCCAGACAGCGAGTGGCCTAGTTTGGCGATGGCATGTAGATCAGCTGCTTCTCCGTCATGTCCACCCAGAAGATGCATCTCCAGCAGACATATCTGACTTCACCCTTACTGATGATACATCAGAGCATGACACTACTATTTCTGTCTCTCCTGCTCCAGCCACCCCTTCAATGCCTTCAGCCTTCCTGGACCAACCGGACACAACATCCTCTCCGGTTCTGACTACTTCCCCAGTACCTGTGATCCCACCACCACCAATACCACCTTGTGGGGTGGGCACACCAGAAGTTCGCCATAATCCACCTCGCAACAGCAGGCCTCCTAATCGGCTGGATCTTTAGCTAGTGGTGACCCCCTCTTCATGGGGCAGAGTAATTCCCCGGGGGTTCGCTGGAGATGGGGCAGTCTACCCTCATCTCCTAGTTTAGTTCTTATTCTTTCAGGGGGGGAGGGCTTTATTCTGGTGGGGGTGTTCATTAGAGGGGGAGGAATATGTGGTGTTTTGGACTACCTAGGGTCATTGGGGTTGTCATAGTGATAAATGGGAGAGTCGTTTAGGTGCAAGGAAAACCTGTATGTTTCCTCTCTCTCTCTCTCTCAGTTCTCTTCCATAAAGATTTCTTATACAGCTCTGAATATGCTGTCCTCCTTATAATTTCCCTTAAAACTCTACAGTGACGAACTCATTGTTCCTTCCTTGGACAGGGACACAGTGTAACAGGAGTACAGAGAAGTCCCCCACAAAGTGGTATTCCATGATGTCCATGTACAGATACAAGGAGTTGAAACCTCCTGTGATGTCTGCTGAGAAAGGGATTTTTTTGTCACGGCTATTGGGGTACATGCCCAAAATATTAGCTAACTCCCCACTGGTTGAAATCGTATAAGCAGCATCGGCGGACGTAAACATAACTTTTCTACCCACAGGATTGTAGTTCAGGTGTTTTGGGATGGCGACTCATGGTGTTGTTCATGTGATCTAGCAAATCGGGTACAGAAGAGTAAAAACTCGTCGTAGGACAAAAGTCCATTTCTTATCTTCACAGGTGATTTCAAAAGGGGTATCCTCGTTGATGTTGTTCCAGCTGTGAGGGTATTGTATTTCCACCAACACCATCTCCCAGGCACCCTGGAAATCCAAGGGTTTAGTTGTACGGTAAAGTTTGAGCTGGTGTTTTGGGGAAAAACCCGAGAGCTGGCATTGCTGGGCAAAGTGATGTAAAAACCACCATCACTCATTTTTTTCGCACTCTTTATCTTTGCAGGAGCAATCGTTTTTTCTTTTTGCATCTAAACTTCGCAGAGCTGAAGTATTTTCACCCAGCTGTTAAACTTATCCAGCCACCCCAACCATTTCACCAAGAGCTGCTTTTTTCTCCCTCTTCCTTTCACTCCTAGAACTTTTTCAATCCTGTAAACCCTGTCAAGTTTGGGATTTACTTTTTGTAATTCTTCAGGGTAAAAAGATCCAGCAACCATCTTGCCCTCGTAATCTTTTTAGCAGTACACAGGTCTCCGACTCTTTGTTAAGGCTTCATCCACCATGAATACCTCATTGGTAAATGTTTGTTCATAACCTTTCTCAAAAGCTCCTTTGGTTTTAGAGAGTCTCACATGGTCGCCTTTTCTAAAAGGAGCAACAACTGGTTTTACTTTTAAACTGTCTCCCTATACCGTTTTCCACACCCGCAGAGAATTTGAGGGGTTAACATCAGCGGGTCTGGCCCATGTGGTTCTGTGAAAGCTCCAGTTGTAACTCTTAAGTCAGGTAACGCGTCGATGTAGCAAAAGGTGTTGTGGGACGTAAAATATCTCCATATCCTAGATTTTAAAGTTCTATTAAACTTCTCTATAACCACCGCTTTGACCTCATTATTAGTCACAAATTGGTGGATGCCGTGCTGCTTAAACAGTGCACTTATGGGTTTGTTTCAAAATTCTTTTCCACGATCAGTTTGTAATTTTTGAGGCATGCGGTCTTCACTGAAAATAGGTTTAAAGGCTTTGGACACTTCACCTCCTCTTTTCCTTTGAAACCTAAGGCCCAGACGTTTTTAGATGGAATGTCTACCACTGTTAAGATGTTCTTAACACCACTGTTGTGCCTGGAGAACCTTTGCATATCCACCAAATCTGCTTGCCATTGCACATCCATGTCTGAAACAACCGTCTTGTTTCTTTTAAAATGTATTCGAGCTGGTCTGTGTAAAGTGTAAGTGTCCTGATCCAAAAGCCAGGCTGCTACCTCACCCTTGTTCAAAGTTTCACTATGCTTTTGGCAGCCCAGAGAAGAGCATTCACCCCTCCAAAGCTCCCAACTTCCCTGGGGTTGTAATTTTTTTTTTTTTAAAGAGCCGTCTGCTCCGACATGGCCACCTCCCACCGTCTTTTACCCACACAAGTATGAAGCAGACACATTCACACTGACAAATTTAAATGAGTTTTTATTAATCCCTTGGTTTAAATCCCCTCATTTACAACATCCTGCAAAAATGGCCACCACCCCATGAAGGAACCTGAGCTCCTTCATTCTCCCTGTCAGATCTGTGTTTCAGACGTGGACAGGAACAACTGGTGCATATTTCATTCTTCCATGTTGCTCTTTCCTTCTGAGCTCTGTGTATCAGACACAGGCAGAAACAACTGATGCACGATACATTTGCTTTCACGGGGCTACTGATGTGCAGGTTCTCAAAGGCCCATATAAAGTCGAGGCCCATATAAAGTCATCGAGCTGTTGAGAGATTTTTCAGAAAAAAAGAGCTGTAAGTTCACCACTTTTTTTTTTTTATAGCTATGCCAACCAGATTAATTACTCTTCCCATTCCTTTACCTGCACCACATCTCCTTTGGTCTTGCCTGCCTGCAACTCCTGGAGCTTTGCCTGCTTTCCTTCATGGGGACAGACAGTGGGAGGCCATCAGGCCTATCAGGTTTCCTCACAAGCTTGGGGGTTTTGGGGCCCAGGGTATCTGTCAACATATCAGTCTCCTCCCCCACCAAACTGTCACTGTAGCAGCGTTTTTCTCCAAGGGCCATTAAAGGTTGGAGCCAAAACCAGTTCCGAAGGCCTCACGGGGGTGGTGAAGGCATTCATGTTCTGCATGAGCTGTGAACCACGTGGTCTCACGTACGAGCCAGGAGTCATGTGGCTTTAAAGGCCCAGACTTCTTCGTCGAGCAGTGTCCCCACTGCTCCACTATAGGTGTGTGGCTGCGCCCGCACCCAGCCACAGAGATTTTTATCGCAGAGCCCGAGGGGTGAGCATGCACAACCAAAGGGCACGCAGCCAGCTTCCCGCCATTTGGAGCCCGCACGTCCTCCTCCACGCATCAGTTCCTTCTTAACTGCCGCTTACTCAGCACAGAGTTCACCAGCTCCTCAGTCTGCATCCCTTCAGTTATCGAATAGTGTTATAGTTCAGTTCTGAGTTAGTTAGTTAGTTGGCTAGTATTTAATAGTTTTCACCTGTTAAAAAAAAAATCTCCTCAGCCGCCGCAGTGCTGACAGCTTTGGGTTTTAAGTGGTGCGCTGGCTGCAACAACCCAATGCCTGCCTCTGACGGGCACAAAAAATATATTAAGCATTTGGGTGAAGAGCATCTAGCCCACTCCTGCCCTCATTGTAATAGCCTCAAATCCAGGGCGAGAAAGGAGAGGAGTAGGAGGCTGAAACTCCTCTTGATGAAGGGAGCCCTCTGACTGGCATCAGAGCCCGGCAAATCACCGCTCAGGGACACAGCCCTGAAGCGAGCCTCAGCGTCCTCCTGACCGGTGGCAGTAAAGAGAAATAAGTCTGGCTACGACCACACGGGGTCTAGGGAAGCTACAGGTTCCTCCAAAAAACCCCACAGGACAAAGGCTCATTCCGCTGGCTCTGCAGTTGAGCGAGGATCTCAGGCAGCACAGACTGGCTCTGCGCTGACCTTGGAGCTGCCGTCCCCGGCACCGCCTCCAGCAATCACTTCCCCAGCACCGCCATTGGCACCAGCGGCAGCCACGGTGCCTGTCAGTGGCACCGCTACTCTCTTCGGGGCACCGTTGACCATGATGACGGCCACGGCACCATCGTTCTCAGGGCAGAGCGGTTTTCTACCGGTGCCTGCAGTAAACTTGTCCCACTTGCTCCCTGCGCCAATTATTCAAGCACCAGGGTACCCCACCTGTCGGTACCAGATCAGCAGCTGCCGGTACCTCAGCCTTCACATCCTCCTGCTCCGGTACCGCTACCTAACATACCACCGCAGGGGTTAGACCAGCCGGATCCAGGCTCTAGACAGTCTCCTACCTGTAAACATAGGAGGAAGACAAAGCACTGTTTGAGAGAGGACCTTTCTTCTGGTTCCTCACCTGACTTCTGTCCTCTTTATGGTATACAGCCTTCAGGGGATGATGACCAGTCAGATTCTTCCTCTCTCTCCGGTCAGCAATCTAGCTATGACTCTGATGGGGACATTCCAGATAATGTTAATCCGCAACAAGCTAGCACCACTCCTCAACAGCCACAGTCATGGCCGTGGGCAAACATCCCGTGGTACCCTTTTCCTCAGCAGGGGATACCCTGGGCATCATGGCCAGGTTGGATACCATATGCACAGGCTCCAACCCAAATGCAAGGCATGCAGGTGTCTGAGGTGCCGATAACATTGCTCCATGAGGGACAGAAAAAAACACACAGAGGTCATGTTTCCCAACACATGGCTCCTGAGGCGGACCCTCAGCCTCGGACCGATGATGCTAGACAATTCCAGGAGCTGTTTAAGAGGGTAGCTGCGACTCTGGATATGCCAGACCAATCAGTGCCTACTTCCAAACATAGGCTTTATAGGATTTTACAGTCAGCCACCTCGTCCAAAGTGTCAGTCCCTATAGATGAGGGCATTATGGAGCTGGCGACGTCTGTATGGCAGACTCCTGCCTCAGCACCACCCACTAACAGGAAGGCAGATAAAAAATATTTTGTTACACCAACTAATAATGAGTTCCTTTTTTCATACCCACAAGCGAACTCATTAGTGGTCGATGCAGCAAATCAAAGACTTAAACAAGCCCATAATAGGTCTACCCCAGCCAACAGGGAGGACAAAAAGATGGATCTCTTGGGTAAAAAGATCTATACATCTGCTACATTGCAGTTAAGGATAGCCAACTACACTGCTCTTTTAACCAATTACAGCCATGACAACTATTCGAAATTTACAGATTTTATTAGCTTGATTCCAGAAGACAGGAGAGACGGTTACAATGCACTTGTTCAAGAGGGTTTCTTGATTTCCAGGACAGCTCTACAAGCAGCTCTGGATATGGCGGACGTAGCAGCCAGGACCATAGGTTCTGTGGTGGTGCTTCGACAAGCTTCCTGGTTACATGCGGCCGCACTCCCCAGGCAACTCCAGTTGATCATAGAAGATCTTCCTTTTGACAAGAATAAGCTGTTCAGGGAGAAAACTAATGAGATCATGCACTCTTTGAAAGATTCAAGGGCAACCCTTCGGACGCTGGGCATTCAAGCACCGACACCAAGGTTCAGGTATAACAACAGGTATCAGACTAATTCAAGCAACAGATATCCCTATCAACAACATAGGAGATTTGATAATCCATATCCACGTAGTAGAAATCCCAATGAACAACGTAGACAGAATCTACAATCTTCATCTAATGTACAGCCCTTAGGGGCTAAGCATCACTTTAAAAACTTGGTCGAGGGTTTGTCTAGCCATTCGACAGCGAATGACAGCAACACTAACACACCTGCTTTACTATTTAAAAATAGACTAGCCCCTTTTCTGCACCGACGGTCTTCCATCACAGCGGACAGATGGGTGCTGGAAATCATTGACACCAGCTATTTAATTCAATTCTCATCCAAACCTATTCCAAATTCCCCTTCCCCGTCTCTCTTCAGGGACCCCACTCAAGTACAATTGCTACGGGAGGAGATCTGCACCTTACTGATTATTGGGGCAATTGAGGAAGTTCCCATTCAGTTCCGGGGAAAGGGTTTCTATTCCCGATATTTTTTGACACAGAAGAGGATGGGGGGTTGGAGGCCAATCTTAGATCTGAGATGCCTCAACACATTTATCACAGTAAAGACGTTTAAAATGGTAACGCTGTCAAACATTCTCCCTTCTTTAGATCAAGATTGGCTGGCGTCCCTCGACCTAAAAGACGCCTACTTCCATATCTCCATACATCCTGCACACAGGAGATTTCTACGGTTTACTTTCCAAGATTACCATTATCAATTCAATGTACTCCCTTTTGGACTATGTACAGCCCCCAGAGTTTTCTCCAAAGTTATGGCAGCAGTGGTGGCTTACATGCGAACTCAGCGGATAACTATTTTCCCCTACTTGGACGACTTCTTGTTGAAAGCACGGTTGTTCTCAGAAGCCCGAAAGGCAGTGGAATTCACGGAGCAGCTCTTCCTACATTTGGGGCTCACAATCAACTACAAGAAATCCTCCCTTCAGCCGGTACAGGAGCTACAATTCCTAGGCGCGACCATTCATACTCCCTCTTCCAAGGCGTTTCTCACAAACGAAAGAGTAGTAGTGATACAAAGTCTCATAAAAAGCATACTTCCTTCTCCCACAATTACAGTGCTAAAATGTATGCAGCTCCTTGGCCACATGGCGGCAGCTACGTATCTGGTCCCCAATGCCAGGTTTCATATGAGACACTTGCAAATGTGGTTCCTGAGGAATTTCAAACCTCACCAGCATTCGAGGCACCATATCCTGTCTATGCCACAGCCCATGAAGGACACTCTCTTATGGTGAACCCTATCGGCAAACCTTCAGCGGGGGGGTTCCCTTTTCTCAGCAGCCTCTGGCTCTTCTGTTCGTAACCGACACCTCCCTTGCAGGATGGGGAGCACATCTGGGGCATTGGACAGTGCAGGGGAAGTGGTCACGCGCCGAGAGCCTCTTACATATAAACCTCCTTGAGCTACGAGCAATAAGGGACGCTTGTAGTCACTTCATACACCTCATAGAGGGGAAAAGCATAAAGATACTGATGGACAGCGTAGCAGCAATGTACTATGTCAACTGGCAAGGGGGAGCTCGATCCCAGTCTCTGTGTGTGGAGGCCCTCAGGTTATGGGACTGGGCTATACGTCATGGAGTCCAGATGGAGGCAATATATTTACCTGGCACGCTCAACACGACGGCAGATGCGCTGAGCAGGCATTTTGCAGAACCTCATGAGTGGGAGTTAGACAACACGATCCTAGCGGACATATTTCATCGATGGGGTCAGCTGGTGATAGATCTATTTGCAACACAGAGCAACAAGAAATGCGCTTCATTTTGTTCAAGGGCAGGCCTTGGTCAAGGCTCTCTAGGAGACGTGTTTCTCCTGAAATGGCAGCGTGTTCTCCTTTATGCTTTTCCTCCAATTCCCATGATCTCCAAGCTGGTCCACAAGATGAAGCAGGACAAGGCAATACTTATATTATTTGCTCCAGCATGGCCCAGACAGCCATGGTATTCCTCCCTCATCCAAATGTCAGTAGCAACACCGATCACGCTTCCGCTCATTCCGAGTCTGATCACGCAGAACAACGGCAAGATCCAACATACGTACCTGAGCAAGCTCCACCTAACTGCCTGGCTCCTGGATGGTTCAACGACTTGGAACAGTGATGTTCTGACCGTGTAAAGAACGTGTTAATAAATAGTAGAAAGTCAACTACTAGAATTACTTACCTACAAAAATGGAAGAGATTCGCTGCATGGTGTCAGGAACGCCACCTCTCTCCACAATCCGCGCATGTCTCGGAAGTGCTCGAATATCTCCTTGACCTGAAAGAGAAGGGATTAGCTATAACTACTATTAAGGTTCATTTGGCAGCTATGTCAACTTTCCACGAGCTGGTAGAGGGCTCATCCTTATTTTCTCACAGTGTTGTCAAACACTTCATGGAGGGCCTTCATAACATTTACCCAGACATTAGACCCCCGGCACCTCCGTGGGATTTAGCCCTAGTTCTGAGATCCCTCACTAGGCCACCCTTTGAACCAATGGCATCTTGTTCTGTTACCAACTTTGCCCACCAACTCGGGGTATGCTCATTTATTAGGGTTGCTTTCTCTATGGGGAAGATGGTAATTCTATTAGTGTGCTGCTTGTGTCACTTGTGTTTCTATATAGGTGCGTCTGAGCAGACCGGGTCTATCAGCACTCTCAGCTGACCCCTTATGTGTCCCTGAACTCAGTAGGCTGGGTCACACAGCACTTCTCTGCTGCTACCCTTATGTGCCCCTGTACCGCACCAAACTAGGCTTGATTCTGGATCTTGAGCAGGCTGGGTCACACAGCACTTCTCAGCTGCTACCCTTATATGCCCCTGGACTCAATCAGGCTGGGTCAAAACAGCACTTGTCAGCTGTCACCTTTATATGCCCCTGGAGTCAATCAGGCTACTATCCCTATCAATGAGCAAACCTTACAGGGTTGTGGGCATTACAGGGATTTTTGGCTAGGTAATAGAAGCGTTGCTGCAAAGTAATATAAAGAAACCAAGACCACAAAGGAGAGGGAATGAAGTCTTAGAAGAGTCTGGAAACTGGCTTAATAACAAAAGGCATTTTATTGCTAGGTATCTAAAACTTGTACTACTAATAATAATTACAAAAGAGAGAAGAATACCCTAAAATACCCAGTTACAGCATTGATAAACATATAAGGAAAGAAGAACACCCAGCTACAATATTACCTAGATTCTACTGTGTCAGGCCTAGAGAGAGAGAGAGAGAGAGAGAGAGTCATAATTAACACAGAGGGAGAGAGGTTGGGGGGGGGCGAAGAGAGAGAGAGAGAGAGAAGGGGGGGGGGTCTCACCACTCTGTGTAGCAGAAACGTTTCCAGGTTGTGCAGATCAGGGTCAGAGGCTGGATGGAAACAAAGCTCCCACAGCAATCAGCAAGGAAGAAAAGCCAAATCCCAGTGGAAATGATACAGCTTTAGATCCAGGCATCAGGACTCAGGACTCAATCCAGACTCACGCAGGATTCAGAAAGGATCCAGTCAGGACTTGCACAGGACACACACTACACACACACACCACTGCACCACTGTTGGATGTGGGTAAAGGTTTTTTATAAGGACTTGTTTTAAGTGACCAATACACATTCCTGGCTGGGTGTAATGGTTCAGAGAAGCTCACAATACAGTCAGGCAGACTCAGTATTTTGGGTATCAATTATCATGTCTGTGACTAGAATGGTCTGATAATTGCTGAGTTTGTTCGTGTTGGTGTGAGATCCCCCATCAGGCGATGCTTCCCTGCTTCTTCAATCCCAGAGTTCAGTGCGGCTCCTGCTTCTTCAATCCCAGAGTTCAGTGCGGCTTCTGCTTTGGAGCCTGGCTCTCCATAGTCAATGCAAATGAAGCTCCATTTACTGTGCTGATGGCTTTTGGATATGGGTAGATGAGGATGTCTCCCATTTCCTACTGTTTTTGGTTTTCAGTTCAAGCAGAAGTTGGTGGATGTGTGGGGGGAGGGAGGCACAGGCTGGATACTATGCTCTGATTCCTCAAGAACACAGAGCTAACACGTAACAGTTCCATGCTACATATGTCAATGAAGGTTGCTTTTTTGGTAGCAATAACATCGGCTAGGCGAGTGGGAGAAATAGCGGCACTCAGGGCTTGTCCTCCCTTCACCATTTTCATGAAGGATAAGGTCTCCCTTAGGCCGCATCCCAGGTTTTTACCTAAGGTCTCTTCCAGTTTTCATATCAACCAGACAATTCACCTCCAAGTCTTCTATCCAAAACCTCATAAGACCCATAAAGAGGTAGCATTGCATACCCTAGATGTCAAAAGGGGATAGCCTACTACATAGACAGGATGAAGGCTTTTAGGAAAACACCCAGAATATTCGTCTCGGTTGCGGAATGGTCTAGAGGTGATCCAATTTCCAAACAGAGACTCTCTAAGTGGATATCTATGTGCATTCTCATGGCTTACAAGAAACATGGCTCCAAGCCCTCACAATATATTAGAGCTCATTCTACCAGAGCAGTTTCCAGTTCCACAGCATTCCTCCGCAATGTTCCAATTGCAGACATTTGTAGGGCAGCTACTTGGGCATCCGCTGATACCTTCATAAAACATTATGCGGTTGATAAAGATGCCTCTGGTGATGCATCAGTGGGTCTTGCGGTGCTTAGCACGGCTGCAAAGGGTAGCTCCGAAGACCACTCCACCATTTAGAATACTGCTTGGTAGTCACCTGTAGTGGAGCAGCGGGGACACTGCTCGATGAAGAAATGGAGGTTACTCACCCTTTGGTGCAGTAGCCAGGGTTCTTCGAGATGCGTGTCCCTGCACTGCTCCACTTCCCACCCGCCACCCCTCTACTTCAGAGTACTCCTCCTTTCTTAGTGGTGCTTCACGGTAGAGAAGGAACAGACGGGTGTAGGGGGGGCGCGTGCACTCCAAACAGCGGGAAGCTGGCCGTGCACCCTTTGGTTGCGCGCACTCCCCCCCTCGGGCTCTGTGATAAAAATCTCTGCAGCTGGGTGTGGGCGCAGCCACACACCTATAGTGGAGCAGTGTGGGGACACGCATCTGGAAGAACCACGGCTACTGCACCAAAAGGTGAGTAACCTCCGTTTTCTGGGGTGGTGCAACCTTCCGCCAACCATTGAGGCCCAGAGATCGGGCATAGGGTTCCAGCCGTTCCGATTGGTTCACCTCGGCCTGTTAGGGCTATCTAAACCTTTTTCCTATTGGCAGAGGGTCACGCAGCCCTCTTCTGGTGCAGGCTGCCCCATCACATGCCCTTCTGGGACCAATCCCGCTCTTGAGGCAAAAACACGTGCCTATTGACGCAAAGGTGCTCTGGGAAGGGGGTCACGCCACCCCCTTCCAGTCAGGTTGCCATCTTGAGCCGGAAGTCACACCCAGAGGGCAGGACCGGACGTCAGGTGCCCAGCTGGGGGCAGGACTTCTGGTGACAGGTGGGCAGGGGGCGGGACCGGATGTCAGGGGGCTGTTCAGTGGGTGGGATTTCTGGTGGAAAGGGGGCATGATAATGATTTGATTGAAGCCCTTTACTATGAAAGGAGAATTGATTGTGGGGCTCAGGTTGGTTCCATAGCAGATTGGGGAGATTCCCTGCCGCCCAACATCACCCACCATGGGGGAGGACCAGGGCCAGCTCTACTATGAGGCAAGAGACAGACATAGCTTCATTTGACAGCTTGTAGGGGCACCTATCCCCCCTGAAGATCAGGCTGGTTCCCACCTCTTTAAATCTTTCCTAGCGGCTCAGGTACTGTTAGTCAACCTGCAGCTTAAGTCACGTAGGCAGAGTGCACTTTAAATCCCTCTGCAGGCAGACACTGCAGGTTTAATGGAATGCAAACCTTTACAATGACTCACAGTCCAGGAGGAAATAACAATAGGTAAGCAGGGTTGTGGGGTGGACACTAGCCATTGGGGACTGCAGGAAGCTCTAGTCCCAGATGACAGTGGTCTGGGAATTGCAGGAAGTTCAAACACTCCCCCCCCCAACTCAAACAGCCTGGCAGGGGCTCTCTCCTCTCTTTCATCTTCCCCTGCACTGAGCCCAAGCAGCTGTGTTTCCTGGGAGAGCAGGAGGAGCCAAGGTGACAGCTGCCAGTTTCTTGAAGTGGCACCCAGGGCAGTGAGTTCAGTGCAGTTCTTTGGATTGTTGTTTCAGGGCCAGATCAGCACGGAAAGAATGAGAACAGGGAAAGCAAGGGGCACAGGCATTTTAGGAGTTTGTTTCCCCCATCTTCAAAGCATCTGACAAAGTGGGATATTCTCCCAGGAAAGCTCATCTAGTTCCCCTTGGTGGCAGTTGGGGTGGGGGTGGGTGGAGAGAATACCAGGGCTTACTTACAGTAATATGATCTGGTTTAAAACCAATGACATGTCTCTAGTTCAAAAAAAAAAAAAAAAAAAAAAAGTTAAACTATACACAGGAGGACAGCATTTCCTAGAGCACTTGGCTTGGCACTTAGGAGACCAAAGGTCTCTTTCTGGCTCTGCCCTGGGCTGTTTGGGAAAGTCATTTTTCTTTCCTGGGGCTCAGTTTCCTCACCTGCAAAATAAAAATGGTGATGAGGTTTACCTCGCTTTGAAAAGTGCTTTAAGATCTACAGCTGAAAACTGCTAAATAGACACTGAAATAATTCCTCACTCCTGTTAGATTTAGCCCTTATAGCATTCTTCATCTCAATGCCCTTTGCAAAAGGGGGCTGAGGAGGTCTCCCCCAATATAGCCCAGACAGTGGCTGGGGTCTCTCCCCTTTTCTCCCTCCCCCCCAAGCCCAGGTGGCAATGCAATGGAGGGTGTGAGAGTGGCTATGCCATTCTCCCACAATACTAGCAACAGGATCTCTTCAGAGGACAAAGCAATAGACCACATTTATTTGTAAATGTAAAAAAACCCCACCAAACCTGACACACACAACTACATAATAGCCAGGTTAGTCTAGTTCAATAAAAACAAGGAGTCCTGGGGCATTTTTAAAGAATAACACATTTATTTATCACATGAAGTTTTGTGGGAGAAAATACCACTTTGTCAGA
>ML681972.1:5509115-5583340 GCA_007922195.1 Podocnemis expansa
CCTGCAGCCCCCTTTCTGGGGCTGCAGGGTGAGCCAGCAGCGGCTCGCCCCCAGGGGTAACGAAATAGCATGTTCACACAGTGAACTTGCTATTTCGTTTCCCGCTTTTTTTCTTATTTCGAATTAACATTTTGTTAAGTTGAAATAAGATATTTCGAAATAAGGTGTTGTTTCGAAACAAGTTGTTTCGACACAACTTGTTTCGAAATAACCCTGTGCGTGTGAACACAGCCTATGAGTAATTAGAGGGAACATTGAAAGTGACCCCCAATTAGGGTTACCAGATGTCAGGCAAAAGGAGGCCACGTCCTCCTTTTTACCTTCATGTCCTCCGTCCAGCAGGCATTTTAAAAATACATGATTTTGTCTGGCTTTTAGGGGAAGTGTTCCAGGGCCCCCTAGAAACAGAAGAACATGACATGAATACTACATTTTCTCCATATCCACTGTTCCCTCTAAGCTGTGTGCATGTGCGCACGCACACAGGTCATGAAACCTGCGCACACAAAAAAATGAAGTCTGCACAAGAAAATTCAATAGTGCTAATATTGATGCTCACAAAGAAATGTTTTTGCACTCAGAAAGAAATTGTTTGCGCACACAGTCTATGAGTAATTAGAGGGAACATTGGTTACCAGACATCCATCAGAAGGAGGACACGTCCTCCTTTTTGCTTTGCCATCCTCCGTCCTCCAGGCATTCAAGAAAAATTACGTTTTGTCCAGCTTTTTGCCAGACGCCTGGAGTCCAGGATGGAAGTTTAAAAATAGCTTCCCTGGCTGGCTCAGGGGGCTGTGATAGGAGGGAATGAGCCCAGCCACCTCTCTCCTCCCCTCTCTCTCACAGAGTACCTGGCCTGGAGGAAGTCATGCCCCTACTGGCCCAAGAGGTGCGTGCAGAGGGTGTCCCTTTTGCCGGGGCCAGTGCCATTTAGCCTCCGCTCTGACTCCAGGCTGCCAGGCAGGCTCCCTGGCTGTGAGTCCCTTCCCAACCTTGCTCCTAAAGCTGAGCTGCCCCCTGGCTTTTGTGTGGTATGTACTGTTTGACTCCTGAGAGATAATGTGAAGTAGTAGATACTTGGGGTTTAGGTACCCAAATTGCAGCCTTATACATCCTGGGATTGCAATGCAAACATGTCCTGGGCTATGGCAAAAGAAGCAAGGAGTCCAGTGGCAGTATAAAGACTAACTTATTTTATTTATCACATGAGCTTTCGTGGGAGAAAAATCCCACTTTGTCAGAGACTTTGAAGAAATGGGGGAACTTACAGAATAGGATGAAAATAAAAGCAGGGGAGTGCAAGACATGGCATACTGTAACATGACCTGATCCCATTATTATTATTTTATGGTTTTTTATTGTACAGAGGTCTAATATTTTTGTTGCTGTTCTTTGAGCATCTTTCAATTTTACTGCCTTTCCAATATCAAGAGATGATCTCTCACCCGGGCAGTTTAAGACAATCTATTACCTTCTCACTTTTGTTGTGGTGTGGGCAGTTCTGTGTGTTGTAACAATACAATAGGTCTCTTTCCTCCTTCTCTTCAGCAACATTCATTGTTTGATATTCTACTATTCACAAAAGCTTGCCTGAAGAAATCTGTTCGTCTATAAGGTGCCACAGGACACTTGTTTTTGCTATACCAATAAAATTGTCAGTGCTTTTAGCCATTCTGCTGTAGTTATACCAGTATAATTGAAATACCTCTTGAGGGCTAAACTCTTCTTTTATACTCCTATACAAGCCATGGTGGGGGCTGTCTTGCTTTACAGCAGTATAAAGCTGTACAATCTTTGTGTACAGACAAACTGAGTCATTTTGCAATAGACTGCAGCACTTTTGAAAAAATTAACACTCCTTACTGATTCCTCTCCACCCAGCTCTTTCTCAAGCAAGATATTGATTAATCCACCAGTTTGTTGCCAGTGTTCCCCACCAGTAAGGAGGCCTGGGCAGTAGCTGGGGGGGGGGTGGGCGAAGGCTTGTGGGGGGGCTTGGGTGAAACTGTCAAAACATGGGCTGCTTTACAGAATTGTTGAAAATTGCTGAATTGTTTTTTTCAGCATTCCTGGACATAATGCCATTGTAGAATGGGTTTTCTCTCTTATCAATGCTCAGTGGACAAAGGAGAGGAATCAATTATCAGTTAAATCTGTGAAGGGCATTGTATTAATTCAGTATAATCTGAATGACATGTCGTGTGAAGAATTTAACTCATATATTCTCAACAATGATAGCCTACTGACAAAAACAGGTTCAGCTGATAAATATCAAGAATAGGCTTTACCATTTTGAATGGTATAATTTGGCAAATTAAATGCTATCATGACATTGCTGACACAAATTGTATATTCACAACAAAACTCAATTTATTGTTGTACAGTTTTGTATTATACATCTTTTTTTACAGTTAATGTGCCTAACAATATATCTGTTATTCAACTTATTCTCCATTTTTTTCATGCTGCCATACATTCATTAATCATTACCCATTTCCACAACATAATACAGTAATAACATTTATAATAATACTACATTTTCTCCATGTCCTCCAATGTCCTCCTTTTCCCACTCCCCTGTCCTCCTTTCCATGCTTTGTTATCTGGTAACCCTACACAGAATTCCTTGTTTGTTTTTACAAAGATATGCTGATTGAGGTAGGTCAGGGGAGACGAAGAAATCATCTTTGCCAGAAAGGGAAGGGTGAGGAGTGAAAACAAACTCCTCCAAGCGTCAAAGGGGGAGCCCTGTCAGTCTAATTCAGCACAAAAAAAAAAGCAAGGTGTCCTGTGATTCACCCCCTGCAGCTCTCCACCAATTCCATTCCCACAGACACCCACACTAGCCTCTGCCACCCACTCCCATCTGCCCAGAGATATCCATCCCAGCCTCCCCCACCAAGCCCATTACCTGCATGTAGAGCCACACCAACCTCCCTTGCCCAGCCCCATCCACCTGAGCCTTCCCAAACCCCTACTCCAATACCATTAAAAACTACAACTCCAGCCTCTCCCACCCCAACCTCCCCCTCTTACTCCATTACTGCAGAAACATGAACCCCAGCCTCTCCGCACACCCCAGTCCCTCAGACATCCATCACAGCTTTCCCCAACCACCCCTATGCCCCCGAAACACCCATTCTATCCTCAACATTCACCCCATTCATCCACTCAAAGGTCTTAGATCAAGATGAAATGATACAACAATTTGCTGTTGTTAAAGCCTGAAAAGTTACCCTCTGAAGCTGAAGTTTTACTAAGTAGGTACATGATAAATGTTACTTGTTAATTAAATTAAAATTCATCAATATTACTTCTTATTTTTGTATTTAGATTAAAAGAATGAATTGATCTTGCTATTTGAATTTTAGGTTGCAAATACAATTTGGAAAATCTTTTTAAACTTACGTGAATGAGATGGCGCCACAGCAAAATTTGGCTTAGGGCACCACCTTGAGCCGGCCATGGGGAGGACACACTGGAAAGTTTCAGGAATAAGTGTGTTTATTGAGAGGAGGGAAAAGGAAATTTACACACATGCATGCACGCGCGCGCGTGCGCACACACACACACAGACACACAGAGTTGAATAATTACCACCCAAAGCCAAGCATGTCAGGGTGGATTCATATCTTGGTTCACCCAGAATTGCTCCAGGGCAGGAACTGGATTTAGGGTCAGAATCTGCTTACATTTCCCCTGGCGTCAATGCAGGCAAGGCTGAGCCTGAAGAATCCAAATGTCTCCTGATGTCCCAGAAGAGAAGGATTTTGAGCCTCAATCTCATCCCCACTGTCTAGAGGAATCTGAGCCAAGATAAATTTTTCCACTTTTTCACACTATTTTTCTTGTGAAGGTCATTTCAATTTTTCTGTTTTTTCTAAGAGCCAAACATAAGCTTAGGGATTGAGAACCTTTGCCAAACCTTGTGCTGGGCCCCTCCTTCCCAACCCTCAGCCAGCGCCAGTGGCCCCTCTCCATCAAAAGAAAGTGGAGGCCACAGATAGAGTTGGGGCAGGGGATGTCCCAGACATGCCACTAAAAGCAGACACTTGTGGGAAGAATGCTCCAGGCAGTGTGTCTGAGGACAGGTGCCCAGGGACACTGCAGAAAGAAGATACCCAAAGCAGCTCCTTTTGGCAGTGGCTGGGGCAAGGGGTTGTCAGGCACCCTGCAGAAAGAAGCCTCCTGGAGTGATTCCCTTTGGTAGCAGCATGCCATGGAAAAGAGCCACTCTGGGCAGATTCTTTCTGTGAGGTCCTTGGGGACCAGTTCCCAGGCATGCCGCCAAGAGAACTGCTCTGGGTAACTTCTTTCAGTGGCATGCCTACCCCTTGTTTAAAGGAATGTCTAGACCTGCAGTAATAGGATTGATTTCACTTGGAACAAACCTGATGTTTATTGGCATAAACAACATTATGGGCTGGACAGAGAACGGAGACAGACCCTGAGCTGGCTGGTATCAAAGGCTGGTTTTCCAGCTGGAGTTGGACATGCTGTACTATGCAATGATGGTGTAAATAGCCCAGCCTGGCCTTTTGGGGGCTTAGGCTATGCCTATACTGACAGAGACAAAAAGCACCACCATCACTGCGCTCTTCCTGGTACAATTGAGCCATCTGTCAAGATGGCTCAATCGCTCCAGAGTTTGCAATAATAACTCCAGGCCCCCAGAAGTGTGTAATGCAAAGGCGCCTGGATGACATTTCTGTTCACCTTAGTGCAGTGTGGAGGGGGAGGTAAGTGGGCATTAGTAAGGTGACAGGAGATGCATAAAGCATTTTACATATCTCCTGTCGACTGCTGCCAAAAAGCACCCTAAGTGTGGACTAGGTGTTAGTGCCTGGCCCCAGCTCCATCCTTAGGAGTGGCGATTGGGACAACCATCCCAGGCCCTGCAGTTCTGTGGATCCTGTGCTGCTGCTCCATCTCCCTACTGCCACACTGCCCTTTACCCCCAACTTGCTGCCTTTGATGGCAAGCAGGAGAGGGGTGGGACTGAGGGGCCTGGCCTTTGGGCTGCCCTGCCTCCCCCCAGCAGGCAGGGGGATGGGGCCCCCACAGACCCTGGGGCCTGGCTGCCCCAAGGGATCACCCTGCTTGTCCTAGCCCACTGGCGGAAGAGCTTGGGATGTGAATTACTGTGCAGTGCTATCACCTGATGCCCACATGCCCTATGGCAATGTGGGGGTAATCTCAACCCCTTCTGTGGTGCAGGGAGGGCAAGCTGTAATATGGGGCACCTGCTCTATGGTAGGGACCCTCACAGCTCACTCAGGGCTGGTACAGGCCACTCAATTGAAGGGCAGCTACATGGTTTTCCAGCACTCTTGACTAGGGCCATCCCTAGGTGGGTGTGAGGCCCTGGGTGAATCACTCTCTGCGGGGCCCCCACTCACCCCCTGGGCATGGGGGGCCAGGGCTGGCCGGCGCAGAGGAGCAGCAGGCCCTTGTGCTGGCTGTCCCATGCCAGGGAACAGGTGTGGTGGAACAGGAGTGCAGGGTCTGGTTTTTTAGCTGCCCTTAAGCCAGTGTTTGTCAAACTCTTTTACTTGGGACCTAGCTCCAGACCACTCTACCATGTGGCAACCCTCCACTGAAAAAAGCTGCCACCTCCAGAAAACCGAACAGTGACCATGGCTGGGGGAGGGGGTGTGTGGCAATCCCTCATGGCTTTCATCCTTTCTCTTGAGGCTTCTATTGCACCTCTGAAATCTATACATCTAATATGAGATCACCTACATGGAACATGCAGAGGGTGATCCCACATGCCATACTCTTGTCTCAAATCAGGAAGTATGTCAAGGCTCTAAAATTGCATGTAGTAGCCTGGAGTGTGTGTGTGGGAGCTCCTTGCAAATGGGGGGGGGGGCAGCAACTGGGTGGAGAAATGGGATGGAAGTGCTGAGACAGAGGAAGGAGAAGGACAGCCAATGTCAGGCTGGAAAGAAAGGTCCTGGAAGATCCTGTCTGCTACTGAGCCTGCCCAAATCCCTCCAGGTCCTGCTCCCTTCTCCACTGCCAAATCCCAGGAACTGAAGCAGCCCCTCTGGGTTCCACTTTCATCTCTGCTCTTCCTCTGCTCCCTGAGTCTGCATGAGTTTTCAAGAACACACAATTGTGCACAGTATTGTGATTGGAGGGGTACTAGACCCCTCTGCTTGGTGTGGTGACACCTGTTAGTATGCATAAGGCAGCAACACAATGGGGCTATCCACTCCCCACTTCAGATTAGGACCTTGTTATAACTTCTCCTTCCAGCAGATCCATCCCTGAGTTGGATTTTATTCTGTTACTTAGGCTTTCTAATTATAGAAAAAATACCATACTTTGTAACACAGGCTCCTACTAGAACAGTTTGCTTTTCTCTTCTCTTTTTAATTACCAGTCAAAAAAATCTCTGGGATTTTTATTAAAATCTACAAGTTATAACTTTTGTTGCAAGCAGGGGAATTCTCAACCCACTGAAAATAGAAGCAAGTCCTAATTTGCAAAAATAACTGCAATCCCCATATCCAGAAATGGTGGAATAAGATTGTGTTCACAGTTTTTTCTTTTCTTCATTGGGTCTATTGATAAAAAAACACAAAGGTTGCTTGTCAGTCACCTCAGTCCTTTTCATATGAATGAGAGAAGCCCAAAGAGATACTGACTCAGAGAGGAGGCATAGAGGTTGTTTGAACAACAATTAGCACCTCATTGACTCACCTTTGTTGCAATGCTAATCTACTGCTTTAAGCAACTTTCACACCAACTCACTCCTCTGGCCCCACAGTAAAGTGAGCTGGGCTGCCACTTTTCACCAGCTCATCCAGTCCCTGGCATTGGGGGATGGGGATGCGACCATGGTGCAGCTACCCCTCTTGCCCTACCCAAGGGATGGCCCTGCTCTTGACCATCTCAGATGCTGTCCCTCTCCCACACCTCAGGTCTGTGTCCCCAGAGACCCTCCTGCTCTGTGTCAGCTCCTTTGATGCATTACAGTGGAGCAGCAGCCAGTTGAAAGCTGAGGGACGCACTGTGCCATTGTGTGCCAGGCATCTCTAGGAAGGTGGAGTGTGGATGAACTGAGTGTCTCAGAGGAGTGTACTGAGGCATTGGCCTGATCAGCAAGTGTGGTTAAAAGCCAGAGGTGCTGTGAGCAGGATTTGAACCTGCATAGGGGAACCCCAATTGATATTAGATTCCATGCCCAAACCACTCAGCCATCACAGCTACCTTATTAATGCTTGTGAAGCATTCAATTATCACACTACTCAGGCTTAACCTCACCTGATGTCTACAGTAAGTATGGGGACTAGTTGCTCCTTACTGAAACTCAGCAGGGCCTTTTGGCTGGCATCTTTCCCCTCCTTCCCCTGCCACTGGAAACACTGCTAGCAGCAGCATTTGTTCAGCAGCGGGAGGAAGGGCTCTGCACACTGCTGCCTAGTCAGCCACCACGGTGACTTTTCAGCTGTGAGAGACAGCCTGCACGCTCTGCCCTGCTGTGGAAAGAAGTGGTGACAGTTGGCACTGGGGGACCCCTTTGCCGCCTCATACCCAGGGGTTAAAGTAGGCTGGAACAGTGTTCCAGCACCCACTATTTTTAGGGGTTCAGGTTCCAGGGCTCCTAAAAATAGAAAATGGAGCCAGAATGCTGTATTCCGGGGCTCACCATTTAAAAATAGCAGATGCTGAAACACAGCATTCTGGCTCCATTTTCTATTTTTAGGGCCTCCAGCACTGAGCCTCTAAAAATAGCAGGCCTCTGAACACCATTCCTGTGCATTCGGGGGCTGGGGGCAAGGAGTTGCCCCGGCTTGGGGCTGAGACACCAGTCTGAGCCTGCTTTCACTGAGCATGCTCTGAGCATGCTCAGGCCAGTGCCTCAGCCCGGGCTGGGATTGCTCCGCAGTGCATGGACTTGATATTGGGCAGGTGTAGGGGGAGGTTTGGGGGGATGTAGGGGATTCTCATCAATTTGGTATAACACTGTTACTAGCTGACAACTGGGGGGGTGTTGGGAAGGTCGGGGGGGGGGGGGGAGTTAGCAAAATCCCTGGTTTGGGGACAGGTGAGCTGGCCTGGTAGGGAAAGGGTGCGGAGAAGGGGGTTGGCCTGGGGCAGCAGGGGAAGATGGCGCAGCACAGCAGGGGATTGGGGAAGGTTTGGGGGACCAGCGACGGTATGGGGGCAGTAAGTGGAGTGTGGGGGGTAAGCATAGGGGAGACAGTAGGTGGGGTGGGGGTAGGCGTGTGGGGTTGAGTGGCTGGGCGGGGGTAGGTGTGGTGGACAGTAGCTAGAGTGGCAGGTAGGCGTGTGGGGGGCAGTAGCTGGGATGCCTGAGAGGGACCTGCACTGGAGTGAGGGTGGCCCACACTGGCGCAAGAGGGGCCTGCACCAGTATGAGGGAGGTCTGCCAATTTAGGAGAGTTCTGGGGCCCGACAAATTATATTTTAACCTCAGCTTACACCTAAGGGAGCCTGGTTTTGGGCTGGCCATGAGGGAGATTTGTCATGGCCTCAAGCAAGGATAAGAATTCAGATTATATGCCATCCCCAGGAGCTGTGTAAATGAATCAGATCTAGACTCCTTGCTTTATTGTATAAGTGAGATAGAGCCAGATATAACTGTTTCCTTTACTGTTACGAGAATTATATAGTACTGGTTACTGTGGCATAAGTGAACTCCATCTTGAATTATGGACTCCATTTTGTATTCTAGATGAAATTTGGTCTAGGTGTACACTGTGACTGTACAATCAAGACAAGATGAAAGTTGTGTCTGCAAGTGACTGGAGATCAATGATCACATAGGAGCCCTGTGGAAGCATGAGACAGCACATCTCATAGACTTAGGCTGTGTCCACACTAGGGTTTTATTTCAAAACAACAGCCTTTGTTTTGAAATAAAGCCAGGTATGTCCAAACGACGCTTCATTATTTTGAAATGCCAGGACCCCCTTGTTTCGAAATAATGGCTGTCGTTTCAAAACAGTAAAACCTCACATGCAATAGAAACTGCCGTTGTTTTGAAACAATGCCATTCGGACGTTATTTTGAAATAACACTTTTGCCCTTCTCCTTCTCAGAGTGCCTTCCTTTTTGTATATATTGGGTGGAAGCATGGCCCAGCAAGGGGGCCATGTTGCCACACCTCCCATGCTGCCCCTCTCCTGAAGCGAAATAGCATGTCCACACGCAGGGCATGCTATTTTGCTTTGAAGGTTTCCCTTGTTTCAATTTAACATTTTCTTATTTTGATTTAAGTTATTTTGAAATAAGGATTTTATTTCAAAATAAGTTATTTTGAAATAACAGTTTACATGTCAACACAGCCTTACAGAAAAGCCACCAAGTATAAAAGATGGATAAGAACATGAAAACTTTGGATCTCGTTCTTCAATCACCATCTTGAAGCATCAGACTTGTGACCGACAGAGGCCTGGCTCCTTCCTAATGAAAAAAAACAAGGAGTTGTGGGGGGCCTAAAAAACAAAAAATTTTAGTCTTTAAGTGCCCCACAACTCCTTGTTTTTTTTTGCTGGACTCGCTAGACTAATACGGCTATCCCTTTGGAAATTCCCTCCTAATGGCCAGCTATCTGTCCATTAGGCTCCCCTAGCAACACATGGAAGGCCCAGTAATTAAGTCACATTAGTTACAGAACTTCTTGGGGAAGGGGTGTGTGTCTGACTGTTTTTTGCTATTCTTACATTTACAATAAATGTGGTATATCGCTTTATCCCCCGAATAAGATCCTGCTAGTCTTTTCTTTTGTAAGTGTAGCAAAGATCCTTTTGCTAACCAACTCCACCATTGTATATGATACAGGAAATTTCCCCACAATAGCAGGTCCATTCCCCCACTGACATAAAGAATTCAAGGTGCAAACTTGGCTCCCAAAGCACCAGGGGAATGCTGGGTTTCTTCTTGTTTAGCCACGTGCAATAGCACAGAGAGCATTTTTAGAAATCTCCCCCACCGTCCATCAGCTTGTGAAAGGGTTCTCAGGTTTAGCTTGATTTGAATGATGACATCTGGACCACAGTGCCCTGCATTGCTGTGGGCCAGATAAACCAGTGATGGACAGAACCAGCCTAAGAAAAATGTTTCTTGGAGTCCATAATTGCTCCCCTGGCAGTCTCCGAGTGCCAGGGCAGAGCTGGAGTCTTGGGGATACGTGCACGGGTTTTCCTGGAACACAGAGACGTTTTGCATCTTCAGTTTTGCCAAGTGACAATCCCTCACCCTCCACCCCCCATTTGCTGCTCCTGCCCCAGCTCATACTCCACTGTCACCCCCAGCATGTGCAGGGCTGGATTATCACAGGAGTTAAAGTGGCTGAAGCCCTGGGCCCCCCCCCCCAGCCAAAAGGGGGACTCTGGGCTGTGGCACCTAAAACCTCAGCTATAATCTGGCACTCCCTGCCCTGCTGAGTACTCACAGGGCAGGAGCACTGAGAGCATGCCCAGCACTAGGTGGGGTTGTGGGGCCCTGGAAGCTAGAGGCCAGCCTCTGTGCTCCCACCCTAGGGCTGGGGCAGGGTGGACCAGCACCTGTTTGCTCCACCCAGGGTAGGGCCACTTGGCACAGCCTCTACTCCAGGCCACCTTTTGTGGCCTGCATTGGGATCAAACTCACCATACACCAACCCCTCCCAGCTCCTTGCCCAGCCACTTCCTGGTTCCACTGCACCAACACCACAGCCAGGACTGATTGCTCTGCCCACAGCCCAGCTAGGGACACACATCCCCCCCCCAGCTCCAGGCGGCTCCTCTCCAGTCATGGGAAAATCAGCAGGACTCACAGGTAGGGAGGAGGTGAACTAGGCAGGCACGCCGACCCCCTCAAGGAGCTTGTCCACCCCACGTGTCTGCCTCTGGCCCATGCTCCCCTGTCACCCACCCAGGACCTGCTCATTCCTCACTGCCCCAGACCTACCAGGCTGCCTTGCTGCCTGCAAGGCTGAAGGAGATGTCTCCATGCCCTGCTCGTGGCCTGCCATGGCTTCAATCCCTCCTTCCTCAGTGCTGCAAACACAATTCACTCAATCAAATCTGTGCTGGATCCTCCCCAGCTGGGGGTCTGGAAGGGATGGCTCATACCCAGGCCTGGCCCTGCCCCAGTTTACCATCATTGTCATTCCCCCTGACTCTCTGCACATGGCCTGCCATGAGAGCAGAGCTCAGTCCATAACCCCGCCTACTGAGGACCAGAGGGCCACTTAGTGCCAGTGGTGATAATTGCCATTGTGATATGGACGTCCATCCTCTAGGACCTGGGCGCAAATCCAGCAAAGCCATCTGACATTCAGGCGTTCATTCCCAGTGCTAAAAGGCTCTGTGATCTATTGCCCGTCCCTGGACCCAGTGGTCCCCCAGTATATAACAAATGAGTTATGTACTGGAATGCCGAGTGGCATGGATGAATCCAGGCCCTGGGACGAATGCTACTAAGTGGACACAAGCTTGAATTGAAGAACAAGCAGTGGCAGAGATTTGCGATCCACCCTGGGGAACTAGGGAGCAGGAGACAGCATTGGCAAGCCAGAAAAGGAGAGCTTTTGGTTTTCTTCTGGGGCCCTTTGGATAGGAACTGGATCTATTTCTGGTGCTGGGGCTGAGTAGTCAATTGGGTGGTGAAATCTCTGGATTGGAAAGATGGCCTAAACTTCTCAAATAGTGTAGTGGCTAGCACCTCTGCTTAACATGCAGAAGGTCCTAGGTTCAATTCCCAGGGGGTTGGACTTGATGATCTCATGAGGTCCCTTCCAGCCCTATGATTTGATTGATTCTAGCATATTTCTGGTTTAACAATCTCACCACAAATTACAGAGGGGTAGCCCTGTGTTAGTCTATTTCAGCAAAACAAAACAGGAGTGGCACAAGACTGCCACAAATACAGGCTAGAGACCAGCAAAGTGTATTAATAGTGACCCCTAGGGGCAACAAAGGTGAATTTTCTGTGGCTATGTCTGCACTAGCAAATTTGCCCCAATTAAGGAGGCTTAATCCAGACTAATTTGGTCCCTGTGCTGGGGATCGTGGCGCCCCCCCACAGCAGAGTGACGCTGGCACAGGTGAGTGACATCATCAGGGGAGTGCCACAGCGCTGTCCCCTTTTGACACCCCTCAAAATGCCTGCACCCCTCTGCAATGCAGGGGCTGCTTACCGCCTAGTGCTGTCCCTGTCCCTGTCTACACTAAGTTTTGCCTAATTCAAACTAAAAATTTTTTTTAGTTTGAACTAAACAAAACATAGTTTGAACTAGTTAGTTTGAACAGTAAGTTTGAACTAAGTGCTTAATTCGAACTTTAGTTCAAACTGGGGCAATGTAGCTGTGCTAGTTCAAATTAAATAAATTTGAACTAAGTGGTTAGTTCAAACTAATCATGGTTTTTAGTTTGATCTAACTTTTAGCTCCAACTAGCTGTGCTTTTTGAATTTGAACTACAAAGCCACAGATTAGTTCAAACTAACCCAGACTAAGCAAATGAATGAAAACACTAGCAGTGTAATTTCTAAAGCGAGTTGGCAGTATTTTATGGCCCAGATTCCAGAACTAGGGTTTGGAGTTTGTTTTCTTTAATCTCCACACAAACAAATATGAATTGAATTATTTCCTTGATTTTTTTATAAATATTGCTTGATTTGGATAGAAATTTTCTGCTGAGGTGCCGGAAACCCAAATGCATGTTAACCTGGAGACTTGAAAATCCAACTGGTGAGGACAAGAGAGTGAAGCTGACACATCTAAGGAGCTTAGTGAAGGGCAAAAACCAACTCAACAGTTAGAAAGGTGAGTGATATTCATAATTAAAGTGTTTTCTATCTGCATAATTTAAAGAGATAACAAACACAAAGGTTATACTTTAAACATATGATTATTGAGCTGGCCTGTGCCCTGATATTGGCCTATATTAGTTAGAATAAGGACTTAGGAGCCAGAATTTGTGGGTTTTATATCTGGCTCATCAAGTGACTTCGTCACTTCCTGCCCTCACTCTTTTTTAGAGACCTTCACTCAAGGCTCTCAAAACACTTTACACTCATTAATGTGGCCCTCACAGCCCCCTTGAGAAGTGGACAGGCAAGCGAGAATTAGACCACTCTTACAGCAGGGGAAACTGAGGCACAGAAAAGAAAAGGCATTTGCCCAAAATCATATCATTGGTAAAACCAGAAAAGGAAGCCAGCTCTCCTGACTCCCAGCCTCTTGCTGTAACCAATAAACTATACTCCCCCTGTGACAGTGGGAAGCCAGACATTGCAAGGAAGAACAGATGGCTTAACACACACTCCAGAATAGGGAGTTAAACCAACTGGGTGCATACTATGTCATTTTGCTGGAAGGGTTTCTTGACTAAGATCTTGTATGGAAGCTTATAATGCACTGAATTCAGTAGTATTAGGAGATGTACAGGGGTTATGGTTTTACTGGTATCTATGCACCTGTAATTGCAGCTGTCTCGTGACTTCAGTATCACCTCACAGGGGGGCAGTGAAGCTATCAGACAAGGAGGGGTTACCTCAACAACCTGATGAAACTGACTTCCAGCTCCAAGGCCCTGGTCAGCAATGAGGAACCATTAAAGCAAATAGGAACAGCTTGGCATTGAAAAGAAAATCCCAGCTTTCAAATATAGGAAAGGGAGGGAATTTTCCCCACATTTAATATCTGTAGTGACTAAAAGGGGAAAACCTGCAGATCCTTTAAAGAGGAAAGTGTCAGAACATTCAGAATTTGGGGAACAATCTTGAGGAAAGAGGTGGGTACACTGGGAACAGAGTTAAAGTAATAGGGAACTTTCATTAGAAGAACAAACAAGGAGTCCTGTGGCACTTTCATTGGAAGAGAATTTTCATTTACTAAAGAGATGTAATGCCTGGGGTTATGTGTTTATGTTCATTTTCTGGGTAGCATGTGCGTGTGCTCCCCCCCACTATTCTACCTTCAAATCTGTGGAATTTCTGTTAAATAAACATATTGCAGCTCTATGGTGTGGAGTTGGGGTGCCAAAGTGAGTTGATAAGTAGGGGGCTGGTTTTGTGCCTACAAGGGTGCTGGACCAGAGGGAACAGTCCAAGTCTGATCATTCTCAGGAAGGATGGATGTGGGAGACCCATGACTGGAAGGCATGTCACCCCTGCAAAGGTTAACTAGGCTTGTGAAGACTGGAGCAAGACCTTTTGCTTGTGGGTTGGCTACGTGTGTCAGAGCTCTTTTGAACCATAGCTGCTCAGCAGAAAAGGACCCAGCGTTAGCATGCAGGTAGTGACAGAACCCTCCCAGAAGCCATGTGGCCATGTCCCCCAGTCTTTGAATCCCAGAAAACCTTAACAGCCAGAACAAAAAAGGCACCAGCAGAGAGTTCACTTGCTCTGTCCCTTTTCTAGAAGAATCCTGTTGCTGCTGCAACACAAATTGCAGCTGAGGCCTTCAGGTCATACACATTTTTGGCTGCTCTCAGCCTCCACTGTCACAACTCCCAGCTGAATTGCCAGTGTCCTGCCTGGCCAGTCCTTCCCTCAGACTATGAACAATTCCTGCTGCTGAGCAGGGTGGTGCAGTAGGACCAGGGTAATATTCCATACTCAAAACCCTCCCTGTCTGGTCTTGGGTTCTAGTCCTGTTCATGGGAAATCCCAGCTTTGTACAAATCAGTGTGGGAGATTCTCTTACAGCCACTGGAGGAACCAGTTCCAAACAGGTAGTGATCTTCATTTTCTTGGCAGCCCCCTCTAAGCCCAGCAATGTCTGGCAGTCCCATAGCTAAAAGCAGAGAAGTAGCTGAGTTGGGAAAATATCACTGCGAAGAGCTAAAAGGTAAATGGCTCAATGCTAGAATGTAAGGTCTTTGGTACAAATCTGTGTTTGTACAGATGCAACCCAACGGGTCCCTAATCCTGACAGGTCACTGTGATAAACACTAATAATTTGATGTGAGGTTGGCTGGAGGCTGGGGTTCATTGCTCAGTGCTGTGCAACCTCCTCATGATTCATCCAAGACCCAGTCTGATACCTACCCATTTCTTTGGTTTTTTTCTCTCTCTGTCTCGGGAGTCAAGTTAATTCCTCTTGGTGGCTTCTGTCTCTGGTTACATCACTTCAGTTTTCCCCTCCTCAGACAATATTAAAATTCTACTGGGTAAACTGTCTCAAGCAGTCTTTTGCACCACTACCCAGTCTGTGCCACTTCCCCAGTGCTGGAAGGGGAACCCAGGCCAACCTCTACTCTAGATTCCAGGCCACGGACACTATGCTGACCAACCACACTCTCTTCAAGCTCTGACCTTCTGTTTCCCTGGGTTCCTTCCTACCTTTCCTTACTTCTAGTCCACCTTTGGAGTTAGCAGTGGAACTTCCTATGCTCCCGAGGCTATTCTCACCACTTTCAGGTCTTTTCCAGAGCCTGAATCCCAAGGCAGATTCTCAGGGCTTACACCACTTTGTCTGTGGCTATGTCCCTCCTCTAAGGAGTAACTCCAGAGCTCCTCCCTGCATCCCTCTCTAACCACTAGCTTCTTCTCTTTATGCTTGTCCCAGCTTCTTCTCCAACTGGGCTTCATCAATCCAATCACAAGGTTAATTGTCCCTTCCTGCCAAGGCAGGCACTGTGTGGGGCTGTTCAACAGCACGAAGTGATGGTAGCACTGTTCCTATTGAAAGGGGCAGTGGCGGGTGGGCACAAGCCCACCCACTTCTAGAACCCCTCCCCCAGCCTATGGGGAGGTGGCACTGGACCATCTTTCAGATAAGTTCTTGGGACAACTAATGAGAGAACAGGGACAAGTGTGAGGTCACAGGTTTATAACAAGGGATTTGGAAGGGGTCACGGAGCAGAGAACCTTGGACAGCGCCCACTGCTCCTGGAAGCTGTGGAGGGAGCCAGCAGAAGCGGACCAGAGGAACTCTGCCCGGAGACATGCGCGAACGAGGGACCGGAAATAAGCCCCACAGTCGCAGGTGCCTCCTTCAGCCAACCTCCTCTCCCTGGTCCTGTAGATGGCTTGTTTAGCGTAGGCCAGAAGGAGATTGGCGAGGAGGTCCCACAACTTCGTGAGGCCACGGATGGGTAGTGTGTAAAGGAACAGGTGTGTGGAGAAGTGCAGCCAGAACCTCAATAAGAGGTTCTGGAGGAGCTGGAAAAGGTGCTGCAACCTGGTGCACTCAAGGTAGGCGTGTGCCAGCATCTTCCTCACGCTGCAAAACGGGCAAGCCTCAGGGCGGGGGGTGAACCACGCCAAGTATACACCCCTGCTCACGGCTCTGTGGGGGAGCTGCCAACTGATGTCCCCGGCAGGCTGCGGGGTCAGGGTGGAATAAAGGCTCACCCACTGGGGGCCCTCAGCCCCATGGGTCGAATGAGGTCCCGCCACTTAGTGTCAGGGTGGGACACAAGGGCGAGGAAATGCATGGGGTGAAGCACGAGTGTGTACAGATATTTACGAAGCATGGTTCAGAAGAGGGCTGGTGGCAAGTCCAGCAGCCAGCTTGGGGCATGGGACAGGGGTGGCCGGGGGGGGGGGGGGGGCTCGCAGGACCGGAGCATGATCACAAGCTCCGGAGGGCCAGGACTGAGAGGGGGTAGGGAGTACCCTCTCGCAGGACCCACTCGAGGTAGGCCCGAGCAGAGGGAGACAGGGCCACCTTCACCTCCTGGAGTAGGTGTCGGGGGGGTTCGAAGGGTGGGGAGCCCCATGCGCTGGGCGAGCACGAGGGGGTCCACCCAGTCCCCCTGGGCATGGTAGCACTGTTGGAGGGTGATAGATTATCTGAGGCCATGTGGGTGGGCTGTGGTAAGTTCCTGAGTACAACCATGACCTGCAGAATGGGAGGAGAAGTCTGTCCCTATTGCCCATTCAATACCTAGCCAGACCGCGAATCCCCCAATAGGGGCACCAACTAGTTGTGGTGGTGGGATCTATGAGGTGGATACCTTACCTGATGCTGGACTGAGACACCTCACTCTTACCCATACTCTAGGGCACCCCACCTTTGCCCAGTGTGTAGGGACCCAGGAGAAAGACACCTACTTTTATGCAATTCATACTCTAGGGCACAGGGTCACTCATTCCCATTCCACTGGGCTCTGAGTGAAACTATCCTGGTTAATTTAAGTACTCACGACCTTTCCCAAACGTGTAGGGTTCTGAGTGTATACTACTGTGCATAGTGGGATCTTTTATCAGTGAGAGACTTACACAGTAATAATCTTGACCTCTGTTTATTAACAGTTACAAAACACAATGCTCATGCTACACATACACTGCTATGCTGACCAATCCTGATCAAGCATGGGCAGGCAGACTTTCCCGGCTGGGCAGGCAAGAAGGAGCTCCTCTGACCTAGGAAAAGACCCAGGGCTCAGGACTGAGGGCTTGAGCCCTGTAAGCATGCTACCACTGCAGCTGCCACTGCTGCCAACTCAGGGCTCCGACACCAGGACTCGGGGCTCGAGCTCCATAAGTACAGCACCAGCGACGCCCCTGTAGGCAAGGTCAGTCTCATCTGGATTCTGTTTGCTGCATGTCAAGATGATGGAGAGGATTTCAGCAGCGATGATCTTGGGAAGTGTCTGTAGAAATGGATTCTTCTTCTTCCTTCAGGTCTTTCCTTCTTATTTTTCTTGTGTCCCTTTCTTCTTTCTGCTGCTCTTCCTCTTGGACCCTAGTTTTTGCAGTGAAACTTGAGTCCTGCTTAGCTACGCCTTAACCAATCATATTAAAAAATAATTCTTTGTCCTATCCCAACATACTGCAAAATAATTCTTTAATCTGTCATACCTGATGACAGGGGCAATGCTACCCCTAAATATTAGGTGGCCCCCCTTGAGCCCTTCCCAACCTCTGGTCCCACCCCTGTTCCCCGCTGCCCTGGGCTGACCCCGTCCCCCACACCTTTTCCTCAATGTGCCTGCCCCCTGACTCCCCCCACCCTGGCTCCCTTACCTGGCGCCGGAGGAGACCAGAGCGTGAGTTTTTAAAACTCCCAGCCCAGCCTGCGGCAACTCCCTCCTGACTGTGGCCCAGCAGTATTCCCTGCGCAGGGGCATGATGGTGCACCCCCACACAGTTGAGAGGCAGGCTACTCAGGGGGCTGCCCCTGAGTTTCAGGGGGGTCTGAGGCCCCCTGAGCCCCCCAGCAACACCACTGCCTAACCACCTTAACTGATCACACTTAGTTATGCAGCAAAGAGAAGCAATCAAAAAATGAGACAAAATCATTCAGATACATAACAAAAAAAACAGGTACCATAAAGACAAAACAATGAGAAGTACAGATTTTCTAACCACAACTGCTGATAAGCCTTTACAGACAGAATGCTAGCAAGCAAAGTTTTCTTTATGATTCTAAGATCTGTTTCTTTATCTGGTGGTGATAGGTAGATTTGGATAGCACTACCTTCTTACCAACCTTTATTATTACATTGTGTTGAAGTAATTTCAGGAATGTGAAGATGTGACTACATGCTGCTCAGCTTATGGCTGCTGCTTCTCCTGATATGGCTGTTACTGCTTAGTCCAAGAACAAGGTCTAAGCTTAGCCAAAAGGACAAGGCCTCAGACCTTACATCACGTCACATTTCTTGTCATGATCAGTCCAGGCTGACACCAACCTGTGACTTCCTGCAGAATGAAAAGCTACTGAGACAGCCAGTCCCATGTGTGTGGCTGATAGCGACCAAACTGTGGGTTTGACAGCCCACACTTTGTTATACAGAACGGGGGTGGAATGAGGGGGTTATATTTGACACAGCAGTCAACCAGAAACAGAACTGCAGCAGCAGATCAACAACACTGACAGCCAAAGGTCAAAATGACTCAATCAAGGATTGATCATGGGAAGGCTCTGAAGTCACTGGCTCCAGTTAAGCTAACATTAGCTGTAGAGGAATGTTATCTCCAGTGGATGTGTGGACTGGTAGCTCATGCAATAGGAAAACATGGACGTCAGCTCAGTTTCTGGTGGAAAAACGTGTACTTGGCAAACTCACTATTAATTTTGTCTCTAATTGGCAGAAATGCCAAAGAGCAGAGGTCATAGAGATTAACTCCCCGCACACACCGGAAGGTGTCCCTCCAGGTCAAGAATGGAACACCTTCTGGATGAAGTGGGTTCCTGCAGTTTAGTGGGGAGTTCATACACCCAGGCGGTATCTTTTCATCAGTAAATTGAAGGCATAAGTTTTCAGGGCTATCCATGCAGCCACTCTCACCAGCACTAAAGCTAGTAATAAATCATCCAGGAGTGGGTTGGCTGAGGTGCTTTGTGTGACATGCTCTGAGAGCTACAGGTTTGTTTCCTATAACAAATATCACATGTGCACATCCCCCACACTCAGCGCTCATTGCTGCACCTATGGGCAGGGAGCAGGGGATGGATTAGTCTCTAACACAGGACAGTAGGTTCCAGCAATGTGCTGACATCCACCAGAATGGGATGAGAACACTCTACAGCTGCAATGAACAAAGCAAGGGCAGAGGTGACTAGAGTCAATGGAAATGCCCACCAGAAAAGCTATCAGACCATACATTTTGGGGAGGAAGGAAAAGGAAGTCAATATGACCTTGCATATTTACTGGCCTGTCTTATAGACTCATGGATCAGACTCCTCAAGAGCCTTTTGATAAGCTTGACTTATGCTCAGTGATTGGAAACCATTCTCTGGAATGCAGACACAGTGACCAGAGGAAGGTAGAAATTCCCAGTTACAGCATCAGATCGTGGGAGGACACAGCATGCTCTTAAGGACCCCAGAGTGTCCTATTCTTCCTCCGCCATCATGCCTGGAACCAGCTGGCTCAGAGACTATGCTGCTGGGTGTGCTGGATGTGATGGAGAGAGAATTCTGCACAGGCTGCTTGTCCTGGAGCAGAGGTTTTCAATGTACTGGTCCAGACCAAGTACTGCATCACAGATGCTCAGGTAATGGGGCACGGCGCCCCCTGCTGCCACCACCGCAAGACTGGTATGAACTGGTCAAAGATGTAATTTTGGGGTTGGAGGCATACTTTTTTTTTTTTTTTTCAACTGGGTCCCAAGAAAAAAGTTTGACAAGCACTGTCCTAGAGGACTAAAGATCCAGGCTCTAGTCAAGAACACAGCCAGGCTCACGTGCATCACTGGTGCTCTGCACAGAAGCCATGTGCTATTGCTGGGACATAAAGACATCTACCCTTGCTGAGGAGGGGAAAGGAATGTAAGTTGCAAATACATCCAAGCAGAAGCAGGGTGAAAAGGAAAGAACAATATAAAGGACAGAGACAGTGACCCAGAGAGTGAAATTTATCACATGAGCTGCAAGAAAACTTGTGACTTTATTAACAGTTCCAGTGACTTCCTGCACATGCCCTCTACCCTCCCCATCTCCCTCCACCCCCTCTGTGGGCACTTATTTTCAAATTAGTTTATACCCAGTGAGGTCTGTGAGTAAATGCCTGACTGGTTGATGTGAACTATTGTGATGCAGACTCCTACCAGCCCAAAGCAACAGCTGCTGCATTGTAGAGGGAAGTTGCTAGAGCTCACTGAGCAATCTGATCTGGGCTTTCCCTAGCACCTCTCACCATGCCATCCAGGGTCCAGACCCTCAAAGGCTCCTAACTTCCACTGGTTTTCACTGACTGATTGATGGAAATTAGGAGCTTAAATACCCTTGAGGATCTGGGCCTAAGCGCTTCTGAGGTATATTAGACTGGCATAGAGATCCCCCAGTGATTTCCTGTGCCATCATGTTTCCTCTTTCTGTGGTAGGGTGCATGCCTTCTTTTTGCTGCTTATGGGCATCAGAAAGGTGTAAATCCTGAAGAGGGAAAGAGATGCATTGGGGTCTCCAAGACAGAAGAACTAGGAATTATGGATGTAACAGAAAAGCAAAGCAGGCTGAATTTGCAGGGAACTGCCTTACTGATGAGACCTACCCCCTTCCAAGGAAAGGGGCCAAAGCTCCATTGCGTAGGGCAATGAAAATTTAACCTGACAAAATCTGGACAAATCCACAGTAGAAAACAATCTTGTAACAGCAGTGGAGAGTGGGATGGCCTAGTTTGGAGCTGGGAGATGTCTTAGGCTATGTCTACATTAGAAAAAGTTTAGTTCGAACTAACCTCAAACTTATTAGTTTGAATTAACAACATGGACTATTTTGAACTAACATTAGTTTGAACTAGTCCACTTTGTTAATTTGAACTAACGACCCTTAGTTCGAACTTATTAAGTTCGAACTAAGGGTTAGTCCTAGTTTCCACTGTACTTGGTTTGAACTAATGCTTGAACTAAGCACTTAGTTCGAACTAACTGGCAGTAGTTACTAGTTCAAACTAAGCATTCCTTAGTTTGAACTAAGGAAAGCCTGATGTAGACAGGTAAAAAGTTAGTTTGAATTAAGCCTCCTTACTTCAAACTAACTTGCCAGTTAGAATTACATACCTAAAATGACAAACACTATTGAAAGGCAGTGTTATGCAGTGCTTATTATCTCCCGATCCCATTCACAAGATTTCCCTGCTCTGTTTCCAGCTCTGTCACTAATGAGTTTTGTTCCTTTTGGTTACCACTTCACCTTTCTGGGCTTGAGCCTCTATGTCTGTAGGTGAGAGTAACTACAGCTCCACAGGGATTATAGGCAGAGCTATGTGTAATCAAATCAAATCAAATCAAATCATAGGGCTGGAAGGGACCTCATGAGATCATCAAGTCCAACCCCCTGGGAATTGAACCCAGGACCGTCTGCATATTAAGCAGAGGTGTTAGCCACTACACTATTTGCAGGGCATGTCCCATTACATGTACACATAGGTTGATATAGATCCTGTTGCACTAAATTGGTTAAAATTGGCACATGTGTAAAGCAAATCTCAGTTGCTCCTGTCATTGTCATTGTCAATGTCAAGCAGCTTATTCAATATAATCTCCTGCACATGCTAGAGTATACTACCAGCCATGTCACCCACACAGCCTAGCCTAGCAAGATCCCTGCTCACATCTACTGCAGATGTTTCAGTTATTTAAAGAACCCAAAATCACCAACAGAGGGAGGATGCAGGCTTAGAACACATTAAGAAACACAGCCCACAGCAGGAAAACAGACAACATCTCTGGCCCACTGAACATCTTTTTCACACGAAGACAGATTGTCTCTCACCCATAGTCTCAGATAGTCTCACACACACAGACTAGTCAGCCACAGAGAGACAGGAAAAAAGGATGCAAGTTGAAGCTTTGAAAGTGTTGCTGGTTTTGCCCTTCCCCTTTAACCGGCTGTGTGCTAGGCTCTGCTGTCCACAGACAGAGCCAGCCATGTACAAAGCCCATCACAGACACTGACCTGGGTTCACAAAGGATGCATCATGTCTCCTGCCCCAATTTTGATCATAAAATTATAGGCCTGGAAGAGACCTTGCATAGTCATCTACTCTGGTCCCCTGTGCATACGGCAGGACAACAGTTCTCAAGGTTTATTTTGTCATGACACAGTTGGCAGCTTGTACAATAATGTGTGACGTAGTGCCCCCACTCCTGTATAGCCCTCCTGCTTCCCTCTGCCAAACAAAAGCCTCTTGCTGCTGAAGAAACCCCCTCCCCCTGGCCACTAAACAAAATCCTGCCTTGGGAAACTGCAGCTGCAGAGAAGCTGCTGCCAGGCTTCCGCTCTGGGTGTCTCCCAGCAACACACCTCCCTGCTCCTCATGACACACTACTGTGTCATGACACAGTAATTGAGAACCACTGATGTAGACCAGTGAGCCCCAAACTTTTTGCATTGCACACGACCTCACCCCATCTACCCATCTGCACTCCCGCAGCTGGGGCTGGGAGTGGACCGCAATGGGGGCAAGGCTGGGACTCCTGGGGGTGAGGTTGGGAGTGGGGCCATGGGGGCTGGCAGCTGAGGCCAGGAGAAGGGCTGTGGTGGCTAGGGGACAAGGCTGAATGCTATGGGACAAGCTGGTCAGAGCTGGGGGGCCATAGCCAGGTGCTGAGCTGAGCACTAGGGTCATGGCTGGTGCTGGGAGCCAGAGCTGTGGCTGAGCATCGAGGAGCAAAGACCATGACTGAAGAGGTTGGCATTGGGGGCCAAGAGGAGCTAAGGCCACAGCTGCAGCCAGGATACGTGACCGGGGGATGGAACCCTCCAGAGCAGAGACTGGGAGAGAGCAGAGCTGGGTGGTGCTCCCTCTTCATCCCACCCTGTGGAGGGCTCCCACAGTTTGGGGCCCTCTGCTCATTGCTGACAGGTGTTTGCCTAAAACTGCTCTTAAAAACCTCCAATTTCATGGGAGAAAATCCCACTTTGTCAGATGCTTTGAAGATGTCTGACAAAGTGGGATTTTCTCCCACAAAAGCTCATGCAATAAATAAATTTTTAGTCTGTAAGTGCCACAGAACTCCTTGTTTGCTTTAGTGAAATAGACTAACAGGGCTGCCCCTTTGGATCCAGTGATGGAGATTCCACAACCTCCCTAGCAATTTATTCTGCTGTTTAACTACCCTGACAGAATGATTATCCTCATGGCCAACCTAAACTGCACTTGCCGCAATTTAAGACCCTTGCTTCCCATCCTCACCTCAGAGATTAAGAATATTTTTCTCCCTCCCCTTTGTAACCTTGAAAACTGCAGTGCTGTCCTCACTTAGTCATCCCTTCTCCAGACTGCATAAACCCCAATTTTTCAAGTTCCAAAGGGGGAGACATGTTAGTCTAGTTCAGCAAAACAAACAAGGAACCTGTGGTGACACCAGGGCTGGCGCTAGACAGTAAGCAGGCCCTGCATTGCAGGGGGGCGCTGGCATTTGAGGAGCGCCAAAAGGGGACAGCGCCGTGGTGCTCCCCTGATGACGTCACTCGTCTGTACCGGCGTTGCTCTGCTGCAGGGGGGAGCCACAATCCCAGCGCCGGCCCTGGGTGACAGTTAAAGACTAAACATTTATTTATTGCATGAGCTACTGTGGGAGAAAATCCCACTTCCTCAGCCGCTTATAAAATGGGGGAACTGAGGAAGTGGGATTTTCTCCCACTGGAAGCTCATGCAATAAATAAATGTGTTAGTCTTTGAGTTTTTCAAGCTCCCCTCATGGATCATGTTAATTTTGAACTGGAAACTGCCTTGCCAGCTGGTGAGGGTACAGAACATCAGCCTCTTGGCCAGGGGTTCAAGTGGGCCAGAACGGCCTGGAACACCATTCCAGGGCCCACTAGTTTTAGGGCCTCAGCGTCCGGCCTCCCTAAAAACAGAACATGGAGCTGGAATGCTGCCTTCCGGGGCCCACCACTAAAAAACAGCAGGCTGTGCAACACAGCATTCCAGCACCATTTTCTATTTTTAGGGGTCTGAATGCTTGGCCCCTAAAAATAGCAGGCCCCTGCATTGCATTCCCCTGCATTCTGGCAGGTTGGGGGGGGAGTTGTTCTGCTGCATCTGTGCAGGCTGCAGTTTCCTGGCCCAGCACACTACTGGTGAGTGCTGGGGTGCCCAGCTCACGTGAAGGCGGGCAGTATTAGGGGCGCCTGAGTTGGGGGTTTGTATTGGGGGCAGGGGGTGGATTTTGGGGGCTGGGGAGTGAGTATTAGGGGCTAGGTATGGGGGCAGGGGTGGATTTTGGGGTTGGGTATTGGGGGCTGGAGTGGATTGTGGGGGCAGGGGAGTGAGTATTGCAGATAGGTATGGGGGCTGGGGTGGATTGTAGGGACAAGGGAGTGAGTATTGGGGGATAGGTATTGGGGGCTGAGGTGGATTTTGGGGATGGCTATTGGGGGCTGGGGTAGGGTTTCCAGATGTCAGGCAAAAGGAGGACATGTCCTCCTTTTTACCTTCATGTCCTCCTTCTGGCAGGCATTCTAAAAATACATGATTTTGTCTAGCTTTTTACTTACAGGGGTTAAAAGTACGATGGAACGCCCTAGAACACCCTATTTTGGGGGAAAGCGTTCCAGGGCCCCCTAAAAACAGAAGACTATTACATTTATCCTACATTTTCTCCATGTGTCCTCCAAAGTCCTCCTTTTTGTACTTCCGTGTCCTCCTTTCCAGGCTTTGGTATCTGTTAACCCTAGGCTGGGGTGGATTTGGGGGGCACGGGAGTAAGTACTGGGGGTTGGGGTGGATTTTGGGGGTGGGTATTGGGGGCTGGGGTGGACTTTGGAGCCAGGGGAGTGAGTATTGGGGGCTGGGGTGGGTATTGGGGCCAGGGTGGATTTGGGGGGCAGGGGAGTGAGTATTAGGGGCTAGGTATTGGGGGCTGGGGTGGATTTTGGGGCTGGGTATTGGGGTGGACTTTGGGGCCAGGGGAGTGAGTATTGGGGGCTAGGTATTGGGGGCTGGGGTGGATTTGGGGGGCCGGGGAGTGAGTACTGGGTGCTAGGTATTGGGGGCTGGGGTGGATGTTGGGGCCGGGGAGGGGATATTGGGGGAGTAGCTGGGGTGGGGGCCTGGCGTTTGGGGTGCGGGAAGGGGCCCACCAAACCATTCCGTAAGCCCAGCTCTTGGCCCGCGGCCGTGGGCGGGGCGGCGGGCCGGGGAATCCCGCAGGCCGGAGGGGCGGAGCGGGGGCCGGGGGGCGGAGCGGGGCCGAGCCGTGTCGGCGCTGCCGGCCCCGCGGGCTGTGTCTGCGCTGGGTCGCTGGCCGGGCATGACCCCGCTGCGGCCGCGCTCCGCATCCCGGCCCGGGCTCTGAGCGCCCCCTTCTCCCGCGCCGCGCAGCCGGCCCCGGCCGCCAGCATGGCCGAGCCGCGGGGCGCGGAGCGGCGGAAGGAGGCGCCGCTGGAGGCGGAGGAGGGCGAGGGCCAGTGCGACTCGGGCATCATCGTCTCCGGCCCCTGCATCCGCTCCCTCGCCGGCCCGCCCAGCCTGGGCGAGGCGCCGCGGGAGAAGGAGGCCGGCTCGCTGGGCAAAGAGGCGCCCGAGGGGCTGGAAGCGGAGGAGCGGATCGACTCCAGCTACGGCTCGGCCTCCCTCACCGAGCCCCTGGCCGCGCTGGGGCAGCTCCCCGAGGCGGAGGCGGAGGCGGAGGCGGAGGAAGCCGAAGCCCTGGCGGGGCTCAGCCCGGAGCAGCTGGAGGCCCTCACCTACCTCTCGGAGGACGGAGACACGTGAGTGGGCCGGGGACGCCGCGGGCACGGGAGGGTTGCTGGTGGCGGGGCAGCCGCTGGCCCCTTGCGGTGGGACACTCGGCCCTCCCGCGGGCCGCCACATGCGGACGCCTCCAGCCCCTGCCCTGCTCCCGCTGACTGACACCTGCCCTCCTGGCCCGTTCCCCACCAGCCTGACCCTGCCTGAAGCTGAGGCCACAAAGAGGGGCTGCAGATCTTTAAAGAGAGCCCACCAGCACCCCCAGACTGGGAGCCAGGTTGTAACTGGGGGAGATTCTCGCGTCCCATCTCCAGGAGCCATCCTTTCCCTTTCTCCAGAGTCACACGCAGGGCCGGCTCTACTGTGAGGCAAGAGACAGACGTGACTTCAGGTGACAGCTCTTAGGGCCCCTAGCCCCCCTGAAGATCAGGCTGGCTCCTGCCTCTTCAACTCTTTCCTAGCAGCTCAGGCACTGTTAGTCAACCTGCAGCTTAAGTCAGGTAGGCGAAGTGCACCTGAAATCCCTCTGCAGGCAGACGCTGGACATTTATGCACTTTGGAAAACCACTTTCAACCTCCATGAATGAGAAGGAGGCGCCAAATCAAAATTTGGCTTGGGGCACCACAACCCCCTGAGCCAGCCCTGGTCACATGCAGGCTCTCAGCCCTACGGAATGGTTAGGGTGTTTAATGATTCATTGAAGATTAGGCCAGATCAAATGGAAAAGGCAGAGAGAAAAAAGAACTGTAGGAACCCCTTTATCCTTCAGCTTTCTGCTGTGGCGCATGTGGACAGAGGAAGGGAGGCTGGATGGGGTTGCGTGGTCAGGAAGATACAGACACAGGTGAAGAAGCCAAGTTTCTTCTTGTTTTGCAGTTGGAGGGAAAATGGGAGGCAGGCTTCACATACAAAAAGCTGTTCTTTTCACATATGAAAATTCAAAGCACAATGCGCCGGCTGCAAAGGAGGTAGCTCAGCTGCATACGGTGCTTAGGATGTAGCTACATGACCAAATCCTTTATTTAGGAGAGAACCTGATTATGGAACCCTTTAGTTTCCTCACGGCTCTCCCCAGCAGCACTGTTGGGGGGACATGGTTTAGCTGGTTACTGCATAAAATGTGGCTCTCATTCCTGGACCTCAAATGTCTTATGCAGCTAATTTGTCTGCTTTGGAGGTTTTGTGGCTGAAGGTGAATTTTATGGCCCTAAAGAAGCAGTGTCCTAATTTTGTATCCCTCATACTCCCCTGTTATACCTTTAGGTGCTGTTTCTTCTCTCTAAGGCCTCGGCTACTTTTAAAAGTCAGACTGAGGTGTCACACAAAGCTGTTGGAAATTTCGCGCCCTGAGCTCCAGCATTAGGCTGACTGAATCCTTGATGCACACAGCGCTAGGCCGATGGATGATTTCCTCATCTGTAGAAGACCTAAGTTCTGTGACTTCATGGTGTACCAGGAAGTCTTCATTTTCCCTTCTGCCTTGTGGCTAAGAGATGGAGTCAATAGAGAAGGCTTGTGTTGATTTATTCAGCTGCATCTCAGAGGGTGACTGAACCCTTGTCACACTGTTATGACAAGACCCTGTCATAAGCCTCCCCCTCACTGGAGAAGCAATTAACCCCTGGTGGCACTTGCTGCCCTCTCCTTGCGGGAGGCAGCTTTACAGAGCTCTCCAAATGGTTGCTGATGCTAAAGCGCTGTCTCTCGTTCACAGAACAGTTTAAAACAGGAAATCTGCAAAGAGTGAGTGGAAAAATGTCTGCTGCTTATGCTGAGAGGCTTACATGACTTAATGCTTAGAGAAGTGGGACTCAGTATGAACTCTTGGGTTAGATCCCTAACTCTCAAGGAGGATGTGTTCTCTAGTGGTTAGAGCATTGAGGCCGGATCCCTGCATTCTACTCCTGGTACACTTGGGCCTGATATTTTCAGGAGTGTGGTGTACTGAAAGAAGCCAGTGACGGGCCCTGAGTTAATTTCCATTGTTATATGGAGGCAGACTAGATGACCCAATAGGTCTCCTGTTTCTGACCGGAGATTGCTGCCCTTGCTGTGTCTGGGCATTGCATTGTCTCCCCATGTGCCTTGCTTGAATTCATCCTGTGAGGTAGAGTCTGAGCCAGTGTTAGAACATAAGGCTGACTACTTCTTAGTAGTATGGTTGGGCAATATCACTTCCTCGTAACCTTTCTAATTATGAAAACATAAAAGTCCTGGGCTTTGAGCTAGTAGTTCCTGTTCCTTCAGCTGTGTGTGCTGATTCAGGCCCTGATCCTGAGTGTGCAGAGCACCCACAACTTGGTGGTGTTAGCCTATGCTGTGGGTGCCCAGTGCCTTTCCTGGCCCCCCAACAGTGCCAGGGCTTCTCTGAAGCTGTGGTGTTGGGAGCTCTGTTGTCACCTGTCTGACGCTTGTGATGAAAAGAGACAGAGAGAGAAGAGCTTGTTCCCAGCCCCTTGAAATCTCATCAGAAGCCTCTCGTGGCAACCTGCTTCAACAGGGTGTGAGTAATTGATGCAGACTGGGGCTACTGAGCCAAAACTGATTACGCCTGCAAAACTGAGCCAGCTCTGCTCTAAAAATATGATGGAGTCCTGATGATGGAGGAAATTGTACGTTAGCCAGCCTGCACAGAGGAGAAGTGGGTTTGATCATACACGAAAGGAATTTGGCCTCTACCTAATCCTTGCTGGACATATGAAGGGTCAGCCAAGTTGTGGGGTGGGGGTGTCCAAGGACGGGACTAGTAGGGGGTATGGCAGTCAGGACTGAGGAATAACAAGGAGTGTGGGTCAGGATTGAAATGGGTTGGCAGAAGTAGGTGGGTGAGCTGGAATCCAAAGGCTGGAAGAACAGGGGGCTACAGGTCTGGCTGGACAGATGTTGGCTGAGCTCTGGCTGGGGCTGCTAGCAGACCGCATGATCCCACGACAGACTGCTCCCATGCATTCCAGTATTCGACTCTGCCTGACAAATTAGGGCTTCTCCTCTTGAACTGATCCTCTGTCTTTGCTAAATTAGATCCCAGTGGACTTTCTCTCTGTGGAAGTTGGAGGGGGGGTTTCCAGCCTGGCTGTCTCTGGGCAGGCTACAAAGTGCTGCTTTATTTGTGTCCTGGGTTCCCAATGAACTCATCCTCTGTTTAGGGAGTGAACTGGGGAAACTCCCTGCCTCTCTCATCCACACCACAGAGAGGAGCAGAGAAAGGGTGAGGCAGGCTGCCTGTTGTTACTTTCGATGGGGGACTGGATCATAGGATTTTTGTTCACTTTCCATCTCTGGACAAAACCCCTCCACTGACATCGTGATCCTGGCTGCTTGCCTCCCCCCTCGCTGTAGGGATGAAGTCAGTCCACTCACCCACCTGGGGAGGTTATGCATCAGCTTCCCCCATATGTTCCAGTCATAGGTTTTCTGTTCTTGCCCTCTGGGGCTTCTACTCAGGGGAAGTGAAAGCGTGGCTGTTAGAGTTCTAGGAGGCTGAGCTCTGCTCCTCCAACACTTATGGGTTTATAATTAGACATCTCCCGCTAGCTTTGGAGAAGGAGACTACGTATCCCAGCATGCAGTGCTCTGCCTTGCCCTGAGTAGCCATGCCCCACTGCCTGGCAGGAGCCTTCCCCATGGCCGCTCCCTCACCTGGGCAAAACTCAGGGGTCTGGGAAATGGTCTCAGTGGTTCTTTCACGGGGAAACGGGGCCAGAGCTATTTTGGTAGGGCTGAACTCTGTATGTGGTGCCTAAAGGAGGAGGGGAACCCTCACTTCCTCCCTGCCCAGGAGCGTGGTTAGTGCTGGGCCTGCTGATGGGAAATCACGTGCTGGTGACTCAAGGACTGAGGGCTGATAATCAGGGATCAGGGGGAGTTAATTCAGATTGGTGTCCCAGGGGACATGTGGTTTTAGTCTCTTCTTTAGGTGGTGGAAACTGGAGGTAGGAGTGTTTACAGCTGTTGGGGCTTTGCTTTGCTTTGTCCGGAACCCCTGTCACTTTTTTCAGTAATCGGGGGCTGGAGGGCTCACACTGTGACTTTCAGAGATGCAGGCAAGGTCAGCAGCTCCCCACAGTGACTGAAGGCAAACCTGCTCTCACCTTGTGCTGTCGTGCGGTGGCACAGCTAAGACTGTGCACATTCAGAGTCCCTCCTCCTTTGTGACCATTCAGGGGGGTGGTTCACACCTCTGAACATGCCGAGCAGTTTCACACCACAGGATGTGTGTACAAAAGAGGGAACAGAATCACTGCCACTGGGAGAACCATGGGCAAGCTAGAGGGAATTCAAAGGAAGGGCAAGTCAAAAAGGATCAAGGGCTTAAGGTATGGAGAAAGATTTATAAAAGGCTGGCTTTGGGATGACTAGGGAAAGGTGTATAAATCTGCTATTCTCTGCAGGACGTTCCTAGCCAGGAGGGAATGGCATGGAGTTGTGCAAATGGAGATTGAAGCAGAATCTCAGAAAAGCTTCTGGACAATGAAATGCATTAGGCTGTGATCAGCTCCCAGAGGAAGTGGTGGACATCTCGTTACTCAGCACAGAAATAGTTAACTACACATTGGGCATCAATCTTTCACTGGCGCCTGCAGGGCAGACTGGAGGGTCAAAGAAGGTGTTCCACCACCACCTCTGCCATCTGCGATTCTGACAGCTGGTCAGAAAGAATGCAGATAAGCTCCTGCAGGTGGGGTTTGGTGTTGTGAATGTAGCTTCCTTTCATTTCAAGCTTTCTGGAGCTAGAGGTGCCAATGCCTTTATAGGAGGCTGATTGCATGTCCAGCTCACTCGTTCACCATGGAATCACTAATCTGCACATTTCCACTGCCTCCACACATGATCTGGGCGTGCAGGTAGTGGGTACAGGGTGCCAGCTGTTCATTCTGAAGGGATGCTCCCAGCTCTAGACTTAACTAGGCTTAAACCTAACCAAATGCTGGTAAAGCTGCGTCAGGGAACAGTCCTGGATGGGATCAGCTGGGGCTTTTCTGTCTCTGACTTCTCTGGGCTACATTCTACCAGCCTTGTGTGGGGTAGTGTCTCAGGCTGAGTCATCTCATTGATTTCAGTGGGGCCACCCACAGGGTTACGGTACTGTCCAACAGATGTACGATTAACCCAGTCTGACCCCTTTACACTCATTTTTCACTCCTTTTCTCTGCCATTATTATGGGGAACTCCCCCCCCCCCCAGCCTATTGACTGTAACGGTCTGTTCCTGTGCAAGATTTGGGATGGTTGAAGCTTCCTACTTCCATTTCCCTACCTGGCTTTTCTCCTCTTTTCTGGAATGTACCAAGTCAGAAAGGCTTTTCCCAATGGCAGACCAAATGGCTGGAACAGTGGGTCTCAACACACTTGGCGGTGTATGTGACCCTACAGAACACACCAACCCACCTTCCAGGCCAAATTCAGCCCCCCTGGCCTAAGTCTGTGAGCCAGACTGAAATACACCAGAGCTCTGAGTCCCACTTCTTCTGTCTGGTGTTGAGGCACCTGACCTACATGGGATCTGAAGACATTGGTCTCCAATGGGCTATCCTAACCAACCAGTCAATCCCTGCTGGGCCACCCCACTAAAAACCAATTGCTGACACCTCCCTTTATGCACATAAGAGGAGAAGTCTTAGTAGCATCACCTGCCTCATTAAGTCAATTCATGACAACTCCACAAACAGTCCTCTGCTGGGATGGCACGAGAGATGGGGCTGGGTCTCTTCTTTCTCCTGAAAACAGTGAGCAGAGGATGCCGAGTGCTGGCTTTTCCTGCAGGGTCCATTCATACATGAAGAGACTTATCCTGGCATGGTTTGGCCCCCTCTGCTGCAGGTGTGAGGGTGACAATGTCTCTTCCCCCAACGCCTGTGGGTGAGGTGGCAGGACTGCGATAGCAGAGATCCCGTGGGTCAAGCATGCATTGCATCAGCAGAGTTGTGTGGCGAAGATTCCTGCTGTCAGCTCTCTGAGGAAGGGGTTAGCGGGGTATCTTAAATGGCTAAAATGGGAGAACAGGATAACTGGAATTCCCCTGCTGGTTTCCTCAGGAATGTTTGCCTGTTTTCCAAATCTTCCTGCTTCTGGCTCCATTTCCTCCCACAAACAACCAAGTGTTTACTGCATGCACTGTTATTTGTATGATTTCCCATGCCTCTGTGGAGAGAACAGGGCACAAAGTGTGAATTCTTCTCTTTAACCTGTGAGCAGGAAGGGGGCGGGGGGCAGAACAAATTCAGTCAGATGTTTGATCCCTTGTTCTGGATGCTTGTCGGCTCGATGGCCTTTGGGGTAATGCCACCTGACTGGGGATGTCAAAGCCCTTTATGAATGGGAATAAATTAAGCTTCTCAGCCCCTCCCAGATCAGGATCTATATTACCAACCCCATTTCTAAGAGGGGAGACTGAGGCACAAAGAATATCTTCCCCAATGTCTGCTGTCAAGTCACTGGCAGACCGGGGAACAGAGACAGGATCCCAAGCCCCCTCTAACTGCAGTGAATCTGTGGTGATGCTGAAGTTTTTCTTGCCAGCTTACTCCTATGCATAAGAAGAAGTAATAGTTCCCGAGTCAGCCACCTCCCTTTGGTTATTGTGGATTTGGTTCCAGTCATTCTCTCATTAAGTACGTGAGCTGCATGGATCAGGATGTAGAATCATCTAAAGCTCTGTATAGAGTCAGGCTGTGTTGTCCTTAACCCAGAACCATCCAAGGTGTCACATCAGTGGTTATGCTGCATGATGAGCCCATGGGGAGATTCTTGGGAGAAGACCTTCCTGCTCCAGCTTGGTCTCTCCTAGTTACAGAATAAAATAATCTCCGTTAGCTGTTCATGGGTTCAGATTCCACAGCTGAGTGGTCTGGATTCCATAAAGCAAAGGGTGGTCATGGATGTATGTTTGCATCCACATTTTCTCTTTGCCTGTCTAGTTCATTACACTATTATTATTTATACTACAGTAGAACATAGAGACCCCAGCTGAGATTGTGCCTAACGCAACAGGGCCTCAAGAAACACAGAGAAGGAGACAGTTTCTGCTGCAAAGAGCAGATAGTTTAAGGAGACCAGGCAGACAAAGGGTGTGAGAAAAAATGGAAGCTGGTCACCTTGCCCCCAGCGGTAGGTCTGAATGCTAATCAAATTACCTATTCACAGGGTCGCATTACCATTGCCCTTCAGTTCCATCACCTGCTTTAACTGCCCTCCTGCATGCACACCTTTCTCAAGCTCCCCTGCCTAATACATCAGTTATCCATAACGGCTAGTGTTCAGGGGAGAGTCAGCTGCTGGCAGGGTGAAAGAGGGGCAGAGTTAAGGTTGCATTGCATGGTCTGTGGTGTATGGTAGCTGTGCCAATAGGCAGGTGCTCTCCTGTGGGTGACAGAAAAGAGGGTAGATTTTTGCTAGGTGGATTCCCTTTGCATTTCTTTGCTTATGTTGTGTGTGTGCAGCAACCTCAATTGCTTTGCAACTTTGTTCTATTAATTGCAGTGGTGATCATGTGGTCCCCAGAGAAATGTGGTGCTGGAACATATTTTATCATAGGGGTGCTGAGAACCACTGAATCAAACTGTAAGCCCAAACTGTAGCACCCTAGTTCCAACACTTACAAGTAGAGAGAGATAGTAATAGCTGTTGGGGAGAGAGAGACACGCTCTTCAGCTATATAGAGTTCTTCCTCAGGTTTGAATTCGGTGTCATCCTTTTGGACGCGGGATGAGGCAGTGGGCTGGCCCTGCGATAATTTTGGAAACGTACAGTCATACCTGGCAATTCTGAGGCCTAGGAAGAAGTAAGCAAGGCTGGGGCTTCTGTCTCTTCTTTTCAGGGTCCAGAGATTCCCACTTTGGCACGAGAGAACCCTGCCCTTGCTTGTATTGTTGAGAGGCCTCATTCCGTAGGGGGGCTAAGGCACCATCCTCAAACACCGCTGGCTTGTTCTTTCACTCTGCTTTTGCACTCCAGGGACTTAGGCCCAGAGTTCCCACAGGCCCCATTTCAGGAAGTGCAGGCCTGGCAGTGGTGGCTGCCATGTGATAAAGGGGGAACAAATGTGGCGGTGGGAGGGTGAGACCCCCAGCCGGGGCAGGGAGTGGAGGGGGCGGGGAAGTACAGTCAACCAGGCTCTGGCTTCCTGGTGAAAGTCCCAGGCCCTGATTCAGCAGGAGCAGGGAGCCACTGACACTGAATGTCCTAGTGCCTTTACATCTCAAACCTTACAGGGCTTTAAAGATGGGACAGTTTTATTCCCGCCACTTCACAGGATGGGACGCTAAGTCCCCTCACCCAGCCAGGGTCACACAGCACATCCACCTCCAACCGAGCTCTTTCTGCCAAGAGCTGGGGGCGGATTGACAGTCTGGGGTTTTCAGCTTGGAGCGTATGACTCTCCCACCTTTCCCCATCTACCAGTTGTGGGTATGACGTGGAGCGTGTCTTGGGGGGGTGGGGGATTCCTGGTGGGGGACTGGCATGGAAGGAATTGGACAGGGTTCCATATACTGTCACACCCAGCCTCGCCTCAGTCCCCTGGGAGTTGTTTGGCTCTGAAAAGTGAAAGCAGCAGGGGTTTAAAGTTCACTCAGAATTGCCCTGGAAAGTCCCATCTGCTGCTGAGACGTCTTATCTAGTGCATACCTGCTGAGGAGCAAGGACACGCCTACGGTCCTACCAGTGCATGGGGACTGAGAGGGACACAGTGGGAGCTGGCTTGTGGAAACAGGGACTGTCCCTGGTCAATGGGGGAGGGAGGCCTCAGAAGCAGGAGCCATCTAGGACCTCATCTGCTCCAAGGTTAGCCTGGAAACCTCACAGTGCATTTTCCCAATGTTGGTAATGATGTGATTGCTGGGTAAATGGGGCACAGAAGACTTTAGCGCCCTGTCAACAGAGTGGCACACAGCTCCGCTGATGTCCTCCTGTCCTGACCAGCACTCCCACAGTTCCCCCACCCCCTTCTGTGCTGTCCAGTGGAAACCCAACTTCTCTCCTTTCTCCTGGACAATCAGCAGCTGGTTCCAGGAGGTATTTTCCTGGCTGCATGCTCCCCCACCAGCTGTCAGTTGCTATTCCCCCCACACTGGGAGCTCTTGCAGTGCAGGCCCCCTCCTCGCCCCCTCCATTTGTTGCGCAAACTGTGGGTGGCCACTCCCTGTAGCGGGCAGGGGAATTCCCCATGCCCATGTGACCTGGGGCTTCCCCCAGGGCTGTGCAGCAAAGAAGGCACAGACGGCTGGGCAGAAAGGGACTCAGTTTTGTCTGCTGCTCCATGTCCCCAAAGGAGACCTGCTTAGGGTTGTCCGACTACTGGCAGCTGCCAGACCTGAGCTCCTGTCCCTGCTCAACAGTACAGTGGGGCTATGCCTGCAGGATTGCCCCAAAGAAGGCAGCACAGAAACTCATGCAATGTAAAACTCCAAACCATCATCCACACTGGAGGTCCAGCCACCCCTCCTCCAGCTGTGAACTAGCCCCTCCTTCTCTCCTGCCACCACCCTGCAAGAAGCAAACTCCAGGTGCAGCATCCTCCCATTGGGGAGCCTCAGGATGTCAGCCCTCACCTCACAGCAGACACTGGGGCGAGCTGCTGCTAGGAGATGGGTTGAGGTGCCACCTGTAAGTCAGTGGTACCCCTTATATCACCCGGTAATAGCAGCTGCTGCATGCGTGGCCCATGGTGGGACCTGAACAATGAGCAGCTGGTGAAGGCTATGCACAGGCATGGCAAACCACTGCCAGCAACACAGGGAAGGGCTTACCTCCTCTATTCTTTTCCCTTGAGACTTTGGGGCTCCTCAGTGGCAACCCCTGTCATGCTCTCACCTACAACCAGCCAGAAGATTTGGCCTTTTTTAGTGAGACCCTGAGCCAGCCACTCTGACTTGCCCCTTCCCTCCAGGCATAGTTACTGCAATGCCACGTTCCCTGAGAGCAGAGTGCACCCTGGTCCCTAGCACAGCCACCATCTCCACGATTGCATCAGCCTGGTGCTCTGCTTGGCAGCAAAGGTAGAGTCTAGCTGAAGGACCCTGTCCTGATGTTCAGAGACTTCCCTGAGGTGGGCCCTCATCTTCCTTGCACCACTGGCCTGATCCCAAGGGGATGGCGGAGCTTTCTCAGAGATAGGAGACCATGGTACTCACAGCAGTCAGACCCAAATGCAAAAATTAGCCTGTAGGACACAGGCAGCTACCCCCCTCACACAGCAGAAGCTAACCAAGCTCTCTGCCCGGCTGGCTGGGAGGGGGGCCTTGAAAGCAGATTGCTGTTGCTGTGTCTATCTTTAGAGGCGGAGTAACTCACACCAAGGTGATAGCGCCACGTCTAGCTGAAGAAGGAGCTTAGGAGGGGCTTCATGTCACTGTTTGGGGGTGGCTTTTGGTGCTGAAGCAATGATAGGCTTTCTGTGTAGGGCTGGAAATTCCCTGCAGTTCTCTCACTCTTGTTCTGACTATGTGCTGTGTAAGACAGACCATTGTGAAACTCGTACGAGTGCGGCTCATGGGCTCTCGCACGTGTCTCGGTGTCTGGGGTCCTGGGCTCCAGTCTTCCCTGGGCCCAAGGTGTGCAGGATTCTGTGGGAGCTGAGAATTGGACCTGGGTGGGGTGCCTGGCTCTAGCAGTCAGTGGCAGGGAGTTTGAATACTGGGGGAGAGAGTCCCATCTGATCAGCCGCTCCCCCAACCCACCATCAATGGTCCCATTGCAAGGGGACCTGGGAGTTTAATTCTTGTTTCTCTCTTTCCTCCAGACTCTGGCCCAGTTCATTCCCTCAGATCTGGGATAGGTTCTCTCCCTTGGTGGAGGAGGGCATAGGGGCCAGAATCCAGCTCTGGGTACTGCCCTCCTAGCACTGGGACTCCAGAGAATGGCAGGTGGTCTTTGGCTAGATCCCTCCCTGTGCTGCGGCCCTACTGCCTTCCCCAGAGCCAGGAAAGCAGAAGTGCTCTGGCTGCAGGGAAGGGGGAGGAGTGGAATTCCCCTAGCAGCTGGTGGCCAGTGCTAGGACGTGGGTCCATGGTTCTACTGTCTTCCTGGGTCTGGCAGATGGAGTCCAGGCTCGGGGCTGGAGCGTGGCAGGAACAGCTCTGCCCTTCCTGCTTCTGAGTGTCTAGCATGGGTTGCTGGATCTAGGGTTCAGACAGGAGCATGAAGACTCTGGGGACAGCACATCAGGATCCCCTCCTGCTGCTAATAGAGTTTGGGAGTCACTCTGGCATCCTTTGCCTGGTCTTAGCTGACTGCTGAGCTGGCAGGGGTTGGGACCACTATTGTCTGTGGAGCTTTATGGACTCCTAGGATGAATGGGTTCCAACTGCCCACGATATGCTGCAAACCCAGATCTGCCCCAGGCTGCTTCTCTGCAGGGCCCACTCTGCATTTCCATCTAGAGTGTCCCCATGGGACACCCCAGCTGATGGCAGTGGGTGTTGGGCCCAGCAGGTTCCTGAGCTCAAGCAGGGAAGGTTTAGGGGGCAGCAAAGAACGGGTTAGTGGTCACATGGAAAAAATCCTCTGGACAGGAAGCTCCCTGCTCTGCCTTGGAGCCACCCTTAGCTGGACCTGTGTCAGCCCTGTGCTGGAGGATTCCCCTGCTTTGCCCGCTTGCTTGGGGAGTGGGTGACCATCACTTCAGCTGTGGGCTGGTGACCCACCATCAGCACACCTGTATCTCTAAGTGTGCTTTGCTGACAGGGAGATGCCCCATCCCTTCTGTACGACACCAGGGATCAGGCACCCTGGGGATGGTGGGGAGGGTCAGGGAGTGCCAGGTTCATGTGGCATGGACACTGTGAGGTCTCTCACCTAGCTCCAGGGCAGGAGTGGGGAGTGGAAGCATTGTGTTTCTGTGGGGCAGATGAACAGGCTGGCCCAGGGGGACTGCAGGACTGACCCATCTCTTCCTCCACACAGGCTGCTACACCTTGCAATCATCCATAATGTCGCAGCCTTGGCACTCTGCTGCATCACCCACCTGCCCAGGGAGGTGCTAGAGATCCAAAATGACTTGTTCCAGGTATGTACTAGGGGCAAGGGGTGGGGGGGGTACTCTAATCTGTGTGGATTAGCAGATGGGTCTGTCTAGCACCACCCTTCCCTCCCCATACCCCTCATGCCCAGGCCTTAGCCTTGTTCCTCACACCCCTAAAGCCTAGACCCCTGGGGTCAGCCATCTTGGTTGGGGTGCCACAGCCTTTGGCTCCTGTGTGGGGTACCCAGACAGGATCCTGAACATCCACTTGCTCAGGTAGGCACCATGTGCAGCCACATAGCAGCAGCCCCGACCCATCCTGAGCACCTCTGGTGGTGACACTGACTGGATCCAGTTGAAGACTGCAGCGTTCCTACTGTGGGATTGGTGACTTGTACCATTGCCATGGGCTGCTGTCCTTGTCCCCACCTGTGGGGCCCATGACCCTTCCCCAAGCCGCATCTGACCCCTCCCCATCTTGCTGCCCACAGACTCCACTTCACCTGGCTGTGTACCTGGAGCAGCCCAATGTGGTGAGGGCCCTGATCCAGAAAGGGGTCAACCCAGACCTGCAGGACCGCAATGGCAACACACCACTGCACGTAGCCTGTGAGCAGCAAAACCTGTCGTGTGCCATGGAGCTGCTGCAGGAGCCAGCTACCAGGGAGAGCCCAGAGTCTCAAGGCAGCGTACTGGACCTGCAACTCCAGAACTGGCAAGGTGAGGAGCAAGGTGGGGTGTCAGCCATGGTGCCCAGTTCTGTAACCACAGGGAAGTGGTGGGATGGTTGCTTAGGGGCATCTCAGCAGAGAGCATCTTTTTTTTCTTTTTTTATGCTAGGGGCCTGGTGCACCTCCAGGGCCCTCCAGGACAATACTAATAGCTGTCTCCTGATCTCTCCGCTCCAGGCTTCGCCTGTCTACACATCAGCACCTTGAAGGGGAATCTGAGGTTGATGGGGCTGCTGCTGCGCAATGGAGCTGACATTAACGTCCAGGTAGGAAATGGACTGGTGGGATAAGGGCAGCTGGCTTGGGCGCTGCTAGCTATGCTGTTTGTTGCAGACCTCATGCCAGGTCTGGCTCCCCAGGCGGTAGCAAGTTTGATGGGGCACGGAGCCTGGCGGGCACAAGACACCACGCAGTTGTGTCCAGCTCAGACCTGCCTAGAAGTGGGAAAGACAAGCAGGTCCCCTTCAGGCTGGTGCCAGCCTCATTGGGTGGGTGTAGTGTGTCTATTCTGTTACTGGCAACTGTGGGGAGGTGACACTTCTGGGCCGATATTAATGCCCTGTGTGCTTGTGGTTGCAGGATGGAACAAGTGGGAAGACTCCTCTGCACCTGGCCGTGGAGAGCCGTGACCGCAAGGCTGTTCAGTACCTTCTGAGCAAGGGGGCCCACGTGGATGCCCTGATGTACAATGGCTGCACCCCATTGCACCTGGCGGTGGGCCGAAAGGATGCCAGTATGGCAGCCATACTGTACCACTCGGGAGCGGATGCCCTGCTGAGGAACATGGAAGATGAGACTGCCCAGGACCTGGCTGACGGCAATGACGACGTGAGTCCATCAGGGCTCTCCCCTGCAGGGAAACGTGGTGGGGTATCCACGGAGGCACCCGTGGCCCTGGGACAGGAGTGCTGGAGATGGTACTGCCCTATCTGGGGGGGTTTCCCAGGGGGATGTGGAGCTAGGTAGGCATTGTGAGCCCTCTCAGTGAGGCGTTAAGCTGACTCTAACCCTGATCTCTCTGTGCCCTTTGCCTTGGCAGCTTCTCGCCCTCCTACCTTTTGATGACTTGAAGATCTCAGGAAAGCCCTTGGTGTGTGCCGACTGAGCGATCAGACTCAGACTGAGGGGGCCATGCTAGTGCCCCAGCTCCCCATACCCAATGGGACACCACCCACCCAGCCCTGGCACTACAGCTGGCAGGAGCAAAGCCAGCTCAGGAAATTCTTCCCCTGCTAGCAGTCTCCATGGCCAACAGTTCTCCGCCTGAATGCTGTTGCCCATGCAGGAGGTGACTGGAGAAAGGTGACCCCCTGAGTGCCGCATGGGACCCTCGACTGGAGCCTTGGGGCTGCTGCTACTGATCTTTGCCCTGTTTGTGATGGGAGCAGCAAGGGCCCAGTCTCAGACTACATGGGGGGGGTGGCTGGGAGGGGCATCTCTTGGACCCAGATTGGGGTTGCTGCCCTCCACTCCAGGACCCAAGACACTGCTGGAGCAGGTGCTGGGGCTTCTGCTGCCCTTCCCAGGAGACTGACTCTCATTTCCCATTTAATAAACCTTTTGTTTTCTTTGCCCAAGCTCTGAGCTTCGTGCTTCCCCCAGTCACCGTTGGGGGCTGTGTGCTGACTTCTGGCTGCCTGAAGGAGCAGAATCACCTCCTCCCCCAGCCAGCCCCTCCTGGGCACCCAACCAGGGAGTAGCTGGGACATGAAGATAACCAGGAACCTTCCTGCTGGGGTGGCATGAAGTAGGGAGGTGCAGGCCCCCTTTTGGAGAGGGGCACAGAATCCAGTGCAGGATCCATCTGTCTTTTACCAAAGAAATCCCATCCTCTGCACCCACCAGGGAGTCCCTGTCTGAAGGGAAGCCCCTCCCTGCCAGAACCCACCTTAGCTAATGCTGCTCCCAGCCAATTGCACTCACAGCTGGATTCAGAGGAAGAAGGGGCTGGGAAACATGGGCTTTTATCCCCAGCCCTGCCTGGCTGCATCACCTGGACAGTGTGACTTTCCCCTCTCTGGGCCTCAGTTTCTCTTCTGGAAAGGACATAACACTGCCTTGTCTGCCAGGGTGGTGTTCCTACGTGGGTGAGGAATTAGTCCATTATCATCAATAAAGGGCTTGGAAATTCTCCAGTGGAAGAGCTGGGGAGAAGGGACAAGAGTTCTCTTGATTCTTCACTTTCCTTTGTGACAGCCTTGTTTCTTCTCTTCCCCCCAGACACCTCCATGGGCTGGGTGCCCATGGCAGGTGTATAGTGAATGTAGCGCTTGGGAGTCAGCAGGTAGGGAAACCATGGGAATTGGTTTGCAAAGCTCAGTGCCCATGATCCCATGCTGAGCTCACTGCCTCAGCCTGGCTGTTACAGTGGGGCAAGTCCTGGATGGCGCAATCGGCTGTGGTTCTCTAGAGCGCCTGCTCCTTCCTTTCCAGTTCTTGGAAAGGCAGATGCAATGGAGTTTTGCCAGGAAAAGCTGCAAAACCACTTAGCAAGTACTTGGTGAGCTTCCATGTGCAGCCTCTACAGGTCCTCTGAGCAGCTCCAAATCACTGGCTGCGTTTCTCTCTCTCCTGCATTTTATCAGTTGCTTCCACCCTGATGTAGTCACAAATGAGTGGAGTTTAATGGGTCTCATCCAGAATCTAGTGGTAATGGATTTACTACTGCTCAAATTAGGGTGGAGTAAAGCCCAGGACTAGAAGAGCATAAAGGGGGGATGTGAGAGCAGAACTAGAGCGATATTATTTTCAAATGTGGGATCTTTTAAAATCAGCATCTTTTCAGACTCCAAAGGGGTAAAAAAACAACAAGGAGTTGTGTGGCACTTTAAGACTAACAGATTTATTTTTTGCATGAGCTTTCGTGGGAGAAGATCCCACTTCTTCAGATGCTTCGAAGATGGGTGAACTTACAGAAAGGAATGAAACTAAATGCAAGGGGGTGTAAAACAGGATCAGGTCATAAAGTAACAGCAAATCGGCAGTTTAGTTCAGCACAACTAACAAGGAGTCCTGTGGCACTTTTAAAGACTAACAAATTTATTTATCACATGAGCTTTCATGGGAGAAAATCCCACTTCTAAGACGCTTCAAATTTTAGTCTTTAGAAGTGCCACAGGACTCGTTCATTTCATCTTCTCAGAGAAATGTTTGTGGCGCCACTGTGTGACAACTGGTGGTATTGTGGCTTTTGTTGTACTGTTTTTCCCTAGGTGCCACGGGACTTTTTTGTTTTACTGAACTACACTAACACAGCTGCCCCTTTGGAACTCACCTGGCTACATAGCTCAGTGCTGAATGCCCTGGTGCCTATGAGTGGAGGTAATCAAGACTTGTGTGAGGGAAGCACTGAGTGATGGACCCCTGACCTGTTGGCCATAGTTAGGCTTATTAAAAAAATAAAAGGATCAACCCACTGGTGAATGATCTCAATGCTGCTGATGCCACTCTTTCCCCTCACCCTGGGGCTGACCCAAATGGCTCTGTGCAGAGGAGGTAGCCAGCCTGGGGTGGAGGGGGGGCACTGTCCAGCCCCCAAAGGTGTCTCAAGAAGCACTTGTACCCTGTGTGTGTTGGTGGAGCCTGACCACCAACATGCCAGGTGAATTTTGCTTGGCAGGCCCTCTGAGTCTGTGGAGCTAGGTAGGCATTGTCTGAATGAGTCTGTCCTCATTCCAAACTACTTTCTGCAAGACTCTATGGGAACTGAACTGAAGTGGCAAAAACAGAGGCCTAGCTCTCAGTGCTTCTCAGCTCTCTTCCCAACTATGGGAAGGGTGTGTGGTCTGGTTTCCTCACACAGGTGGGGGACTGAGCAACAAAATGCCCAATGAAATTCAGTGTTGATAAATGCACAGTGATCTATACTGGAAAACATAAGTCCAACTCTATATACAAAAAATGATGGGGTCTAAATTAGCTTTCACCACTCAAGAAAGAGATATTGAAGGCATGGTGGATGATCCTCTGAAAACTCAGTGTACAGTGGCCATCAAAAAAGCAAGCAGTGTTAGGAACCATGAAGGAAAGGGATAAATCAGAAAATATTGTTGTAATCCTTCTATGTGAATCCATGGTACACTCACACCTGGAATCCTATGTGTGGCTCTTGTTGTTCCATCTCAAAAAAGATATATTAGACATGGAAAAAGTACTGAAAAGTGCAACAAAAATTATTAGAAGAATAGAGCAACTTCCAGCAGAGGAGAAATTAAAAAGAGAATTTTCAGCTTGGAAAGAGACGGGGGGGCGGGGGGGGGGCGGCGAGATATGAAAAAGGTCTATGCAATCATGAGTGATGTGCAGAAAAATAATAAGGAAGTGTTCTTTACCTCTTCCTGTAATGGGAGAACCCAGGGTCATCCAAGGAAATGAAACAGACAGCAGGTTTAAAACAAACATAAGGAAATACTTCTGCAAACACTGCACAGTCAACCTGTGGAACTTGTCAGGGGATGTTGTGAAGGCCAAAAGCACAAAAGAATGTGTGTTCAAAAAAGAATGAGATAAATTCATGGAGAATAGATCCATCAATAGCAAAGTTAGCCAAGATGGTCCCAGACACAGTCCCATGCTCTGCCAGAAGCTGGGACTGGTTGACTGGGTGAATCAATTTATAGTTGCCCTCCTCTGTTTCTTCCCTTTGAGTATTAGGGACCATGAGGCTGAGCCAGAATGGCTGTTTTTACATTCTGGTGGCCAAGGGAAGAAACTGGCAGCCAGGGCTTCAGGCTTCTATCCCTGAGTTATCTCAGTCACTCACTGTTCCTTCTTGGCGCTCCTGCTTCCTACTCTGTAACATAGGAAGAATGACAAGTTCTAAAGGAGTAGCTATATCAGTTGAGTTCAGCAAAACAAACAAGGAGTCCTGTGACACTTTTAAAGACTAACAAATATTTATTTATTGCATGCACTTTCATGGGAGAAAATCCCACTTTGTCAATTGCTTTGAAGATGGGGAACTTACAGAGTGGGAGGAAAATACATGCAGGGAAGTGTAAGTCATAGGCTCAAGTCAGGATGTTACAGCAAATCAATCCAGTTGCTTAGATTCAAACAGTGCACAGTAGCATTTAGGAGGATGGTGAGGCAGAAAGGAATGCAAAATTACCTGTTATAATGGGGGCGGAGGAGTAGTTTCTATTTAACCCTAAGTTGACAGTGTCAAATCTGCATGTGAGTTTCTCTTTGAAGCTGTGATTTGTTAGCCATTTGCAGAAGAACAACTATTAACAGATGATCAGGAAGCTTGAACTGCTCCCCTATTGGTTTTTGAATGTTATTTCTGATGTCAGATTTATGTCCATTTATTGTTTTGCACAGAGACTGTCTTGGTTGTCCAATGTGTAAGGTATAGGGCAGTGGTTCCCAACCTTTTCTCTCCCGTGGCACACCTTGATACCTTCAAATGTTGAGGCACACCACCATTAAAAAACTCACAAATATTCAAATTAACTTAAATTACTTATGAATATTCATGAACCATGGCACAGTTTTGGAAATGCTGCTATGTGGGGTAGTTAGGGTAACAGAGCAGGGGTGCCAAAACAGGGGAGGTCAGGAGTTGTGTGCAGTGGCAGGAGTGAGTAGTGAGCAGAGCAGGGCGGGGGTGGCAAAAGAGGACAAGGGCAGCCATGTGGGGAACAGCACAAGAGAGGAGAGAGGAAGGGAGAAAAAGTGTGGTTGGGGTGGGGGAACCTGGGGCGTGGGAAGGTAGGGCAGGGGAGCATGGTGCAGCACCCACTTCCCCCCTTCTCCACAGTGGCTCCCTGCCACCAAGGGCAAATCTTCACCCCACTGCTGCTCCCTCCCACCCCAGTGGGTCCCAGCCTCCCCTCCCCCAACCCCCTGCTGCATGTGATGGACCCTCCCATATCTGCAGGGGCCAGAACTAAGCCTCCAGCCCCCAGCTACACTGACCCCCAACACACAGCCACCCCACAACCCAGCTACACACCCTCTGCTACACACACACACCTGCCCCACACAACCCCCAGCAGCCCTCCCCCCCCAAAGCCCTTACCTGGGCTGTTTCCAGGCTGGTTGACACAAGCTGCTCTGCCCCGCAGGGAGATTCACATGCTCCAAGCCTCTCGCAGCTCTCTGCTGGCTGGGCTTAAGGTGCATCATGGTTTAAGGTGGAGCCACTGGAACTCTGTGTTCTAGCTGCTCCTGCTATTTTAGGGGGACCCCTGGAACTCTGCATTCTGGTGCCTTCCTCTATTTTTAGGGGAGCCAGAATGCTGCCTGCCTAAAAATAGGGGCCCTCCCCAGGACTCTGTTTGGGTGCCTTCCCCCTTACTTTAAACACCTCCCTTTTCCCAGCCCTGCACAGCCCATGTGGCTGGGCTGAGCAGGGAGGGAACTTTAATCCCAGCTGTCAGAGGTGCTCGCAGCACACTTTGGCTGTTGCCATGGCACACTGGTTGGAAACCACTGGTATAGGGAGGTGTCCCACAAAAGCTCATGCAATAAATAAATTTGTTGGTCTTTAACAGTGCCACAGGGCTCCTTGTTTGTTACGGGGAGAATGAGTGACAGACACCCTTCCTCACCTGATGTATAGTGGGTAAAGCACACTGAACTCTTGTAATTGACCTAGAAAAGAGCAAAGGGTATTTTTCTGTGGAGTGTTTGACCTTTCAGCCACAGGCTCAAAACCAAAGCAGGATCCTGCACTGCTTTGGTGACCTGCGTGAAAGTACTTTGGGAAGGGTGAGGGTCTTGCTCCAAGAGATTTCTATCCCTAGGGGGTCTGACTGGCTCCACTGGCCATCAGCAGCGAGGCCAACAACTGAGTACCCGCAGAGACCAACCACCCCTTTCTACCATGGGGAGGCCTGGGTGGGTGTAGGCAACTCTAGCTGCACTGGTAGAGATGGGGACGCTGTGCTGTAGGATAAGGGAACAAGTGGTGGGTTACAATCTCCTGGAAATTCTGCTTTGTCCTTAACAGACCAGATCTGATTGCCCTTCAGTCCTTTCCTTCCCCAGTTTGGGAGTGGTCTCAGCCAGTGGCATCGCTGGCACTGGGCATAGGGGGCTTGAGACCCAAGTCCCAGCACCAGTGCCCCAGGTCCACTGCTGGGCCACCCATGAAGGCAGCTGGCTTCCCCGGTCCAGGACCAGGCCCAGTTTGGGCTGCCTGCTGCAGAAACCCAATCTGGGCCCTGGGCAGGATCAGGCCTGGGCCCCAAATCAGGACTGAGAGGGCCCAGGCCCCTGTTTTTTTCTTCAGCCCATGTCGCTCCTGGTCTCAGAGCCGCAGATGTGCAAGGAGGAATGCCTGTTTAAAGCCAATCTTCTTCAGTGTGTGGCCTTACTCCAAATGAGTTCTGTTGGTCCCAGCCCAAGGGCAGTATTTTATATGCCTTTAGGAATGGGGTGCTGCCCCAGCTCCAGGGAAAAGGAGAGATGCTTCCATTTGCAGGATCACCTGCAGCCCAGCTCCCTGGCGAAAGGTGTGTGACTGGCTCCTGCCCCAGTTATGGTTCCCCATCACAGGCTGCTCCCTCCCAGAGCTGTAGTGAGCACTGGAGCCTAAATCCCAGCACAGGGTTGGTGTTGGTGGGGCGAGGGGGGGGTGATGAAATATCCCTGTTATTCCCGACTTTTTCTTATAATGGTGCCTATTCCCACACCACCAGCCAGATTTTTCACACTTGCTATCTGGTCACCCCAGCAGGAGGCATTGGCTGAAGGAACTTTACATCAAAGCTTCCTGCATGCCTCAGCCCAGGGCGGGGCTCTATGAGAGCTGGGGCCGCTGCTGCCCCCTGGGGGTCCCTTTGGCTGCCAAAACTAGTGAAGGGGGTGGGCAGACACTCCTGCCTGGCAGCAGCCTCTTCTATTTGTGCACTCAAAAGGGCCTTCAGGGCCACAGGCTGCTGGCACTTCACAGGCAGGCCCACCCCAGGGTCCTGTGACACCAAACATCCTGAGCAGGGGCAGGGGAAGGAGCTACTTCAGGTGCTGGAAGGCAGCAGGAGGCTGTTCTTGTTCATGAAGCCAGGACAGAAAGGGAGACAGGTCAGTTATGTTAGCTGTGTCTGTGCTACATTAGCTGTATCTGTGCTGGTCACTCATGGCGTGCTGGGAATGCACGGCCTTTCTGAGGACTCTGGCTTTAAGCCCCCTACAATGCCAGTCTGCCCCCCAAGTCTGCTGCTGCTCCTCAGTCCTGACTTGCTGCCTCGCTGTGCCTTCTGACTGCTGCCCCTAATCCTGATCTGCTGCCCCATGGATGCACCTGCCCCAATCCTGCCACACTCTGCCACCACCCCCACAAATGCCCTGAGTCATAACCAATGGTTAATGTATAATTTGATGGGCCCTGAAACCCTCCTAGTCTCTGGGTCCCCTTCCCATATTGTCCAGGCCCCCTTCATGCATGTACGGGCCCCAGCCTATGCTGGCATTTGCAACCACTTCTCAGTACCACATGTATCAGTTATCACTCCATAAAAATATTTGTCATTTTATATGGCATTTATGTCTATAGCAATTATTTTCACAAACTATGAAACATTGCATAACACAGTAAGTATTGTGATTAACAATGCGATAATTAAATAAAATGTGATATGTAATTGAACACAGTGCAAGGCATAAGCAGAAACAAGACAAACAAAAACACAAAACTGCATTTATTGCTTGCAGTAAAACACAAAAACTCTCATTAATATCAACATACAAAATAACATACATAATTTCAACCAAAACAGTTTATAGAATATTTTTCCATTGCCTGCCACATTGATTTCATTGCTGCACCTTCATCCTGACAGCCAGTCTTTCTTGAGGGACCTCAAGTGCTAGTTGCTGGTCTCCGATTTAAAAATAGCCATGATTTGACATATTTTAAAGGTTCCCACAATGCAAATGGAGGTTCACATAATGAAACAGACTTTAATGATGATGTGTTTAATCATCAGCCTAGACTGTAAGCAGTTACAAATTACATTCATTTTACTGAAGCCTCTTTCACATTCTGCTGTGTTGACAGGCATTGTATTTACGCAGTTCACAAGTTTCTGCAATGCAGGTTTCATGACTGCTCCCTAACAATCTATATTCCTGATATGCAAATTTTACTTCATTAAATGCAATGCCAAACTTGGACTATAAAAATTTTATGTCACTTTCACCAAATTCAGGTGACAGCTCTGTAGTGAAACTCGATGGGTCAAGTGCTTCAACAGCACTGCTTAGATGTTTTTGGAGTTTGGCAACAATCTAGCATTCATACAGTCTGCTAAGGCCTGGTAAAACTGACATTTAGAAATTTCAATTTGCTTGCCAGCATTCACAGCCATTTTTACACATATGTCTTTAAAGCAACCTTCAACCATCTCCTCACAGGCCTCTTGGTAGAACTCTGAATCACATGCTCTACAAGCTATAAACACCTGATCTTGTCGACATACCAACTTATTTGCTGTAGATAATGTTACATCAGATTTTTGCAATGCCAAGGACAAGTCTGCAAGTTCCTCCAGCTCATGAAGCATGAGACCCAAGTTTTTAACAAAAACTAGATTCTCCAGCTTTTTTGCCATGTCAGCAAATTTTGCTTTATCTTTCCCTTCTAGTGAGAAATTAGTTGATTTTTTTCAAGTAGCTATGGAGGGCCACATATGACCTCCAAACAGCTCATGCAGCATGGCAGCTAGAGGCAACCCAATGTACATCAAGTACGTGTCCAATCCTATTAAGCTGGACTTCCAGATCACTTGCACATTCAGCCAACTCTCCCAAGCACTTTGGCAACTGACTGTACAGAACATACAATGGATCCATGAAACATTCGGTAGCATCAGCCATGGCCAATTCCAACCTGTGACTAAAACAATGCCAAATTATCAGAAGTGGAAACTGTGGTTTTAACTTTGCAGAAATACCAAGCCTTTCTGCCTAACATGACAAAGGCTCCATCTATGCATAAACCAATCCAATTATCGTGGGGAGCCGTTAACAAGCGACTGGTTAGCGCGCAGATCCGGTTAACACACACTCTAGTCATGTCCCCCAAAGCCAGCAAGTTAACACGCGGGACTCAGTAACGCGTGCTGCCTACAAGCGGAAGTTGGCCAGGGCAGGAAACACGTGGAACGAGCCTTAGTAGTACTGCCTTTTTCTTTTCATGAGCCTTGGGCACAGTCTTCGGCTGGCAGGGAGCAGCAGGGATCCGGATGCGTCCCCAGCTGCTTCTGGATGAGCTGGGAAGCTTCCGTCGCGGGGGCCATCCGGATCTGCTCCCTCCCCCCACGGCTTGCCAGTGCGGCGGAAGCTCCTCCGCTTGTCTGGCGGCAGATGGGGACGGATCCGGATCCCTGCAGCCTGCCAGTGGTGGCAGAAGCTTTGCGCCATCACTGGCAGGGGGGAGGAATCTGGATCTGTCCCCAGCTGCCGCAGGACAAGTGGAAGAGCTTCCGCCGCACTGGCAAGCTGGGGGGAGGGCAGATCCAGATGGCCCCTGCAGCGGAAGCTTCCCACTCATCCAGAAGAAGCTGGGGACGCATCCAGATCCCTGCTGCTCCCTGCCAGCCCGAGACTGTGTCTTCAGGCTGGATAGGGTCCCTGGCTATCAGCTCTGCACTGATTTGTGTGCCAGCGAGTGCTTTTTGCTGCATGCGCATGCGCAGAGCTTAGGTGAAACATTGGTCTCATTTACACGTGGTCCGCTTAACACGTGGTCACCGGGGCTTGTCCCCCAGTGCCTCTGTGTTAACGGGTCCCCACTGTATCTTTGAGAAATTCTTCCATGAACCTAGGTGCTGTCAAACACTGCAGCAAAGCTAAAACTATGCCATCACCATCATTGCTGCCTAGTTCAACCAGATCAAGGAAAAAATGTAACAGAACCAATGTTTACATCAAAAGGTGTGCACAAGTAAATTACAAGACAAGAAAGTTTACTTAGTGGTACACTCATACTCATCAATTAAAACAGAAATTTGATATTGCTGAAAAATTACACTAAAACACAAACTATGTTTCATCTCCACAGATATGTGGTCTGTTATGTCAGTATAAACAACATTGTTATGCAAAACACAACCCATATCAACACCATTTAACTGCTGTAAAGTAATAAGGTCTGGATAGTCAGAATAAGGCCTGTCATTCTGCACAATGTAATAAGCAGTACAAAAAATTTTAAAGGTTTCAACATACTATTGCACATTTTAGTGCATGTGCTTTGTAGGCTTCTAGCACCGTAGCAGCTGTATTGTGGGCATTAGATATTCTTTGGTCATTAATTTTTTTCCACAGAAATGTTTGCTGTGCAGCTTTGCTCACATCATAAAGCCTAACAGCCGCACCAACCCACATGTCAGACAAGGTAACCTTAGCGTGCCCCATATTAGCTACATCACAACATATACCACATCCCAGTTTCCCAGCATCAACAAATAACCAATTATTATCCTTCTTGAACTTTTATACTGTTCATTGGTCCAGTGCTCTGGCACTGGTAGCATACTGAGTGTAGCATGGGCGGTATCAAGGTTTTCCCTGATGCTTTTCTTCACCATTGGTGGAGCTGTGACAAAGAATTTAACAGTGAGTTTTTTAAATTTCAGAAAAATACACAGATAAAAATAAAAATTCTTTGTATGAGCACGTGTTGAAACTTAAACATAGGCAATCCTGCTGCATTTTCTGTACCAGTACATCCAGTACCAGTATCTACTGGAACAGCATCAAGTTCAGAAGGTGATGTGTGCTTAATTTTTTGATCATCAATGATACTGGTATTGTTATTTTCCACTTCTGTTTGCAGCTCCTGGGAGACTGTTGGTGGCAATCTGCTTGTTCCTACAATAAAGCAGTAAAATGTAAAAAAACATGGTTGTGTGTGATATGTTGATATTTTAAAAATTGCAAGTTAAATATTAAACAATAGCTAGATAAATTAATTTCATTGCTAAACCACAGCCTACACTTACTGCGCAATCTCAGTCCCAACCCTGTATTTGACTCTAGCTATATGTATGCATTGTCAACAATGGCCCATAGTTCAATCATTCTTATATGAAAGTTCTGTATTACAAGTCAGACACAGCACTTCATAGTTTAGGTCTATCTTCCTTCAGTACATCCTTCCAAAGCTGGCTGGTGGTATTCAGCTTTATGCAAGGCCATGCCTAGGGGGGTACAGGGCCCCAGGCAAATCACCTTCTGCAGGGCCCCCACTGGGGGGCAGGGCCAGCTGGCCCAGGGGAGGGGCAGGCCCCTGCTCCAACCATCTCCTGTCAGAGACAAGACAAGCTGGTGAAAAGCGGCATCCCAATTCAGCACTGCTGGTCCCCCCCCCCCCATGTGCGCTGCTTTTGGCTCTGTGCCAGAGCAGGGAGGTGGTGGGAGGTAGCGCAGCGGGGGGGGAGAGGGGAATAGTGGCTGCGGAGAGGCCCTGCAAATAGTGTAGTGGCTAACACCTCTGCTTAACATGCAGAAGGTCCTGGGTTCAATTCCCAGGGGGTTGGACTCGATGATCTCATGAGGTCCCTTCCAGCCCTTTGATTTGATTTGATTTGAATGGGGGGGGGGGCAGCAGTGCTGAACTAGGCCACTGCTTTTGGCTGGCTTGCCTGGTCCCCAGCAATGGGGGGAGAAGTGTGGGCCCCGCAGGGCCCCCCCAAAGCGCAGGGCCCTGGGCAACTGCCCCTCTTGTCCTACCCTAAGGACAGAAGTGGCTTTATGCACAAAAAAAGTCTGACAATCTTGGTATTTTTTCAAGTAGTGTCCGCTCTTTTGTTTCTTCTAATGGTCTCAGTTTTCATTTCTGAGCTTCACTCCTGTACACCTTAGTCCACTTTGTTATTTCAAACTAACTGCCCTTAATTTGAATTTATTAAATTCAAACTAAGAGTTAATCCTTGTGTACACTGTCCTTAGTTCAAACTAAGGAACAAACTAAGGGCTTAGTTCGAATTAACTGTCAGGTCTTACTAAGGAATTCCTTAATTCAAACTAATGAAAGCCTAGTGGAAACAGGGACTAAGTTAATTTGAATTAAGCCTCCTTAATTTGAACTAACTTGCAAATGTAAACATGCCCCTTGAGCCCCACTGCCACTGTCCTCTCAGGTCCCACAGCCTCTCCAAGCCCCCTACTCCAGCATGGCAGCCCCAGGGGTCATCTGTGAGTCCCCACCGCCCCACCATCACTGGCTCCCAGCAGCCTTCCCAGGACCCACCACCCTGCACCTCCTCAAACCCTGGCTTCACACATCCCTAGGCCCCATTCTCACTGGTCCCGTGCATAACTTAAGTGATTGTAGGATCCAGGGATTTAATCAGTTTTCCCTGTTGTCTGTGTGAGTCTTTCACAGGCAACGGGGAAGGAAAACCCTTTTACAATGTGGCTATCTGATTTTCAAAATTATCTACCAGTCTTTTTTTCCCCTCCCTAGAAAACTCTAAGGACAACTGTAGAATCACTAAGATTCTGGCATCCCACATAGCCAGGCAGTGCAGCTTGAGCATCTGAGCATGGAAGGAATTTCTGTTCAGACCCTTGGTTTCTGTTAATCAATATTCAGTTCAAATGCCTGACACACAGTTAGGATGAAAGACCTTTTTGTGAAAGATTGAGCAGGTATGTGTAAGCAATAACAGAATAGGGTCATATGCTCAGGACATCACTCACTTAATTGAAGGTAAGCAAGAATGTAAATGTGGGATCAGAAACTGTCTCTTTGAGGGGGACGGTGAAACTAACAACACAGAAGGCACTTCCAAAAGCACTAAGAAAACACAATGGCAGAGATAGAGCTGTTGCTTCCAAAGTGTAGCCATATACTTTACTCCCCTTCAGAGTAGGCCAACTGACTGCAAGTGAATTGCTTATCTGCATAAGTTAGGAGTACAGGATTGGGGCATGAAGTGTAATTGGTAAGAAGAACAGATAAAAGTGTGACTTGTAAACTGTGCGGCCCTGTCTATCCCACTCCCTGACAGCTGATTCCCCAACCCTCTTCATTGGACCTCCCCCCCCGACTTGCAATGTTCTCTCTAAGGTTTGGCAGCTTGTGTGCAAAATTTTCAACCCTTATGCAGAACTTTTTCTGAATAAAATTTTTGTGCAAACTCACGTTACAGAAATTATTGAAAAACAGAGAACAATGAAAAATTAATAAGTTATTTAAAATTGTTATTTACATTTTTTAATTAATAATTTGAATGTATTTTATGCTTATGTGACATTATGTCTCATCAATTCTCCAGTACTGTTCATCTGCCTTTGTTGGTTTTCCAAAATGAATAAGCACATAAGTGCATAAAAAAAAAGAAAGCAGACAACTTGCCTCTTGTTTTTCATTTTGCACAACAGCCCATTTTACACTTTAAAAAATATTTGTCCTAAATTGTTTCTAGCCAGTTCAAATGTGCCCCTTTATTTGTTTTACTTAATTGGTCCCTGTTAGTGATTTTATTCACGGTATGCTTTATTTTCGTTCATTTTATTAGTATTTGCTATATTTTTCCCCCCAATTTAGCCCTTCTGTAGGGAGCAACAGGCCAAAAATTGAAGAACCCAACACAGAGCTTGAACCCACAACCCTGAAATGACACAGGTGCTGTGCTGCTAACTGATCTATAGACGCACCTATTAGGAAAACTAGGAATAAAGAATAACTGTGTGCTACACTCCCCCTTGACTTTTCTGTAAACTGTTCTTTGGTCCCTGTGTGTACATCTGTGCAGCAAACTCAACATCAGGATCATGTGTTGGAGCCCTGTGTTGGGCCTTTTTTTTTTTAATATTCTACTTATCAGAAGTAAAAAGCTGGACAAAATCCCCTATTTTTAGAATGCCTGGGAGACGGAGGACATGAAGGTAAAAAGGAGCCCTTGGATAGCTCTGGAATAGCAACCCCCCTCCCTCAGCTGATCCTCAGCTGCGCTTCAGGCCTGCCCCCCCTGCCAATCTTCAGCCGCTCTCCCAAACTGCCTCCTACCCCAGCAGATCCTTGGCCATGCTTCAGGCCTGCCCCTGGGCCAATCCTCCACCACTTTGCCGTCCTGGCTCTGCCCAGCCCTGGGCCTCCCCCCGCTGGCTGATTCTCAGCTGCTCTGCTGGCCTGGCCTGGCTCGGGTCCCAGCCCTGAGCCTGCCCTCACTGGCTGATCCTCCACCGCTCTGCTGACCAGTCCCACCTTGACCTGTGGTCTGAGCCTGCCGGATGTGGCCAATCCTGGGCTGTGCTGCCAGCCTGGCCCTCCTTGTGCGAGAAGTTTTTTTTACGTGTGCTGTCACGCAGCCGCGCACCTTAGAGGGAACATAGCTTACTTGGTGGCCAGAACTGCAGGGATGCATGTGGACTTGGAGTCCCTCTGGCCAGGCCTCTCCTGCAAGCCAACCCCACGCATCTGAGCAATACATGCTCAGGGCAGGACTTGAGGAGATTTTTTAAAAAGTCCCTCCCCAGCTCCCAGGCAACCTGTGAGCTGGATTGGCCCGTGTGGCGTAGGACCTGCCAGCAGCCAGGGCAGGGAAACGTGTGTTCCACCCAATTCATTTTTCAGGCCCCTGGAATGCTGGCCCCTCAAATTTGTGGGCCGAGGAATGGCATGCCAGGGCTTTCTGCCTTCTTTTAACCTCTGGTGCTCCACCTGGGTCCTTAGGAGCTGCTGTCCCTGCTCAAGCCAGAGGGAGGGGGCAGGGATCTTCCAGGGAACCACAGCCTAGGGACCAGGTGGAGTGGCTGGAGCTAGAGGATGTGTGTGGTTTTCCTGCTGCAGCTGGAGGGTTGGGAGATCAGTGAGGAGCGAGGCAGCCTCCTCATTGAACTCCTTCTGTCTGGTGGCAGTGAGTGGACAGGAGAAGGACTGCTACAGGGGTGTGGCCAGCCCCCTCTTTCCAGCCAGGCCCTTGCCTTTCCAAGGTGGGCCCACCCAGCCACATCTGCTTCCAGTCATATGACCAGGGGCGTTGCTTGGGCGGGGAGGGACCCAGGGCATGGTCCCAGGCCCCACCCCCAGCCAGCAGGCCCTGCCCCTTGGCCAGGGATAGGGCCAGGCGGGGTCGTGCCACCCTGGGTGGCTAGGCTGCGGCCAGGCCGCGCCAGAAGCAGCCACAGAAGGCTGGGCCCGCGCCGCCGCAGCCACGGCCATGGGCAGCCAGGCCCCCGATCCCTGGCTGGGGATGGGGCCACTGCAGCTGCGGGTGGCCAGGACCCAGATCCCTGGCGGGGGACAGGGCCGCAGCAGCCGCAGGCGGCCGGCCGAGCCCGCAGCCACGGCAGCCCCGTCCCCGGCCGGGGATCCGGCGGCCTGGCCACCCGCAGCCACAGCAGCGCTGGGCCTGGCCTCCTGCGTCTGCTTCTGGCCCAGCCTGGCCGCCGCCTAGCCGCCCATGGCAGCGCGGCCCCACCTGGCCCTATCCCTGGCCGGGGGGTAGGGCCAGCCGGGCAGCCAGCCGGGCCCCGGATCCCCAGCCGGTGACGGGGCTGCCGCAGCCGGCCAGCCAGGCCCCAGATCCCCGGCCCAATTAGGCCAGAGATCCGGGGCACTGGGACTCTGGGCACATGCCCCAGGGTGCCCAGCACCAGCAGCGCCCCTGCATATGACTGGAAGTTTCCTGACAATGCCTCAGTTTTCCTGCAACTGGAGCATCAGCAAGAAAAGGGAGAAGGAGTGGCAGTGTGGCCCTTGGCCCTGCCGCTTCAAGGCTGGAGTAGCTACAGGTGGAAAGCATCCATCCCCACCCCTGTCCTTGTCTACAGTGCCGCTGCTCAACCATGGCCACATGCTGGTGTGCTGCAGCCAAGCTTGTGCTGCTGCTGGGTGCTGCAGAGGGTAGGAGTGGGCGGGCCTGTTGGCACCTTGGCCCACCCTAGCTATGCCCCTGGACTGCTCATGGAGAATGGTAGTCCTTCATGGTTGTAACAAGAATACCTGTGGCCCTTGAGCCAAAAAAGTAGGGAACCACTGCTCTAAAATAAATGTAAAACAATTTTGAAGAGCTGTTTCAATCTTTCAGTTTAGTCGTTAGAATTCTAGAACTCCTCCTCCAATTAAATGTTATACTTGGGCTACAAAGCCTGTTGGATATTACAAGAAATATATCTTGCACTCTGAATAGGGAATCATAGAAAAGTAGGACTAGATCATCAAGGACCTACAGCCTATTTTAAAAGATGACCCCTCATTTGCTCTAGCCTTGGGAGACAGACTTCTCCTCGCCTACAGACAACCTTGAAACCTTAAACAGATACTCATCACCAACTACAGATCTAACAACAGAAACATTAAAGCAGGCACATGCCCCTGCAGCAAACCATGCTGCCAACTTTGTCCACATATCTGCACAAAAGACACCATTATAGGACCGAATCGAGCCAGCTACTCCATCAAGGGATCCTACACCTGCTCATCCACTAATGTGATTTAAGCCATCATGTGCTGGAAATGCCCTCACGCCTTTTATACTGGACAAACAGGACAGTCCCTACACAGAAGAATAAATGGGAATAAAACTGATATCAGAAATCACAATGCAAAAAAAAACCAAAACAAACAAAAAAAAAAACCCAAAAAACAAAACAGTTGCTGAGCACTTCCATCTTCCTAATCACTCCACTGACAATTTGTTAACGATGGTCCTCATGAAGATCAGTGGGAAATTAAGATTTCAAAGAGAAACAGCCAAAATTCTACTAATATGCAGATTAGATTGTGTGAAGGCAGGGCTGAATTGTGACTATGGATTCTTTTCACATTACAACAGGTGATTTGACTTCACCCTCCTTCTGTATGCTGTTTCCTCGTGTTTGAATCCTTACAAATGCTCTGATTTGCTGTTGCAGTATGACCTGATCCCACGTCTTACGCTAGGGGTCTCAAACATGTGGCCTGTGGGCTGCATGCAGCCCCTAAAGCTATTTCTTGCGGCCCACAATGACACTATTGTTACCAGTATTTGCAATATTGTTGTATGAAAAGGTTTCAGTGGTGCGGCCCTGGGGCTCATGTAGTAGTCCTCATGAGGCCCTCATGATGATTTGCAGTTGAGACCAATGTTCCTTCTAATTACTTGTAGCTTGTGTGCGCAAACAATTTCTTTGTGTGCGCAAAAACATTTCTTTGTGAGCACCAATATTAGCACTATTGAATTTTTTTATGTGCACTTTATTTTTTTGTGTGCACAGGTTTCATGACCTGTGTGCTCACACACACGCGCACAGTTTAGAGGGAACAGTGGTTGAGACCCCTGCCTTACACTCCCCTGCATTTATTTTCATCACATTCTATAAGTTACCCCTCTTCAAAGCCTCTGACAAAGTGGGATTTTCTCCCACAAAAGCTCATGTAATAAGTAAATCTGTTAGTCTTTAAGTGCCACAAGACTCCTTGCTTTTTTTGCTTTACTAGACTAAATGGCTGTCCCTTTGGAACTAGGACTAGATGGGATCTCCATAGGTCATTTAGTACAATCCCCTGCACTGAGCAAGAAATAAGTATTTTCCAGATGGCTCCTGACCAATATTTGTCTAAACTCTAACCTTTTATTTAAAACACCCAATAATGGAGATTCCACAAGCTTCTGAGATATTTTGTCTCAGTGCTTAACTACCCTCATTGTTAGGAAGTTTTTCCTAAAGTTTAACCTAAATCTACATTACTTCAGTTTAGGCCTATTATTTTTTGTCATGGCCTCAGTGGTAAAGAATAATTTATCACCCTTCTATGTATAATAGCTATTTATGTACTTTAATACTGTTATGTCCCCTTCATTCTCTCTTCTCTTAACTAACCAAATTCAGTTTTTTTTCAATCTGTCCTCATAAGCCATGTTTTCTAGAGCTTTAATCATTTTTGCTAGCACCCTCTGAATTTTATCCAGTTTGTCCACATCCTTCCCCAAATGTAATATCTAGAACTGGACACAGCACTCGAGTTGAGGCCTTATCAGTACTGACTAGAATGCAAAAATTACTTCTGTTTCTTGCTTACAACAATCCTCCAAATGCATCCCAGAATAACAGTCCCTTTTTGGCAGAAACATTATGTGGTTGACTCAGATTTAGTTTGCAATCAACTATAGCCCTGAGATCCTTCTGTGCATTACTCCTCCTAGGCAGTTATTTCCATTTCGTACTTGTTCAGTTGATCATTCCTTCTTAAGAGCAGTACTTTGCATTTGTACTTATTCTTACTGAATTTCATCCTACTTATTTCAGAAGATTTCTCCAGTTTATCAGGATCATTTTGAATTCTAATCCTGTCTTCCAAAGTGTTTACAATCCCTCCCATTTTAGGAAGCAGGATGTGTTTGCTATTTATAGGGTCCCTGGGTTGAGACTTTTAAAAGTGTAGCCTCTATGCCACTATCAAATAATTGATGTAGCTGTTGAATAGAATTGGACCCAGGACAAATCCCTGTGAGAACTCAATCAACATGCCCGGGCTGTGAACTACTGAAAACTACTCTCTAAGTACAGTTCTCTGACCAGTATTATTGCTGTAATATTTTTTTCAGCAGAGGTCCCCCGTCATCACCATATTTTGTTGAATAATGTAGTTATTTGTTTAAAAAATGCCTGATCCACCTCTTCTTCATGCTTAGATGGTATGACAGGGTGTACTAAACCCTCTGCTGGAGGCCTCCTGATCCTACTACATCTTGCCATAGAAAAGGAGCAATGAAGGTGAGTCCTCCAGACCTGCCTAGAAAGGCTGCAGGGGAGCTGCCAATCAGACTACAGCCGTCTCAGATAAAAGGAGCTGCTGGGCGTGAGTAGGTTGGTGCTGGCTGATACCAGGAGATAGCAGGCAGGGCTGGTGGAAGGCAAGGTCAGCATTGCAGGAGGGGTGTCCCCTTGCAATGCTTGTAGTGTGCTGATGTTATATGCCACAAGACTCCTTGCTTGTTTTTGCTTGAGAGAAACTCTCAGACCTATTGATATGTATTCTCTTGTTAATGAGGCAGGGGAGGGGGTGATCTGGGGTGATTCACTTGTAAATGAAGCAGGGGAGATTTGATGCGTCTAATATTGCACTTTAAATCCCCTAAAGATCAGCACAGACTTTCTTTGAATTAAACTGACTTAGTTTTATTACATGAGGATCTTTAAAGAGACACCTTAGAAGCAGATTGCTGCTGTTTAGTCCAATGGTTCCCAACATTTTCTCTGTTGGGGCATGCCTTGCTACCTTTAATTAATTAGAGGCATGCTGCCATGTGGTTCCAAATGAACTCATGAATATTCATGAGCCAAGAGCCAAACCAGAGCTCTCTTTGAGTAGGAGAAAAATCCCAGTAAAAAAACAACCTGGGACATCAAGACTCCAAAGAGAAACAGCTGAACTCAAATTAATATGCAAGCTAAATTCTGTGAAAGCAGGACTCAATCGAGACTATGGGTTCTTTTCCCATTACAAAGGGTAATTTGACTTCAGGCTTCCCATGGTTTGAGCCTGTAAACTGCTCTGATTTGCTGTTACTTTATGACCTGATCCTATGTTTTACACCCCCTTGCATTTAGTTTCATTCCTTTCTGTAAGTTCACCCATCTTCAAAGCATCTGAGGAAGTGGGATCTTCTCCCACGAAAGCTCATGCAAAAAATAAATCTGTTAGTCTTAAAGTGCCACACAACTCCTTGTTGTGTTTTTTTTTTTTTTAACTGGACTAGACTAACACGGCTATCCCTTTGGAAATTGAAAAATCCCAGTTCATCAGATGCTTTGAAGATGGGGGAACTTACAGAATGGAATGAAAATAAATGCATGGGAGTGCAAGACATGGGATCAGGTCATCCTGCAACAGCAAATCAGAAAGTCCATGCAATGAATAAATCTGTTAGTCTTTAAGTGCCACAAAACTCCTTGCTTTATTAGACTAACACAGCTGCCCTTTTGGAATTTGACAAAAGAAAATGTTTCCTCATTTGCTTTTGGTTCAAGCTGGGCCCATAAATCATCACAGTTACAGCAGCAGAAATAAAGAAGAGCAGGGCTGTGTAGAAAATTGAAGGCATGTGTGTATTTCTTGTCCATGGACTCTTAAGATTAGAAAAGGACACAGGGAAAAGTACTCTCTGCTCTCTTTTTCAGTATGCTTCGGGAAGCGGTGGGCACACCGTCACTCATGCCTATTGACAGCAAGGGCCCTGTTTGATGGATAATACATTCCCTGCTCTTAGCCACTTCTGAGCAGAGCAGTAGCATCAAAGGCTGTTTCAGATTCCATGGGATTGAAACTACACAGCACTTGTCCATACTGGTTGTGGTGCTGGGGAGCACTAGATTCAAACCACTGCCCTTTGGGGGGGGGGTCACTTAGACTGCAGGAGAAGCAGCACTTGCCCCTGAGTAGGGTTACCAGATGTCCAGCAAAAGGAGGACATGTCCTCCTTTTTGCCCTGCTGTCCTCCATCTTCCAGGCATTGGAGAAAAAGTGCATTTTGTCTGGCTTTTTGCCAGGGGCCAGGGCAGTGCTCTAAAAATAGAAGCGCAGGAGCCTGCAGCTCCACAACATGTTCCCCTGCCGCTCAGCCCTGCTGAAGCTGTTGGTGGGGTTGGGAATTAGGAGACAATCCCTTGCTGGGTGGCTGTATGTATATTGAGAGTGAAGAGAATTGGTCTATCAGGGGTGGGGCTGGCTGCCCCTGCAGGTAGTTTTGCTTTACCTGGTTGCTTCTGCTCCTCACCCCTGGCTTCTTTCCAGTCTCCAGCTCAGGTCTGTTCTCCTATCTCTCCCTGTCCATTTTGGGGAAGGCTTGATCTTATTTTTTTGGAGGGGCTGGGGCTTTTCTTCAGCTTTATGGGGTCTCTGTGGTGTCCAGAGGCAGACCTGGGACTGCTTCTTTGCTTTCTGCTTTGCTGCCCTGCTTAAAATTTTTGGGGAGGTTTCTTTCTCTAATGGCTTGGCTAAACCAGATCTTTAATCCTGCTAATGGGCATTGGCTTTTTGCAACAAATCTTTTGTTTACAGGCCAAGGAAAGTTCCTTTGGATTGTGAGGAGGTTTGAATGCATATGACTTTCCTTTTTCTCACTGTGATTTTTCAATTTGCTTCTCCTTTCCAAGATGAGATTAGTCTGCTGTACATGGGTCCTAAAATTTTATTAAGATACACAGATGTGCAAGTGATAATATAGTCTAAAGTAGCTGCTGGACTGGGCCTGATCCTATAGTTTAGATGAAGTAGTGGGAAATTTCGATTGCAATGTTTGTCCATTTGTTAATAGTTTATCAAATCACAGAAAACAAGCAGCTTGGTTTTGCCTTCTGCTTATATAGTCTATGCTTATTTTTATTTACTTTTAGGGAGATTTGTTTCTTTTGGTATATGTAGGAAAAACTGATTGTGGCATCTAAAAATAGGTGCTGTCATCTTCGGTGGAGCATTTGATAGTCAAAAACATCTAATTCTACTCCCCTCCCCCATTTGACATCTATTTCACATAAAAGCAAACAGAAAATGTCAACTGTCATCAAATAGATATCTCCATCTGTGCTTTTATGGCAGAGATAGTAGGATATGATATATAGAAACTTACATTTTATGTAAAAGGTTATGTTTCAGGCAGTTCTCCTTACCTGTGTGTGTAAAACACAGCTTGTCTGTGACTTTTTTTTTTTTTTAAATACTGCACAGTGAGGTTCCAAACTGAGACAGGGATTTCCCTCTACCCCTCCTGTACCCCTCTCCAGTTGTCAGCTAGTAACAGTTAGACCAAATCAGTGAGCACCCTCTACACCCCCCAAACCTCCCCCTGCACCGTCCCTAATTTCAAGTGTTAGAGAATACTGCCAACAGAGATTACTTTTCCTTTAGAAGCCAACAACTCAAATTCAGCTAGACTTCATGGAGTCAAGGCCCTGCCCCTCCATGTGTCAAACAGTGAATTCTGTGAAGAACTTACTGTGTTAAAACTGATTTTAATCATGTCCATAATTACTACATTAAATTAATTGGAGGTTTGCTTCCATTTGCAGCTCACAATGTAAAAATATCAATCTGGGTAGGAGTTCTGTGGCATGATTGTCCTTACACCTTGACATAAATATTAAATACTTAATTTTGTGACTTCTTAAAGTGGCTGGCTTTATGGTTACTTTAACATGAAGATGAAAAATACATAAGCCATTCCTTTGATATTCCTGATCTGCTGTTCTTGCAATTCATCTCACACTATACTAGGGGCTAGACAGATTTCGCTGAAGTTGGGTGATCAATGGGGCAAGCATTGGGGGTGGGGTGGGGCGGTGACTGGGTGGATGAATGGGGCCTAGGTAGGGCCCCAGATGTTTGTGTCCTCCAATGTCCTCCTTTTTGTACTTCCTTGTCCTCCTCCTTTCCATGCTTTGGTATCTGATAACCCTACCCCTGAGCCACTCAAGGCCAGCTTTTAATGCTATTTAAATTTGTCCCTATCTATCTTTAAGCTTTGGGTATAATGCCACTTTTCCCCCAATCTCTGTAACTTGCCATACTCCACATTGTAAATGTAGAAACTGCATACCAATGTACCCCATGTTGTGTAGGAATGAATAGGTATAAGGTGTGAAGGGAAGGTGGATGTGTGTGTGAACCAGCCCCAAGCTGCCTGCTTGTTCTGATCAACTTTGTGTGAACAGCTCCATGCTGCTAGCTCATCCAGATGAAGTGAGAAGCCCATCTCAATCGCTGGAGAATGTGAATACACCCCTAAAAGTAAAGGAATGAAGGATCTACCCCAGAAGCAAAATAGAGCTAATCAAGAAAACAAGCTAGAGGTCAGGTCCACAACTAACAGCAGAGGCGGCCTCAGGCAACTGGGGGCCCTAGGTGAAGGCCAACTGTGGGGCCCCCACTGCTACCTTCCCTGTGGCCCCAGTCCACCCCTGCACCCCAAACTATCCCATACCACCCCCCAGGACCCTTGTTTGTTTGCTGAACCAAACTAATGTGACTATCCCTCTGGAACGCCTAGATTATTCTTGGGTACGATATTTTTAAAGATCTTCCCATCATGAAGCTTGTAAGTTGATCATCTTTCACTTAACATAAATAAGCTAATGCTGAACTACAAAGTTGAACGTTTTAATTTTTTTAAAAAGGTGTGAGCATTAATAAAAAGTAGCAACATTAGTTATGGCTCAAATATAACTAAAATACCACATTTAAAATTGTGGCAGTCAAATTATACAAATTTTTCATATAGGCTTGGGTTTATATGCACTAGCCATTATTACAAATAATAAATAAAAATAAGTGAAAAGAAGGTTTCTAGTGTGTACCTATAAATGAAAAACACCAAATTTCAATGAAATTCTCTGAAGTACTCAAGTCCATAAGACTCTGGCCCTCTTAGAAATATTAAATAGTAAGTACAGAAGAAGCTAAAAAATGTCTTTCCAAAAGAGACATACAGCACAGACATCACACACAGGTGTAATGATTGCCTAAGGGAAGCACTGTATTTAGATGTAGCAGCCTGTGTGGCCCACCCTGGTAACCTGAGCTAAACAAAGCCAAAGTAAAAATTGTCACAAAGTCAAAGGAAAAGGCAAAAGAACAGGTTAAAAAAAAGAAACAGGCAATATTTTACAAAATTAAAAAATGGCAGAATAAATGGCCACACTGAGGAACTAAAAGCTGAGGCCACTGGAAAAGTTCCTGCTTTTGTGCTGTCTAGTGCTTGCTCCTGCTTTTTTTACCTTGTCAATGTGAAGGTGATGGCCAGATAATGGTGAAATCTGCCATTCAGATGAAGCACAGATCCTAATGATAGCTTGCCTTGATGAGCCAAGAGTAAGAAGTGCTTAGGCTTCTAGCCCTATTATCTCTGCTAGATGGGAACAATTTCTATATTTTTCTATATTTTCATTTCTGTCCACCAAATTGAAGACAAGTCCCTTATTGCTTGGGGTCCTAGGTGGCCACCTGCTTTGCCCACCCCAAAAGCTGCCACTGACTAACGGTCACACAGAGCACCTGGACTGGCATGACAATGCTATAAAGACTGGGTGAGATCCAAACGCTAAAGGGGGAAAGCATTCTGCACACCACCTGGAAGAAAGGAGTGTTGGTTCGTACCTGACAGACTCTGCTCCTCCTTGTGTCCAGCTTCCCTGTCCAGGCAGCTGCCACAAACCCCAGTGACAGACACTAGCACAGACTCCAGCAGCAGCACCATCAGGACTGGTAATAACACAGACTGCAGAACATCATCTGATATGCTTGGGCGTGTGGATGAGTGTGTGTGTGAGGGGGCATAGGTATAAGTTGGATATCATTTTGTTTTTATTTGTGATAAATGCAGCATGTTGCCTTTTCCCCCCGAAAAGATCTCAAGTACTCATTTGGTATAACTTGCTGCTGCTTCTTTACAATTTAGATGTTGCAATGACTTCCCTCAATGAAAGATTTGAACAGTTAAAACAACAATCAATTCGAATTTTTATACAACAAACTTGCCAAAACCAACCACAAAAAGCTCCAACAGCACTGCAATGATTTGCAACTTTGTTTATCAGTTGGTGATACTAAGGACATCAATGCAATCAAACTATATGATGAGCTATGCACCTTTAAAGATCTGTTAAAGTACAAATTAAACCGAATCCATAATTCTTATGGAACTCTCAAATTTATTCAATCAAATAACATCTCATTTCCAAATTTGGGCATTGCCCTAAGAATATTGCTGACAATTCATGTCAGCGTGGCAAGTGGCGAGTGATATTTTCATGATGATAAATTACTTGTGATCAAGTATTTCTCCAGAAAGACTTGTAAGCCTTGCCATGGTTGCTATTGAGTGATATATGTGTCCAGTTAGACTTCAAGGAATTAATTGCAAATTTTGTAAACATGAAAGCACGAAAAGTACTATTGTAACCTTTTGTAAAACCTTTCCTTTTTAATTAAAGAAATAATTAAACTGATGTTCATATAATTATTTACTGCTTGGTACTTATTTTTATTTCAAATAAATATGCATTCAGCCCTTCACTGCAATTTTCTTATTATAATAACAAACTGATTAATGAGGGAGGAGGGTGCTGATTTATAGATTGCAGGGGGGCGCCAGAAACCCTAGCACCAGTCCTGATAGAAGGGCTGTGAAACTCCATGGTTTAAGAGACAAAAAGGGGAAGGCTGAGAGACTCCCTAGTCAATGAGACAAGGGGAGAAACCCTGCTCAAGCAGATAGGATTGGGGAGCTTTTGGAGCATAGAAGCTTGGGAGAAGAAACCATGATTAAAAGCTGAGAATGTTACAGGCTCTTCAGGCAAAGTGGCTGGGAAGAGGACCTTGAGAAATTAGGGCAGGGACTGAGATATATTCCAAGCAGGGAGACCTTAGAGACAAACAGGGAACAGATAAAGAACCCAAAAAACTGATTGGACAGAGTGGGAAGTGGCTCCAGAAAGCTGCTGCTGCAGCAGCAACTATTAAAGAAAGCAGGATGTGGCTGCTATTTGTAGGATCTGTGGCTGAGGACCTGGAGTACTAGAGTGGGGAGCCTTAGGTGCCCCCACCAGTCATTGGGCAAGTGGCCTAAGCCTCAAGAAGATGAGAGAGAGTATTAAAAGCCAGAGAAGGGAGCTAGAGTTTAAACAGGCCTCGAGATGGGATTGAAGATCCTGGAGAGGATGAACCATTTATTGGACTTTGGTACCCTGGAAGGTGTTCGTTCATACATATTAACGATGACTGAAGACCTACTTGGTGAAACAGCTGACTTGGAGTTCCAAGAAAAGAGTGGGATCATATCTGGCTGAGAGGAAGTGTTTACAAAAGGTGACCATACCCCATCACATGCGGTCTATTATAGATGCCTTCCATGATATAACTTGGGTTTTTTACCCCTTCTATTCTTTACCCAGGACTTTCAACAGCTCTGCCTTCCACTTCTATCTCAGCCTTCATGCAACCATATACACGTTTGATATAAAAGGCAACATCTCCCTTTTTGCCCTGCTAGACCTTTCTGAATAGTCTGTATGCTTCTGTACCAGTTTTCTAGTCATGAATTATCTCACCGTGTATCTGAGAAGCTATGGCAGTTATGTTGTAATTGTTTATAGTATTTCTAGGTCTTCCTGTTTATTCCAAGTACTACTAGTATTAGTATCAGTGACCTGAAATGTTTTTAATTTAATACTATAATAACAAGGATGTTTAAATATTGGAAAAGGCCTTATATGCAATAAGAAGCAAATTTTGCTGTTTTCAATAACTGGCTATTTCTGCAATTTAATGTGTATCTATACGTGTTTTTGTAAAATTAGATCTAAAATTGCTATATTTTTGGTTTTCCCTTATGTCTGTGCTTTTGCTTAGTTACTCTCCATCTATTTGTTAAATATTCCTGTTTTCATATAGTCATCTTTGTCCGAACATTATTAGGTTCTTTCTCAGCTCTTCTTTACTTTGTTAGTATTCTCCATAGAGAATTTATTCATCACACATCTTTTTTCCAGTTAATTTCCTTACTTTTCTTTCTCTATCTCTCTACTTCATACTACTTCCATTTGCTTTGCTTCCTTCATGTCTGTATAATGTATTGTCTCACTGCTCTTCTACTTTTGTGGGGGGGGGTTGTCCCCCCCCCCGTCTTCTCAAAGATTATAGAAACTTTTTGTTTGTCCTCTTTTTAGTATCATAAAAGGCACTGCTGTGGAATCATTCCTTTTCAACTTAGTTCTCTGAGTTGCTACTTCTCTGCTTTTAGGTATCATTCAGTTTTTTAAAAAAGTCTTAAAGAAGAGTTAGCACAGCAAAGATTCAGAAAACTAGATGAAGAAAAATTGCTGTTTAAGAAAAAGGAAGATGACTTGCTGACATGTCTGCATCTCCACATTCCTCTAAACTTGTACAGCTGTTGAGTTATGTTTGCTCGTACATTTCAAGGCATGTCATGAGCATTAGATAATGCTTTTTATCTCTTGACTCAGCATATTCTTTTATTCTAGGTGTAAAAAATTAGGTGGCAAACTTTTGACTGCAAGGGCAAGTCAATAGACATCTTGTATCTGATTGCAAAATTTCAAATTTTTGTTTGTGTAGGGAATGCTTTTTATGGTGGATTAAAGATTTGAGTACGAATGCACAGCAAATTATATATTGCTTTTCCACATGCAAGTGCTTGATTTTTTTTTTTTAGCTGTTCTGAGAATCAGGACTCATTTTTAATATGTTGATGTGGATGGTTTGCAGGTCATTTTATAACAAACTGCAGTTTGTATGTTTTAAGAGTTTTGTGGCACCTTAAAATCTAAAACTTCTTCAGGCATAAGCTTTCATGGGCTGCAACCCACTTCATCAGATGCATGAAATGGAAACTGCAGTTAAGAGGTGTATATACACTTGTAAGAGTGAGAAACATAATAGGGAAGGCAGTGCTAACAAAGTCAGATGGGGTAGATGAGGCCCACAAAAACTGGTTAGATGTTGAGAGTGTGAACAGGCGCAATCACTTTTTGTAGTGAGAGCACCATTCCAAGTCCCTATTCGGATCCAGTCTGTTTGTGTCAAGTTTGCATACGAGTTCCAGGTCTGCAGTTTCACAAAGTCTGCTTTTTGAAGTTCTTTTCTGGAAGCATTTTCAAGTCTGCTATAGACTTTCCAGCGTAATTGCAGTACTCTGCTACTAGCTTATGGATGTTATGATTTCAGATTTGTTACCATTTATTCTTTTGCATAGGGACAGTCCAGTTTGGCCAAGGTACATGGCAGAGGGGCATTACTGCCATGTGGTGGCATAGATCACATTAGAAGATGTGCCAGTTAGAGCCTCTGGTGTGGCTGATGCCGATAGGACCGGTGATGGTGTCACTGGAGTCAATGTGAAGGCAGAGGTGGCAATGGGGTTTGTTGCAGGGATAGGGTCCTGGGTTAGTGTTCCTGTTGTATGGTGTATGGTTGCTGGTGAGTATCAGGTGACCTGGTGAACTTCAGGTTGGGAGGCTGTCTGTAATCAAGGACAGGACTGCCTCTCAAGGCTTGAGATGGAGATCATTTTGTAGGATAGGTTGTAAATCCTTAATGTGTTGGAGAGACTTCAGCTGGGGGCTATAGGGGATGCCCAGTTGTGTTCTATTTGAGCTTTCAGAGATCTCCTGTAGAAGGTGACTTCTGGGTACCTATCTGGCTCTGATTTGCTGCTTCTCTTCCTCCAATGTAGTTTTAAGAAAGATCAATAGAGATCCTATAGGTGTTTGCCTTTGCCCGGGGGGGGGGCCCCAGAGCTGTTTATTTTTGAGTTGCCCCTAGGGTAAACCCAGAGGTGAAAAGTGACAAGCATATAAGCCAGATTCGTCCTGAAGAGAACTTTTTCAGGATTCAAGATGTTACATAAATGATGATGAATTTGTCCCAGTGCAACTAGGAGAATCCTCAACTTGAGCTCAGCAGCTAATTGATTCTAGGATGTATTTCCAATAATAGAAATTCTAGAAATAAATCCAAGCCTGGTCACACATTAAAGTAATGAAAGCTAGGATAAAGATATTTTGTCTTTTTTTTTTTGCTAATTTTGAACTCTGGAACCCCTGCATTCACCACATTGCCTACATTTTTACTTACTTCTCACTTTTACAGTTCTGCTGGGATGGGAGGTCATAACATATTTGCTCCTATGACAGATGTTTCTCTTAATTTAGTATATAAAGTGTGGGCAGGTACTGTGATTATGGACTGTTTGAGCTCTTTATGAAAAGCTCTATTATGGGATGACTACAGTATCTTTTTGTTGCATAGGGTATTCAGTCAGATAAGCCACTTCCAAAAGATTTAAGTGTCTCTAGGGTGCTTTGCTTGTTCTGTCAAGTTTAATGATTTTTACAGTGTCACATGAATTCAGTAGTTAGCTGATGGATCCTATGACTGTCTGTTCAATTTCAGTTTGTGATTATGGTACTGACTGTCTACACTTGGAGTTTTAAGTATCTTTGTGAAATAGAATTCAAACTGTCAACATCAAAGATACAAGTCCAGCTAGAGTAAAATAAAATAAAAAAAAATCCAAGTATCCCTATTTATTCAGAAGATTAATTTTGTAATGGTGATGGAAGATGATCTATCTCTTGTCCATCTCCTCTCACAGGGCAAAGTAGTTCAGCATCATGAGTAAAAAGCATACCAGAGAGAAGCTGGGGAAAATACTCTACAGTCTGCTTATCAGTTTATACTAAGAATATCTTCCTTGGAGCTGGAGGTGTAACTTCCGCCTTCAGTAGACACAGATGCACTGGCTTTAATTAAGCTAAGATGGTAAAAATGGTATTGTCATTGGAATGGTGGGATGGACTCACTAACTTGAGTACCTGAAGTATGTCTCTACAGCTGTTAGCCCATCTGCTGTAGTGGCTAACTACTATCTTTAGAGGACCTAACCAAAGCTAGAGTGGCTATGTTTACCCATGTTGGAAATGACGACATCTCCAGCTCCAAGATAGATCTACCTTAGATAAAAGATATGATTTCTTATCTAAGAAATATTAAGCCTAAACAGTTTTGACTCATAAAAGAGAGGCTCTTAACATCTGGTCTCCTGTAACCCCTCTTCTTATACCAACACCATTGAAACACTCCACACATCTTGTTTGGAGAGCCTTCAGTTAGCAGCCTAGGGGAAGGTATGGAAGCTGTATCTTCCTAGAGTTGAAACCCAGAGGTGCTGCTCATGCCAGGCTTACAGGGCTTGAGCCCTGAGTCCCGCCACCAGAGCACTGGGTCTGCAGTGGTGGCATGCTTAAAGTGCATGAGTCCTGGTGCCAGAGCCCCAAGTCTTTCTGGGCCAGGGGTGCTCCTGTTGAAAGTTTCAAAAGGGATAGCTGTGTTAGTCTAGTCCAGTAAAAAAACAACAAGGACTTGCCACACAAGTCCTTGTTTTTTTCCTGTTGACAGCTCTCCATAATAACTACGCTTAGAGCCAGAGTTGTTAAATCACTACAACTGGTTTGTAGGATGCCATTAGAATGTATGGGTGCTGATGAAGGTCATAAGAAGAAACCATTTTTAAATTTCTTCCTATGTCTCTTGGTGTTTCCTAATCCATGGTTCACTTGAAATTTTGTGTAAAGTAAAATGAATCACACTTTGCTTACTCTGGAGTTCTCTCTGATTCAAGAATAGTTGTGTTTAAATTGGCACCTGAAGTGTTACGCTCTGTTTCTGAGTGACAATTCATCTGATCCCAGAACCGGTGAACTTTACGGAGGTTGGAAGTAGTTTTCCACCTACCCCACTCACTATCTTAGTCTCTGGCTAGCACAGTCTGACTTCCTCAAGACACATAGGAAGAAACTAAAACAAGAGATTTGCAAAAGGGAATGTGTTCCAGATACTTTATGCTCAGAACCTGATGGAAATTCTTCTAGTGAAGGAAACTTTCAGGTGGCATTAAGGCAACAGATGTGAGTCCTGTGCAAACTGATGCCAACACTACCATAGTATATAGGGCAGGTTCAGGGACAGAAGAAGCATATTGGAGGTGTAGCAAACCACAGCTTCATTTTGACAATTCTCCATAGTTGTATATTCCTGTAAGGATCATTCAAGTGAGGAAGAGCTGTAACTTGAGAATCAAGTTGTGACATCTTCCCTGGAACCCCTCCATTAAAGGGGCTAGAGTGGGGTGTACAGAGTCCTCCAAAGAAAAAAACAGATTCCTGGTTTTGATGAGTAAAATTGGGAACAACACTATACCTTGGCTCTCTTCTACCCTACATAGTTTCATAGCTCCAGAAATATGGGAACACTCCATAATGTCAGGTGTGGGTATGTTTGGAACATTGGCAGTGCTCATCTTCCTTCCATATAGACAAAGGAGGTCTGAGTACAGCTCGTAAAAAATCTGGCCTGTAATGTTGTAATCCTTTATTTCTATTTTATGCTGATTGCATAGATTGTGATGTGGGCCCCCTGGGGTAACCTTCTGAATGTGCCAAAATCAGGGCAAGCTGCAAAACTGGGGCCAAACCCACACACCAATGATGGGTGGTACTTAACCAGTCTCCCAGTCAGCAACAACGCATGCTTTTGATTCCCCACTCTGGTCATCACCAAGCATGACAAAATAGAAACAGCCCCCTTTATTTCACATCAGCTCCTATGGTACCCATCTAGCCATTGGGTCTCTTAAAGAAACAGGTTCTTCTGACCCAAAAGGGCCAGCCACATCACCCAGAACAATGTAGGCTTGGATCTTACACTGCCAGCCAATCCTTTAGTAACTAAAACTAAAGGCTTAACATAAAAGGAAAACAAACAATACAAATGATGTTAAAGGGTCAAAGTGAAGCACATACATGCAAATAATTTAGTCCATAGAAAGCAGGTCCTTGAACATGTAGTTTGCAGGTTAGTCCAATTCCTCTGGCATGTACCCAGCACCTGGGTGGCTCCCAGTCCTTTGATTATTCCCAGAAGAATAGTTCCAGAGGAGAGCATTGGTTGCAAGAGACTGAAGACAAAATGGAGATGGGACCCCTGCCTTTTATCCCCTTTGGCTTCCCCATGCTCTGAGTCCTTACTGAATCAAAATGGAGTTGTCACATGGTCAGCCTGGGTGACTCATCAAACAGGTTTCTTCCTAGGCCCACTGCAGCTGGGAGCTCCCTTTAATGGGCACTTAAGAAGGCAATGGTTTTGCAGACTCCCAGTCTGGGATTGTCTCAGATAAAAAATAACTTAGAATACACATAAAACCAAATACAATCCTGACTTCTAATACAGAAATGATACCTACATATAAACCATACATCACAGATCATTACAAATATGAAATATTAATATGCAAAATAATCAGTCCCCTAGACCCAGACAGCATCATATAAATAACTGAACCTGAAAAAAGAACTCATCACAATTTTATACATTCCAATGTAATGTTTGTGGCAGAAATTAGCTGTAATATTAAAATGCAGTACTAGTCTAAAAAGCAACTGTAAGAATGACATAGAGGAGTTCTAGATTTTCTCTGTGACTGCTTCATCAAATATACCCAGTTAACAAGAGAAAAAGATGCTTTACTTTGACTGCCAGCCCTGCAACCTTAATTCTGGTCTCCGAGTGTATGCCTGTGTTGCAGTGAAAGAATTTAGGCTTAGAGTCAGGTTTAACCTTAACGCTCTGGCCCCCTTTCCATCTACAGACAAATCACTATGGGCCCTCAGAGTATGTCTGAACTGATGTTAGATAGCCATGGCTAGCACCCACCAGCGGACCTGGGCTCATGGGACTGTTTAATTGAGAAGTAGTCAGTCATTGCAGCTTGCACTGCAGCCTGAGTTCTTGACCCTTCTTACTTCATGGGCAGGGCTTCATCCTCAGCCAGGCCATCTATGCTCCAGTTAAACAGAGCCATAGCAACCCAATTCAGCTGGCACAGGTCATCAGTGTTGCCAAACTGCCGTGAAGACATTTCTTCAATGGATGCTTCTAGCATTAAAATCTGTAATGCTCACTCCCACCATTAAAAGATCTGATTGAAAAAATAAAAATATTCAAGTATTCATAAGTTTTTTTCTTTTTACTTAAAGATTTATTAAATTAAAATATCACACAGAGTAATTACTTGTATGTCTTGATTTCTTATATTTACCTTCCCCTTACCAGTGTATATGAGCACCCATGTCATTCAATGCAGGTATCCTCATAATGTCCATGGACTCAGTGAGGTAGGGAAGTGTCCCTATCCTCATTTTGCAGATGGTCAACTGGGACTCAAGGAGACCAATGCCCAGATTCTCCCAAGTATTTAGGCATCTGTATCCCAGCAGTTTCAGTGAGAGCTAGTTTCCTGCTGGTTCAGTGGGACCTGTGTGCTTAAACTTTGAGGATTTGGCCCTAAGCAGCCTTTTGAAGATGATAAAGGAGAATTGTGGCATCACAGGCTTTGTGCTATGTAAAGTGTGCTGCTTCATGGTTGCTGGAAAGGCACAGATTTTTTGCTAGGGCATTCCTGTTGGTTAAAAATAACCACCTCACATTGCTATGCCTGTAAATATGCCACTCTGTAACCACCCAATGGCCTGTCAAGCTGTTGGGGAAACAGTGCCCTGTATGTGGGAAGGGTTCCTGGGACCTTGAGGTAGCACTATTTGTGCCCAGATGAAACAGGGATTAGGCTTGAGTCTGAGACTGAGCTTGCATTTCAGTGCAGACATAACCCACTTTTACTTTCAGGATATTTCCAATTCTAATATCACCAATACTACAAGTTTTGCAGGTTGCACTGGTTCTTCTGTTGCATCTGTACAACTCCACAGCCTTTGCAGAATTGCTTACTGTGAGCCCTGAACTTCTTGACAATTTGCCCATTAAAAAGAGAAGCAGGATGGTGCCCTTAATTTGTCTAAGACTGGCTTCAAAGTCTATTGAAATTAATGGGTTTTTATTGGGTCCTAATTCTTGGAAAAGGAAGATAATGGAAGAGTCAGAGGTTCAGAAAGATGGGCCAATGTTTAGGGAGCTAGCCTGGGATGCAACTGGTCTACTTTGTGACCTTCAAGTTTTGTTTAGCACTAGGTCCTCTAAGATGCCTAAATATTTCTGAGGATCTGGGTCTTGGTCTCCCAAATCCCACTTGACTGTCAGCAGAATAATGGCACTTCCCTGCCTTACCAGATCCATGGATGTTATGGGAATACCTGCATTAAAAGACATGGGTGCTCATGTACTATGATAATGGGGCATTATAAGTAGTTAAGGCACATAGATAATTAACTTACATTATATTTTAACTTCAATGAAAACATAAAATGTGAAATTGTGAATATACTTCTTAGTCAGACTTAATGGTGAGTGAAGCAGTACAGACAGATTAACGCATTTTAACAGGAGAAGTGATCATATTGTCTGATCTTCTGTACAAGACAAAACAATTACACAAAAATGCTTCCTTTCAACTGAGTAACTGGTTGAATTTGAGCATATCTTCTAGGGAATCATCTAGTCTCAATATAAAAGACTTCAAGTATGTTATGCAATATTTCTTATTTCCTTCAACATGGAAATGCATCAAGTCAGTATAGGACATATATTCTCCTTAAGTACATCTGTTTTATGTGCTTAAACAGTCACTCACATCCCTGCTTCAGTTAATTTTTTGCTCTTTTATTTTTGGTGTGAATGGTAAATATTACAGCACTAAATGTCACTGCTTTGGGTTGCTGAATTGTATTTAACTACAGTTAATCTGCAAGTGGATGTGCAATAATTTTGTGTATGCATAATCTGGGGTCTTCATTTTAAAAAGCTAGTTCTCTAAGTAGGTAGAACACATCTAGGACAGTTATTTATCATATTTAAGACATCTTATTGCCTGTACAGACTTGCTTGCATTCATCAGTGTTTCTCTTACCTAGAACACTGACATTTTTTCTTCATGTTGTAGTTCTTGCAGTACCTTGGACAGATGTAACTGAAGCTCAAGGTGATTGCTGGTTTCATGAAAAGACTAAAAAAGAACCTTATTTCTACAAGCTCTACGTTTTTCCATGTGCTGAAGGCCGGGCTGTTACCGGGG
>ML681972.1:5583440-5714389 GCA_007922195.1 Podocnemis expansa
CCACCCCCTGATAGCTCTGGCTGTAGCAGGGAAGCAGTCCCTCCTGCTAGCTCCAGCCATGGTGGAGGATCACTTCCCTCTGCTGTGGCTGGAACCGGCAGGGGGGATCGTTTTTCTGCTGTGACCAGAGGCAGTAGGGGTGATGGCTTCCCCATGGCATCCTTTTAAGTTGGCGCCTGGGGCAAAGCCCCTTTTGCCCTGCTGTAGTTACGGCTCTGGCCAAAGGAATCACTATATGGAGAGAATAAAAATTTTTCCCCATGTCTGAAATATCACTTGAACTGTATTCAGACATTTAGTCAAATTCTAAATGTTGTTCATTTGGAATTATTATTTTAGATGGTCACTATACAATAGCTTTTCTCCATAGTTTTGTTAGGAAGACCAAAGTGACAGTATACTTTATTAAATTTTTAATTTATGCATATATTTATACATAGCAAGAATATCTGTTGCATTAATAATGCAAATCTTAATTGATGTTGCCTCCTGCAAACTATATTATTGCAAAGGCTTTCTCTAGAGTAAAATTATTTGGATAACAATCTCCTGAGGACCTCAGGGTTCTATTTCAGTTTGTTCACTTATGAACTCATTTTTTGTGCAAGGATGAATAATAAACTTGCTTGACTCATTAAAAATGCTCTTTAGAAACCTGTATAAATCTTTGTTTGGAAGAGCAATGGAGCTTATGCTTATAACTCTGGAAATAAATTTCTTAACCATTATGCCCTGACAAATATTTCATTCTCCCTCTCCTTTTGTTATTAGAAAAGTGCATATGTATAAATTAACAAGTGTAAAAACCATGAAAACCCTATTAATACTTTCTAATGATATGCCTTTTAGATTGTATGTTTCTTAGTAAATGTTCCATCCAATGTATAAGAACCTGTTCAACATTAGAAATATCCTGTTTTATTTCTTATAAATCATTTGTGCACATTCTTTGAAATACCTGTTGCTGTACTACTCAGGCGTTTTCATTATTTTCTACAAATATGTCCTAACCAAACCTTTGCTACCGGAAAAGAGTTTGACTTACATACATGATTTCAGTCCTTAGGTCTAGTGTAATGAACACTTTAATTGCAAGCATCACTTCATTTTCAAAAACAGCCCCAAGTAAAAATGTTAAAGAAAAGTAACTCTGGCTTCCTTAATTTGACCTTAACTGAGACAGAATGACTATTTTACATGAATCTCCTTTATAAATTGCTGAGAGATTTATTGACAAACTGATAGAGCCAGGTATTGGTTTTTTATTTTTAGAGAGAACAGTTAGAATGTGAAACCCTTACAGATTAAAATTCCACTTTGAAATTTCATTCAAATGATTTCTAAATGGGACAATGTAAAGTTTTATTCATCATGGGGTGTGGGGCTCCTGTGACATTGTGGGTGCCTTGACTGAAAGCTGCGTACAGCATAGGAGGGTTTTGAGTCAGTCCTTTTTGATAAGCAGGATCATGTTTATTACAAAATGAAATTTTGCTAATTACTGGAGGATCTAGCAAATAATTTAAAATGTTTAGTGTAATGGATGACTCACTTTCCTCCCTTTGTGAAAGGGTGCTCACCAGTTTATACAAATTTTTTTCAAAATTTGCTAATTTAATAGAAATAAAAATCTTGCCATCTATAACATGGCTGTATGTAGGCCATGTGAGACTTCAGCATTTGAATTTTGAGCTATATGGGTTAACTTTCACTGGACATGTTGCACTGCATAGTGGGTTTTTTTTTGTTTTTTTGTTTTTTGACTGGATGTGGCTACATAACTCTAAAGAGTATTAAGTCTTGAAGACTCACGTTTCTGGAACTGAAAATTTGCTGTTAATATTTTTTTTTTATTTGTGAAATCAATGAAAATTAGGCACCTAACCTGTTCAGGTACTCTTCTAAATGCTGCTGGGTACCTATGTGCATTTAGGTGCCAAAGTACCTTTGAAAATCTGTCTCTGTGCTCCTTTTGGTGCTGTTCCCTTAAGTAGTTTGTGCCCTGATGCTGTTGTAAAAATGCTTATCTGGACAAGAAGCATAGTTAATGGAGGATCATAACTTGTAGATAATTGAAAAATGGAGTTGAGTACTCTTCTGGCCTAAATGAGTCTACAGGAAGCCTGAGAATGAGTAGCTACTTGTTCTGCTCCCAAAATTGCAATCTTTGCATGATTGCACCCTGATTTTGGAGAACACTTAGCCAGATGCCACTATTCTTCCCCATAGATATTTGTGGTGAGAATGCATGCATGTGGCTGCAGTGCTATCTCCAGTAGCAGGAACAAACATGTAGATTTTCAGTAGAGTTTTTTTTCATAATCACTTAGGCAGCATTTTGAAAAAAGCTCTCTATGCTGTACTACCTCTACTCTCATTGTTGTCTTAATGGGAGGTAAGTCAGGCCAATATTAAGGAATTTTGTACCCTTATTTCTTATTTCTGATGCAGAAACAGGAGCTCTGTCTCATTAAGAGAATATAAAGGATTGAAAAATCAATTAAATAAGCTTATTTGCAGTGTGGTGGTGAAAAGTTCTCACACAGATTTTTCTCTCATATTCAATGGTACCAAATGTGTTGTATAACTGCACTGAAGCAGTATGAGATAATCACATGATTTAACGAACTATCCACTGGCAAAATGTCAGTTCTCCACTTAAATTGAGCAACCAAAATATGTAAAGCTTACAGAAATTTAAAACTACAGAGATTTCTTATTAAAAAATTATTGGTTTAACTTAATTTAGTTTAATTACTCTGTTATACTTTAAAACACTGAAACAGCACACAGAGGGTGAGGTCAAATCACCTGTTATAATGGGAAAAGAATCGATAATCATGATTTAATCCTGCTTTTACACAGTCAAATTTGCATATCAGTTCCAATTTTGTTGTGATTTCTGACATCAGTTTTGTGCCCATTTATTCTTTTGTGCAGAGGCCGTCCTGTTTGTCCAATGTATGAGATGTGGGGACATTTCTGGCACATGATAGCATAAATCACATTGGTGGATGAGCAGCTGAATGAGCCCTTGATGTAGTAGCTGGCTTGATTAGGTCCTATGATGGTGTCTTTTTGTGCAGGTATGTGGGCAAAGTTGGCTATATGGTTTATTGCAGGGGTGTGTGCCTGCTTTAATGTTTGTTAGGTCTGTAGTTGCTGTTGAGTATTTAAAGTTGGGGGGCTAGTGAGTACCTGTTAAAGTTGGCAGGCTGTCTGTAGGTGAGGAGAGGTCAGTCTCCCCTGCTTGAGAGAGTGAGGGATCATTTTGTAGAATAGGCTATAGGTCCTTAATGATGTGATGTAGAGGTGTAACCTGGGAGTCATAGACATTGACCAGTGGGGTTCTGTTCTTTCTTGGGCTTCTCCTGTAGTAGTTGACTTTGGCATACCTGCCTGGCTCTGTTATCTGTTTTCAGGTCTGACTCCTTGTCTGTGGGTGTTTTTTTGCTGAACTAGACTAACATGGCTACTCCTTTGAAACTTGTTAACAACAGTGGCTGTCCATGACCCTCTACACACTTGGCTTAAATGTATTTTTAGAGGGTTTACAAACCAGTACACTGTGTAAAAAAAAAAAAAAAAAAAAAAAAAAAAAAAGGCAGCTGGTTTTGACTAGCTTTATTTTAATCTGTATAATAAAAATATCCTCCATGGTACACAGCAGTTTAACTAGAACTCTGGTAAGCAACATTATAATGGTATTGTATGTAATGTTGGATCTGTGGATGAGTAAACTGGTTTAAATAAAATGTCACTTTCTAAGCAGTCACATCAGGAAGATTTGGAATCTGATCTCAGGCATTTTAATGCCATTATCTTGAATGAAATTTAGATCACTCTAAAATCAGAATTAAGTGAGAAGAATCAGGCCTCAAGACTGAGTAGTATCCTTTATAGCTAGGAGAGAGTTAATGGACACAGTTTCATTATTAATACATGCCATTTTATTTACAATCTTAAATCAGCTTTGAACATCAACAACACAACAAATCAGATATTCAAATGCAAAACGCACAGATTTCTGGACACTTGATGTGTTTAGATTTAAAAAAAAAAAAAAAAAAGCCAAGAGTGCGTTTATGTTCTTGCAAAATGCAGACCTTGGTTTTTAGATTTATAGTAGAACATTACAGTGCAGTCCAATGTTCCCTCTAATTACTTGTAGATTGTGTGCAAAAACATTTTTGTGAGTACCAACATTAGCACTATTGAATTTTTTGTGCGCACTTTATTTTTTGTGTGCAGGTTTCATGACCTGTGTATGTGCACACACATGCACAGCTTACAGGGAACAGTGATGCATTCATGTTACCAAGCAGGCTAAAGTACAAAGGTAAACAAACCATACAGGTTTTTTAATAATGGTGGTAAGTTCATTTTCTCTGATTAAAGTGATCAATATTTAATACTGTCTCAGACTCTTGTTCTTACATTTACCATTGTATTCATTCTTCAACCATGTGGTCTTCAGATTTGAAAATTTTGCAATTTGGAGCTTCCTTCATATTTTAGAAAATGAACAGTAAGATGGTCAGACATGACAAATGGGAATTCAGTTCCCAGTGACAGATCCCCAGCACTGATGGAACATAAATATTTTAAACCTTTAATTTTGGTATTTTAGGACTCTGGACATAGGTGGTAAAGGGGGAAATTTTCAAAACCAGGTCAGATTTAGGTGCCTAGTTATGGAGACAGGCACTCAGCTGCAGGGATGGCAGTGCATAGGGCCGTAGTTGGGGACTCAGGAGCAATACTACCTTTTGCAAGCTGATTTTTAGTGTGGCTTCATGTGATGTGTACACTGGAGAGTAGGGACTTAAGTTGGAAAAATCCATAGCAAAACAGAAGAAAATGAAGATTATCATATGCGGTAAAAGTAGAGAATAAATGTTTTCTGTTATCGTTAAATATTGGTCCTGTTGAGAACAGTGATAAGGCCTCACCGACTTTCTTGGGAGGAGTTTTGGTCCAAACAGAATGAATTATTTTTTATTAAATTCTGTGGGACAAATCTTGCTCTCTACAGAAAATCAGTGGAAAGAGTTATCTGAAGCAGTGGTTCCCAACCTCTGGTCATTGCAAGAAGTCCATAAATACTTCCAGCCCCATCTGCTGCCAGCCAGAGATCCGTGTTAGAGAGGGCTCTAAATCAGGTGTGTCAAACTTCTAGCCTTCAGGGCTGGATCTGGCCCACCCAGTGCACTGATCCAGCCCCCAGAGCTGCTGTCTGCAGCAGAGAACACCAAAGACGGCTCTCAGCCATCAAAGCAGGGTCAGGTGTGCATCTGACTCACTCACATGATCCAAGTCGCCACACTGGGGAACAAAGGAAGTGCTCTAGCCAGTCCTGGCTCTGCTTTCCTGTGGTCTGCCAACCAATCAAAGTCTGAGTCACAGTAGGCTAGGCTGGCTCTGGTGAACCAGTGCACCGCCTCCCACCCCATCTGTTCAGTCAGCATGCTCATTTGATTGCCAGCACACTACACAAATCACAAATAAAGGAAAAAGTGGCCTCGGCCCACATGGTAACACACCAATCAAAGGCCACCTGGGACTTAGCCACCCAAAGGCCAGCATTCTGAATAAATGACAATGATGGGGAGAGGCAGAAGCTCCCAGCTGCCTGTGGCTGAGACTGATTTATTTCATTTTATTTTATTTTTTGCTTGCCACCAGGAGATAGGGGAAGTAAAGGAGAAGGCGGGATTCTAGGAGTGAGCATAGAGAAGGGGGAACGCACAGGGCAAGGGAAAGGGAACATGTGGGAGAGCCTGTGGGAATGGGGAGGGAAAAGGGGAACCTATGCGGCAACATGGACCATGACAGGTGTCCTGCCTTCCATTGTGGACCCCAATGTTTCCTGTAAGCTGCACGGCCATGCAGCACCCTGCTGCTGCCCTGCACAGGGGACTCTGCCAGCCACACGCAGCCAACAGGCAGAGTCTCTACCCAGCTGGAAGATGCTGTCTTCCAGCTGGCTGAGAGCTCCTCTGGAGCTGGGAGTTTTAAAAACTCCCACCCAGAGAAGCTCTGAGCATGCCCCATCAGTGCTCCTCTGGCGGAAGGAGTGATGGCTGGGCTGGGCTGTGCCGTGCTGCTCCAATGGCCAGGTAAGGATGTGGAGGGTTGGGGGTCTGGCTGGCTAGGGGGTTACCAGGGGCAGTTAGGGTGGGATGAGGGAGATCGGGCTAGCTTGGTTGGGGGGAAGGGGGCTGACTGGCAGAGCAGGGGTTGGGATTGGGCTGGCTGGGGGGGGGACAGATGGGAGATCTGAAGCCAGGATCAGGCCTGCAGGGGGGCAGGATCAGGCCTGTGGGAGCAGCCTGTGTGGCGAGCAGCATAAGTTGCTCAGCTGCCCCAGGGCCTTAGAGGAAACATTGGTGGACCCCCAGACTTAATGAGCTTGATGCCTCTGTTCTAAATGAGTTGTTTTGGCCTGCTGTAAGCAGCCTCACCCTGGGTGTGTCCCCATCCCTTGGGAGCAGGCAGGGGCCAGGCCCTCCATTGCTCTTCTGCCTTACTGCTGCCTGCAGTTGGTCTGTGATAAATATTTTCATTTGGGGGTCCATGAAATTTTTTGATAAAATGTCCTTGTATTCAAAAAGGCTTGTCAAAGAAAAACCAGCTGAACCCAACTTGAGTGCAGAACCAAACAGTTTATTACAGAACAACACAAAAAAAAAAACACACTGTAGTGGGGGAGAGAGCAGTGAGGTGCTGGTCTCCACCCCTGTGATGTATTACAGAAACTTCTATAGCTGAACAGCAACATTAATATACAATGTATATACATAAGTGCAAACTAATAGTATTCCATAAAAGGGACCAAGGTCAGGAGGGGTAAGAATCTCACATAACATTGTTGATAATGTCAGGATTGAGGCAGCTCAGACTGGTATAAGACAAGACAGGATGGTTATATATCAAGGATATTTGGTATTTGGAACAAGGGGGTTACAGAGAGGCGCCAGTCAAAATACCTTAGGCTTGCACTTTATTACAGCATTCTTAATAACATTCCATTTATCTTTGAGTGCATTCTTTTACAACCCCTGCCCCTGGTCCACTAAGTTGTCTGTGTCTCAATGCTGTCAGGTCTTAGCTATGAAATTCTTCCACAGTTGGGAACCACTGATCTAAAGAAAAGTCTCTGGTCAGACTGCAAGAATTTCTGCTGTCTCTCTGAAATAAGGGACGAGCTATGAATTCCCTTTGAGAACTTGGCAAAGTTTTGAGCCCAAAAGAGTTTGCAGGTCCCTAGGTCACAGTGGGTTACTTACCATTAACTGTCCTCCTTCCAGATGGGCTGCTCACATACATTCAGTTACAGGTGTCTGTGTCACAGCACACAGTAGCTCAAAGTCTTTAGCCTTAGCCTGTCAGGTCAGGGCACACAGCCAGCGCCCCCTCAGCATATGTCAGGAGCGCTCTCTTTACATCCAGTGTGTGCCATCTCCTCTGGTTCTCCGTAAACTGAGGATCTGGAAAAAATACTGGCAAGCAAATATCCTGACTGAGGTGAAAAGGAGAATCTACCTTAGGAAGGAAGGACGGGTGGGGTCGAAGCACCGCTTTGTCAGGAAAGAACCTCATATGTGGAGGTTCTGAGGAAAGGGCCTTCAACTCTGAGACCCTTCTAGCTGAGGTAATTGCTAACAAAAAGGCTACTTTGCAAGCAAGGACCAATAAGGTACATGAGTCCAAGGTTTCATACAGAGCCTCTGTTAATGCATGGAGCACCACATTCAAGTCCCGTTGAGGGTCAGGTTCACAGGGTTGTGGGAAAAGTCTTTCTTTCGAACCCCTTCAAAAACCTAATGGAAGTAGAGTTGGAGAAAACAGGGGCACCATCCACTTTTTTGTGGAGGGCTGAAATTGCTGCTGGGTGGACTCTTAGTGAGCAAAGGGAGAGGCCCTTATCTCTAAGGTCTAGCAGATAATCAAGAATTGGGTGCAAGGGAGCTAGTGTAAGGTTGACCCCTATACCTCAAGCCCAGCTGGAAAACAGTTTCCATTTGGCTGTATAGGTAGACCTGGAGGACAGTCGTCTTCTACCGACCAGGACCTTCCTGACTCTATCCAAGCAGAGCCTTTCCTGCTTGCTGAACCAAAGTGCCTCCAGGCTGTCAGATGCAGGAGACCTGGGTTTGGGTGCTGCAGGTGCCCCGAGTTTTGTGTCAGGAGGTCCGCCCACAGGGGGAGGTGGAGTGGGGCCTCTATGGACAGCTCCTGTAGGAGTGAGAACCAATGTTGCCTGGGCTGATCCGAAGCTATCAATATCATGTTCGCTCCACCCATTTTGATCTTCAAAAAGACTGTCTGTACTAACGGGACTGGTGGGAAGGCATACATTAGAGGGCCTGAGCAACTGATGAGGAAGGCATCGGTGAGTGACCCCTCCTCCCGACCTCTGAGGGAGCAGAAGTACTGACACTTGCGGTTCTGCTGTGTCGCAAACAGGTCCACTTGGGGTGTACCCTGTTTCTGTACCAGGTGAGTGAACACCGTGTTGTGGAGCGACCACTTGTGATTTGGTAGGGGTTTTCTGCTGAGCGAGTCTGCCAGCTTGTTGTCCACTCCCTGTAGGTGTGCTGCCACCAAAGTAAAATTGTATTTCAGGGCTAATTCCCAGAGTTTGCATGCTTCCTTGCAGAGAGTCTTGGGAAGCAGATACCCACCCTACCAGTTCATATAGAACATGGCTGCAGTGTTGTCCGTTAGAACCTGGACCAACCTGCCTTGTATCCTGTCCAGAAAAGTTATGCAAGCCAATCTGATGGCCTGCAGTTTCTTCACATTTATGTGAAGAAGTCTGTCTGAATGAGACCAAAGTCCCTGGGTGGAAAGCCCCCCTGAAATGTGGGACCCAACCCCGAATCCGAGACATCGGTTATCAGTGTCACTGTGGCTATTAGTCTTTTGAAGGGAATTCCCCCATGGCAAGCAGGAGGTCCTTTCAGATCTGTAGTGTCCTCAGGATGTCTCAGGGAGCCAACAGTACCTTGGACAGAGGGTCTCTCCATGGGTGAAACACTGGAGAACCAGACCTGAAAGGGCCTCATTCACAGATGTGCTGTCGATCACTGAGGTGGAGGCTGTCATGTGCCAAGCAGCTGTAGGCAGTGATGAGCTGTGGTCACTTGAGACTCCTGCAGCTCTGTAATGATGGTGCAGATGAACTGGAATCTTGAGGGGGGGGCAGAGTAGCCCTCCCTTTGCAGGCGTCTGGGAGAGTTATGAACTCTATGCAGTGGTATGGGCGTATTTTTGACTTTTGTCGATTTATGTAGAGACCCAGGTACCTGCACAGGCAGGTTACCGCTCTGACACTGTGCTCTACCTGAGCTCTCGATTCCCCATGTATTAACCAATCATCTAGGTAGGGATACATCTTTATGCTCTGCTGGTGCAGGAATGCAGCAACTGGCACCATGTACTTTGTGAACACCCTGTGGGCCAGAGAGAGCCCAAAGGGGAGCAATGTAAACTGGAACTGATTTCCCCCCACCATGAAATTTAGGTACCTTCTGTGGCAGGGATATATTGGTATGTGAAAGTAAGCATCTTTTAGATTGAGGGCTGCGAACCAGTCCTCAGAAGACAGATGGGATGATCTGTGACAGGGAAACCATGCAGAACTTTATTTTCCTTAGGTGTTTGTTTAAAGCTCTAAGGTCTAGAATGGGTCTTAGGTCTCCGTTGGGTTTGGAGCCCTGAAAGTATCGGGAAGCTTTGGGACCCTTTCTATGGCCCTGAGGGAGAGGAGCTTCTTGCATTGCATCTCAAGCAAGCCATCTAGTTCCTGGTTCCCATGGTTTGGGCAAGGGGGCAGTTTTCTGACCCAGGGAGTTGATTGAAACTGTATGTGATACCCTTCTGAGACCATCTCAAGGACCCACTGGTTGGTTGTGATGTTGCACCAATGGTGCACAAAGCAATGTAGGCAGTTGGCAAAGGTTGGGGTCGAGGCTGTGGGTTCACTGCCCTCGGAGCAACTGTCAAAAATGCCGCTTCCTCCCCGATGAGCGGTTGGTACCCTGCTGGTGCATGCTGGACTGTGAGGCATGGGGTTTTCCATCCTTGCTCGAACGGGCCTTGACTTATCCAAGCCCCTGAGTTGTCATTGGAGGTATTGGTAGGACGGAGAGAAGGAACCTTGTATCTGGACTTGTTGCTTTAGCTGTTGTAGTTGCTGTTGCAAGAGTTGATGAGGTTTCAAGGAGTTGCAGGCAGACTGCGAGGTGTATGTTCCCAGTGATCTGAGGGTGGCTCTTGAGTCCTTCATGCCATGCCAGGTTTGTGTCCATGGACTCAGCAAAGAGGTTGGGGCCTTCAAATGGCAGGTCCTGAATGATGAACTGCATCTGCGACGACAGGCCAGAGCCCAGAAGCCAGGCAGAGCAACACATCACCATGGCAGATGCCATGTTACATGAGGTTGCGTCCAATGCATCCCAGGTAGACATCAGAGCATCTTTGGAGGCCAAGCCCCCTTATTCCACCATTGCCTCATGGTCCCTAAGGCAGTCTTTGGGGATAAGATCATGAAACCCCTCCATGGCTCTCCAAAGGTTAAAGATGTATCTCACCATGAGGGTTTGGTGATTAGAGATACGCAGCTGCAAGGCTAAGGTGGCACAGACCTTCTTGCCGAGTAAGTTGAGCTTTCTAGCCTCCTTGTTCTTGGGAGTAGAGCCTGGTTGACCCTGTCTCTCTTTTTAGTTAACTGCGTCCGCCATCAGGAATCCCAGCATAGGGTGTTGGAAAAGGAATGTGAACTTATCCGATGGGACGTGGTACTTGCGATCTGCCATCTTGGACAGCAGCAGAATTGAGGATTGGGTCTGCCACCATGCCCTAGCGATTCTGTACACCCCTTCATGAAGGGGAACTGGTACCCTGGCTGGTGGGGCAGTGTTCCCGACATCAAAGGACATTGGTGTCCCTGACGTCAGTCTCCTCCTTGACCACCCCCAGTTCTATGTTCAAGTTTGCTGCCATGCGACGGAGTAAATCCTGCTGCAAACAGGAGTCATCCTTGTACGCAAGGGGCCTTTGGAAGGTGTGCTCATCTGGGGAGGATTACAAGGGGGCCCGAGATCTATTGTGCTGAGTGGAGTCTGGGTCAGGCTCATCAGAAATATGCGAGGAGTCTGGGATGGAGACGGTACTAAACGGTGCCATGAAGCTGAGCTGTCGCCAACCGTCTTGTCGAGCCATTCATGTGACCAGTCATTGAAGGAGTCTCTGATTGCGGTATGGCACGAGGGAGAGTGGCCCCTGTCCATCTGGGAAGTCTTGGCGGCATGGGAGGAACTGGGTGGTGGCGCCTGTACTGGGGTTGTTGGGGTCATCCTCTTTCTTGACACGGGTGTTGGGGAGCATTTTCAACGATGCTTATCCACCCATTCCCCAGTACCAGAGATGGTTTTTGGGGAACCAGGGGAGTAAATGGAGGCCAGAGACAATGACGAGGATGAACTGGACCTCCGTCTTTTAGGACCATGGGAGTACGGTACTGAGGGCTCGTGGGATGAATGCCGAGAGGAATGGCCATCGGAGTGATTGTCAGTACCACTTTGCGGTGCCCGACAGGGGATCGACAGTACCAGACTCAAGGACGGTGCCAATTCTTGCATTGACCACTCCCTAGATTCAGGAGCTGGCTCACTCTTTGACTGGGTTTTCTTCACCAGTAGCAGGGTCTTGGAACAGGGCCTGTGCCATTGGTAGGACTCACGGTGTCAATGGTACTGAGGGCAGTCCTGGTCCCAACTCACAAGAGTGGGGAACGCAGAGATGTAGGCGAACAGTGCTGTGGCAGTACCAAAGTTGATGCCGACCACAGCTTTGAGCTCTGCGCCAGGTGTCAGTATCAGGCGGGCTCTGGTGCAGGAGTCGTCCAGGGTGCTGGTGGAGTGCTAGTGGCCCGGATGGCGTCAGAGACGGGCACGTGGTCCTCCATGAGAATGTGCAAGTGATATGCTCTCTGTCCTTGCGAGCCCTATGTTTAAAGGACTGGCGAATAGAGAAATTCACTGCAAGGTGTGACTCACCAAGGCGCGTGAGGCATTTCTCATGGGGATCCTCGAGTGGGAAGACTTTGGAACACACTGGACACAGTTTAAACCCCAGCATTCTAATTTCTGAATGAAAAGGAGTGACAGGCACTTGCTTATGCAAGTTTTTGGCTGATCCAAAACCGTTGCTGAGGACAGAAAAGGTAACTGGGAGGGTCAGGGTCATGGTCACCTATATAGCCGCAGTCGCAGCACGGTGGGGGGACTGGGGGGGTGGGCCTTGGCCGTGTGCCCTCATCTGACAGGCTAAGGCTAAAGACTTTCCGAGCTACCGTGTGCTGCAGCACGTAGACATCTGTAACTGAATGATGTGAGCAGCGCTTGAAGAACTACAGTGCCACAGTTGTAGTCAAGTGTACACACAAGTTGGATTAAAATATAAATCTTATTGGAAGATTGCAGTGTCATCTTACTTTATTTTGAATCCTAAGAAATAACAGCCAAAAGCAGACAGCTCCCTTACGCAGAGAGACCCAACACACCACAGTTTACTGACAGTTGGCTGACTACTGGTAGGCCCAGTTTTCAGACTTCCCAGGAAATCACCCTTAATTTTCAACTGTTTGCCCACAATTTTAACACAGTTTTATAATGCACCAGTCCAAAGAGCTGAACTGTTCCTGCTGCTGCTTCTCTGGAAGATGTGTAGTGAAGCCTGCTGCTCAGGAGTGCTAGTTAGAAAACAATTTATTTCTTAATGCCAGTTAAATGACCAGTATGGGTAGTATCCTTATTGTGGGTGTTGATGCATGTTACACTCTTCCAGTATCACTCCTGTGTAAGTGGTTCACCATTCAGCCTTCTTTCCTGTGCCTAGACAAAGTCTCCCTTTCTTAGGAATGTTATAGGCCAGGAGAGGCAGTCTTTTTGTTTTGGAGGGGAATTACTTCATAGACTGATATTATGGAGAATATTCCTAAGTCTCCAGGACCTACATTACAAAGAGTGTGGCCCCTTTCACACCAACAGAGCATTGGCTTGGGTCAGTAACATGCAGCAGAACTACAGCGCTGCAACTTTCAGAATCTGTCAAGGTTTACACTCATCTGATGTATTTTGTTTGCACTCCTAGAGGAGCACATTTATCATATAGATTTATTTTAAATAGTTGTAAACAGTGTGCAAACACTCTGCTTGTGAATTGCATCTACAAACTGTATATTAGAGTGTTTGTGGACATAAATAATTCTGAAAAGAATACCCTGGATCATCACATTAGGCCAAAGTTGATGATAGAGAAATTGTCAGTAGCTGAAACGAATTTTACACAAACATTTTTATTTATAACTCCCATATGGAAGTGGTGAACACAACCCAATAAATTGTTTTGTATGCACTTAATTTAGTGCATTTTCATCTCAAAAGACTGAAATGCAACTTCTCAGCTATGGATTATACAGTGGTTTCAGATTTGTATCTCCTTATACGAGGGTTGCATATGACCCACAATCTTGACTTGCCATCATTTATTTCATTTGACAGTAGCCAGCGTTCAGACAAAAAAAGATAAAATGAAATGCAGTTAAGTAATTGAAAATTATTCATGATATGCATTGCTCAGAGGAGGATGGAAGTGTCAGTGCTATTATAACCAAAGGAAGCTAGATTTAAGGTTTCTAGGCTTCATCCTGTAAACTGAAACTGAAGTGGGACAGAGCGCAAATGTGATACAATATTTTGCTGTTTACCATCTTTCAGGTAAGATTGACTAGTGACTCAGCTGTTCTAGGCAATGTTGCACTTTATTGTGTGCAGTCTTTACAAATCACATGCCCACAAATATTTCTTCCCAGGGGTTAAAATATAATTTGGTGGGCCCCAGAACCCTCCTGCACACTTGAGCCCCCCACCACACCCCAGGGGTTAATGTATAATTCAGGGGGCCCTGGAACCCTCCTAAATTGGTGCCCCCCTTGTGCCAATGTGGGACCCCCTCAACACCCCAGCTACTGCCCCCAAAACACCTACCCCCATCAGGCCCCTTTCCCCATGTCCTTAGTGCCAGTCCCCACTTCCTGACCCCCCTTTCCCAACTCCCCGCACATTCCCCTGCCTCTAGTCTTTGTAAACAGCAGCTCCTGGTGTGGTAACTGGGACTGGGGGTGCTTGCTAGGGGGACTGTCCCTTGAGTAGCCAGAGGGCAAACAGCCCACTGCTTGGAACCGATTGCACGTCAGAGGCCAGAGTGGACTGACTCAGGAGTGAGTGGTCACTTGGCAAATCGGGGTTCAGGAGTGGGAATTGGGAGGTCACAGCAGCACACTGGACCAGATCTGGGGAGCAGTCTGTCACACCATGCACTGATGGAATTGTTCCATAATTCCTAAACTAATTGTAGAGGTAACATAATTTCTCAGTTTCATACTGCCAAAGCTTCGTATGTCACAACAATTTGTTGTATTGGCACACCTGCAGTCAGATTGGTAGCAGAGGCTATATGTGAATGACAGCAGGCAGACGGTATTTTCCAGCTTATTTCCTGCAAGTGAAGCATGAGCACATAATTTGGCTTGATGACATGTATATAGTGTGTTTGAGCAAGGATATAAAATGTATGTAATGGAAATGGTGGGTTACTCACCAGTAACCGTCCTTCTTCGAGATGGGCTGCTCGGATCCATTCAGTAATAGGTGTCTCCATGCTGGAGTGCCAGATTGGTCGGAAAACTTTTGTCCTAGCTTGTCAGGAGAGGGTAGGCAGCCACTGCCCCCCATGCCACCCAGTGGCTATATATACGGCCACCTCCCAACCCCTCCCCAGTTCCTCGGGGTCGCCAACTCCAGATGCGGGGATGGAGAGGAGGGACCTAAATGGATCCGAGGAGCCCATCTCGAAGAAGGATGGTTACTGGTGAGTAACCCACCGTTCTTCTTCGAGCGCTGCTCAGATGCATTCAGTAATAGGTGACTGCCATCCATGCTGATGGATGGCGGGTGGAGTTGGCTCTTCCACCATCAGCACAGCAGAAACACTCAGATGGGGGGAAAAAGCCCAGCGAACAAGATTCTAACAGGAGCCAAGAGGGCAACTAGCCCCTGGCCTGGCAGTGGAGAACCACAACTGTGGGCCAACCCAAAGCAGGGGTAGCTCCAATCCAGCTGAGGCAGAACGTGCATGGGCTTGTCTGTGACTCATAGCAGTTACTTTGACGGCCGCCCCTCCCAGGCCATCATTAAAGTACATAGAATGTGTGAAGTGAACAATGGCTCCTTCACCTTAACTAGATGGCCCCCTTGAACTCAACTGGATGGCCGTTACCACCCTGGGGGCCCATTGTTTTGCAGGGCTTGGTGTAGGTGGGCTCTGCCTAACTGCAAGGTTTTGCAGGGCATGACTCATACCCCCATTGTTCCCCACATTCCCTGTAATCAGGGAAAGGCGGGAAATAGTCTTTAAAAGCTGAGGTTCTGGGGTGCTCAGGCAGGATGGTTTTCAACATCTCTCCTGGCCTGATCAACCAGAAGCTGCCTCCTCCGCTTACGAGTTCCCCCTAGAGCTATCCACCAGTTATCCCCACGAGTTACTGCCGGCCGATTACAAGTCTCCTCCAGCCTGTAATGCTGTTACCCTTGCTGCTAGGAGTGGTAAGAGCTTGCCCTGCAATCCCTCTCTAAAGTTTTCTGTTTCTTTATTGCTGCCTTCCAACTGCTCTCCCTAGCTTTACAGGCTTGCGTGTGTACCTTTCTGTTTGCTTGCAGCTCCAGTTTGTGTTAGGAGCTCCCCTGTCCCCGTGTCTGTAATTGCCTCTCGCTACTTTGTATCACCCAGTGTATCTCTTTTCCTTCTGGGTTGTTTGAACTTGCTTTAAGAGTATCATTGTGTTTTGTAACATTGTATAAAGTTAATTGGTAGCCTTAGAAGTCTTAAGGTAGCTGTTAAGATTGTTTCCTTTAGTTCCTAGCCTTTAGAATTGTTTGGTTAAGTTGCCTTTGCCCTCCCCTCTGTAACTTCCCCAACTTAAATAAACTTTTTCTCCCTAACTTTACTCGTCCCCTCTTTATTTCCCGACCCCCTCCCCTGTGCCCGAAGTTCACCGCTGCACCCAACTCCCTTTCCCGCACTCCCTCCTTCCCCTGCAACCCCCTTTTTTCACCACTTCTCCGCTCCTCCATTCTCCCCCCAGCTGCCGCGTTTTCCGCGGCTCCCCCTTTCACCCCTGCACACCTTTTCTGCGGCTTCCAGCGGGCTCCCCGCCCTAGCCGCCGCTTTCCTGCAGCTCCCCGGGGGCTCCCCACCCTAGCCGCCGTTTTCTGCGGCCCCTGCCCCCGGCTCCCGAGCCGCTCCCGTATCCGCTGCCGTTCTGCGGCTCCCGGCTCCCGAGCCGCTCCCGCTTTCCTGCGGCTCCCCACAGGCTCCCCGCCCTTGCCGCGGCTTCTCCGCCACTTTCCGCGGCACCCCGGCTCCCAGCCGCTTTTCTGCGGCGCGCCCGGCTCTCCAGCGGCGCCCCCGCTTTCTTTGCAGCTCCCGAGCCACTCCCGCGGCCACTGCTGGTTTCCCTGAACTCCTGCCTTCCCCGCCGCCGCTTCCCCCGACCCACTCCTGCCTTCCCGCCGCTGCTTTCCCCGACCCACTCCTGCCTTCCCCGCCGCCGTTTTCCCCGACCCCCTTCTGCCTTCCTGGCGCTGCCTCTTCCCCCTTTCCGCACCCCCCACTTTGCAGCCACTTGCCTCCCTCTCGACCCTCTGACCCAATGATCCCCCGCTTGCTTTCTGTGTCCCCCTCCTCTGTTCAGCCCCTCTTGCTTCCCCGAACACCCACGTGTATCCCAACTCCTTGCGTGCCTCAGTTTCCCCTGCCCCAACTCCCACATGTGTCTCCCTCCCGCCATTCCCACTCAACCCCCCTTCTCAGCCTCTCCCTCAAACCCCGGACCCTTGCTCGACCCCCGTCTCCCCTGCAACTATCCAATCTCCACCTGCTTCCCCAATTGCCCCCAGCTCTCCCCTGCATCCCCATCCCACTGTCCCTAGACCCCCCTCACTTATCACTCTCCTTCTTTGTGTCCCCCAGCCTTTGAACTCCTGCTCCCCCACCTGCTTCCATTTTGTACTGTACCCCCTTTTTCCTATAGTGTACTAAAGCACCTTTTAGTGAGTAGGGTGATAGTGTTAGTACATTAGTTGAAAAGCCCCATTGTTCCCTAACCTGCCCCCACTCCGCAAAGTCAGATACCCCCCAACACTTCACAAAAAAACCCCACTGTGACAAGCGCTATATATACACCACACCACTCACCCCACTCCCATACCTATTTTAATAAAGCTCATCCCAAATCTACCCCATACCCCAGGGGTGCAGTGATTGCCCCCCAAGGTCCTCAAATTTTCGAACCTGCCGGCAGGGTCAGGACTGAATGAACTAACATCACCTTAAACCAGAGTAGAACCAACACAACACGACTAACGTGGAGGAGATGCGTTTGGTTGCTCTACCAGAAGGTATAGCTTAAGGTGTGAGGGCCAGAGGGTAAATGTCTGGCCAAAGGATGCTCCAGTGTTAACCTACGAGAGAAAGCGCTGGAAGCCAAAGGGTATGTGGCTAGCCATGACGGCTGCGGCTGACACAGATAACAAGGAAAGGAATGGATAGTATCCCTTGAACTGATTGTGGGCATGTGCCCTCAGGCCTTGATGAAGAGTTTAAGAATTTTGAAGTACCCAGCAAGCATAAGGAAACAAGGACTACTGAGTTCATTCGAGAAGGGTCTAAGGAAGACACTTCGTGCTGGTTAAATGAGAGAGAAAGCCAGGGGTGGTGCAATGAGCAGCACATGGCATATCAGTCAAGATGTCCCTGGGCCAGGAGCATGGAGCACAAGCTTGCAGCCGTGTACAGTGTGTAAACCTGGAGGGTTACCAATGGGAAGGGGCATTTCGGATTGCTAAGCACCTATGAGGCGGCATGTTGCCAAGGAAGTGCTGTTGACCTTTGTATCTATAAATACGTTGGTATGCATGAAGACTCATGGAAAAGGCTCCTTCTCTTGCCCCATATATTACACCTCAGGATCACTGTTCCCTCTAAGCTGTGTGCATGTGTGCGCGCACACAGGTCATGACACCTGCGCACACAAAAAAATAAAGTGCGCACAAAAAAATTCAATAGTGCTAATATTGGTGCTCACAAAGAAATGTTTTTGCGCACACAAAAAAATGGTTTGCGCACACAGTCTATGAGTAATTAGAGGGAACATTGCTCAGGATTCTGACACCAGGAAGACTGCCTGGAGAATGGGGGGGGGGGATGGGGAAAAGGGAAGGTAAGGGCACCAGAATGCAATGCCACCAATCGGCCACTTAATTGAGATGACCAGAGGGCTTATGGGGTTAGAATATAATGATTTAAACCCTTGTGTGCCTGGGGGCACCGCCAGGAATGATATCTGCCCCAACTGTGCTGCACCTAGGTGCACGCGGAGTTAAGGACTCATTAGGAGAGGACTACGTTTCTGAAAGATATGGCTTATAGGAGGAGTGAATGGTCTCCCCCCAGACCACCTGGGAAGTATGATACTCCCAGAGTGTCAACCATGGTTCTGCAGGAGTACCCTAAATTCTATAAAGTCCGACAAGGGTGGCTTATCCCTATCATGCAGTCTTTTCCAAGACAACAGACCTCCAAGTTTCCGTGCAGATCACAAACCGTGCAGGTCACCCCCCCCCCCTTTTTTTTGGCCAACCTGAGCTCCCTCAGTGAGTGAAGGAAGAATAACACCCTCACCTAAGGCATTTAGCAAGGCTATCATGTAGAGGTAACTCAATGGTTTTTGGCCTTAGGTCCTGCAGAGGAAGCTGTAATAAGTTTGCCAGACACCAGGGTAGCAGTGCTCCCAGACCCAGGTATGAATGATCATGCTAGCAAGGTGACCTAGGGTAAGTCATATGTGCACCCCACTAGGATGATAGCCATGAGCGGAACCCAGTGTTGCTCATGAAGCTTGTCAATGAGCTAGCACTTTGGTTAGCTAGAAGTTAGTTTGGGAGATCTAAGATGAGTTCCCTTCCACTTCTGTTCACCTGTTTGGGGAAGAGGCATTGTCTCCTCTCCCACGGGCTCTACAATCTGGTAGATTCCAGGTCAGGCATAAAGAGGCTGTTACTTAGGGGTAGAGAGAGAGGAAGGTAGGGAGGGTTTCACCACCACTTCCTTGGTAGGGTGGGCCGTAGATAAGGACTCCCAATTGGGGATGTCCTGGTAGAAGCAAGAGCATCCCAAAGAAGGGGAAGAAGCTGTTTACCATCAGGTTTTTTTTCCTCTTCACGCGCCCCCCCCCTCCACTGGGGGGGGTGAGGGGCAAGGCAGGGATTGAATCAATCTGCCTTGGCCTCTGCTCAGGCATAGAACCCCATGTGATAAAGAGTACCGACTATCGTATTCCCACCTAACGGGTGGGGTGGTAGAGGAGTTTTCCATACTGTAGAGATGTCTGAGGACCTACCTGTACTGACCAGTTTGTTAGGGTGGGGAGATGTCCAAGGTGTCCCTCCCCATTCTGGGTGCAAAAGTAGATCCTACCTGATGTCGGGCAGGCAGGGGGAGGGTTGTTCCACACATCCGGATGGGTACATGTTTCTGCGCATACCGGGAGTATCTGTAGTTGTGGCTAGAGCTACTATATGATGTGTCCCTTGGCTTTAGCAAAGGCCGCCCTTAACGCTTGTGAGAACAGAAGGAATTGTTGGTCGAGAAATACCTGAAGAGTCCGCCCCCCCCCCCCGGGCTGTCTTGGTCCCTTTCTCTGCTGAGAGCCCAGGGAGTAGCAACACCTAAGAATTATCTAGGTACTGGGCCACAGTTTGGATGTCCTGATAACTGAGAGGGACTTGGTTACTAAAGGATGGGGGCAAAGGGGCATCAGCTACCCTCTCTGATGGTGGATTGAAGCCATGGTGATGTCCCAGATGTTATGGGAATTACAGGTAGTCAATTGGGATAGGTTCTCTTCCTTGCGGGAGACGAAAGGGAGGAAGAGGCTCCAAAACACCCTGGAATTGAACTGAGGGGCAGTGGGGAGGGGTTGAGTCCCTGCCCCAGGTTCATCTGGGAGACAAGTGGGAGGAGGGTTTGTCACCCCATCTAGTTTATGTGGGGGGAGGAAAAGGCCCCGATGGAAGGAGGCTGAGGTATTTGACCTCTCTTCTAGAGTCCCATGCGGTACCCACCACAGTTAGGGTCTTGGGGGGGCACAAATTGTCACCCCCAAAGGGTAGGTCAAGCACCGCCTGCTGCGCAATGGGGGGCACCCTGGCTTCCCTAAGCCAGGCTGCTCGGCGGATGGTCACAGCTGAGGCCATGGTGCGGGCTGCTGTATCTACCGCATCCCAGGCTGAGAGGAGGAGATCCTGAGAAAGTATTCTTCCCTCCTCCAAGAATGCATCATACTCCTCTTTGGCTTCTGATGGGAGCAAATGTCTAAATTTCACAACCGATTCCCATACGTCCAGCATGTATCTGCTAGTTAGGGCCTGGTTATTTGCGACCCGAGGTTGGAAGGCTGAGGTGGAGTAGACCTTGCATCCCAGGAGATCCAATTCTCTGGCTTCCCTTGAAGCAGGGAGGGGGGTCACTAGAAGGCTCACCCAGGCCTAGCACCATTTGTACCATGTCCCTAGGAGGGACTGGGTGGTTGGCGAGAGAGGGGAAGTCTGACTCAGGGACCCTATACTTGAGGCTTGCTGTGTCTGGTGCTGTGGCAATACAGCTTGGGTTCTGCCATCGGGAGGATGTCAGGTCCCATACACTTGAGTCAAGAGGGACCCTAAGCGGCTCTGCTGAGGAGAAGACCAGGCCAAACAGGGTGCCCAAGGGAGGGTCGGAGAGCTGGACTTCCATCCCTAGGTGGGTGTGGCGTTTTGCAACAGATTGAAGTGCGCTGATAGGTTGCCTGTATATGAGCCTGGGGCTGGGGACAGGGTGGTACCGGGTGCCTGCCGCTGAGTAGAAGGGGTTTCAAGGGGGGGATCATTCTTGAGGGTGGAAGTGGAAGGGTGACAGTGTCAAGATGCGGCGCTGGGGCCGCTTAGGGCCCTTTGATGGACCTTCCTCCAGGCTTGAGGCAGGGGAAGTACCTCTCAATTCTAAGGGCAGTACTGGTGACGGCAAGGTGATATGTTGCTGTGGGAATGGCCCTAGAGTACTGGGGCCTAATGGAGTGGAAGATGGAGGGCTTGGAGGCAAGATAGAGTGGCGACACCCATGATGGACCCAGGCCTTGGATATAAAGGCCGGTTTGCCACTTCTAACTGGTGTCGGGGAAAGTGGTGTTGGCAGCAGGAGGGGTGCCCGAGCAGCCTCCAGGGTCGTCAGTATTGGAAGCGACCCCGAACGAGCCTGAGGGTAAGTCCTTAACAGGGGAGAGAGGGCTGCCTGGTTGAGACAGGCCCTGCACTGTCGGTACCGGGTTATGATGATGAGCCTGCGGTGCTGGAGGTGACTGTGATCGGTACCAGGCTGTACCGGGACTGCAGCGCTGGGGGTGACCTCAAGCAGTGCCGAGGTACCAGGGTCGGCACTGAGGCCGTTCTTCGACAGCCACTGACAGGCCAGTGCCATGCTGGCTCTGGGGCCGAGCCGGGTCTCGGTGCCAGGCGGGAACCCGAAGCCTTGAGTGGAGCGTGCTGAGCCTGTTCAGAGGCTAGGGCACGGCGCCTTTGTTCCCCCTCCTTGATTGTCTGAGGTTTAAAGGATATGCATAGGGAGCAGGCTGAGACCAGGTGGTCTTCGCCTAGGCACCGGAGGCACTTCCAGTAGGTATTGTCCCGGGGGAAGGCCTTGCTGCACTCGGAGCAGGGTTTAAACCCTGGCATGATGGATGATCTATGATGTTCCAGCCTGAAAGTGGAGGATTCCTGTGGTGGAACTATGTCCACAAAAAGGTGCTCCCAGTCAGGCAAAAAGTTCATAGAAAACAGGCAGGCTGCTTGCATTCGCAAGGAGCGGCTGTTCCAGATCTGATGCACAAGGCGGAAGAATATATAGCCACTGGGTGGTGTGGGGGGCGGTGGCTGCCTACCCTCTCCTGACAGGCTAGGACAAAAGTTTTCCAACCAATCCAGAGCTCTGGCATGGAGACACCTATTACTGAATGGATCCGAGCAGTGCTTGAAGAATGACTTTTACAAATCATCCAGAGATAGTTGCATTGCAGAATCTCTACCCGAAAACTGGCTTTCCATAAAGCAAACATCAATTTTTAAAAAAAAGTTTTTCTCTAGAATCAGTTTGTATCTTTGCATCTGATGAGACTGCTTATTGTATATTTCTGCTGGAATTACAGCAGTGTAAATGAAATCCTGTAGTGATTTTGTACAAAAATCAGCAGTGTATAAGTTGTAGTCATATGAGATGTATAGTGTAGAAGTTGTAATTTCCTATTAATGAATTTTTTGCACTACTCCAGTTTTCAGCAAATTGTAGAATACTCTAGCAGTTCCTTCAAAAAAATCTTCTATGTATTGTGCTGTAGCGAACAACTGTCTTTTTTTGTGAAAAGAGCTGAGTGGTCCTAGGAGAAGGCAGGGGACAATTTAATCACACCAGAATGTATTATGGTGAAAGAATACAAATATTTATCTGATCTGATGTAGGGAAATGGTTCATATTGTTACTCTACCTCAGCAAATAACTAATCTAGAATGGATAATGCAGTAAATGCTTAAATACTTATTTAATATATTTTAAAATATTTACTATTATGTGAATTTGTGTACTTAAGTGAGGTACTTGTGGAAATATTTTATATCTAGGTGTCAGTCAACAAAGTGCAGGATGAAATCTTGAGCAAATAATCAGAATTCAGTTAAATACTGGATTTCTTATAAGATTAAGTGTCTAGTCCATGTTCAGATGTATCACTAGATTTTAGCACCTACTGACTGTATCTGGGGTACATCTACCCTGTAGGAGGTGTTTGATGGCATGTAGCGAGAGTCCCTGTGTAGCCCCTCAAGCAAGAGGATAAATAGCAGTTCAGCTGGTGAGGAATGATTTGGGCATGTAGAGCAAAGATATGCCTGGCAGGAGTGGGCATCTAGGCAAATACATAGCCTACCTGCAGAAAGGGGTGGGGGTGGGGGAATGCAGGTCCCCCAGACAAAGAGCTCACTCATCCTCAGTCTGGCTGATCCACTTTGATTGGATGGAGGGAAAGGTACAGGGGTTAAAGTGTAATTTGGGGTGCCCCAGCACCCTCCTAAATTGGCAGTGGCCACTCACCCACTGCAGCTACAGCCCTCAGTATCCAGGGGTTAAAGTATAATTGGGAGGGGGACCCCTCCTAAATTTCCAGGGTCCCCTCATGCAGGTCTGGACCCCCTTCATGCACGCTAGCTACTGCCCCCAAAATAGCTGCCCCAATCCCCACTCCTTAAGCTCCCTCCCCCGTTCCAGCACCCCCCCAAGCCCTCCATCTTGACCCATTCTCCCTGCCCCCACACTTTCCCCACTGGTTGCCTGACTGCCCCAACCCCCTTACCTGGCTGAGGTGGCCAAAGAGCTGGGCAGGGGGAAGGAGGCTGTGGTGCTGTCTGTCCAGTTGGCCAACAAGAAGGAGCCCAGGCCCAAGGCTGGGGCTGGGCTGTCCAGCCCCGGCTGGGAGGGGCAGAGCTGCCACAGGCCCTGTGGGTGGGCTGGCCCCAGACTGCAGCCCCTCCCTTCCACCAGCCTAGGGGGAACACACCAGAAGTCTGTTCCAGTGTGTCCTTCTGTTTTTAGGGGGCCTTGGAATGCTCCTCAGAATCCTGGGCATTTTCCCTTACTGTAACCCCTGGAAAGGCACTTTTCACTTCCATTGTGTTAAGCTTTCAGAATTGGACATTTTTCACAGGTTCACTGGGCCCTTTAAGGGTGTTGGAATAGCAATGGAAAGGATCACACCAAAAGACTACTATTAAAGACTTAAATTGTTTGGGGGGGGGTTGTTTTGAGGAATCTGCAGATTTTTTGTCCTGTTCTGACTGAGAAGGTGGAAGGCCTAGTTTTGCTTATTATTTTAATCTTCTTTCAAATTAATAAAGTTCTGTTAGACCAGTCCTGACTGCTGTCTGCTTTATTCAGCTGCTTCTGCTAACAAAGGAAAGGTAGCCAGGGGCATCACTAGCGCTGGACGCCCAGGGCACATGCCCTGAATTCCAGCACCAGTGTCCCAGATCTGGTGGGGCCACCCCTCTCTTGGTCTCCAGCCCAATTGGGCCAGGGATGTGGGGCCTGGCCCCTGGCGGCCACTTCTGGCCCCATCCCTGGACGGGGAGCCCAGGCTCCTGAAGGTAGCTGTCCTGAGAGGGCTCAAACAGGAGACAAGTGTAGAGCAGACAAATTGCTGAGGGAGCATAGAGCTGCAGCCCAGAAAGCTGGTTAGGAAGAGGGGGTTTCCAGGAACAGACAACAAAAAGTCTTGGTTCTTTGTGAAGGCCCAAGCATTCCATCCCATTTCTGCCCTATCATGCTGTCTAAGCAAAAATGCTCATTTTGGGAGCTTTAGACCAATAGCTTATAAATCCAGCCCCCAAAAAATACCTTGACATTCTGATGTTGCAGAAGGACTGGGAGGTTCCTTAGAAAGGTCTAATGAAACAAGCATTTGTTGGAAGAAGGAATTATGCAATACTATCAAGTTTGATATTTGAGGGCAAATGTGATGAGCAAAATGATGTGGGAGTATCATGTGCTGGTCTGTTGCCCAAGGTGTGTACCTACTTATGTAAATAAGTTACCTGGACCTAATCACATTACACAGTCTAAACCAGGAAGTATTATACAACCAGTGCTAAAATTATTTCCCACCCACAAAATTTAGCATATCATGGTGACATTTCAATCCAGCCTGGTACAGCCTGTACTCCTGGTTGAAATACAGTGCACTGGAAAAATGCTATTTTGCTTGGCTTGCATCCTTTCCAGTGAAATGGCAACGAGTAGTGGTGAAACCAGTGGGTTACTCTTCAGTAACCATCCTTCTTTGAGAGGGGCTCCTCGGATCCATTCGATAATAGGTATCTCCAGGGGCATCGCTGGGGTGGGGAGGGACCCGGGGCACGGGCCCAGCCCCCGCCCCCAGAGGGCAGGCCCCGCCCCTGGCCACAAGGCCACGCCCCCTAGCCCAGGATAGGGCCGGGAGGAGGCCGCACTGCGGCGCGGCGCAGCCTGGCCCAGCCCGGAGCGGCGGCTGGAGGCCAGGCCTGTGGCCGCAGCCCCGGATCCCCGGCCGGGGACAGGGCCGCCGTGGCTGCAGCCAGGTCTCGGATCCCCAGCAGAGGATGGGGCTGCTGCATTCGTGGGCGGCCAGCTGGGCCCCGGATCCCTGGCCTGGCCGCATGCGGCCGTGGCTACCCCGTCCCCGGCCTGGGATCCGGGGCTGCGGCCACAGGCCTGGCCTCCAGCAGCCGCTTCTGGCAAGGCCATGCTGCGCCGCGGCCTAGCTGTCGGCAGCAGCGCAGCAACCCCCTGGTCCTATCCCTGGCCAGGGGGTGGGGCCTGCCAGGCGGCCAACTAGGCCCCGGATCCCTGGCTGGAGACGCGGCCGTGGACCGCCAGGGATCGGGCCCCAGATCCCCGGCCCGATTGGGCCGGAGATCCGGGGCACCAGCGTTGGGACCCGGGGCATGTGCCCTGGGTGCCCAGTGCTAGCGACGCCACTGGGTATCTCCATGCCAGAGCACTGGATTGTTGGAAAAAACTTGTCCTAGCCTGTCAGAAGAGGGGAAGCGGCCACCGCCCCTCACACCACCCGTGGCTATATATACGGCTGCCTCCCTGCCCCCTCCTCAGTTCCTCAGAGTCACCAACTCCAGAAGCGGGGACAGAAGGGAGGGACCTGAATGGATCCGAGCAGCCCATCTTGAAGAATGGTTACTGAAGAGTAACCCACCATTCTTTTTCAAGTGCTCCTTGGATGCATTCATTAATAGGTGACCACTGGCCATGCTGAAAGGATGGCGGGTGGAGTTGGTACTTCTGCCTACAGCACAGCAACAAGCCCTGTAAGGTAGAGGCCCCGCAGCAAGACATTCGCTGAAGACAAGAGGCGAATGGGCCTTGGCGGCCTGTAAGAAGCAAGGGCTGAGGGTCAACCAGCACAGGGCAAAACTGAACCCACCAAGGCAAAGCACATACACAGGTCGGTGAAGTCACTGGAGCTGGAGAAAAGGGCACAACCTAAGAAGACAGGTTACGTAGGTGCCCCACCCACGAGAAGAAACGTGGAATGTAATCAATAGACTACACTGTCTGGCCTAGGCCGTGTCGTATGGCCTCGAAGGAGAACACTGAAAACTGGCCGCTGAGACTAGCCCTATGGCCGCGTTTCGTGTGAGAACAAAGAAAGGGCAGGGATAGAGCACCCGAAGGCTTTTGCAGGAGCCACGTAGTCATGGACTGATCTGGCAACTACTGCGTACGCAAGGAGAAGTAAGGGGATGGTCATGCCCCTTATCTAGGATGTGGTCAAGTAAGCCATCTGGCTAAGGAGAGGGAAGGATACAAGGTTGTGAGGTGGGCTTGAGAGCGACTGAGTAGACCATGGGACGCTAGCCGTGACATATAGAGTCAAGCCAAGCAGGACGGGCCCACAGCATGCTAATTCACGACCTGGTATCAAAGGAGCACAGACTGCAGCTAAGCTGATACCACGACCGGGTTCTCGCAGGAGAGAGGCCCCAGAAAAGTACCAACTGCATGGTGGCCTAAGACAATATTGGTGAAAAACAGCTTACTAAGGGTCGCGGGGAGCTAGGATGTAAGGTAAGGGCCCCATTGGTCTAAGCTTACGGAGTTGTGCAGCTTGAGGCTCTCACTAACCATGAGGAGAAGAGAAAGGATGGCAGAGAACCCTACTACCATCTAGACAGCTCCTTGGAGACCGAGAAATTGAAGGAGGGTCGAGAAGGACCGTGGACTCAGAACCTAAGGTGCATTGCTGAGGGAGAACATTACCACTTGGCCATGTCAGGGCTGCCCAGGCGGAAAAACTCATCAATACATGGATAGTGAAGAACTCCACTGCCAAGGGAGGGTCCTTCTTGAGCTAGAGGATGGCCCGTAACAAGGTGGCAGCTGCCGCGTCTGGCAGCTACCTCGGGATCAGAGAACCTAATGAAGTTTTCTCCCTGGAGAAAGCCAAAGGGCAAATAAAGGGTTATAGCTCCAAACTGTTACATATCGTACAGACTGGATTGTGTGTGTCACACCATCATAATGGCAGTGGGAGTAGGTGGGCCCTTAAGAAGGGAAAGAGGGGAACTGCAGAACTGCCAAGCGTCGCCAGCGCGTATGGGGAAAAACGCTGTAGCATCAAGAGAATTGGGAAGCTAAGTCGGAGGGGTGGGTCCAGGAGGGAGGTGGCCAAAATACTTGGCTTCTCCCTGAGGATCCTGGACCGTACCCATCACGGAGAGGGTTTCCGGGGCAAGCAGGATTTTCCCCTCAAAAGGCAGGTCAAGGACTGCCTGCTGAGCGTTAGGGGGCACTCTAGCCTCCCTGAGCCATGCTACCCTATGGAGGATAACCACCAAGGCCATGGTGCGAGCTGCAGTGTCCACTTCATCGCGGGCTGAGAGAAGGAGGTCTTGAGATACTATGTTGCTTTCCTCCAAGAAGGCATCATACTCATCCCTGGCCTCGGGCGGAAGCATATTCCTAAATTTCCCAAGGGACTCCTAGACATCCAGCAAGTACCTGCTGGTTATAGCCTGGCTGTTTGCCACCCACAGTTGAAAAGCCAACGAGGAGTATACCTTTTGGCTTAACAAATCCAGTTCCCTGGTCTCCCTGGCACCATGGAAGAGGTCCCTGGAGGGTTCTCCGGCCCCCATTGCCATCTGGATCACATCCCTGGAGGCGACCGTGTGGCCAGTGAGCAAGGGGTAGTCCAATTCGGCTACCCGATATTTCATGTTTGCCATATCCGAAACTGGGGGGGATGGAGCTTGGACTTTGCCCCCGAGAGCGTGCAAGGTCCCACACGCTCGGGTCGGGCGGGATTGCTAAAGGTGCTGTAGAGGCGAATGCAGTCCGAACAAGGTATTGGGAGGGAGGTTCAGGGGTTCTATCTCCATACCGAAGTGGGCTGTGGCCTGGCGCAGCAAATCAAAGTGCGCTGGAAGGCTGCCCATGAAGGACTCCGGTGCCAGGGACAGCATGGCACTGGGGTCCGCCGCGAAGGTGGGGGGGGGGAAGTGCCCTCAGGAGACGACTCTTGTGGTCGAAATCAGAAGAGTGACGGAGCCGATGTGTGGCGCCGGGGCCTTTTGGAGCCCCTAGAATGTCCCTCTTCTGGGCTGGAGGCAGGGGACGGGGATCAGGATTCCTGGCCTGGTGCCATCGGTGGAGTGGTGCCTGCCCCCTGCCGGGGTGGAAGGCGGGGGCTGGATGGCGAAGGTGAGAGTTCCATGTGAACCAGGCCTTCGAAATGAAGGCCGGTTTGCCCCTTCTGGTTGGGAGTGGGGCAGGTGGGGTAGGAAGGAGCAGCAGGGCTTGTGCTGCTTCCACCACTTTCGGGGTGGATGGGGCAAGAAGCGACTCCGTGTGAGTCGCGGGCAAGTCCTCGCTAGGGGAGGGAGGACTGCTTGGGTGTTTCCGTTCACTCGGTACTGGACTTCGCGGTGCCGAGGGTGGGGTCAGCTGGTGCCAAGGTGATGTCGGCACTGGTGAGGCTGGGCTGTACCGTGCCGTCGGCACCAGAGATGATATGGCACGGTGCCAAGGTGAGCCCGGCTCTGAGGGCGACGTTGACCAGTACCGAGGCGCTGGGTAGGCGTTGCGGTGCTGGAGTCTGCACCAAGGTGGTGTGGCGGCGGCGGCAGCCACTGGTGGCACTGTGCTGCGTAGGCTCCGGTGCCGAGCTCTCACCCGAGGCTTCGGGTGAAGGGTGCCGAGCTTCCTCCAAGGCTAGGGTGCAGCATCGCTGTTCCCTCTCCTTAACTGTTTGAGGTTTAAAGGAGAGACAAATGGAACATGCTCAGACCATGTGGTCTTTGCCCAGGCACCTGAGGCACTTCCCATGGGGAATGTCCTGGGGGAAGGCCTTGCTGCACTCGGCACAGGGCTTAAACCCCAGTATCATCGATGCGATGTTCCAGTCCGGTGTTGGGCTCTCGCGGTGGAATTAAATCCACAAAGGAGATGTGCCCTGCCGGACAGTGAATCCAACAAAGAGACAGGCTGCTTGCGATTAGCAAGGAGTGGTCATTCCAGATCCGACGCTCAAGGCGGAAGAAGTGAAACTGAGGAGGGGGCGGGGAGGCAGCCGTTTATATAGCCATGGGTGGCGTGAGGGGCAGTGGCTGCCTCCCCTCATCTGACAGGCTAGGACAAGTTTTTTCCGACCAATCCGGTGCTCCGGCACGGAGACACCTATTACTGAATGCATCCAAGCAGCGCTTGAAGAAGGTTTGTTTACGAGGTGTACAGCTACTGAGAATGATTCAGGTCTGAGGTTGCACAACAGAAGTGCAGTCCACAAAGAGTGCATGGTGGCTTGAGAGTTACAGGGAAAGGAGGCTCAATTTTAGCCTAATTAAGTGATGCTCATAAAGGAATTTCTAAAAGGAAATAGACATTACGTGGCTACTCTTGCGGAAATTCTTTTGTTCACCTCTAAACAAAAAATTGCTCAGCATGAACACTGGGAAAGTGGTGAGATGAGTGACACCAGAGGAAATTTTCTTGAACTCTTGCAGCTAGTTGTAAACCATGATCCCAGAATTCAGTCAAATAGTTTACCTTGCAGTGCAAAGTATACACACTATTCAATTCAAGATGAATTTTTAAGTATTGTGAGCAAATGGTTCTAGAATCAACTTCCCAAGAAGTCAAAGAAGCTAGGGTTTGGGGTTTTGTTTTTTGTTTTTTTTTCTTTCATGAAATTGCTGACAAAATGGGACATCTGTAAGCAGGAACAAATTTTTGTGGTCTTCTGTATTTGCTACAGAGGCAATATTGTTTAACGATTTGTTGGCTTTTGTCTGTGTAATTCACTGGCTGCTACTTCGCTAATGAGTTATATAAATAACACCTTGGCATGTCGTCGCATAGCTATAAAAACCTGCATAGCACAAACCTACGATCATGCCAGTGTAATAAGTGGAGCACTGAATGGTGTGCAAGCACAGTTTCTGAAACAGGCATCACAAGCTATCCATGTTCATTCTTACAAACCACAGGTTGAACTTAACAGTTGTTGATGTCTGTAAAAAATATATTTTGTTGCAAATTTCTTTACTCTTCAACTATGTGTTTCTCTTGGATTCCTCTGCATTCATATTTCACTGAATTGCAAAAAGGAACTGAGAGCAGAATTATTGAATTGAAATTGACAGACACTCTCTGGGTATGTCAAATTGCATCATGCTTAGCTGTTAAAGCAGGAGTCTCACAATCAAACCATCGTGAGGGTCACATGAGGACTAGTGGAGGGCCGCATGAGGACTAGTATGTTAGCCCGAGGGCCGCACCACTGAAACCTTTTCATACAACAATATTGCAAATATAGGTAACAATAGTGTTGTTGCAGGCTGCAGGATATAGTTTTAGGGGCTGCATGTGGCCCTTAGGCCAGGAACATCGCTGGCCCCGGAAAAGACCTGGGGCATGGGCCCAGGCCACGCCCCCTTGGCCACGTTCCGGCCCCCCCGGCCCGATAATTCATCGGGCTCCTGCCGCCTCCAGCCTGGACCCAGATCCCCAGCTGGTTTCGGGGCCAGGAGAGGCAGGCGCCGCTGCGGGTTTCCTGGCTTCAATGCCCAGCCGGGGCCAGGTCTGGGAAAGGCGGGTGCTGCGGAGGGCGCCCTGGCCAGGGTCTCTGGTCTGAGACAGGGCGCCCTGGCCACTTGGGGCACCGGTGCCAAGACTTGGGGCACGTGCCCCATGTGCCAGGTGGCAGCGATGCCCCTGGTGGCACCTTTAACGTGCACCAAGTTCACTTCCCTCTAATAGGTCAGAACCCATCCCATGGGATGTGCTGTTCAGCTGGTGGCAGGAGAATAGAAGGAGGCATAGCCTAACAGGTGACTTTCTTTGTAAAAAGGTTTATTGCCGAAGGACGCTTACAAAATCCCTGCATCTCTTTTGCTAGTGGAGTTCAGCCTAGCTGTCATCACGTGAGAGCAGACCTCCAGGCAGTGTATCAAGTCAGAGCTTGCTTTGCAAGTGGCAGTGATGGTCACTGATGATTTTCCTTTCCTGTGCATCGGAGGTGCTTTTAACTTCTTCAGTCAAGCAAAGTTAGCTGTCTGGGCTCCTCTTTAGTTTGCAACAGAAAAGAGAAAGAAAGATAAAGGATCCCCTCACCCACTGGATCACACTTTCTCCTGGCAAAGTGGGATTTTTCTCCAACGAAAGCTCATATAATAAATAAATTTGTTAGTCTTTAAGTGCCAGAGGACTTCTTGCTTATTTTGCTGAATGAAACTAACACAGCTGCCCCTTTGGAATTCTCTTGCACCGTAGCTACAAAAAGGCTCAGGTTCATTTTGTGCTGCTTGGAGCAATGCAGAACACAGCTCTCTGCCCACAGACACCTTGCAGCCTTGCTTTCCTGTTCCAGAGTGCCCTCCCCCACAGACATCACCTTGGGGCTGACATCCCAACAATCCCCTGGGACAGCCTTCAGCATGCCACTAGCCACAACGGATGACCAAACAAGCCTGTTACCCATGAAGCAGGGCCCACCCTACAACCACAAGCCCAGCGCATGCCCGGAAGCAATGTCCAACCCCTTCCTGCACACAGATCCCAGACACAGAAACAAACACCCAGCCCAGATTTGCAGACACACCAGAGTGCACACATTGGATGAGGACTATGCCTTTGTCTCCGTCACACACAGCAGTTGGGTCAACCTTGCATGCACTCCCCAGCTTAGCCTTGAACCCAGGTGTCCTGGGGCTTGGGTGTGGAGGGGCTGAAGTCATATTCCCCCAGGCACTAGATCCACCTATGCCTAACTCGCTGTAGTTGTCTTTTATGTCCTTCCCACCTCTCAAAGCAACTGCCCCAGGGACCAGCCTGTGGGTGGCCAGTCTTAGTGGTTAGAGCAGCTGGAGTCAGAGGCTAGGTGCCAAGGGTCGCAGCCAGAATGGGAGTCCAAAATCAGAACCGGAGCCAGAAGTTGGGAATTAGGGGCAAGGGTCAGGACCAGGGTATATGGAGTGTGTGAGGCGAGGCTGGCTGGGGCAGAAACAGGAAAAGACACTCTTGCAGCCACAGCAAATGTCTTGAGCAGTGAGCAAATTGCTGCTCGCTTCCTTCAGCTGGTCAGCTGGGGAGCAGTCTGTCAGGCAGCTGGGCCCATCAAGAGCCCAAGCAGATGCTGCTGGACCTTATTGCTGACCCCCAGTCTCACGCAGCGGAGGGCAAGTCCCCATGGGTGGGTCCCCTCCTGTAGCCTGCTGCCCCTGCAGCCCCACCAGTTACTGGGCAAGTTGCTCATCATGCTGGAGTGTGCCCTGGTCCAGGGGCTGGGGCCAGGCGTTGAGCATCACGGAGCTGCGGAAGCTCTCACGGGCTCGCAGGGAGCTCTCAGTCAAGGATCCTGAGTTGTTGCCCATGATCAAGCAGTCCCATGACCCTTGGAACCCAAGGTGGATGCAACAACAGCACAGGAATGCCAGCACAGCACAGCGCACCTCCAGGCTGTGGAAAGAGTACATGAGTGGGTTGATGGCCGAGTTCAGCAGAGCCAGAGCCCAGTCCATCCTGTGAAAGTGTCTGCAAGCCAGGATGATGCAGAAGACGTCGAGTACCAGCAAGGCAAGGAGGGGGCTCCAGCAGATGATGAAGGCCCCCAAGGTCTTCACGACAGTTTCGAGCAGCTGCAGTGACCGTTTGCGGTTGTGGCAGGTGATGTCCTGCGGGGGGCTGGACCAAACCAGGTGGCAGATGGCAGCGTGGAGGACCATGCTGCCCAGAATGATTGTGCTAAACATGAGCACGCAGAAGAAGATGTATTTCTTGGAGTAGAGGGACACCAGGCTGGAGCAGTTGTGGAAGTCACACAGGCAGTTCCAGCCGAGCAGAGGCAGCATTCCAATAAAGATGGCCAAGGCCCAGCAGGATACGATGAGGATGCGTAGGCACATGGTCTTGCTGGCCTCGTTCTCGGCGATGGCCCTCACCATGGTGCTGTACTGCTCGATGGCTATCACCAGCTGGCTGAAGATGGAGGCAGCCAGAGCAGTGAAGGGGACGCCCTTGAGGAAGAACCACAGTTTGGGTGACAGCCGGAAGGTCCTGCTGCCTGACAGGCAGAGGTTGCAGACATAAGCCACGCTGACCAGCACGTCGCTTACCGTGATGCTGGTGATACAGGAGTAGACTCACTGGCACCAACAGGTTCTCCATCACCATCAGCTGCCTCATCATGGCGCAGAGCACCTTGCTGAGGTCCATTCCATCCTCCTGGGACTGCCAATTGCTCAGTTTCCCCACATGATCGTAGTGTTGCATGATGAGGTTGATGTTCCGCCTGGCTGCCAGTTGTAGACAGGAGTCCAGGCTGTCTGGCAGGCCAGCGCTGGCCTCCAGTCTCTCATTTAGGAGAGGAGGGAGAGGAGTGACCAGATGACTTAACCCTGCAGCAGGCATCCTTCAAGCCCGAGTCCAGCAATGTGAGGAAGAACAGAGCCTCAAGCTACAGCAAGAGAAGGCACGAAGACAGGACTGGCCCCACCCCCAGGTCTAGTGGCCTCTGTGATCAGAACCAGCACACCGTGAGTCTGCAAACAAGAGGGGAGAACAGCCAACGTGAGATGTTTTGAAATGCTTGGCATTGTATGGCCTGATACAGTGAAGGCTTCCTGTTGCTCAGGAAGGTTTCCTGTTGTGAGCTAAAGCATCACCGCTGCCCAGTTTGGCTGAAAACATTTCTCTGGGGTGAGGGTTGGGTTAATCTCAACCTGTTCATTGGGAAATGGGAACACTCGCCTGGAATATGAATGTGGCAATATCCAGGGCCTTTCTTTTCCATGGCTGGCCTGATAGGGTCTATAGCTAATCTGCTTAGATGGTGTAGCTCCGGGTTAAGTGAAAGCTTCATAGCCAAGCACTGCCATTCCTGAGTCTATTCATTGGTCCCTGCGCTAGGATCTCAGCTCTGTGGGAAAGCATCCACAAGGCCCAGCCTTTCACGGAGTGCCATTTCCTCATCTCGCACATCCCTCAGCCTCTGGTACCCAGACACCCTCCCTGCATCCATCAGGAAGAGGCTGTCTGGCCTCCAGACTGGTCCTCTGGTCTCAGATACATTAGCTTACGTTTGTGGGGGCCTAGTGCAACCAGCTTCTCTGCGCACAGATTGGATGTGCACAGCTCTTTCAAGGCAAGCCATGGGCATGTGCTGCTCTGCAGCTGAAAGGGTGTAAGAGCAAGCTTGCTGGAAACCCATGCTATTAAGACTGAGTGCTGACAACACATCTTCCATGTGAAGATCTCAAAGCGTCGCACACAGATAAATCAACTAACATCATCCTATTTTAGCAAGAGGGAAACTGAGGCACATAAAGGGGGTATGGCTGGCCCAAGGTCACAGAGGGAGCTAGCAGCAGAGCCAGGAATAGAACCCGGGAGTCTGTCCACGTTGCAATTCTAGTATTAATCACTAACCTGTCTTTTCCCCCAAGGAAGGTCTGGATTGAGAATGACACTCCACATCTCAGCACCCCTGGACGAACCTGTCAAGAAGGGTCTTGAACCTCTGCTGCCCACTGTGTGAGGATAGGAATCTGGACCCCATGCTGGCTGTCAGCATGAGGCCCTGGCAGAGGTAGCAATGAGAGCTGCTGTGCGGGGAAAAATGTTTCTCATAAGAAAAAAAAAGGGGGGAAGTTGCACTTGCAACATGCTAAAGACTAACCACAGATTTTGCAGGATGAAACCCCCCCCATACAGCTGAGAGGTGGGTGGAGGAGGCGCAAAACAATCAAAGTCACCTTCTATTTCAGCTGCAAGACAGAAGTGGCTTCCCTGACCTCCCCTTCCTCACAGATCTCATGCTCGTGGTCCAGGATGTCTTTATAATGGGGGGTGGGGGGTGGAGTAGGAGTTAGCGGCTCCCCAGGTGGAGATCAGCATCAGCTCCCTTCAGAGAGAAAGGGGCACTTGTGCCAACAAGGAATGCACCAAGGAGCTGCAGCTGTGTTGGCTGAGAGCCACCCACTGCACAGTGGGAAACGATCCCCATCGCCCCAAGCAAGTGAGGCAAACACAAAGCTCCCCCTGCTGCACGGGCAGCTGCAGCCTTGACAGGTTCCAGTGCAAAGTTACACCTGCAGGCAGGGTCCTGTCCAGTTCTCTGCACTCTGTTCTCCCCGGTTTGGGAACCTGCACCATCCTCTATCCCCCTCCTGCCACACTGCAGACCCTCCGTCCTCACATGCACATGCTCAGGATGTGCCTGCACCCCTCAGTGCAGTCTCTCGTGAGTCCCTGTGGATACGAGACAGCTAGGGTAGACATCAGAAGACCAAGTTTGCTTTAGAGGGTTCACCCCATGCCCCAATACTCCTGGATTCAGATGAGGTGGGGGCAGCTGTTGGGGCTGCATGATCCAGAGAAGACAGAGATTCTGTGCATGGGCTGAAAGCCATCCCTGTCCCAGCACCAGCAGGGGCCTCAATCTCCCCTCCCCCTCAGATCAGGCATGTCGCTGGCCCTGGAAAAGACCCCGGGGCACAGGCCCAGGCTACGCCCCCTTGGCCAGGTTCCGGCGCCCAGGCCCAATGATTCATCGGGCTCCTGCCAGCTCTAGCCTGGACCCAGATCCCCGGCCGGTTTCAAGGACAGGAGAGACAGGCGCCACTGCGGGTTTCCTGGGCTCAATGCCCAGCCAGGGCCAGGAGAGGCGGGCGCTGTGGAGGGTGCCCTGGCCAGGGTCCCTGGTCAGGGGCGGGGCTGCCCAGACACTCGGGGCACCGGCACCAAGACTCGGGGCACGTGCCCTGTGTGCCAGGTGCCAGCGACGCCCCTGCCTCGGGCCATGTGTTTGAGACCCCTGTGTTAAAGCAACACTTTCAGAATTCAGTTAATTGCCAATGATATTCAGAAGCAATAAAATTACTAAAGTGTAGAGGCACATGACATTCTAAACCAGAGACTTTTGCTTTGTGTCTTGTCAATATTTTTAGTGAAATGCTTCTTGAACTTAAAGTGGTATCAGATTACTTGCAGAAATCAGATTGTGATGTGGCTCAAGCTTGCTTGATTAACTTTGTTTGATAAACTACAAGATCTGAGGGATCATGAAGAATTTCAACAAAATTATGGCTGATGTAAAGATTATTGCAGAAAAAAATTCCATCAAAATGCAAACCAAAGAAGAGAGAATCTGCTGTATGCCCCCAAAATTTCAAAGCCACGTTACTGAGCTCAACACAGCAGAAAATATGCTTCCAAAAACTAACTGATTTTAAAATAAAGGTGTTCTTTCTATTTGTGACTGCACCATTAGTGAACTTATATGATTTATAGACAGCTTCCACGTGTTAAATGGGGTCAGTGCGTTCAGCCCAAAGTGCCATTACTTGCTTATTCAGAGAAACTTGGACCATTTGCAGGAGATTACAATAGTGATATGGATGGATTTGAAGCAGAACTGAGACTATTTCCAAAAGTTCTAGAGAGGTCAGAATGTGAGAGAAGTAAATTGCCACAATGAATGAAGTGCTTGATCTACTTGAAAAACTGAAAATGTCTTTCAGTGAACTGTCAATTGTGTGCTATTGCTATTACCAAACCTCCATCAAATGAAGGCTGTGAATGGAACTTTTTGTGTCTGTGTCAAATTAACACCTATTTGAGGAATAGTATAGGTGACAAACATCTATATAACATTTCCATGCTGGCAATAGAAAAGAGACTCTCCAAAGCCCTTGACCTTGAAGCAGTTGTTAACTGTTTTGCAGAATTGCATAAGAATCAGCAGATTCCACTTCTGTAGATATTTACATGTGTATTTTGCCTCTGTTCTCCTCCCTCTCCCTAACTTCCCACTTGATCAAATTGCAAAAAGAGATCTCACGTGAGGAAGAATAGTACCTGGCTGGGCTAGCTCCCTAACACTTCACAGTATACATGCTGTCCCCTTTTGTTTCTGAAAGATCACCACAACCAAAGGTTACCAGCTCTTCTTTATTTGTAAATCTCATTTCAATTCTTTTGTAATTTCAAATTCCAGACCGTCCTTCCTGTGAAGGATCACCCCCATAAACTCTTCGCATAGCACATCCAAAGTAGTTCACATACTGACAGTCAAAGTCCCCAGAGCTCAAGTTGATGAAAGTAACTTACCCCAGGTCACACAGGCCCACTGATCAGAGACCATCAAGAATACTTCACAGCCCAACTTTACAAAAAGCACTGTGGGTTAATGTTGCCTTCATTTCCTTCTTGCTTGGGACTGGCATCTGATTCTATCTGAACACATTGTATAGCAGAGGCCTATTTTGGATGGTGATTGTACAGTGTAACAGGAAGGTAAGGGCCGATCCTACTTTTTGTTGCAACACATAGCTAGTACAGCTATGCTACAGACTACTGGCAGTGGTGGTGTGTAGGGTAGACATAGCATTAAACTCCCCCTCCCCCAATCCAGATTTTTAAAATTGCCGAGCAATTTTGGTCTGTTCCTTTTTAAATCAATCAGTACAAAATGCAAATACTTTTTTTTCTGATGGCATTACAGCTGAGAGCAGCTACTGAAAACTAAACAATTACACCAAAAAAACCTAAAAATTTTGTAGTTAGCAGGACCATTAAAAGAGAGAATTAAGAACTAAAGTTAAACTTGAAAGGAAGTCAAATGTGCTCTTAAAAAAATTCAGGGAACCAAATAACTTATCTCTGCCCGGTAGAGATTCAAAGCCACCTCCCTTCTCTTGTTTGGCGATAAGAGTACGAAAATATGGAACAAAGAATGCTTCATCGTGATAACCTTCTACTTTTCATGTATGCCCTAGGTTTGTTTATGTTGTGTCTCTGTGAATGCTTCAAAAACTAGACTGAAATGTGGTGCATCCAAGTACCCTCTGAAGCTAAAGGGAGCTGCAGATAGTTAACCCTCTGGCAATTAAGCCACCGAACATGGATTGGAAGCCTTTTTTGGCAACTAAGATTTTTGCACTGCAGTTTGAAAAAGTGTGTGTTAAAAGTTTTATGGTGTGATTTTAAAAATGTCCTTGCTGTGCACCAGGAGTTTTCTAAAGGAGGTCACATTACAGGAAATCTGAAGCTTAGAGATGGTTCATAATCATAGGTAATGTTTGATATCATTATGAGGACAAGTAGATTTTGGTTCTGGCTTTTCTTCAGACCTGCAGAGGGGCCTTTTAGCAGTCATGCAATGCTTGTAGCCTTGAGGCCTGAGGAGTCAGTGTGGATGGCCATTTACATAAATCTCTTCATCTCGTAAAAGCAACTATAGTTACTGTCCTTTCACTGCAGATTACACTGATCAAAGTAGGAACGTGTGCAAGGGGCTACTGCCACCTAGTATATAGGGTGCAGCAGTACCACTTTTTTTGAAACATATGGATATCTGCAGCTCAGATGGGCGCTAGAACTAGGAGTGCTAGAGGTGTTAACACATCCTCTGTCTTGAGGTGGTTTCTGTCCTATACAGGGTTTACATTTTAATTTAATATTGCTCAGCACCCTCTCTACAAAAATTGTTCCAGCACCCCTGACAGCTCATGTAGATTAGAGATAAATTGATTTATATCAGAAGGGTCAAACGCATGGAATGTCAGTGGCCACACTGGAGGGCAGGACACCTGTTGTGGGCTATGTGTCTGCACAGGCTCCCCACCTCTTTCCCCTGCCATGTTCAGAGCAGCATGGGCTCTTCTTTTTTCCCTCCCCAACTCTGTAGGATCTGCAACACCTGTTCCCTGCCCTTTGGGTTCCCCTTTGCCGTGTTGGCTTCTTGACCCCCTTCTCTTTCCCCTTCCATTTCCCCTACTGCTTAGTAGCAGGCAATCAGTCTCAGTCTCAGTCACAGCCACAGGCAGTCTGGGCTCCTGCCTCACCCTCCCTGCCCACTCACTGTCAGTCATTCAGCATGGTGGCCTTTGGTTGGCTCAGTTCTGGCTACCCTTTGATTGGCTCATTCCCACATGAGCCCCAGCCACTTTTTCTTTTATTTGTGATTCGTTCAATACACAGTCAATCAAATTTAGCATGCCAACTGACTGGCAGAGAACCCAGCCAGCTGTGATAAACTCTGGTTGGGTGGTTGGCAGACTACAGCAGAGCTGAGCTGGGATTGGCTGGAGCACTTCCTTTGTTCCCCTGTGCTCTGATTCTCTCATGATCTGAGTCACATGTGTTTAGCCCTGTTCTGCCATAAGCAGCCTGTCTTTGTTGCTTGCTGTTGCTGCAGAGAGCTCCCAAGCAGCAGCTCCATGGGCCAGCTTTGGTCCATGGGCTGTAAATTTGACACGCCTGATTTATACCAGTGGGGAATACTGGTGTCAACAGAGCTCTGCTGGTTTACTACCAGTTGAGAATTGGCGGAATCAATCCAGGTCTTGAGATGACAGTGCTTGCATGTAAAAAGCAACACTTCACATGATGAAATATTCTTCCTGAAGTGTGCCAATTTCAGATAGCAAAAATGAGCAGTGAGAAAACTTGGCCCCATAATTTCAGGTGAATTATTCAGATCAGTTATAACAGGGACCTATTAGGTACTTGGAGATGCAAATGATAGGAGAGCTGCAGGAACAAAGCTTACATGTATCCTCACATAGTAACGTATAACTTAGATGGGGTGGGGGAAAAGCAGTATGCCCCATTCTAAAAGAATGAACGAGAAGACACAGCTATCATCTGGACTTGAACAAGTTTGTATAACATGCTACAGGCAGCTGTTGCTGAGTTCCCTCATTCCCCTGTAGAGTCCGGCACCCTTCAGTGCACAGGACAGACGTAAAGTGATTTTTTTTTTTTTTTAAGTATTGTTCAGATCCTCAGCTAATGTGATTCAGCATTGCTCCACTGAAATCAATGAAGTATCTTTGATTTACAGCTGGTCATCCAACTCATGTACATGATAAGAGATTTTTTAAATTTATCTAAAGGGGCAGCTGTTAGTTTAGTTCACTAAAACAAATTTGTTAGTCTGTAAGTGTCACAGGATTAGTTTTTTATTTAAAATATCTATTTCAAATTATTCCATAACAATAACCTAGATATGAAACCATTTCTTCTTTGAGCGCTGCTCAGATGCATTCAGTAATAGGTGTCTCTGTGCCAGAGCACTGGATTGGTCTGGAAAAAAACTTGTCCTAGCCTGTCAGGAGAGGGCAGGTGGCCTCTGCCCTTCATGCCACCCTGTGGCTATATATACAGCCGCCTCCCAACCCCTCCTCAGTTTCATTTCTTCTGCCCAGCGTGTCAGATTTGGAACATCCGCTCCTTGCGAACCGCAAGCAGCCTGTCCTTTCTACAAGCTTACTGCCCGGCTGGGACCATCTCTTCATGGATTTAATTCCACCACAAGAGTTCCCCACCATCGAGCCGGAACATCTCGCAACCATGCCAGGGTTCAACCCGTGCAGCAAGGCCTTCCCTTGGGACGATCCCCATGGGAAGTGCCTTAGGTGCCTGGGCAAAGACACATGGTCTCAGCCTGTTCCATCTGTCTCTCCTTCAAACCTTGAACCATCAAGGAGAGGGAACAGCAGCGTCATGCCCTCGCCTCCGAGAAGGCCTGGCACCCTTCACTCGAGGCTTTGGGTTCTCACCCGGCACCGAGACCCAGCTCGGCACCGAAGCCTATATGGCACTGCAACACCAGTAGCCACTGCCACCGCACAACCTCAGTGCCGACTCCGGCACCCCAGTGCCAATCCGGTACCTCAGCACCACTCGAGGTCGCCTTTGGGTAGTCCAGCACCACCGGTACTGGGATCGCCTAGGCAGTTCTCCCCCCGCAGGCGAGGACTTGCCACGGAGCCACATGGAGTCGCTCATCGTGCCGTCCACCCCAGAAGCAGTGGAGGCTGCACGAGGCCTGCTGTTACTCCCGACACACCCTGCCCCACTCCCAACCAGAAGGGGCAAACCGGCCTTCATATTGAAGGCCTGAATCCACCCGGGGCGTTCGCCCTCACCACATAGCCCCCCATCTTCCACTCCAGTAGGGGCTGACACCGCCCCAGGAGTCTCAGTCCCCTTCCCCTGCTTCCAGTCCAGAGAAAGGACCTTCCAGGGGCTCCAAGCATCCTCAGTGCCTCACATCGGCCCCATTGCCCTTCTGCTTCAGGCCGCAGGAATGGTCCCCTCAAGGAACTCCCTCCCCACCACGGCGGGCTCCCGGTACCACCCTCTCCCTGGCACCGGGGTCTTACACAAGAAACCTGTCAGCGCATTTTGATTTGCTGTGCCAGGCTATGGCCTATTTAGGCATGGAGTTGTAGCCCTTGAGCCTCCCTCCCCCGATACCCTCTTCGGGCCAGACTTTGCCTCAACAGAACCCTTAACGGTTCCGCGCCACCCGAGTGTATGGGACCTTGCATGCTCCTGGTGGCAAAGCCCAAGTTCCATTCCCCCAGTCTCAGACATGGCAAGCGTTAAATATCGGGTGTCTGAGTTGGATTTTCCCTTTCTCATTGGTCACCTAGTTCCCCTGAGGGACGTGGTCCAGATGGCGATGGGCCCTGGGGAGCCCCCCCCCCCCCAGTGACCCCCTCCCATCCTCCAGGGAAGCCAGGGAACTGGACCTGTTGGACCGTAAAGTCTAATCCTCATTGGCCTTCCAACTGCGAGTGGCAAACAACCAAGCCATAACCAGCAGATACTTGCTGGATGTGTGGGAGTCGCTCGAAAAATTTAGAAACTTGCTCCCACCTGAGGCCAGAGAGGAGTATGATGCCTTTCTGGAGGAAGGCAATGTAATCTCTCAAGATCTCCTCCTTTCAGCACGTGATGCAGTGGACACAACCGCTCGCACCATGGCCTCAGCGGTAACCATCCGCAGGCTGGATGGCTTAGGGAGGCTAGAGTGCCCCCTAATGCGCATCAGGCGGTCCTTGACCTGCCCTTTGAAGGGGACACTTTGTTTCCCCCTGAAACCCTAATGGTGATGGGCACTGCTCAAGATCCCCAGGTGGTGGGCAACGCTCAAGATCCCTCCCCCATGGACCCACCCCTCTGACTTAGTCCCCCCACCAATTCCCATCCATTTCTCCCATAGTGGGACCACAGGGGAACTGCGTTCCACTGCCATCATCCACTGCAAAGGCTGGGCCCTGGCCCCCTTCTCCTGCAGGGAGGGGCCCGCCCAACTCGCCACCACCCCACTTTCGAGCTTCGGGGAATAGAGGCATCAGGGCGTCATCACAGTAGATGGTTGACATACCCTTTTCCCCTCAAAAATGGAATGGGAGTTGGTGGGAACCACCTCCCCCCCCTTCTTCCTATTTGCTACTGCATCCGCAGACCTCTGATCTTGGGCGGCATGGCCCCGACAACTTAAAGACGCCCCTGTCTGCACCAACGGTACCCCGGTACCGTGGTCCAACCCCACACTCTTTAAGCAGTGGCTACTTCGAACACTCATAGAGAACCGCCCCTCCCCGCCCCCTTCCCAGACATCCCTTCAACCCCGCGTCTTCCATGCCACCACTCTTGCCAGGGACGAGAGGCGCATCTCGTAGTAGCCCCAACACTGCTGCAGAGGCGCCAAGACGTGCATATTTGACACTTACCTGGACACAGGACTGTGCCTGTGACCCTGATGCCTCCATCAGGTAGGCCTTCTCAACTCCGGGTCAGGGGGTAGGGGGATATCTCCAGTCGCATACCGTCAGCATAACACGTGCCAACCTTGATGACCCCGACTCCCCAGTTTGATGAGAACTACCTCTTACTCGTCGAGGGGGACACATCTGCTTAGCCATGGTGGATCTTAGCCTTCGAGGGAGGGCCAAGGTGAATGGCCCACTCAAACCCACACTTCCCTCCCTCATGGGAACTGCGGCTCCACACACCCTTACCTCGTGCATGATCTCAGTGGTGACCAGGGCACCTACCCTAGGAACCCTCATCCTAAGCCCACCACACAAATGTGGTGGTCAGTTCTCTTTATGCCCCTCGCTTGTGAAGCAGGGGCCTGCTGTACCTTTCTCGAACGCCCCAGATAAGGGAACCTAGGAGAGGATACCTAGTCACATCTCCATGTAAAGGGAACAGCGATGGGACACCCTATCAGGCCTTCTCTCATCAGCGCCCTCCTCCACATCAACAGCCCGTCATAACCAGGCAGGAGACCACATTTAGGCAGAGAGGATCCTTCCCAAATGACTTGTAGCTGCCTCTTCTGCCTCTCGGTTGTGTACCCTGGCAGGGCACACTCCCTCCCCTCCCCCGCCCTTTGTTTCTTGGGGCCTTCCCACTACATCTGCTTGCAGACCTATAACTCTACCCCGGGGTCACCCCCCACATGCGTTGGTGGTGCCCAATAGTACTGCTATTTCTCCTCAATTCTTGAGGAACCATTGACATACACTGCCTGTCCATTTGTGTGATGAACAGAGGGAAACAATCTAGAGCCTACTTCCCACAATATTCAGGAATTTAGGGATTGTACTCCCTCAAATCGCTTTCTGACTTTCCGGCTGGGGACAATACTTCATTCAGTCCTCTAACCCCAGGGTACCCTTGAAATACTGCAGTTGCCACCCTATGGTGGATTCACTTCCTAGCTGGTAGGAAATGTACCTTCTCTGGCATCTGTATTTTCAGGATATCCCCGTATTCAGGAGCTTTCCCTGGCGCCCACACTGGCGTGGCAGAGCGATAGCACTATCCCTCCTGGAAATACTATAGGCTCTTGAGACTGTGACCTTACACGGTACCTCTACAAACCTATTGGTCTGCATTGGGGTGACCAAGTGATAGTTGGTGCTATCCCTGATCCTTCTTCTCCCTTCCTCATGCACTCGTGAGGGCCCTCACGATGCGAAAACCTGCGAGATTATAGGCCAAGTGGGCCCTTCCCGTGAGCTCTCATGCTACCGCAGGCCTTACAAGGACCAACTCAATAGCACTGCCTCAGGCCACCTTGCCTCTCTGTGGCTTTTATGTCCCGGAGTCTCTCTCCTGCGAGAACCCGGTCCTTGATACCTGATTCGGCTGAAAACATGCGCTCACGCACTGCCCGGATTTATAGCTACCGTAGGCCCTCCGTTCTGCTCAGCTTGGCCTTCTATATGCTGCTGTTAAGCATCTCGCAAGACCTTCTCAGTCGTTCTCGGGGTCCCACCCTAAAACCCTGTATCTTCACCCTCACTTGCATCAACCAGACTCTGCTACATCTGGTCGCGGTCAGGCCAAGGGATAGGGTTATTCCCCTGCAGCTACCTGCATACCCAGTAGCCGTCCAGATCAGTTCATGACTCTCTGGTTCCAGCTAAGGCCTTGAGGTGATCAGTTCAGGAAGTAATCTCCTCCCGTTCTTCGTTCTCATGCGGGACATGGCTATTATGGCTTAATCGGCACTTGTTGGCATCCAGTGTTCTCCCACGAGGCCACGCTGCAAGGCCCATGGCCAGATACTATGTTCTGTCTGTCATACTTCACGTTTCCACCTATGTGGAGCATTTACCACAACCTTCTATTCTCATGTTGCGTCCTTTATTTGGTTATGGTGACCTTGATCCAACCTGCTTATGTTCATATGTCTCAGCGGGTTTGGTCCTGCCCCGTTCTGGTTGGCCCTCAGTTCTTGACACTTCTGGGCCACGTCAAGGCCTGTTTGCCTCTTGATTCCAGCTAGGATCTTGTTGCTGGACTTCTCCCATATGGGGCATGTTGCTGTGCTGAAGGCGGAAGACCCAACTCCACCCCCCATCCATCAGCATGGCTAGCAGTCACCTATTACTGAATGGATCCGAGCAGTGCTCGAAGAAGAACGGTGGGTTACTCACCAGTAACTGTCCTTCTTTGAGATGGGCTACTTGGATCCATTCAGGTCCCTCCCCTCCATCCCCGCATCTGGAGTTGGCAATTCTAAGGAACTGAGGAGGGGTTGGGAGGCGGCCGTATATATAGCCATGGGGTGGTGCGAGGGCGGAGGCCGCCTGCCCTCTTGTCCTAGTCTGTCAGGAGTTTTTTTCCGACCAATCAGGTGCCCCAGCATGGAGACACCTATTACTGAATGGATCCAAGCAGCCCATCTCGAAGAAGGACGGTTACTGGTGAGTAACCCACCGTTTGCTGTTGCAGTTAGCTGCCACTATGTGAAATCCTGGAAGTATCCACTATGGTAACTAAAAATGTAAGTTACATTCCATTTTAAGTCAGTAACTTTGAGCTGGCTTAGTAAAGTTGTATCCCTGTGACCTACACAGTTAAACATTCTGCAGAAGCTGCTCTTTCAGTAGTCATGGCTGGATAAGGCTCAGACACTGATTCACATCCTTGTTGTCTTGCATGCCTGCACCTATACCATCTGTTAGAGTGGCATTTTGCTCTCTGAAAGGATTATTTTATTTTAATTTCAATGGGGGTACAGGAAGCAACATTGTCTAGAGCAGCAGTTCTCACCCACTGTGTGGGGCACATTACTCTGTTGCCACACAGCAGTGTGTTGCAGAGAGCTGGGGAGATCCTGGATTTGGCCTGGGAAGGGTGAACTGGTGTATCCTGTAGGGTTGTGACATGCTGCCAGTCAAGGACAAAGTTTTTTTTTTGTCTAAAATTAGAATATTTGCTATCTTTATATAAGCAAAATGATAGTGTAACAGTTAAATAGTGATAGAATCACCTCTGTCTTAAGTGATGATGCCAGTTGAGCGTTCCTGTGCCTTTGATCGGATAGGAAATGTTTCTTGTCTCAGTCCCTTTAGTCTCTGTCCCTTGACTTCACTAATGTGCCTGGTGTAACTAAGAATATTGCAGATTGTTCTTTAAGAAGGCAACATTCATATGGCTCCTGGAGGTGAATTTTTTCTTGATGTACTAACTAAGAACAAAGGGACCATGTTAAAGAAATAGGAGCCTTCCTAGGCATGTATTAAAGCTAAGAAAGAATTAGTGAGATTTCACCAAGCTTAGCAAGTCACATTATATATTTTGTATGGAGCAAAAGCTTTATTGTGAGAGCCTGAAGGATATTGTACTAAATATTTACAAAGACTTTCTCTTGGGAAGCAACTAATTTTTTTTTTTTTTTTTTGGTCACCCTTTGCAAATGCTAAGGGTAGGTCTGTAAAGTGTAATGAATAAGATATTCATTTGGTGTAAATCTGCATAGTTGAACTGAAATAAATGAACATACACCATTTTATGCCAGCTGAGATCGGGCCTTTCAATTGTCCAAGGAGACCATTTCCATTGAGTATCCCACTGATGTACTATATACACTGATCCATGGTGAATCATAAATGTTTCATTTCAGAATACCAAAATACCACAAATTACAAGGTTGCTAAAATATCACATAAATTTGCTAATTATATTAAATAAAGATTAAAAATATACTGCAGCATAATGCCAATCCTTCATTCATTAGTATAATACTGATTTCATAGATTCCAGGATCAGTGAATTTACATTAAGGTATATAACAGGAGAAAACAATTACACACATTTTTGCTTAATAATCATTTAGAAAAAAACTCAACTAACACATGCTGAAGGAAGATGGAGTTATATATTGATATATGGTTTGTCTTATTACAGCTAAAAACATGATGGTCATGGTCACAGAGACCAAAAAATGTATTTGATTACATTTTTTAAATATTTAATAGATTAACAGGAAAGAAGAAATAGTATTTATGCTGGTGGTAGATCTCATGATTTTATGCAGAGAAGCAGTATAAATTGTTCCTTAGGAATTTGACATTTTGGCACTGGTGGTGGTAGGTTGCTCTCTTGTTAGTTGTTGACTTCATATCTTCCCCTTCATGTCTCTTCAGTATTTGAGGACTGTAATCCTTCTCTCCCTCTCTGTCAAAGCTTTATCTAGATGAAATGAGTCATATTTAAAAATATATCAGCTACCACTTTCAACTAATACCTTTTTTAAACACAATGTAGTCAAGATTTACTATCTTATAATGTTGATCTGATCACAGTCAGGTCCAAGTTTCTCAATATAATTGAGTATAATTCACTAACTCGTCTTTAAAGACGTTTATGCAACCCATATGCCTAAAAATGAACAATTCCTTTTAGGGTTGTCTTAAGGCTGGGCTATGTTGCTTGGCAGTTTTGGCTTTCCAGTTCCAGAACTTTCCAGAAACAGGGATTGGTAGTATGTTGAGCATGCTCCACAGGGTTTTCTGGTGTAGTGGTGAGATGCCTGAGAACAGCTTGCTGAGTGGGAGCCACACAGGGAAGTGCAATGAGAGGAGCCCGTGTGCTCTGTGTGGCTGTGACAAGCTGCAGCTAGACGTTTTCTCCCTACTGTGGAATATTTTGCAGAAGAGTTTTCTCTCATGTGACTGAGGACTGTTTAACTAATAAACTGACTCCATGGGGCTGGTTCCAGAGGAGAAAGAAAGGACTGCATGGATTCCTGCAGATGAAGAAGTGGATTGCTATTTCTTTCGACTCAAGCCTCAGGACATAAACAGAGACTGCAGCTGTTACCAGTTTTGCCCACCAACTCAGGGTATGCTCATTTACTAGGGTTACTTTTTATTTGGGGAAGTGGGGGAGATGATAATTCTATTAGTATACTGCTTGTGTCACTTGTGTTTTTATATGGAGCTCACTTCTCCCTTCTGCAAGCTCTCTCCAAATGGAGCAACCCTTGCAGGACCTCGATTTCCTAGGATTGGACTCTTCCAACCCCCAAATCAAAAGAACCATCCAGTAATCACATTTATCAATTAACAAGATGCGTCTGAGTGGACTGGGTCTGTCAGCACTCCCAGCTAACCCGTTGCGTGTCCCTGAACTCAGCAGGCTGGGTCACACAGCACTTTTCAATTGCTACCCTTAGGCCCCTGGAGTCAATTAGACTAATATCCCCATCAATGAGCAAACCTTACAGGGTTGTGGACATCGCAGGGATCTTTGCCTAGGTAATAGAAGTGTTGCTGCAAAGTGATATACAGAAACCAAGACCACAAAGGAAAGGGAATGATGTCTTAAAAGAGTCTGGGAGCTGGCTTGATTACAAAAGGTATTTTATTGCTGAGTATCTAAAACTTGCACTAATAATAATAATTACAAAAGGAGAGAAAAATACCCAGTTACAGCATTAATAAACATACAAGGAAAGAAAAGCACCAAGCTATAATATTACCTAGATTCTATTGGATCAGGTCTAGAGAGAGAGAGAGAGAGAGTAATAATTAAACAAAGGGGGGAGGGGGGTCTCACCACCCTCTAACACAAAGGTTCCCAGGCTGTGCAGATCAGGGTCAGAAGCTGGATGGAAAAAGCTCTCATAGCAATCAGCAAAGAAGAGGAAAAGCCAAATCCCGGTGGAAATGATATAGCTTTAGATCCAAGTATCAGGACTCAGGACTCCATCCAGACTCTCACAGGATTCAGTCAGGATTTAATCAGGATTCAGTCAGGATTTAATGAGGCCACACAGTACTTGCACAGGATTTACTCAGGACTCATGCAGGAGACACACTTAGATTTGGGTGAAGATTTTTATAAGGACTTGTTTAAGTGGCCAATGCACATTTCTGGCTGTGGGGGGGGGGGCAGGTTCAGGAAAGCTCACATTCTCCTTCAAGCGCTGCTTGCATCATTCAGTCACAGGTGTCTATGTGCCACAGTGCATCGTAGCTCAAAGTCTTCAGCCTTAGCCTGTCAGGTCAGGGCACATGGCCAGCGCCCCCTCCACGCCATGACTGTGGCTATATGGGTGACCGTGACCGTGACCCTGACCCTCCCAGTTCCTTTTTCCGCCCTCAGCGACGGTCTTAGATCAGCCAAGAAACTTGCAGAAGCAAGTGCCTGTCTTCTACCGCGAAATTCAAGATGCCTGGTTTTAAGCCATGCCTAGGATGCTGCAAAATTTCCTGCTCAACAATCTGCACGATAAATGTCTTGCATGCCTTTGTGAGTCCTATCTTGCCAAGAGCTGCTCCCTCTGCGAGTCCTTCAAAAGAATGACTCAGAAGGACAGAGAGCTGTGCCTCCAATCCCTTGCCAGGAGCAGCACGCAAGCTTCTGATGCCACCTGAGCCCTGAGTGCTCCGCTGGCTCACCCATCAGCCTGGATGCCAAAACCCCGGGACCAATCTCCAGTGCTGAGCCTACAGTTTCGGTCAGTGCCCCCCTCGGTACTGTCAGGGCGCCAAACACCACGGTCGCCGAATCAACCCAGTGCCAAACCCAAGGCGGTACTGCCAGTGGTACTGCTGAGGCCGCAGGCTTCCATGTCAGTGCAGACGCATCCTCCAGTCCATGTACCGGTACCGTGGAAGAAAACCAGCTTGATGCTGACTGCAGCACTGGAAGCCCAGTTGGCACAGAGAGTGGCTCCGCCCACCGACCTGACACCGCCTAGCCCATTGCCAGCACCGCAATCCAGTCCTGGGGGCTGCTGTCCCAACCCAGTGCCGTCCAGCCCAGCTTCGGTACTGCATTCAGCAGAGAACTGCTCTCCAGCCTCCTCCCCATGCTCCTCCCAAGATGTGTCGGTGCCATGCTCCCAAGTCTCAGGGCTCCTTCCCACGGATTGGCGTCAACTTCTACCCCATTACCATCTTGAGATGAGAAGAGCGTACCGAGGCTGGAGGTGAACATTTAGGGAAACAGCGCCATAAGTGCTCTCCCTCGCCCGCACCTTGTCTCAAGCACAGATCCTCAAGCCTGCCTGAACCAATGGGGCCCTCCCCTTCGGGTACCACATCACAACCTAGCCGAGGCTGCTCCCCTCCGCACCACCTGGAGGCCGGAGCATCTTTTAATGACTGGTCACACGACTGGCTGGACGTGGCTGCCGATGATACTTTAGCCTCATGGCACCGCTCCATCCGGTCCCCCTCACAGATCATGGATTCAGACTTCTCCGATGATGAACCCGATCCCAGCTCCACATGTCAGAGTAGATTGCGGGCCTATTCTTCCTCTTCGCCTGACGAATACACCTTTGAGAGACCAATTGACTGTAACAAGAACTCTCGTGCCCACCAGAAGTTGCTATGTCACATGGCAGCCAACCTGAACCTGGAGCTCAGGGTAGTCCAAGAGGAGGCGAATCCCCTCTTTGATGTCAGCCGGAGGGCTCCACCTGCTAAGGTGTCTGTACTGCTCCATGAAGGAGTATACAGCATCATCAAGGTGCGCTGGCAAACCCCGTCCTCAATCCTGCCGGTGTCCAGGGTTGCAGACTGCATGTACCACGTCCCTCAGGACAAACTCTCCTTTCTGTTCCAGCACCCTGCTCCGTAGTCACTGGTCGTCGACACCATGAACCAGAAAGAGAGGCAAGGTCAACCGGGTTCCACCCCTAAGAATAAGGAGGTGAGGAAACTTGACCTGCTTGGCAGGAGGGTTTACTCCATAGCAACCCTTCAGCTGCACATAGCAAACCACTGGGCCCTTATGACAAGGTATATCTTTAACATCTGGAACGCCATGCAAGGCTTCCATGGCATTATCCCGAAGGATCATCTTAGAGATTTTGACACAATACTCGAAGAAGGGGAAGTGGCATCCAGAGATGCTCTGATGGCCATCTGGGATGCCGTGGACACAGCCACCCATACGATGGCGTTGGCTGTAGTAATGCGTCGTTCAGCCTGGCTACAGGGCTCAGGCCTACCTCCTCAGCTGCAGCTCACTATTCAGGACCGCCCTGACCTTTTCGCCGAATCCACGGGCATGAAGCTCCATGGCATGAAAGACTCATGGGCCACGCTCCAGTTGCTGGGAAATTACACCCCGCAACCTAACAGATGCTCTCTAAAACCCCATCAACTCCTCCAACTGGGTAGGCGTGGACAGGCCTCTGAACATTCGTCAGGGAAGAAACAGCGCTTTTGACGGTTACCATATGGCCAGCAAACCCACGAATTGACCGGTCCCTAATCGCTTACACTGCTTCACACATCACTGGGCCAACGTCACACCCGACCAGTGGGTCCTCGAGACAGTCACAAATGTAGAGTTTTAAGGGGAATTATAATCCAATAAGGAGGACAACATATTCACAGCTGTATCAGAAGTCTTTATAGAAGAGAACTGAGAGAGAAGGAGAAGACAGACAGGTTTTCCTAGCACCTAAACGACTCTCCCATTTATCACTATGACAACCCCAATGATCCTAGATAGTCCAAAACACCACATATTCCTCCCCCTCTAATGAACCCCCCCCCCACTGAATAAAACCCTCCCCCCCCAGAAAGAATAAGAACTAAACTAGGAGATGAGGGTAGACTGCCCCACCTCCGGCGAACCCCCGGGGAATTATTCTGCCCCGTGATGAGGGGGTCACCACTAGCTAAAGATCCAGCCGATTAGGAGGCCTTCTGTCACGAGGTGGATTACGGCGAACTTCTGGTATGCCCACCCCACAAGGTGGTATTGGTGGTGGTGGGATCACAGGTACTGAGGAAGTCGCCGGAACCAGAGAGGATGTTGTGTCCGGTTGGTTCAGGGAGGCTGAAGGCGTTGAAGGGGTGGCTGGAGCAGGAGAGACAGAAACAGTCGTTTCATGCTCTGATGTTGTATCATCAGAAAGGGTGAAGTCAGATATGTCTGCTGGAGATGCATCTTCTGGGTGGATATGATAGAGAAGCAGCTGATCTACATGCCGTCGCCAAACTAGGCCACTCGCTGTCTGGACAGAGTAGGAAACAGGTCCTGTCTGGGCAATGACCGTTGCTGGGACCCATTTAGCTCCTGAAGCGTAGTTTCGAGAATTTCCCTCTTAGTCCGCCAACACAACGGCCCATTTTTGTCAGGTCTGCCACTTCTGTTCGGCTCACCCTTCCTTTGTTTGCAGGCACGTTCAACGTGCCCTCTCTTACCACATTGTCGACACCGTAGTTCTTTAAACCGGCACTCTGATGCGAGGTGGTCCTGCTTCCCACACCGGTAACATTCTTGTCTCCCCCGTGCCCTGGGAGCAGATTGTAGGGATACTTTACGGACACTGACCCCGATCTGTTGCATGTCTTGGGTGACGCGTTCCATGGAGACTGCAATTTCCACAGCCTTCTGCAAGGTGAGTTGACCTTCAGTCAATAGGCGTTTTCGTGTTGGTTCACTGTGCAGGCCACACACCAGCCTGTCACGCAGCATTTCCTCTAACATGTTCTTGAAGTCACAGTGTGCTGCCAGCTTCCGCAGAGCTGCTACAAATTGTACAACTGATTCACCTTCCTCTTGGTTCCTTTGGTAGAACCTATACCTCTCGGCAGTTACTAGTGGCTTTGGGGAAAAATGTGCTCCCAGAACTTCCACTAGGTCCCCGTAAGGTTTCTGCTCTGGCTTCTCCGGATAAAGCAAATCACATAGCAAATTATAAGTCTTAACTCCAATGACTGTTAGAAAAACTGGTACCTTCTTCTCATCAGTTATGTCGTTTGCTATTACGAAATTTTGAAATCGGGCTGTATATGTCTGCCACGAATCTGCCGAACAATCATATGCTTCAAAGGGGGTAGTAAGTAAAGCCATGATGCCCTCTTGTGGTTATTGTTTGTCTCTTCCCTTAACAGCAGGCAGATCAGCTTTCAGAATAGCCAGCCAGCCTTATCTCTTCCTTGTACTTAACAACAGGCAGATCAGCTTTCACAGCTACCACCCAACCCCCATGCAAGCAGTAAAATAAAGTTTTGCTTCTTACATTGTATTCTGGTTTTCCAAAGTTGCCAGGATTGTTAAGGATAGCTACTCCATCACATATCCCATCCTCTGTCGCCAGATGTAGAGTTTTAAGGGGAATTATAATCCAATAAGGAGGACAACATATTCACAGCTGTATCAGAAGTCTTTATAGAAGAGAACTGAGAGAGAAGGAGAAGACAGACAGGTTTTCCTCGCACCTAAACGACTCTCCCATTTATCACTATGACAACCCCAATGATCCTAGATAGTCCAAAACACCACAACAAAGGGGTATCATATTCAGTTTCTTTCGATTCCTTGAGACAGAAAACTGCCCCCTCATTCATCCCTCAGAAACCAGGAACTGTCCTACCTTCTCAAGATTGAATGCCAGAAACTCCTCTCCCTTAGAACCATAGAAAAGGTTCCCAGACTGGAGTGGGGAAAAGAATTTTACTCCCAATACTTCCTGGTCCTGAAATCCAACAGGGACCTTCATCCCGTTTTCACGCTGCATTTTTCACACTCGTTGTGGTGATCTTGGTTCGTCCTGCCACTCTCTTATGTCTCGGTGGGTTTGGCCCTGCCCCTGTCTTGGGTTGGCCCTCAGTTGTCGATTTTCTGTGCCACATCAAGAGCTTATTCATCTCCTGACTTTGGTTAGAGTTTGGTTTGCTGGTCTTCCCATTTGGAGCGTATTGCTGCACTGAAGGCAGAAGACCCAACTCCACCTGCCATCCATCAGCATGGCTAGTAGTCACCTATTACCGAATGCATCCAAGCAGCGCTCGAAGAAGAACAGTGGGTTACTCACCAGTAACCGTCTTTCTTTGAGATGGGCTGCTCGGATCCATTCAAGTCCCTCCCCTCCATCCCCGCATCTGGAGTTGGTGACTCTAAGGAACTGTGGAGGAGTCGGAAGGCGGCCGTATATATAGCCACGGGGTGGCACAGGGGGTGGAGGCCACCTACCAGCTCTTGACAGGCTAGAACAAAAGTTTTCCAACCAATCCAGCACTCCGGCATGGAGACGTCTATTACTGAATGGATCTGAGCAGCCCATCTCGAAGAAGGATGGTTACTGGTGAGTAACCCATCGTTCTCATGTCTGTGACCCTGCCAGCAGGTTCGGAGATTTGAGGATCTTGGGGGGCAACCACTGCACCCGTGGGGTAGGGGGTGGATTCGGGGTACACTTTATTAAAATGAGTATAGGGTAAGGTGAGCGGTGGTCGGTGTATGTCGTGTTTGTCACAGTGGTCTCTGTTAAAGTGTCGGGGGGGTACCTAACTTTGGGGAATGGGGACAGGTTGGGGAACAATGGGGTTCTTCAACTAACCTACTAACACTATAGCCCTACTCACTATAACCTAAAAGGTACTTTAATACACTATAGGAAAGAGGGGGTACAATGCAAATTAGTGTGCCGCAGTGGCAGAGAAGATAAATAACAGGGAAGCTGGGGCCTGAAGAGGAGTGAAGGCAAGTGGGGGGTATCAAAAGGCAGCAGGGTGAGGAGGTGCTTGGGGGTTGGGGTAAGGAGACAGAGGCAGGAGAGGGGCTGTAGGTGCGTGGGAGTGTGGGCAATGGGGAGAAGCAGGAGGGGCTGAAAGGCAATTCAGGGGTTTGCGAGGGAGGCAGAGGAGGGCAAAATGGTAGGGAAGGCAGAAGGGTCTCGGGGAACAGTAGCTGGGAGGGCAGAAGGGGTTCGGGAAAGCGGCTGGCGGGGAAGGCAGAAAGGGTTCTGGGAAGCGCCGGCGGCAGGAAGGCAGAAGGGGGTCGGGGGAAGTGGCGGCTGGCGGGGAAGGCAGAAAGGGTTTGGGGGAAGCAAGCAGAAGGGGTTCGGGGGAAGCGGCGGCTGGCGGGGAAGGCAGAAGGGGCTCGGGGAAGTGGCGGCTGGCATGGAAGGCAGAAGAGCCCGGCACACTGCAGAAAAGCGGCTGGGAGCTGGGGAGCCGCGGAAAGCGGCGGAGCCAGCAGAGTAGGGGTCGGGGCAGTCGCAGGTGGTGACAGCGAGTAAAGGGGCCGGCGGGGCAGCTGAGGAGCCCGGCGGGAGCCGGGAAAATGTGGCGGGGCTACTGGGGGAGCCACAGAGAAGCAGTGGCAATGGCGGGGAGTCCGGGGGGAGCCACAGAAAGAGCGGCGGGAGCGGTGAGGGAGCCACAGAAAACGGCAGAGGACAGGGAGGGCTGGCGGGCTGCCGCGGGAGCCGGGGAAAAAACAGCAGGGCCGCTAGAGAGTCCGGCGGGGATCGGGGGAAATGGCAGCGGCTGCGGGAGCTGCTGGCAGCCGGAGCCGCAGAGAGCCACAAGGGTAGTGGGGCAGGGAGAGCCGACAGCGGCTGTGGGAGCAGCTCGGGAGCCGGGAGCCACAGAGGCAGGGACAAGGACAGAAGGAAAGTTGAGGTGCACCGGGGATCCCAGAAATGAAGAGGGAACAAGAAAAGTTAAAGAGAAAAAAGTTTATTTAAGTTGGGGAGGTTACAGAGGGGAGGGCAAAGGCAACTTAACCAAACAATTCTAAAGGCTACGAACTAAAGGAAACAATCTTAACAGCTACCTTAAGACTTCTAAGGCTACCAATTAACTTTATACAATGTTGCAAAACACAATGATACTCTTAAAGCAAGTTCAAACAACCCAGAAGGAAAAGGGATACACTGAGTGAAACAAAGTAGCAAGAGGCAATTACAGACACCGGGAGCTTCTAACATACACACTGAAGTGGGAAATAAACAGAAAGACACACACACAAGCCTGTAAAGCTGGGGAAAGCAGTTTTAAAGCAGCCCTAAAGAAATAGAATCACTTTATTCTTAGAGAAAGGTTGCAGGGCAGACTCTTACCACTCCTATTAGCAGCAGCAGCATTACAGGCGAGAGAAAGGAGACTCGTAGTCTGCCGGCAGTTGTACTCGTGGGGGTAACTCGTGGATACGCTCTAGGGGGAACTCGTGAGCGGAGGAGGCAGCTTCTGGTTGATCAGGCCAGGCGAGATGTTGAAAACCATCCTGCCTGAGCACCCCAGAACCTCAGCTTTTAAAGACTATTTCCCGCCTTTCCCTGATTACAGGGAATGCGGGGAACAATGGGGGTATTAGTCATGCCCTGCAAAACCTTGCAGTTAGGCAGAGGCCACCTACACCAAGCCCTGCAAAACAATGGGCCCCCAGGGTGGTAACGGCCATCCAGTTGAGTTCAAAGGGGCCATCTAGTTAAGGTGAAGGAGCCATTGTTCACTTCACATGTTCTGTGTACATTAATGATGGCCCGGGAGGGGCAGCCATCAAAGTAACTGCTATGAGTCACAGACAGTCTGAAGGCAACTGTCAATGAATAATTGTACCAGGCTTGACTGTCTTGGCAAACAGCAAGGTTTTCTGAGAAATAAGGTAGTTATTGACAAGAACTGTGTCAAACAATCCACATTTTGCAAAGATTACGCATTCAATGAAAATCATCTTCATCAAATAGTTGAGACCTGATATAGTGCTTAAGAGAACACTGAAAAGAACCATAGAAAGACATATATACCTAATTATTAAATTCTGCACCACGATCTGTCAGAATCCTGTATGGACATCCAAATTGAGCCATGATTTTGAAAATCTTCCTTGCTGCTATTTCTGCTGACTTATTTTGGAGTGGAAATGCTTTGACCCATCTTGTAAAATAATCAGTTGCTGTCAGTATATATCTGTACCCTTTTGATCTTGAGTAAGGGCCCTATTAAATCTATTCCAAGCAATTCCTGTGGTTCGGTAACCTATACGCAGAAGTACAGATAAGAGAACAGGAAAACAGATGTTTTCCAAAGAAAGGTAATACTACCTCTTCATAACAGTGAAACATTGACCTTTTATACTTTTCAAGGTGGCATCCACATTCAGCTCCTTTCCCACTTTCTGGCAATCCAGACATTGTGCAATTGGGGGCTGTGTGGCCGCATGGCTTAGAGGGAACATTGGCACCAGACTCTTCCTGGCCTGGAAGAGGAATGTGCCTTAAAGGCACATTCCTTGGGGAGCTGGGGAAGGGAACGCCCACCAGGCTCTGGCTGCACTGCCCAGGAAGCCCGGCCAGTGCCAGGTGGGAGGGTACCTTTCCCAGCCACCTGGCTAGTGTGGGCAATGCTGGGCAGGAGGGTGCATTTCTTAGGCAGCGTTGGCAACCCCAGGAGTCCCTGTCAGCAGCAGGGAAAGCCCCTGCTGGAGGACTCCCCAACACTGAGGCCGGATTGGGCCCTGCTAGTGGGGTTGGGCGCATGCATCCAGGGCAGCTTGCCCCGGGCGCTGACTTTTGTAGTTATGGCTCTGCACATGCCCTGGTGCCAGGCACCAGCAATGTCCCTGATTTGGCTCCTGATTTGGCTCCACCCTCACCCATCTCTTACCCCTGCCTCCAATTGCCTAACCCCACATGCCAGTAACATTCCACCCCCAGCTCACACCCTGCTCAGCTCCCGCTGCCTATTACTCCCCTTTTGCCCCCTCTTTAACCCCTCCAAAGAGAGGGAACCAAAACTAACACCAAGTAAGGGCAGGGGGACTGGTGGCATCAGCAGCAAAGCTGCAAGGAATTTTACTGAGCTTGCTCAGAACACCCAAAGTAACTCAATCAGCGGAACAAAGAGGGAGTCCTGGCTAGGGTTACCAGATGTCAGGCTAAAGGAGGACATGTCCTCCTTTTTACCTTCATGTCCTCTGTCCAGCAAGCATTTTAAAAATACATGATAGTATCTGGCTTTTTACTTACAGGGATTAAAGCAGAGGTCTCAAACTCAAATACCCCCAAGGGCTGCATGAGCACTAGAGCCAGGGCCGGCTCAAGGGGTTGTGGTGTCCCAAGCCAAATTTTGATTTGCCCTCCACCCCTCATCTCATTCATGGAGGCTGAAGACGGTTTTCCAAAGTGTGTAAATCTCCAGCATCTGCCTGCAGAGGGATTTAAAGTTCACTCTGCCTACATGACTGAAGTTGAAGTTGACTAACAGTGCCTGAGCTGCTAGGAAAGAGTTGAAGAGGCAGGAGCCAGCCTGAACTTCAGGTGGGCTACGTGCCCCTAAGAACTGTCACCTGAAGCCATGTCTGTCTCTTGCCTCACAGTAGAGCTGGCCCTGACTAGTAGAGGGCCGCATGAGGACTGGTATGTTAGCCTGAGGGCCGCACCACTAAAACCTTTTCATACAACACTACTGCAAATATCAGGAAAAATAGTGTCATTGTGGGCTGCAGGAAATAGCTTTAGGGGCTGCATGTGGCCTGTGGGCCATGTGTTTGAGACCCCTGCGTCAGGGCCGGTGCTGGGGATCGTGCCCCCCCCCCACACACACAGCAGAGCAATGCCAGTGCAGATGAGTGCCGTCAGCAGGGGAGCACCACGGCGCTGTCCCCTTTTGATGCCCCTCAAAATGCAGGCACCCCTCTGCAATGCAACAGCTGTTTACTGAATAGTGCCAGCTCTGCCCTGGGTTAAAGTATGCTGGGATGCCCCCAGGGCCATTGCTGGCTCCTGGCACATGGCGCATGTGCCCTGAGTCCCAGCGCCAGTGCCCTGAGTGTCTGGGGCAGCCCCTGCATCTCCCAGCCCAGTCCCAGGCCGGTGATCTGGGCCGCGGCTGCCGGCTGCCATGCCAGCCTATCCCAGCCCTGGCCCCGGCCAGGGATCCAGGGCCAGGCAGGTGGGAGCAGGAGCCCGAGGCCGGAGTGGGCTCCGGCGGAGAATCAGGGCCATGGGGGGCAGGGCCTGTGTCCATGGCCTGGGTCTTTCCTGGGGCAGCACCACTCTTGGATGCCCTGGAACACCCTATTTTTAGGGGGAAGCGTTCCGAGGCCCTGTAAAAACAGAAGCCTATCACATTAATCCTACATTTTCCCCTTGTGTCGTCCAATGTCCTCCTTTTCCTACTTCCCTGTCCTCCTTTCCAGGCATCTGGTAGCCCTAGTCCAGTGGCAGGCACTTCAAGACTATTTCAAAAGGGATAGCCGTCTTAGTCTAGTCCGGTAAAAAAACAACAAGGAGTTGTGTGGCACTTTAAGGCTAACAGATTTATTTTTTGCATGAGCTTTCGTTGCATTTAGTTTCATCCCTTTCTGTAAGTTCACCCATCTTCGAAGCATCCGAGGAAGTGGGATCTTCTCCCACGAAAGCTCACGCAAAAAATAAATCTGTTAGTCTTAAAGTGCCGCACAACTCCTTGTTGTTTTTTAACTTCAGGACTCAGAAATGCATTTATGGCATGAGCTTTCGTGGGAGAAACTCCCACTTCTTCAAAGCGTCTGACGAAGCGGGACTTTCTCCCCCGGCAGCTCATGCCATAACTGCATCACTCAGTCTTGACGTGCCGAGCCGCTCGGGGCTGGTTTTGCCGGACCAGACTAACACGGCTGCAAGTGGGCGGCGCTGGCTCCTGCCCTCCCGGCCGCGGGGCGGCGCTGTGGGGCGGAGCGGCGCGGCTGAGCGGCGCGCTTGGCGGGGCCGCGCTCCGCCGCTGGCTGCGGAGGGGACGGAGGCGCCGCGGGACGGGAGCGGATGGGCGCGCGCCCCGGCCCGGCCGGCAGCATGAGCCGCAGGTGGGGGGCGCTGGGCCGGGGCTGCTCGTCCCGGGGACGGCCGCGGCTGCCGGGCCCTGCGGGGCGGGGGCTCCCGGGCTGGGGTCGTTCCGGGAGCCGCTGAGCCTGACCCCCCGGTGGGGCCAGATTTGCCTCCTCAGCCGCCGGTCCCAGCGCTTCGCTCCGCCGAGCCTTCCACGTGCGCCCGGGCGGGCGGGTGTCGGGTGCTCGGGCACCAGGAGCGCGAGGCTGGCTGCCGGGGCCCTCCGTGGGCGCTGAGTCTTTCTGGGGAGCCCGGCGCAGCGAGCCCTGCCTCAGCGTGGCCCGGACGGAGGAACCGGCAAGGCAGGGCGCTGGCAACTTGGCGCCAACTCCTGGGTGGGGGCAGCCCGGAAAAAAAAAAAAGCTTTGAAGCAAGAAACGCTCCCCACAAAAGAGGGGTCCTCTCAAGGGCCACAGAAAAGCCCCTAGGGGAAGCTCTTCCCTCGTTGATTGAAAGAACAGGTGGCCGTGTCAGTCTAGTCCAGCACAACAAACCAGGAGTCCTGTGGCGCTTGAAGACTAACAAAAAAGTAAGAAATTTATTAGTCTTTAAGTGCCACCAGACTCCGTGTTTGCCTTGCTGATGGACGCCCTTAGTCCGGGCTGGGGTTAGCCAGCAGCTGCCAAACGTTGTGCTGATCACGCTCTGCACATGGAGCCAGATACCATCTGTGGCCCTGAAGCTGCTGACAGAGACCTGTGGCAGCCTCGTGTTAGCTGCTCCTCTCACTCCAGGCTGCCAGCGTCAAGGCCAGTCTGCCGTAGGAGTACAGGGGCCTTGGTTCATCTCGGTGGTGGGATGAAATCTCCAGCTGCTGCTGGGCAGGGGAGCGTAGATAGTCGTGTGGTCTCCAGTTCCTCAAAGAACTGAAGAAAAGTCACTGCGACTGGCACTGGGGACAGCTTGGCCTCTCATAGGCACCAACAGCTGCATCAGGCTTGGGGAGGTTGGGAGTGAGAGCTGCAGAACTGCATGTGAGGAGCCCAGGACTGGTCAGGCAGGGGGCTGTGGGGCAGGATTATGGGCACTGGCAGAACTGGGAGTGGAGCAAATGCAGGGCTGGAATGGGGGGGCTGCAGGTTGTGAGTGAGGAGCCCGTAGACTAGGGCAGGGGTGGGCAGCTCAAAAGAGCAGAAAAGCCATTTCCCCCTACCCTCCCACCACAACCATGTGAGTCTGAGCTGGCCCAGCAGCTGTGCCACAGTCCCTAGCGCTGGTGGAGAGTGTACAGGTGGCGCGCTCTTCCTCCGTCCCTCCTCCTGCTGGCAGGGTGGAGCAGCGTTGCCACTGGCAGAGAGCTGCAGCTTGCGGAGGTGGGGCCCTGGAATGGCCCCTCCATGGAATTCAGGCCACTTCGACCCGAGCACCCCAGGGCTGAATGTGCCCAATCCAAGGTCTGGGGCCAAGGCGGCCTCTGTTCAGCCCTGAGGTGGCTGGGTCAAAGTGGCCTGAAATCCACGGGAGGGCCATTCCAGGGTCCCACCTCCGCAAGCTGCAGCTCTCCTCTTGGTGCTCCTGGGGAGGGCTTGCTGGCTGGGGGTAGGCCGGTCAGGGCTGCTCCACCCCGCCAGCAGAAGGAGGGAGGGACAAAGGGAGCGTGCACCACCCATACATCCCTCACCAGTGCCAGGGGCTTTGGCACAGCCACTGGGCTGCTTCTGGCTTATGCGGATGTGGGGAGGGGGGGCAGCCCCTGCACCCCTGGTTTGGCCACAATGCTGGGGCAAGCCAGGAGCCCCTGGATCACACCTGGATCCCTTGAGATTGCCAGGGAGCCAGAAGGAGACACTCAGGGAGCCACAGGTGACTCACTGACTGCACGGCTGATCCCTGGACCAGGGAGATTTGTTTGTTCTTGGGGTTTGTCCGTTACTTTCCTTGCGGTCTTAGAGCTGAGCTGCATTAGGTGGGGTCTTACTGAGCATGGAGGCGTTTTTCCTGACTCCCAGCCCGGGGCCGAACTGCCTGCAAGGCTAAATTAGAAACTCCAGGAGAAGGGGAGGTTGGCATCCCCCCCGCCCCAGGATTGTGTTTCAGAGCATTGCCCCTTCTTTGGGAAGTGGAACTACAGCTGAGTTTGTCCTCCCAGTTTCCTGTCCGCTCTGCAGCCAAAGCCTCTGAAAGCTCCTTTCATGCCAGGCAAGGGCTGCCAGCAAGGAGGAGGCTGTGTGGTACCTGCAACACTAGCTGCCCTGTTGCAGAGAGGTGGGACCTGGTGCATGAAACCGTTGGGCAAGTCCAGCAAGCTGAAGGGACAGAGGGAGCCATTGTCCGACTGCACCATCCCCTTAGCTGGGCCTAGGACACCAGAGCTGCTGTTTTGCCCACAGTGGCTCAGAAGGAGCTAGGGAGGCATCAGCAGACACCTTCCAATAACCAAACCGTTCACTGCTCTGGCCCTCTCTCAAATCTCCCCAGTACTCTAGGGATTATCAGTGATGAGGACTGGCCTTCGCTTTCTCCCCAGCTCACTTCTCCAGTTTGCACAGCTGCCTATCCTAGCATTGAGTGGGGGGCAGGGCTACATGTCTGCCACCCCGACCCCACTCCTGCACTTCAGTCTGAAGCAGCGGGTGTTTCTCCTGCTCCCCCCAACTCAGCATCCAAGCACCAGTGTGATCAATGAGAGTTTACTAATTCTGAATGAGGGCAGCTCAGATATTTCAGGGGTGCGTGTATGTTCTTTCACCCCAGGTACCTACAGTTGGGCTTGAGGTTAACATGCAAGAACCCCATGTGTTTCCTGCTGTGGGAGATGCCACGGAGGGGAGCAAAGGTGATATTTCTGTGGGATGGTGCGAAGTCACTGATGCCTCAGATATCACTAGTCAGAGCCCAGCTTACACAGAAATGTTCTCCATGCCTTTTTCCTTAGGGAAGCCAGGGTAGCTGAACCGTTCCCCTTCTGCAGCTGCAACCAGCTATTGTAGCTCATGCTACTCATCAACACAGAGGCAAAACTGACCTTGGAGTGGAGTGGTCTCTCTAGGTTGAGAATTTCTGGGTTGTTAGTCATGCGAGGGAAGGAATTTTCTGTCTTGAGGAAGTCCTCAGAATTTGTTCCCCCCAGGCTTTTCCTAAGAAGGAAGGGAGGTGTTGTAGGCAGTGGGATGTCAAAGGCAAATGTCTTTCTTGTCTTTAATGCCCTGTTAGTGCTACAGACCAGTGTTTCTGGGCCAGCGTTCCATGGACCGCCAGCGCTCCGCGGGTATAGTGAAGGCGTTCTGCAACCCTTCTCTGTTGGGGGGCTGAGTGGGGACGAGGGAAGGAGCAACACAGTAAGCTGACACGTGCCTGGTAGATTTAAGATACCCCAGCTGCAGCACAGCTTCCAGGTGTGTGTTGATGTCCCCTGCTAGCTTGCAACTTTGCTGTGGCTGGGGCATTTTAAATTTCTTGCTGATGTTACTGCCCCGTTAAAAGGTCTCAGCTGCAGCAAAGCTTCCGTTGCTTCTCCCCAGTCAGTGCTTTTACGTCCCAGTTATTTTCAGTTCCAAGGTGTGTGCATAATCATTATGTATCTGTTTGTTTAGAACATAATGCATGTTATTTTTGTAAAACTGTATTTTATTTGGTTACCTGAATTGTTAGCACAGGAATGCGTAATACCAAGATATTACAAACATTACAGCCGGCATACGCTCGCTTTTTCAACAGTTTTCATCAGGTGTTCCACAAAAAGTAATTAATACCATTAGGTGTTCCCTGGTCCACCAAACGCTGAGAAATGCTGATAGAGCCTCTAGGCTGCTCTGGGTTACATTTATTTCTGGGATCCCCGTAGGCCTGATAAGGCAGCATCCCCTCTGCAGGCTTTCTAGAGGGCCATCAGTGCATCTTTGTCATTATGAACCTTTTGCCCTTCTCTGGCCCCTTCTATGAGAGGACCCTGCATCAAGAGACACTAATTCAGCCTCAGAGCCCAGGAGAGAGAATGCTGTCATCCTATTTTACAACCAAAGAAACAGAGGCACCATCTGGGGGCAGGACTTGCCCAGAACTGGAGAGTGAGACAGTGGTCACCAGGAATAGGACTCGGCATCTTGACCCCACAGTGCCGTGATATAACACAGTAGATCAGTGGTTCTGAACCTTTTCTTGGCCGTGACACACCTTGATACCTTTAATTATTTTGAGGCACACCACCAAATAGTCTCCAGGTGAACTCATAAATAGTCATGAGCCAATCCAAAACTCTGAGAAGATTTTCCAAACATTCCATGGCATGCCTGCTCAGGCCTGACAGCACACCTCTATGTCATGGCACACTGGTTGGAAACCGCTGCAGTTGACAGCTCTGACCCACACTAATTGCCGTGCGTGGATATTTTGGGGCAGTATCATCCCTAATATCTGCTGCCCCAGAGCAATACCTTGGCACGTGTCCTGGTCCTTTTCTTTTAATGTAAGGCTGTTCTGGCCTGAGTCAGAGGTCTGGATACAGGCAGACCTATTGGGGTGGGTAATGGCTCCCTGCTGTGTTAATAGTGGCACATAAGAGGCTAATCCAATGTGGTCTGAATGTTGGACATTTACCCATCTGCCTATGGGAAAGTTCCTCCTTGAGGCCAGACACTAACTCCAGCTTTGAGGGAGAGCCAAGCTGATTTCTTCTCAGCTCTAGTGAATGTCCTTGCATGTTCTAAGTTCTGAGTGTGTCCTGTGCCCAAGTAGTGAGATCCATGCTGCTCCCCTGAAACCACTGAAATTCTCTTTCCCACTTCCCCTGCTGCCCTTCTGCTGCAGTAAGATGTGTAAGAGGCAGCTCCCACTTGGTCCAGTCACCATCACCATCATTTAGCTTGAACTACAGCTGCCATTCCGTTTGCAGGAAGGTGAAGAAACAGGAGCTGCAGGGCAGGAGCTGCTGCTTCCCTTTTGTGGTTTGAAAAGTTTGACAGAAAATTAAACACCTGTCCTGGAGATCCCCAAAGATGTAAAGCATTTGGGGCATGTGTGTGTGTATAAGGTCAATCATTAGCTCAGTCTTCAGTTTCTCACACCCATCTGAGAGCCATCACTGGGGGAGGACAAAGCAGCTGTTTGACAATCTTCCAGTACCACAGGACGGGGAGGGAAAAGACTTCTGTACCCCACTGAAACTGGTTATGGAGGCATTTAGGGAGGCTGGATGGAATTTGGCCAGGATACATTTCAAACCCCCTTCCCCCTTTGCAGTTTTATTTTATTCCCAGGTAACTTAATGCTGGTGTTCCCTTTGGGCTCAACTGTTGATCAAAAGTGTTGCGTGTTGCAGGTGGACCTGAGTAGCTCACAAGGGAGGAGACAGAGATCTTACACTCCCAACTTGCTGGTGACAGGGAACGATGAGAGTGTGGCATGGCTGAAGAACCTTTTTTCTCAAATCCTCTACTGAGTCATAGGAACATGCTGCTCTGTGTGTGTGTTGTGCTCAGTGACTCCTGAGCTATGGGAGTGTGTGTGTGTATGTGAAATCTGATGCACTGTGCTGTGGCACATCTCTGGTGCTGCTGGCAGGGCCAGTGGCTGTCCCTGCAGTTCACCACCCAAATCTCCCTGTCTTGGCAGGTTATGCCTGGCTGTCGTGCTGGCTGTTCTCCCCCCTGTGGCTGCTGGTGAAGAGGCATCAGCTGCACTGCAGGACTCATGGGGGGACTTTTGGCTCTTCCGGTTCTTCATCAATGCTGCAGGCTATGCAAGCATCATGGTGCCAGGGTTTCTGCTCATCCAATACTTTAAGAGAAAGAATTTCCTGGAGACAGGTAAGAGGGAGTCAATGCACCTCAATTCCAGTCTCCATCCCCCTGGGCTATTCTAGCCCTGCTCCTCAATGCTAGTCTCCTCTACCCCCTGCTGTTCCTTTTTGCAGAGCCCTCTCACTGTTTCAGTGTCAGCTAAGGACTGCCTGGAGACAGCCAGATTAATCTAGTTTATCTCCACTGTTTTATCTCAGCTGTGACTGTTGTGGCTGTTTCCAGTTAGAGCGGGAATGTGTTAGAGGCAACTAACCCAGGATGCTATGGGTTAGAGCCCTGCAAATATGCAGATATCCATCTGCAGACACAACACAGATCTCTGTGGACCATTTCTTGCAGATGCAGTTTGGATACAGGTCCACATATTTTTATCTTCACAGAGCTGGAGCCCTACAAATATGCTGATATCCACATTATATCTGCATGCGCGGATACAACACAGATATCCGCGGGCCATTTCTTGCAGATGCAGATCGGATACGGGTCCACATATTTGTATCCATGCAGGGCTCTACTGTGGGTAATGTGCTTGGCTTCCCAGCTCTGCAAATGGACGAACCCTCATCTCTGGGAGCCAGCCTGCCTCCTGTTCATAGCTGGGAAGGGCCCTGTTGCCAAAGAGAGTTGGGGGTATGTGGCTGAGCAAGGTTTGAACGAGCCAATTGCAGAGGCTTTCTAGATACAGCCAACAGAAGGCTGCAGGCTCTACCTTGCCACAGCCCAGGCAGATTGGTGGGTGTGTGGGTTGGCACTGGCAGAGGGCGTTGAGAGGAAAGAAAGCCTCCCTTCGAAGCTAACCTGGTTCACTCACCCTCCAGGACGTGGCATTTGCTTCCCAGTCATCAAGTCTTGCGTCTTTGGCAGCGAGGCTAAGTCGGCACACCCAGATGACATCTCCCTGGCAGCCCGGAATGAGATCAAGGAGTCCTCAACGGCCCGGCAGGTCCTCAAGCTGCTCTTCTGTGCTGCGGGTCTCCAGGTAGGGCCCCAACATGTCCACAACCATCCTGGTTGTAGGCAGGGATGGAGGGATGACCTGACACAGCCTGCCACTTGGTGGGGATCAGTCTCTTGGGGCCACCACCAAGTATTCTCCTGGAGTTTTGCCTGGCAGCAATGCATGCTGGGATGCGTAGTCTCTGTGGGCAGCAGCAATCCACACCTTTCTTGAGTGCTTCAGTCTGGTTGCGATGTAGCGCTTTAAGTATCTTGGAGAGCCCTTCCACTAATGTCTGGTGGGCGGGAAGCTTTTGCCTGTCTTATCTGCCTAACTGTTTTTTGAAGCAGCTGTTGTACTAGCCACCTAGTGCTTCATGGATCAGAGAGCACGATGCAGATTATCCCTCTGTTCTCACCTCTGGGTCTGGGATGTCCTAAGTCCAGGCTCTGCTCATAGGTAGATTTTACCAGGAAACAGAAGAAAGATCTCTCCAGTGTTTCAATTCAGCTGAGGTAAAGCGGATACTTGGATCCTGCTTCTTTGAGTCACAGCTAGAAGAAAAATGCCCCAAATGCAGCCCAAGCAATGAGAAGGATGGCCTTGTGGTGAAGCATTCAGTTCCTAGCTATGTCACAGATTCATTGTGTGATTTAGGGCAAGTTGCTTTATTTCTCTGTGTAGAAGAAAGCACAAGGTTAAAATAGAGAAGAGAGGCAAAAATGGTTAGGAATGAGACCTAAGGCCTAGTGAAATAAACCAAAGCAGTAGGCCTGAATTGGATAAATGGTCAAGTTGGCAGGAGTATCTGACATGACACAAATTGGCAAAAAGTCATCTGCAGCTACAGTAAGAATGGCAAAGTACCTGAAAAGGTAGGTGTCAGGTTGGTCTAGTGCAGAATGACACCTTGATGGATGAAGATGTTTAGTGACACATGAGGTATGTGGAGCAATCAATGTGAACTTGGACCCCAAAGGGGGCTGAATCAGTAGGTCCAGGAAGGGTGTGAAAGTAGGAGCCCGAGAGCCCCAATTTCATGCAGCCGAAGGGGGTGATAGAGAGTCCTGCTGTCAACTGAGCTGTTCCGTTGCACTGAGAGCACGAATGCTGCCAGCACACCTGTTGGGATAGATTTCTTGCAATCATGCTAGGTTGCAATAAAGCCTCGCCTGCCACCTTTGTTTCTACAAGGATCTATGGGTGTGTTGGTTTCTTCAGTCATGAGAGTTACTTCAGTCTACTTCTTGCACACACAGTATGCCTAGGCTCCAAATCACTGAGATAACTGAGTTCTCATTAGAGATTTGAACTAAAAATAACCCAAAGCATTAACCAAAGGAACACCTCTGGTTAGGATCACGAGGCTAACTTAGTCCCTTCTTAGAGAACCAAAACAGGCTCTAGATCACTGGGCTAATGGAGTCCCCACTTAAAGATATGGGCCAGGGATAATCCTGAGGGAACATGCATACAGTGACTCATGCATGCAGCCAAACAGACATCCATGCCAGGTGCACAAACACTGTTAATAAGATTGCCTTCCACCTCGCATGCTACACTCTTTATGTCCGTTTCCCTGCTGTACAGTAGGAGGTTGGAGAATATCTCTATTACAATGCTATGGCATCAGTGCCATGCAAGTACCTAGCTGTCCTCATGGCAGGCAGTTTCCTCTGTAAATCAGAACTGATTTTGATTTAAGAACTGACCTAGGAAAGTAGATGCAAAAATCTGTTAATGAAAGGGCAGAAACTGCCATGCGAAGGTTCTACTGGCACCAGGGTCTTGCTCATGTCCCTGTCCTGTTTTGTATTCCTGCTTTTCTGGTTAGGCAGGCAACTTAACATAGAACTGTTTGTCTTGTAAAGTGTCTCCCATTAAGTATACACGGGCAGAGTTAATATCGTTGGGATAATTGCTTTGTCATTTCCTGTGGTGTTAAATTTGTGGCTGTAAACTTGAGAGCAGGACACATTTTTCATTGGTTATTTCCAGCCTTAGTGGAAACTGCTACTGGGAGGAGAGCACTTTCCATATTATTGCTTAATGACAGTGCTGGAGAAGAGCCATGGTGGCCTCTCCCCTGGCTCTCTGCTTGGTGCAGTGAGAGTGAGGATGAAGTAACTGAGGCAGGACTGTTGACTGATCTCCTGCTGGATACAGTGGTTGGCAGGGACCATCTCCTTGATGTGAACGCTGGAAATGTCAGGGGAGGCCTGACCAGCTGCGTGAAGTTATGCAACAGCCTTCCAAAGGGAGCACTGGGGGAAAATCCTAACTCATCTCAGAACTGAGCTTGATAAATTTATGGAGGGAATAGTATAATAATGGGACAGTCTGGTTGACAGTTGACTGATCTTTGTCTACTGGTGGTGGATATGCCAGAGGCCTGGGATGGGATGTTTGATGGGTGGCTTCTGAGTTATTTCAGAGAATTGTTTCTTGGGAGTCTGGTTGATGAGTCTTGCCCACATGCTCAGGGTTTAACTGGTCACCATATTTGGGGTCAGGAAGGAATTTTCCCCCAGGGCAGATTGACAAAGGTTCTGAGGGTTTTTCACCTCTAGCGTGGGGCATGACTCACTTGCTAGTGGATTTCCTGTACTTTTAGCCTTTTTAAAACATGTTTGGAGGACTTTAAGAACTCTGTCATAGGTTAGAGGTTTATTACAGGAGTCGGTGGATGAGGTTTTGTGGCCTGCCTTGTGCAGGAGGTCAGACTAACTATATGATCATATTGGTCCCTTCTGAATTTAGAGACTATGAGTCTTTGAGAGTCTCTGGGTGCAAATGGAGAAGGGCTCAAACAGGTCTGTTCCTACTGCTGGCTGCCATTCCTGCTCCTCCCTCACTCTCTGCTCCTCATGCCTTGCAGACTTCCTATCTTACGTGGGGAGTCCTTCAAGAGCGTGTCATGACCCGGACGTATGGTGCCACTGAGACAGATCCTGGTGAGAAGTTCAAGGACTCCCAGTTCCTGGTCTTCATGAACCGGATCCTGGCCTTCACCGTAGCTGGCCTGTACTGTGCTCTGACCAAGCAGCCACGCCACGGTGCCCCCATGTACAAGTACTCCTTCGCCTCACTCTCCAATATTCTCAGCAGTTGGTGCCAATATGAGGCACTCAAGTACATCAGCTTCCCCACCCAGGTGCTGGCCAAGGCCTCCAAGGTGATCCCAGTCATGCTGATGGGCAAGCTGGTGTCACGCAAAAGCTATGAATACTGGGAGTACCTGACAGCAGCGCTTATCTCAGTGGGCGTCAGCATGTTTCTGCTCTCCAGTGACACTGACAAGCACCACTCTACCGTCACCACCTTCTCAGGCATGATCCTCCTATCTGGCTACATCATCTTCGACAGCTTCACCTCCAACTGGCAGGATGCCCTCTTCACCTACAAGATGTCTCCAGTGCAGATGATGTTTGGGGTGAACATCTTCTCCTGCCTCTTCACGATGGGCTCGCTGCTAGAGCAGGGTGCCCTGGTGGAGTCCGCCCGCTTCATGGCGCGCCACTCTGAGTTTGCAGCCCATGCCGTGTTGCTGTCCATCTGCTCTGCCTTTGGCCAGCTTTTCATCTTCTACACCATCAATCAGTTCGGAGCGGCTGTCTTCACCATCATCATGACGTTGCGCCAGGCATTCGCCATCCTGCTGTCCTGCCTCATCTATGGGCACGCCATCACTGTGGTGGGTGGGCTGGGTGTGGCTGTGGTCTTCGTGGCGCTCTTCCTGCGTGTCTATGCCCGGAGTCGCATGAAGAAGCACAGCAAGAAGCCGCCCACTGGCGAGGCGCCAGTACAGGTTTAGGGCCATGAGACAGACTGCACTTCTCGTCCCCTTTCCTACTACAGGGCACTTGCTTGATTTCTCTTCTCTTCATGAGCCCACTGAGGCATGAGGGAGAAATGATGACTCTTTTTGCCAACTGCTTTCCCTGGAGAAGGAGTGGGCTTGGAGAAAGTAAGGTGCTTTCCCAGCCACCCCTGCACTTTTCTCCAGTTGCCTTAAATGGTCAGAGTTCCCCAGATGGCCCCAAGAAGGGATTTGGGGAAGGGTCTAGTTCCCAGGAGTGCAGGGGGATTAACTCCTGCCCTAGCTCCCTCCACTACTTGTGGCTTCTATTGAAGATTATTTATGAATGAGGGAGCTTTACTCCCTGGCACTTTTTCATCTCCTACTGCACTCTCCGGATCTCTCCTCACTACAGAGATGATAATACGAGAATGGCAAGGAAACACTAGCTTCCGTTTGTCTTTAAAAGTCTGTACGATTGTGTGGGACGCTCCAGTGTCAGCCAGATGGGGTAGGAGCACTGGCTATATGGGGAACTCTCAGCTACTTGAGCCTCTCAGTAGGAGGTGCACTAAGTAGCAGGACAGTGGTGTGGGGCCTCCATAGCCACATCCCATCCTGGACTGGCTGGTAAAAGAGCTGCTATGTAACAGGCTGGATCTGTGGCAGGTGCCTTGTCCGGACTGGCTTGGAAGGTCAGTCCACTCCGTTGTTCCTGCTGTTGGCCTTCTCCACTTCCATCTCCTGGCCTGGCCCTTATGGCTGAGACACAAGCAAGCCCCATGACATCCACAGAGGTCATCATGTTCTCCTTCTGATCTGCTTTTCATTTCTCATTCATGTTTACTCTTGACGTAGGTTTGAACTGTAACTCCCAGGATTCCCTGAGGGTGCTCTCTTCTCTGGGGCCTTGGAGATTTGTATGTGGTCCATGCAGTTTAGAAAAGCACAAATATCCCATTTCCAGAGTAGCCCTCCTTGTTTCTCCTTTTCCTGCCAGCAGGAAGTCCCAGCTCCAGCCTGCATAGCAGCGTGCTAGGACTGTGTGGTGCACAGTGGTCCCTGAGCGACAAAACCCAAGCCCGGTTCCTTTTCCATAGGAGTGGCTGTACTCAAGCCTGGATGCAGGGAGCTGTGGAGCTTTGGGAATCTACATTTGCCCCGGTGACCCTTTCACCTCCAAGCAGACCTATGCACCCAGCTGCTAGAGAGACAGTTTGGGTACTTTTAAAATGCAATTTATTTTATTAAATGAAAAGTCTGCTGCACACCATGCCCCCCAAGGTGAAATGTTGCTGTCTGAATGCACTTGGGGGGGGGCCACCCCGTCCAGGGAGCTTCCTGGGTAGGTACTCCAGTGGCATTGTGGCAGAGGAGCACAATGACTTATCATCACTGGGAAGCAGGGCGGGCTCATTAACCCCATTGAGGGCAATGGGGTGCACCCTGGCATCAGACCCAGCTCCTGTGAGATGTAGTCTCTAAGGCCTTAGATCCTCTGCCTCCAGCAGAGGGAAGATGGTCCTTGGATGAGGATAACCGTCCCTATTTGTGTTCCTGGTACCAGGATTTGTGAGGGTGGAGGAGAAGAGACCCATGACAGCTCTTAGCCCTCCATGCCTGGGTCTGCCTTGCAGGCTTGACCATGCTTTTGTGTCTCTGGCTGGGTAAACATGGCTTGTTCATGGGCACCTGTTCCTTTGGTAGTAGGCTTTGACCAGCTCACCTGTGACTTCTGCCATGGCCTTGGCTAGCTCTGCGGTCCACAGCTGGGTGGGGGGCTGCTCTGACCCCTTCTGAGTGACTGTCTCCTACAGCCCCACTGCTGTAACAAGGCCTTAAGGGCTGTCACCTGTGCTGAACCCCAGCTTCAGAACCTCCACCTTAGAGTAGGTGTGAAACAGGTGTCATCCTCCCATGGAAGGGAGCAGTTAGTGAGGAGCCAGATGGTTGGGAAGCCAGAGAATCACCTCCCTACTAGGCTACAGCTGTTCCATCTAGCCCAGATATGCTTCATCTCCAGTGCTGAATTCACTTCTGGTCACTTGCTCTCCAAAAGAAAGGATCGTGCAGCACTGGGGGGGGAAATCAAAGCAGGATGACAAGAATGACCAGAGACTGGGAGAGACTTCTGTGGGAGGAGAGACTGAAGAGAGTGGGGCTGTTTGATGGGGGAAGAGATGAGTGGACTGTAGCCACTAGGTGGGGGGTTTTGCTTTCAGCCTTTGTCACAGTACCAGATCCTGGAGCTACTCTACGATATGGAAAGGTGCCAACTTCAGAACTGACCAAAAGAAATGTGTTCTCATGTAGTGCACTGGTGACCTGTGGAACTCCCTTTCGAAAGATACCCTTGAGTTGATGCACAGAGTAGAATTCCAAAAAGGAGGAGTCATTTGTTTGGATCATGAAACCTACTCCATTCAGACTGGTGCTTAAAACAAGAAGGATTATAAACATTCCTGCTTCAGTGTGTGCCAGCCCTGGCCTGATGGCATGTAGCAAGAAATGCCCCCTGTGGGTACATTGTGCATCCTTGTGGTCTTCTACCCTTTCCACTGAAGCATCTAGCACTGGCCTTTTGTCAAAGACAGGAATCCAGTGTCAAAATACCCCATTCGTTAGTTTCAACTGCTTCCTCTCTGCCATGTGGTGCAAGCCTGTGAACTAGAGCAACGGTTTTCAACCACTGGTATGTTGCAGAGAGCTGACAATGGGCAGCTTGTGTGTCCCATAGGGTTGCGTATCCCACCAAGTGTGTCACAAGCAGCGAAAGGTTGAGAACAACTGCACTAGAGCATGTTCCCTAAAATGTTGGTAATGAATCACAGAAGATGAGGGATGGAAGGGACCTCAGGGAGTCATCTAGTCCAACTCTCTGCTCACAGCAGTCCAATCTTTCTTAAATCATACCAGCCAGGGATTTGTTAGCTGACCTTTACAAACCACTAAGGATGGAAAGTCCACCTCCTAGGTAACCCATTCCAGTGTTTTCACCACCATCTTAAATCGCCTTCAAGAGCAGCCACCACAGTCTTCACTTTAAAATGGTGTCTTGGGACGGGGGGTTGGACAACAGTGAGCCAGCCTTTAGCCCACTAGCCCAGTGTTGGTCAAAGTAGGGGTCGTGACTGAGTACTGGGTTGCAGCATTCATGCTGCAGTTGGGGGCGGTTGCCCTTCACAGCCCTGCTGGCCCGTGCTGCTTCCAGGAGCAGGGCAGCTGCCCCTCGTTCCCTTGCCAGCTGGCGCTGAGAGGGGGGTGCGGCTGCCCCTTGCTCTTCTGGTGGCTGGCACTGCTTCCGGGGGTAGGGGGGTCAGGTGCCCTTCACTTCCAGCCAGCACTGTTCCTGTGGGGGGCACCTCCCACACACACAGTGGAGGGTCGCTGCATGGCAGAGGGAGCTGGATCCTGAAGAGAAAGCTTTGACGACCACTGTACTAGCCCCTGTATCCAGCTCCATGTTGCCATTTCCTATGCTTCCCCCACCTCAGGAGCTGGTTAGCTGCAGGGCAGTGGTCATTGCAGCAAATGGATTAGTAGTGGCTGAAAGTCAGGCTGATGAAGAGCAACATGGGGGTGGGGCTGGTAAGATCTGAAGATGGGACATGGCTGTTGGGGAGGCTGGACCTGAATGTTGTAGGGAGGGCACAGGTTGGGGCAATTGCTGGGCTGAGGTGGTGAACAGGAGTACAACATAACAGCAGCAGATCTAGGCCTGCTTTTCCTGGAGTGGATCCTGCATCTGAGGTGATTCAGGCCAGTCGCTCCCACCCTTCATTGTGTAACTTGCAGGTTGAGGAATGCTCTGGTTTGGGTCATAGGTGTTGCCCTGCCCTTGCCTGCATCTGTGCATACACCAGGGGTGTCGCTGCCCCAGGGAAGCACCCTGGGCATGGGCCCAGGCCACACCCCCAGCTGGGGATGGGGCTAGGAGTGGACACGAGCGGCTGAGCCCCAGATCCCCGGCCAGGGACTAAGTCAGGAGCGGCCTCCGCGGCTGTGGGCAGCTGATCCCTGCTGGGGACAGGTGCCACGGCTGCAGGCGGCTGGGCCCCGGCTCTCCAGCTTGATCGGGCCAGAGACTGGGGGAGGCAGGGGCCCCGCCAGGACCTGGGGCACTGGTGCCGGGATTTGGGGCATGTGTCCTATGTGCCCAGCACCAGCAACGCCCCTGGCATATACACAGGAACCACAGGCTCCTAGAGCAGGTTTAAAAATGCTTCCACCCCCTGCATCCCAGAGTAGTTTCCCTCACCCTGCTCCCAGTTCTCCCACTTTTTCTCCTTTTACCCTAAAAAGGGGATTCTTCTACCCCCACTGGTTTGCAGGGAAGTGTGGTCATGGGGTGGGGAAGGTGATAGCTGTAGTTTCAGTAGCCCCCCCCCCCCTTTTTTTTTTGCATGAGAAACTTTTTGGCTGAAAAACTCACTGCAGAGGGAAAGCTGGTGCATAAGGATGGCAACACTTGAATGTGTTCCACAGCCTTGGCCTTACCTGCAGTAGTGGACTACAACTCCCAGCATCCACTACAGCCACAGCAGGTGCAGAACACACCTTTGCAGGACATAGCATCAGCCTAGCAGAGCTGGTGGTAGGCTTAGGTGTGGGTACACTGAGGATGCTGGGGGGGGGGGGTTGGGAGGTACTCTCTTATGACTATTTCAAAGGCCAACAGCAGCAGGCCCTCAAACATCCAGGCCAGCCTCCATGATCTCAACTGCCTCCTGAGAGCTGGTCACTGCATCCCTGAGCAGCTGAGAGCAGGCATTGGAGAGGGGCAAGCGGCTACATGAACCAGGGTTTAGTCCAGCCCAGGAGCAAGTGTAGGGCAACTCCTCGAGCAGAAGCAGGTGGTAGAGATGTAGCACATGCTTGTCTGTAGCACAAGGCCAGCTGTGGGAAGGGAGCTAATAGCCACAGAAAGAGGAGAAAGAACTTCCTGCCCTTAGCCAGCCCTGTAGTGCGGACTCTTCCCCCCTGCCCAACAAGTGCTTGGTGCGTCAATTAGTGTAGCACAGCTACCTTTGGAGTCCCCAGCCTCGCCTTCCCCTACACACACAGTACTGTAAGCTGGCGCAAGAGAGCAGGCCAGAGCCTAGCAAAGATCAACCAATGCCAAGATAAGACAGTGCTGGTCAAACTTTTTTTCTTCAGGACCCAGCTCTGAATTCCTCTGCCATGTGGCAACCCTCCTCTGAGGGTGGGTGGGGGCACTTCCCACCCCGCAGGATCAGCACTGGCCAGAAGGGGAGTGAAGGGCAGCTGTGTCCCCTCCTAGATTCAGCACCAGCCAGCGGGAGAGCGATGGGCAGCTGTTCCTGGGTTCAGCATGAGTGCTGAGCCCTAGTCCTTTCTGGTCTGCAACCCCACACTGGGTCACAACCTGCACTTTGATGAACACTGCTCTAAGAGGTTGGCTCTGCTCCTGAAGGCCCAGCCATCTGCATTTGGGTCCTGGCTCTCAGATTGTACCAGACATTGTGAAAGAGCAACCTGAGAGTGCTCTGCTCTTTCTACAGACACCCGGCAAGCAAAAGACACAGACATGCAGCTACCCAAACTGCAACTGATTGATGCCACCCCCAGAAGATAACCTGCAGCAACTACATATAGCCCCCTCCCTTAACATCACCGAGTAGCCTGCCAGCTCCAGTAATGGCTGTGGGATTTTGCCATCTCTGTTCCACCCCCAGGGAGAGATGCACAGGGGTCACTCCCTGCCCCACAGCTGGATGAGAAAGGTGAACTCTTTCCCTACTGGCTCGACTCTGTTGGCAACAGGAAATCCGGTTCAGTCCTGGCACTTCCTGTTATACCAAAAAGGGCACCTAGGAGAGCACCCCCTAATAAAAAGAAAAGACTAGCAGGATCTTATTCAGGGGGACAAGGCAATATGCCATGTTTATTGTAAATAAGTAAGAATAGCAAAAGGCAGTCTCACACACGCACACAAACACAAAGTTCTGCAACCTGGTATGATATAATTACCAGTCCCTTCATGTGTTGCTTGAGCCAACCTAGTGGCCAACTAGGCTGGGCACAAGGAGGGAGCCAGGCTTCTGTCAGTCATGATCCGATGCTCCAAGATGACAGTTGCAGAATGAGGCCCCAAAGTTTTCATGTTCTCATCCATCTTTTATACTTGCTGGTCCTCAGGTAAATCTATGGGATTTGCTGTGTCATGTTGTCTCAGAGTTCCTGTGAGATCAGTGGTCACCAGTCACTTGCAGACTTGATTGTATTTTGTTCTTTTCTTTGGGGGGTGGCTCCTTTTGTTTGCTTTAATGAGATGTCCACATTGTTCAGCCAGTTAGATGGTACTTATGGTTCATCAGGACAGGCCAGCAGTTGAGACTGGCCTTTTCACACACACACACGCCCTTCATTCACACACCTTGTTCACACATTTAAAAGAACATATACAGCATACTCCTAAACCAGATTTCATCAAGTATCCAAAATGAAGTACAATGTTTAAGCAGGAGTTCCAAACTGACAATATGGAGTCTTGTTGGACATTGGTTATAATGTCTGTTACACAGGGTTACAGAATTGTTTTACTTATGACACTGAAGGACAGATACACAACATTAACTATCATATACTTTAAAGGTGAACGTACCTCATTATCTGTCTGTCTCCCTACATTATCCCCCTTTTGACCCTTCAATTTGGATGAATTGAATGGTTCACAACTTTTTATCCAACACATATAGTACAGTATTTTAAGGCATGAACAGCTTGATAGTGAAATAATTATGAGTGGGTGGACATTTACACACAATGTATTTGTGGCTGTGGATGACCGTTTCATGAGGACAGCATAAATTAGCTTACTGATGTTTGGCAGCACATTTAGCAGAGCATCAGGGAGTGGTGCAGAGTCAGGCAAATGTTGAGCAAGAGGCTCCCGTCTTCCCCTGGCTTTGTTATGCTGTAGCTGCACAGGCCTGCAGAAAAGCCTACTGATCTGGACTGTTGTTGGCAACAAATATAATTAAAGTTTTCCCATACAGTTCCCTTTCTTAAAAGGTCATGGAGCCTTTACTTAACTGCTGTCACATTTATTCTGGATGCATCTGAGCTGTGGTCCAATGAAAGCTCAAGGCTCTCACCTGAGACTGAGCAAATGATCTTCTTGTTGGCATCATATATTTAGCACACCAGACCAGCAATTGACAAGCAGTCATCTCCCCTAACTCCCATTTGAGAGAGGGGTGACTAATTTAATATATAGATATTTTTCTTCTAAGACAGAATGATGGGAGTAGAAGCCACTGACTTCTCTGTTGGGAAACTTGTAATAGCCAGACTTTGCACCAGATCTAGCATGCTGTTAGCTGGTAAAGAGGACCACTCTTATTTGGAACTTCCAAAATCACAAACATGGGGTGCAAGGCCAAATTTAATATTTTCATGCCAGCGGAGGAACAATCTCAACAATGATTTTTTACCAATTATGTTTTATATTCTTGGCCAATTTTTGCAAATACCAACTCTGGCATCGTGAGGCATAACCATAACTCTGCAGCCCTTCTGTTTAGCAGTGCAACTGGTTTTGCAATTAGATGTACAAGGAGCATCTGTAAAACAGTGAAATTCATTTAAAATGGTATGGGCTGCACAGCAGAATAAAAAGCAAACATACCCTTTAAACTCATATTTAAGTTTAGGCACTTGAAATTTAAAATTGCATTTGCTAATCACCACAAAACTACAAAAATAAAAGTTCTTGTAAGGATTACTTTATGCAGTAGTTTATCAAGAAGACAAAACAAAGAACATGCTTTTTTCTTTGACTTCTTGCTATAGATGTTTTAAAATCTTTCAATATTCACAGAGCTGTTAACTTGAAACACAAAGCAGAACAACCTTTCCCCTCTCTTTGCAGGACATATCATTAAAACATTTGAGTTAACCTTTTACTCAGGCCTAGTTAGGCCTGGGTTCCTTTTCTTCCTTTTATTTTCCCCTGGGAGGAGACTGTTGAGCTTTAACTGTGCTTTGAGCACCCCACCGATATGGGAGTTAGCATACTCATCACATTAGCCCTCACTTGTTTGCTTAGGGCCTGCTCAAGTTTCCAGAGGCTCCCAGGGTGGTGTCACAGGAGGCATTTTCTACAGAAAACAGTTAGCAAAGTTAAACAGCACTTTTACTTCCATTAAAACGCTTATTCCCAAAATTATTTTTTTTTCTGTAAACACAATACAATACACAATGATGTTAGTAACAAGACAAACAACACAAAACATAAACACAGTTTCTGTTGCAACAGCAGATCCATGGATTTTTCTTTAGGTGTTTTGCTGGCACCAATTTCTTTTGAGGGTCTGAAAGGCAAAAAAAAACAAAACAAAAGAAAAAACATTTTTCTACCCCTAAGGGGTGGCAGATTCTTTCTTATATTACCACTTTCTTAGTTTACACTTACAGTCTATTTAAAGTTTCCTTCACAGAGGTGTAAGGAGAGTTGTGGGAGGAAAGAAAAAAGAGAAAGAGGCAGTAGCAGGGGAAGATCCAAGTCAAGAAAAGTACACAGTAACAACAAATCAAGAAGTGGGGTTCTGTGTGCCAGACCATCTGGACCCACATCCCAGCCCCTATCCTGGGTTAAATTACAGTAGCACTGTTGTCCCCCAGGGACTGTGCCTTAACCCTTGTCACACTCAATATGGCCAGTATCCTAAACCTGGCCCTAATCCTGGCTCCCTACAACCAGAGGTAGCTTACCAATATTTTGAAATGCGCCCAGTGGCAGCTTACAGTGTCTTATGCTCTGCAGCAATTACACTTTAAAAATGAGGCAGCCCCTATACCCTTCAGAGCCTGCCTTGTTCATTCAGAACTGCACCCAGTGGAGACTTACTATGCTCTGCAGCAGTTACACTCTAAATAATATCTTTAATAAACCTAGACTCCTATATCCTTCAGAGTCTGCCTGTTTAACCTGGTTGCAACAAAGTTATTTTAATATCAGTAATAACACAGAACCCTAAACTCCTATGTCCTTGTTAGTTAGGGTGGACAAACTCCTTTATCCCTCTGTCTGTCTAAGGCAGCTCCTATATCCTGCAGAGCCTGCCTGGTTAACTCAGTTGCAATAATAACAACACCCATGCTTCTATATCCTTCAGAGTTTGGGTGGACAAACTCCTTTCTCTTTCAGAGTCTGTCTGAGGCAGCTCCTATACCCTTTAGAGGCTGCCTGGTTAACCAGAAGGAAAGAAAGAAAGAAAAACACACACAAAATTTTCAGATCTTCCTCTATACTGCCAAGCTTAATAAAGCTTGTGGTGTGCACACCAATTTTACAATAATTGTGGGATACTCCTATCCTCCCCCTTTCGCATTCTCCACCAAAATGTTATACCAAAAAGGGCACCCAGGAGAGCAACCCCTAATGAAAAGACTAGCAGGATCTTATTCAGGGGGACAAGGAAATATGCCACATTTATTGTAAATAAGTAAGAATAGCAAAAGGCAGTCACACACACACACACAAACACAAAGTTCTGCAACCTGGCAGGGGCGTCGCTGGGGCGGGGAAAGACCTGGGGCACGGGCACGGGCCCAGCCCCATCCCCGGAGGGCAGGCCCCGCCCCCAGCCAAAAGGCCACACCCCCTTGGCCCGGGATAGGGCCGGGGGGAGGCCGTGCCGCCGCCGCCAGCTAGCCTGCACTGCGGTGCAGTGTGGCGCAGCCTAGCCTGGCCCGGCACGGTTGGAAGCAGCCGCTGGAGGCCGGGCCCGCGGCCGCAGCCCTGGATCCCCTGCTGGGGATGGGGTCGCTGCAACCGTGGGCTGCTGGCCGCTGGTGGCTGCGGTGACCCCGTCCCCGGCCGGGGATCCGGGACCCGGCCAGCAGCCCGCGGTTGCAGCGGCCCCGTCCTCCGCTGGGGATCCGGGGCATGGCTGCGGCCGCGGCAGCCCCGTCCCCAGCCAGGGATCCAGGGCTGTGGCCGCGGGCCCGGCCTCCAGCGGCTGTTTCCGGCCACGCCAGGCCAGGCTAGGCTGAGCCACGCCGCACCGCAGCGCGGGCTATCTGGCGGCGGCGGCGTGGCCTCCCCCTGGCCCTATCCCGGGCCAGGGGGCGGGGCCTGGCGGGTGGCCAGATAGGCCCCGGATCCCTGGCCAGAGATGCGGCTGCCGTGGCCGCGGACCACCAGGGATCGGGCCCCGGATCCCCGGCCCAATTGGGCCGGAGAACTGGAGCACCGGCGTTGGGACCCGGGGCACGTGCCCCAGCTGCCCAACCCTAGCGATGCCACTGCAACCTGGTATGACATAATTACCAGTCCTTTCATGTGTTGCTTGAGCCAACCTAGTGGCCAACTAGGCTGGGCACAAGGAGGGAGCCAGGCCTCTGTCGGTCATGATCCGATGCTCCAAGATGACAGTTGCAGAATGAGGCCCCAAAGTTTTCATGTTCTCATCCATCTTTTATACTTGCTGGCCATCAGGTAAATCTATGGGATTTGCTGTGTCATGTTGTCTCAGAGTTCCTGTGAGATCAGTGGTCACCAGTCACTTGCAGATTTGATTGTATTTTGTTCTTTTCTTTGGGGGGTGGCTCCTTTTGTTTGCTTTAATGAGATGTCCGCATTGTTCAGCCAGTTAGATGGTACTTATGGTTCATCAGGACAGGCCAGCAGTTGAGACTGGCCTTTTCACACACACACGCCCTTCATTCACACACTTTGTTCACACATTTAAAAGAACATATACAGCATACTCCTAAACCAGATTTCATCAAGTATCCAAAATGAAGTACATTGTTTAAGCAGGAGTTCCAAACTGACAATATGGAGTCTTGTTGGACATTGGTTATAATGTCTGTTACACAGGGTTACAGAATTGTTTTACTTATGACACTGAAGGACAGATACACAACATTAACTATCATATACTTTAAAGGTAAATGTACCTCATTATCTGTTTGTCCCCCTACACTTCCTGCACCTGTGTGTGTTCCAGGACCAAGATCATCCAAGCCAAGAGGGTAGCTCTGGAGAAACCAGGCACAGTGCTTCCACAGATAGCATTCAGACCACAGCTGCACAGCAAGTAGCAGCTACAACCAGGGACAGAAACTTAGCTCCCACCTCAGGGGATCCAAGTTGACCCAGCATAGCCCTGAACTCTCATGCCTTTGACAGCAATCACTATTAGTGCTCAGGTTAGGGTTGTGCAAACAAGTTGGGCCCTGAGAAAGCTGTTGACAAGGTCCTGGACAGAGTTGAGGGGAGGGTACTGCCCAAAGGCTTTGGGGCACAGGTTCATCGTTGAGATAAAACCTGCCCAAATCTCAGCAGAGGCTTGACTGCTGCTGACCTGACCTCTGTGCTGGCCTTCCATAGCATTTTTACAGGGCCACCTGGCCCCTACCCTCTACTGAAAAGTCCCAACTGATGGAGACAGAGATGAGCTAGCACAGCGCCTCAAGAAGCCTCCATCAAAGAGAAGTGGAGGGCAGGCAACTGAGCAGGAGTATGGAAGAGGCTATGGCCAGTAGAGGCAAATGAGTTACAATGCTGGCCCTGCCTTCCCTTTTAAGCAGGTACAAGCCTAGGTCCTCACATGCAGCACCTGGGCAGTAGTTCAAGCAGCTGCTGCCCCAGCAGTCAGATGCCAAGCAGGGGCCACAGCATCAGCTAACCCATGCTCCTTCTGGGCCTTTTATTAAACTTCCCTCCCCCAGCCCTCACCGCAGCTGAGTGCTTGAGCCCGCAGCTGGTCCAACCACTGCACCAGCATTTTGCATGCAACTCTTTGGCCCTGCCTGGCCTCACAGAACCCTGCTTTCCCTAGAGAGAGACAGCAAAGGGAGAAGGGACCATTTGACCCCTTACACAATGCAGGCTACAGAACTCCATGCCTGGTGCTACAGCAGCCTCTGTCTCCCCAACAGCTGGCCCTTGCATGCTGCTGCAGGGCCTCCCAGCCCCATCCAGCCTTAGCCGAGGCCTCAACCCACTGGGAAACAAGGGGCCCCATTCTCCATCCCCACTCCTCCATGAAGACCTAGCACCGACATAGCACCCATGCCCTGGAAACCACATTCTCTAGCTGATACTTTAGTTTTCAGTAGAACAAAACAACCAGAACTGACAACAAAATACGACATGCTACCGTAGGATGCAGGCAGCAGCCAGGGGTCGGGGCTTGGCTCCTTGGTGTACCAGGGGGACTGGGATGCTCAAACTCAGTGCCCCCCCCCCACTGTGGTGGAATGGAGGGGCAGCAGCAGCACAAATGCCACCCCCCCCCATGGAAAAATCAGAACCAATCAGCACAACCCACCCCTCCAAACAGCTGCTATAACATAAGCAGAAAGACAGACAGACCTGACTGGCTTGGACCCTGCAACCTCAGCTGGTACTGACCATGGGAAATAAAAAGGGGGTGGGGTGAAGAATGCCATCAGGAGAGCCAAAGAGGCAGTAGCAGCTGCTGGGGCTAGAGTCCACCCCTTCCAGGCAGAGATGATGCAGGTGGTGATGATGAGAGGAAGACAGCCCCCTCCCCTTTAGTCCACCTCCTTCATGCAGGATGCTTTGTCTCCTTCCAGAGAGGGGATCTCATCAGGGACCACATCACTGGGCTGCTCTTGAGTTACCACATCCTCATCAACACTTAGAGAGGGAGATGTGCAGACTGGTCACTGTGAGGGCCACACCAGGATCTCACAGCACCACAGCATGAGGGGAGCTTCAGGTAACATGGGCAGCTCCAAGAGCAAGAGGAACAGGTCTCTCCTCAGCAGAAAAGCAGTTACCTGACAGTGCACTACCAGCCCTAAGCCCTGTCATGGAATGCTGGGCAAAATGCTAAAAATGAATCAAGCTGAAGCAAAAAAATCTAGTTTTCCCTCAATGCATCTTTATTTGTGCCACAGCAGGTTTGCTTTCCCTGGAAAACATATACTGCTTGTCCTTAGCCATCACCTGAAAATGACCTTTCAATTCAGAAATGCTGGTGCAGGGCCTCCTGGGCACTGGCATTCCATTGCCTCCTATCCCTATTCTCCTTGATGGGTTAGGCTCACTCAGGCCTTACAGTTCCACAAAGCACAGCAGGAGCTAAAGTGGGAGTGGTGCATTGTGGGAGATGCAGTGAGACCCAAAAAGAGAGAAATGGGGGCATAAGTCACTGGAGCCACAAACACCATGAGGCCGGGGGGGTGGCACTGCTGAGTCAGACGTTGAAACCATGGGAAGTGCTGAGTTTTCAATTTCTAACCTAAGAATCAGAGTTTTTACTAGAAAAAGAGCCTATTTTCTTAGCTGCTCTACTCCCACATGCTGCCAGCACCACCACTTTGACCTTCTACATGCTAGCTAACGCCCAGGCCTCAGCATGCCAATTCACTCAGTCTTGTACAGGACAAGGCACGTGTCACATCCTCCTGTCACAGCACAGGAACAAGGTCACTTTTCATGCCAGGAGCTGGCACCTCCCACAAGCCCTTCCCTGCTCAGCACTTCCTGCTGTGAGCCAGATCAAGAAGACTCCCCCTGGGGACCATGCTTTCCATGGACTGAGAATCTGTGCTTATCCTTTTCCAAGGGATTAGAACTCCATCTAGTGGCTGACATGAGTGTACTGGGGCGGGACAAGTGTTACCACTCCATCCCAAAGGTGGCCTGCTCTTTGCTGAATCCAAAGACCAACTCAAATCAGCTAACGTGCCCCTGACGACTAGCTTTCAGGGTATGCCACCAAGCACAAGGTCTTTGGTACTGAAGGGCTGGAAAAAGCTTCTTCCCCAGAGTCTACCAATAGAAGCCAACTTGATAAGCCCAGTACTCCGGGGGCACTTAACCAACCCGAGCTTGGTCATCCTGTAGATGCAGTTGGCAGGGGTCTGGGGAATCTTCCAAGGAGAAACCAGAGGAGAGCAGCAGCATCTCATAGGCTATGGCTACACACGCATCGTTATTTCAAATAGGCATTTCAAAATGAGTTATTTTGAAATAAAGTCCTTATTTCAAAATAAGTTAATTCGAATTAAGAAAATGTTAATTCGAATTAAGGGAAAGCCTGCTATCGAAATGGCTGTTATTTTGAAATAAGGCTGTTTGGACATGTTTCAAAACAGTTGTTTCAAAACAATGGTGTTGTTTCGCAACAACATGCCCAAATGGCCTTATTTCGAAATAACAGCTGTTTAGAAACAATCGAGGTTTAAGCTGTTTCGAAACAACGGCTCTTATTTCGAAAGGATGGGATCTGTTCTTTCAAAATAAGAAAACGTCATGTGGACCAAATATCTTTTATTTTGAAATAACCAGTGTTATTTTGAAATAAAAGTGCTGTGTAGACATACCCACAGAGGAGCACCCCCCCAGGTCCTTGACAGCCTTGGCATTCTTATTGGCCTGAGCCTTCTGGCGCAGGGTCTCCATGATGGGATGGTCAGGGTTGGTCTCAAGGTGCTTCTTGGCCATCATGTACCCCATGGTGGAGTTGTACCGCAACGCTTGGGCCTTCATGATGCACTCCATGTTGGCTGTCCAGCCATAGGTGCTGGTGACAATGCAACACGGTGACAAGACCAGTCGATTCGAGATGGTCACCTGGGGAAGCATCCACGGGTTAAGCAAGCCAGACAAAGGAGAGCAGGGTCCAATGTGCCTCTGACTGGGGTTAGTTACAGCAGATGCAGGGACCCCAGCCCTTATGTCAGGCTCAGCCAGAGACACTCACAAATGGTTAACGAGGGGCCACAGGCTACAGGGAAGGGCACTGATGCTCTCTACAGCATAGCATCTCCCCTGTGACTTGGCCAGATCACTGTCAGAGTCAAGGGACGGACAGTCCAAAGCAAGAAGGGACCACCAGTCACAGCAGGGATCAAGATGGCCATCTGGAGCAGCACAGGCAACTCAGGCAACCAATTAGGACTCCAAACTTATTCCCACAGCACTGTCACAGTGCATACTGTGACCTGCAGTCTCCTTCAGCTGACCCTCTGCTGGAGACAAAGCCACACACCAAGCCAGGGTACAACCCTTGCCTGCATTCAGTGGGCCCAACACTCCCTCCCCACTGAGCCAGGACTAGCCCTAGGTTGGCATCCTCCTCTATTCCTCACCTTTTCAACCTGCTTATCCAGGATCTCCTTCATGAGTTTGCAGAGACTCTCGAACTTGGTCTTGCTTTCCTCCATCTTCTTGTCCTCATCCTCAGGCAGCTCCAGCCTTTCCATGGTGACTGACACCAGGCTCTTGCCGTCAAACTCCTTGAGCAGCTGCACACAGTACTCATCAATGGGGTCCGTCATGTACACCACCTCGAAGCCACGCTTCCGTACACACTCCACAAAAGTGGAGTTAGCCACCTGCTCTTTGCTCTCACCTGTGGTGGTGGAAACAAAGGATCACCAGGAGTCGGAGCTGATTGTGCTCTAGGTTCTCCAGCAGCCCCTGATGGGGCCAGCTAGATCTCAACATCACACCCTTAGGGGCCACATCACAGCTGAAGCCCTATTCTAACAGATCACAGAAGTTGCCTACCCTGCCTCCCAGCCAAGGATCTCAAAGCACCTAATTAATAGAGTTGCTCTTGCTAGGTAGTAGGAAAACAAAATAGGCTGCAGCCTATTACAAGCTATTGGAAGTGCATCTGTGTTAGACTTTCTGGAGAAGGGGTTCCCCTTTCTATACAATCTGCCCAGCTTCATGGTCCTCTAAGATGTGGCCCACCCCGCCTCATCTGTGGAGCCTGTTTGCCTCACTGAGTAGAAGGGATATTCTGGAGGCAGAAAGCCCAACAGGGAACGCCCCAGTTCACATGAACTACCTGAGAAGCCAGGCAGAAACTGGAAGAGTCCCATTTTGGGGTGACAGGACAGGCTTCCAGGGGAATCTAACCCACTACCGTATCCCAGCAAGCTTAGGAGATCCCCATTCAGAGGGATGGTCTCTTCCCTCTGGGGTAGGTTAGGTGATGGTGTGGGAAAGAGGTCCAGCTCCCCTGGCGGGCAGCTCTCACCTGTAATATAGTAGATGCTCTTCTGCATCTCCTTCATGTGGGATACATACTCAGAGAGTGAGGCCATCTTATCACCCGACTGTGACGTATGGTAGCATAGTAGCTCCGACAGGCACTTCCGGTTGGTTGAGTCCTCATGGATCCTGAGCTGGGGGCAAGAGGTGACTCACTAACACTCCCCTGCCCTCAAGAGCTTAGGGGTTGAGGCTAGGGGTAGATGCAGCCAGGGAGGCTCAGTTGCCCATTCAAGCACCTTGGGACACAGTTAGCTACATCAGCCCTTCCATTCCAGAGCCCTGCGAGGAAGTGCAGATTTGAGCCACAAACCCAATGCAGAAAAGTCATGGTCTTGGAACAGATCAAACTGGGCCTGGCTCCTTAAGTGACATGACCCCCAAGCTGGTGTGGCATAACCATGCCCCTATGATCGCTGGTGCTGGGCTGGCTGGCTGGCTCTCACCTTGAGGTTCTTGGAGAAGGCTTCATAGAACTTCTTGTAGCTCTCCTTGTCCTCAGCCAGCTCTGAGAAGAGCTCCAGGCACTTCTTGACTGTGTTCTTATGGATTACTTTGAGGATCTTGCTCTGCTGCAGCATCTCCTAGGAGATGTTCAAAGGCAGATCCTCAGAGTCCACCACACCCCGGATGAAATCTGCAGAGGAAAGACCAAGCCCAGGGAAGCTGGGGTCAGAACAGCCAGGCTCAGAACTACACACAGGCACACCCCACAGATAGGGGTGGCACTGCCAAGAAAGTCTGAGCTACAGGCTGCATCAGGACCCCCTGTGTCCCTTGGGGCAGCACAGTGAGTGGTGCAAAGATGAGGGAGCAGCCAGTGTTTCCAGGAAGATACTAGAAGCAGGAGAGCCATTAGCACGTAAGCTCTGCATGAGGGGAGTGGGGGGCTCTTACTCAGGTACTCCGGGATGAGCTCATCACAGCTGTCCATAATGAAGCCATGCCTCCCATATAGCTTGATCTTCTTCTTCTTCTTCTCAAAAAGGTCAAAGAGGGTGCTGCATGGGTTGAAGAGCAGAGCTTGGAATTCCAGCTGCCCCTAACAGAGAAGTGCTGCAGGTTGGCAGACACATGGGTGAGGAGAGGAACAAAGCTCATAGTACATCACTCCTTGAAACCTCCCCTAGGGAGAGACCTTCCCTTTGGCCTGGCTGCTGGAGCAACCACAGGGCCTTGGGTGGGTGACTGAATGACTACCCTAGAGCAAACGGCACAGTGCATGGGACAGGAAGACTCAGACTGTTTTCCCTTCAGCCCCAGTGTGCTCCACATCTGCTCCTCCACTGTCTGCCAGGCCAGATACAAGGCCACCAGTGGCAGCAGCTCCTATCCCCATTCACACATGCTGGAGCAGCAGCCAGGGGCTTGGGGAAACCTGTACGCCTGGATGAAGCAAAGCACTGGGAGTGAGGGTCCCAGTGATCCAAGGGTGAGGAAACCTGCACCACCTAATGGGAGACACCATCCCTAGGAGCAGCAGTAACATTTCACATGGGGAAGCAAATCACCAGGCTGAACCCAAGTAGAACTAGCTGCAGCTCAGTCACATCTCACCAAGTCACATGATTCATGAGGTGCCCCCCACTTGCTATACTGGAGCACATCCATATGAGGAAGATGAAGGATTTGTGCACTAATACCTCACAAACCAGAATGGAAAGGGGCCCTTGGCCGCTACTGGAATGCCCAGTCCAGTATCTGCACTCACCTTGACTGCCAGGTGGCCCTCCCAGTCAGTGGTAAGGTTCTTGTAGAAATCTCCATACTTCTCCTGAGTGATGTCATCAGAATTGCAGGTCCCGATGGGCTTGGTCTTGTTCAGTTCCTCCTTGTCAATGTACTTCTCCTTGATCTTCTTGGTCTTCTTTTTCTTCTTCCCCTTACCACCTTTCCTCCTCCTCCTCATCTGAGCCCACATCCTCGATCTTGGGCGTCTCCTCATCCTTGGGGACTGCATCATCTTCCTTCTCCTTCTCCTCCTCCTCTGCCTCATCATCACTGATTTCCTTTTCCCACCCCTTCTTCAGCTGTAGGGAGAGGAGCAAGACTAAGGCACCTACTTTACTCATGGCCTCCCATGCACAGGAGATCAGGGCAGTGACAGACGTCATTGCCCCCAGGGAGGTAGAGTTTGGGGCTGGTGAGGGCCACAGAAAGGCTAAACACAGCAGTGATGCACTGCAGTATAATCATGGTGTCTTCCAGTGACTGGGTCAAAAAAGAGACTAAAGGATTTATGGATAGCACCAGCTGACAAGACTTCTCACTGCTCGTACAATAGAGGTCCATGCCAGTGGATACAGTGCATTGGGATTAAAACCCCAATCCCACACCAGGTGGTTTGAGTTAAGCAATGACCCAAGGTACCTGCAAATTTTAGGGCTACAAATTAGACCACCCAGTGCACCCCTTCTGCAATTCCCTACCCCCAGCAACATGACTTAACACCCACGCTTGTACAATTTGACTGACCAGCTCCTGCAGCAGCAGAATGAGTGCAGAGCCATGGCCCTCAGACCTGGTCAAGCCCATCATTGTCTCTCTTTCTCTCTCTCGCTCTCTCTCTCACATAGGCACAGGCATGCGCACATAAGAGGATGTCTCTTGCAGCCTCCCCCCCCCCCCCGCTCCATCTGGCCTTCCCATGGAGTGGAGTCCCACCCTCTCTCATATATGTACATAAAGGGTGATGGAGTAGCCAATGAACTGTGAGTGCTTTTTCACCAACTCCTTGACCCACTGCTCCTCCAGGTACTCAGTCTGGTCCTCTTTCAAGTAAAGGATCACCTTGGTGCCATGACCAATGGGCTCACCTGTGACATGAGAAGAGAGGTGTTGGTTTTACTGATTACAGGCACTGGACTTGCCACATTTCTTCCAAAGCAGCCCACAGATAAACTGAAGGGAGGATCATCGCAGTATTTCTAATGGGAGCCAAGGTCAGGAACCCCATCTCTGACCACTGGGGGCAGAACCACAGCAACCCTTGGCCTTGCAGCAGGCTTAGACCATGGCTTTCTCTCCCACCTCCTACAGCCTAAAGATCTGGTACCTAACCCAAGTGGACAGGTTGCTTTAACCTTCACACATGAGCCTGGACCCTCTTCCCTTGTGATTCCCGCCTCCCCACTAGGTGGCAGCTAGAGACCAACAACTCATCCCTCCCTACCCTCTCAGTCATCTCAACCCCGCTAGGGACCCAAAGGTAGAAGAGACAAGGCTGGCTCCCCACAGCCCACGCCCCCCATCCCCGGGATTCATGGCAGACAAGATGGGGAAAGGACAGGGATGGTTCCCCGTAGCCCTTGGTCTCCACAGCACATACCATGATCAGCTTTGATGGTGAAGGAGTCCCCAGCTGATGACTCCCAGGCATACTGCTCGTCATCATTGTGCTTGGAGATGACTACGACCTTTTCAGCCACTAGGTAGGCAGAATAGAAGCCCACATCAAATTACCTAACCATGGAGATGCCAGTGCCAGCCTGCAAGGGGAAAGAGAAAGGGTGAGACAGGCAGGAGACCAGAGAAAGGTGACATCTGTGTGTCACCAAGGGCAGGGAGCTGGGCCAACCCAGAGAGATAAAGCCACAAGTACAGACAGAGAAAAAGCAGGGCACCATTGCCTCCTCCCTGTGCAGAAGTAGCCAGGAAAACTCACAGCCAAGCCAAAAGCACTGCAGGCCCTGAAAGGGTCATCTCAGCCAAGCACCTAAAGGCCCTGTGAAGGACATGGGCCCAGTAGATGCCCAGGCCCACAAACAGTGCACATGCACCAGCACCTAGGCTGAAAGTTACTCACCTGCTGGGCTTCCATAAAGGCCTTGGTATCAGACTTGGCAATGGTGCCCAGGTTGTTGATGAGGTCAGCCTTTGTCATCCCAGTGCCAAAGTCCACCAAGGTGAGGGTGCAGTCCCACGGATTTGGGATGATGTCTTTTTAGCTCCTTGCCACTGTCCAGCTTTGAAGGATCTGTTAGGCTCTCATAACAGATCTTGTCCAGGGTTTGAGGGAACGGGAAAGTATAATGAGGGAGGTATAAGGGAAGGGCAGAAGTAGTTAGGAAGACCCACCCAGCACCCCCTGCTCCCTGGATTCTGTACTTTCTCTGCTCTGTGCTGGGCTGTGTAGAGTCCTGAGACAACATCACCATGGCACAGATTCCACCCTCCTTCCTCCTCCTCAAGGCCTCTGACTTCACTCAAACCCTTCCAGAGGCCATAACAAAATGTGCTGCTTGTGGGAGGCACAGCAGCTGCTACCCTGTTAGAGCAGCATGCAGGGTCGAAAGACAGGGTCATTTACCCACTGCATGAAGAGAATGCCTGGAAACAAACAAGCCGACTCCACACCACCATCCCCAAGGGCAGCACAAATAAGTGTAGGGGGCAGGAGTCACCGTCACCAGGGCTGGCCTCAGCACCACCAAGATCTGCTCATGCCAGGACCTATGTGTGCTTCTCTGCTAGTCCAGCGTGAGCTTGGGTGTGGAGACAGAGATTATTTGGGGAGTGCTGACCCTCTCTTAAAGGCAGGTGATCCCAAGCATGATTGGCATCAATGTCACAGGCTGCACCTTGCCCCAATACCTGGGAGGCTTCTTGTATCCCCTCACTCTGCATCCTTAATCACCCCACTCCTGAAGTATCTCCTCACCCTGACACCTCTTAACTTCTGAGTTGTAGTCCCCCCACCGCTAGTTCTGGTACCCCATTATCCCTCCTGCTGCACTCAATTCTTGGTCCCCATTAGGACTGAATTCTTTTATAACTCAAAACTCTAGAAACCCGTTAACACAGGGGTCTCAAACTCAAATCATCATGAGGGCCTCATGAGGCTTAGTACAGGGCCACATGAGGACTAGTACATTAGCAAGAGGGCCACGCCACTGAAACCTTTTCATACAACAATATTGCAAATAGCAGCAATGATAGTGTTGTGGGCCACAGGCAATAGCTTTAGGGGTTGCATGTGGCCCACAGGCCGCGTATTTGAGACCCCTGCCTTAACACCTCAGTAACTCCCTTATGCTATGTTTCATTTCCACCCGGTTAGACCTGGAGTCAAATTCAGCCTAGAAATAAGGTGCACTTTCTGAACAGTGAGGACGACTCCCACAGAAGCAGAGGTGGAGTGGGAATCTTACCTAACAAAAATAATAAAAGTCCTGTAGCACCTTAAAGACTAACAAATTTCTTCAGGCATATACTTTCCTGGGCTGCAACCCATTTCATCATATGCATCTGATAAAGTGGGTAGCAGCCTGTGAAAGCTTATGCCCAAAGAAATTTGTCAGTCTTTAAGGTGCCACAGGATTGTTGTTTTCGCTATATATAGACTAACATGGCTACCTCTCTGAATCTTACTTACTTATGTGAAAGATTCTCCATCACTTGCAATCTCCACATCCAGACTGGATACCTGTGTCACGTCACATATATGTTCTAACTCCACCAGAAGTGAGGGGCCTGATGCAGGAATCACTGGGTGCAGTTTTATGGCCTGTGTTAGGAAGGAGGTTGGACTAGGTGACCACAGTGGTCTTTCCTAGCCTTAAAAATGTATGGAGCTTTGGAGGCTCCTACCGAGCTTGCTCCTGTACCTGTGAAATCTTGGAGCAACTGTCCCAAAAGAGTTTCGATGGACCCCATGAGAGGAATGTCCCATGATCTCTCCCTCCCCTACCCTTTGCGGCTCTCTGGAGTGTCACTACGGGTATATCTACACAGCATTTTTATTTCGAAATAACGCTGGACAGATCCTGTCCTTTCGAAATAAGAACTGCTGTTTCAAAACAAGTTAAACCCCGATTGTTTTGAAACGGCTGTTATTTCAAAATGGTTATTTCAAAATAAGGCTGTTTGGACATGTTTTTTCTAAACAACACCATTGTTTCAAAACAACTGTTTCGAAACAACCTGTCCAAACGGCCTTATTTCAAAATAACCATTTCGAAATAACAGCCATTTCGATAGCAGGCTTTCCCTTAATTCGAATTAACAGTTTGTTAATTCGAATTAACTTATTTCGAAATAAGGACTTTATTTTGAAATAACTCATTTCGAAATCCTTATTTCGAAATAACGATGTGTGTGTAGACATAGCTTGCGTGATGAGGTCCAAGGTGTAGAGAAAGGCCTAGAATTACTCCACGTATCAAAATCGCTCCATCGTGATCTGGGATGGGAGCTGGCACTTTCCCTCTTTGTGTTGAGGGGGGTCACACTCAGGACTGGTCTCTACACAGTTTTTGTATTGCAGTAATCGTAGAAATCAGTGCAACCCTGTGAGTGTGGACACAGATATAACAGTAAAAAGGTGCCCAGAACTGTATAGTTCATTCCTGTCAATTTAGCAGTGGGGTCCCATGCAAAGATTCCCACTCATCCCTGCCTAGAACAAAGAAAGCAGCATAATATGTTTTCTTGGGGTGCAAATGTTCTTGGCTGCTTCGCTGAAGGGCCTTTAAGTAGGTCTGCAAGCTCAGAGTTGTGTGTGCAATGTCAGGTGAGTATTATCTTCTTGATCTTCTTGGACTAAGCAGTTTAATTATCCATTGGGGTGGTGGCAGATTGCAACTAGAAGAACCCTGGGAAGTGCCTATTGCCCTCTGCTCCCAAATTCCTAGGCACCACCTTAGGGATGGCCTGTGTATGAGTGACTGCATTGCTGCAGGTACATCAGTACAAATCCCTAACACTTTAAATCATACGCAGATGGGGGCCTGGTCTACACTAAAATGTTAGGTTGACCCAGGTATGTGTCTCAGAGGTGTGGAAAATCCATACCCCAGAATGACCTAGTTCTGCCGATTTATCCCCTGGTGTGGACAACAACAGAAATCTTTTGTCACCCTAGCTGCCACCTTTTGGGGTTGTGTCTTACTCATGCCAATGAGAGAATATCACTGGAGTGTTTAAAGGGTAGATGAGCCATGGAAATTTACCGCATCAAACAAAACTGGTATAAATACATCTCCATTAAGGGTTTGTACTGGGGTGAGAAAATTACTTTTAGTTATGCTGTGGACTGGGCTACTCTATTTTTGCACCAATTTCAATCAGTAGAAAAATCTTTAGCCCAGTAAAACATTTATATTGGTATAGATAGTATTTTCACCATGGGATTTGTGTTTATGAGGGTCTAATTAATACTAGTGGGTTACAGAAATGAGGCTACTCTGGATTTTCTGCTCATGTCATTTTTTAGCCCCAGGTGCAATGTTCAGCTCAGAGAAGGACCTACCTGTGTTAGCTTTGACCAGTCTAACACACTAGCAATAAAAGCACAGCTTTGGTGGGACATGCTGGATGCCCCTGTACAATCCCATTTAGGATTCTTGGTACTTCACTGGGATGGCTCGCCCAGCCCCCTGAGCGTGCCGTGACAGCACTTCTGTGTTTAGTCTGTTAGCTTAACTGTACATATGTCTCCCAAAGCTGGAAATTACATTGCCACTTCAAAAATCCAGAAGTATCGCATCACCAGTCAGTGCGTATATATTCTTTTGATTGTAAATATATTTTTGGCTCTGGTGCCAGTGTTTGGATTTCACCCAGGAGAAAAATAGGTAATCCATTATTAATGATTTGCTGTTGCTCTCCATGGAACTCAGTGGTTCACCTAACACGCTCTGCAATCTCAGCCTTGGGCTCCCTTACACAGCTCTGTAGATATCATTCCTGGCTCCCAGCTGCCCTGATGTTCCAGTTCTGGTCTCCCAAAAACATGATGACCAGTTAAATTTAAAATAATATGTGGCCAGGGAAAAGCAGGTGTAAACCCACAGCAGGTTAGAATGGTAGCATTGTGTCTGTACCAGTGTGAATGAGAACAGTGCTGGAGCATTAGATCCTAAAGTACAGCAGCATCCCTGTAGTAGCTGTCAGGGGTAAATGCACTCAGCAGTATGGGGTAAAGTACACTTGAGTATTTGTCAAGCTAAATAAACTCAGCAGTATGGGGTAAAGTACACTTGAGTATTTGTCAAGCTAAATAAACTCAGCAGTATGGAGTAAGATACACGAGTATCTGTCAGGATAAATACACTCAGCAATATGGGGTAAAGAATCCTTGAGTATTTGGGGGCAGGGGGGGCATAAATAAACTCAGTGGGGTGGGGTTAAAGTATCCCTGTAGTATTGGTCAGGGTAAATACATGCTGTGGGATGGGGCAGAGCAGTACATGTGGCTTTGGATACATGGCTGCTCTGGGTGTCTGGGGTCTGACCCCATGTCTGTTTGTCATTCCTGTCCCTTCCTGGTGGCATGTGGCTTTGTAGCACTGTGCCATCTCAGCTCTGTCCCTCTCTTTGTCCAGGACAGGGCATGATCCCTCCCGCATGGGGTATTTCCTGCTGGGACAGCCCCACTTTCAACTCCTACGGCAGCCTTCAGTGTGGGGCTAGAGGACATTTCCCATTTAATCCAAGGAAACGCACAGGCACAGGCCACGAAAGCAGGCAGGCCCCCTGCATTCCCTCCACCACAGATGCAGCCTGGCAGCTTCCTCCTGGCACTGAGCCCTCACCAGAGTGCCTGAGGCTGTCGGGGTAGGGGTGGTGTCAGACCCACTTCGGGCCCTTGCCAGGTGCTGCTTCCCCAGGCTGGTGGTGGGATGAGGAGGTGGCTGTTTGCCTTGGTGCGGGACACGCCTATTGGCAGGAGCCCTGCAGCTGGGCAGGGGAAACTGAGGCATGGATCAGCTTGTCCCAAGTCACTCAGCAAGGCCAGGAAAAGACCCCAGCGGCCTGCCCAGCCAGAGCATCTCCCCCGTCTCATGCAGTGAGTCGCTGCTAAAGCAGCCTATGAGTGGAGGAGCAGAGGGCGGGACTATTTCCTGAGCCGCTGCAGGAGGGATACGGGTGACTTGGCTTGGCCCTGTTACAACTTTCTTTCCCTAGTTTCCATGTGAGGCCTCCTCCCCCTCGAACCTATCCCCCTCTCCTCCCCTCCCCACAGACCCCTGAGGCAGCTCAGCAGTTCCCCCCCCCCCCACTCAACACATGCCTTTGCAGCGCCACAAGGGAGCGCCCTGGGACAGGGAGGGGGTCACCTGGCTGCCCTTTCCCACCCCCCCCTTCCCTGGTGCCCCCAATGAGCAGCTCCCCGAGGACTTGAAATTGGTGGGGTAGGCGGAGGTGTCAGGGGGTGCTCACTAAATTGATATAACACTGTTACTAGCTGACAGCTGGGGGGGTGTTGGGAAATTCCAGGTGCGTATGGGGGGGTTAGGGAAATTCCTGCTCCCAACCCACCACAGGGGAAGGTGCAGCCACCCTCTTGAGGCCCCCCCCCCCCCCGGTCTCTTGTCACTCAGGGGGAGGGGATGTCGGCCAGGGCTCTGGGATGCTGCATGAAGTGGGGGGAGTGCTCATGGTGGGGTTGGGGGAAATGACTCCCACATTTATCCCATGTATGGACACTTTAAAGACTCAAAATGAGTCAGATGTCAGGCAAAAGAAGGACATGGCCTCATTTTTATTTTCACATCCTCCATCTGGCAGGCATTTTAAAAATACATGACTTTGTCTGGATTTTACTTACAGGGGTTAAAGTATGCTGGAATGCTCTGGGGCACCCTATTTTTAGAGGGAATCTTCCCAGAGACCCCTAAAAACAGAAGAATATTACATCCCTTTTCTCCATGTCTCCTCTAATATCCTGCTTTTCATACCTCTCTGTCCTCCTTTCCAGGCTTTGGTAGTTGGTAACCCTACTCAGGGAGCCACAACACGGCTCAGAAGGGAGGAGATGGCGTGGGCTAGTCACTGGAACCACAGAGCAGCCACCCTCCCAGTCTCTGCTCCTGGCCCTGTCACCAACTCACCATATGCCCTCAGCTGTCCATCGCCCAGCGTCTTCTCCCCACCCTCAGGCCTCAGAGTCCCCAACTGTAAAACGAAATATGCTCTTCTTTGTAAAGCATGGCAAGGACTGTTCTGCACAGGTTTTGGCCCAATTTGATGACAGACATCTTGGTACAAAACCCTGCAATGGACTTAAGTTGGTTTAAGAGCATCCATGTAGGGAGCTGCACTGATTTAATGACCCTGGTTTATCTGTGACAACAATATGTGTCACTCAGCCAAGAGCTCCCAACAGGAAATGCCAGATAAGCACACACGGTGAGCAGGATGTCCAACATGGACTTGCCACATGTGGTGAAATGGCAATTGACCTGGGGTGAATTGGTGCTTTACTTCTATCACCTATTTCTTTTAAATAAAATTTTTAATAAAATTCACTTATGTAGGTACAGGTCAAAAAAGTGTCCACTTTTTTGTGGCTACAGTGTATTTGTATAAATGTGTTTGGCTGACACAAAACAATGACATTGTCTTAATTTAGCACCTCTCTGCCCTTAAGCCCAGATTTGTCCTTGAGTCCTATACAGCATATAGTATACATTGCAAAATGCGCTGGCAATGTAGGCAACATCTACACATGGCCACTTTTGTCAAAAGATGCAGTGTTTAATTCAGAGCAACTTTAGTTAGCACTGAATGTAGTGTAGCTTTCTTGAGAGTTTCCGAGAAGCTAACAACATAGCAAATGTATATGCTCACAACCACAATTGTTGCAACATGGACTCATAATTTAAATCTACATGAGTTTGCCATTCTAAATACAGTTATTCCAAAAGTGTTTTCAATTTTTAGTTCAGTGTGGTTCTGCAAATCAACTTTTTTCTGCAGTAAAAATGGTGAAATCAAAATATAGATTGCAGATATTGAATGAAAATTTGGCGGCAGAATTGAGATGTAGGCTAACTGATTTTATATCTGATTTCCCTGCACTACTTAATGAAATGAGGTCAGGTTTCTCATTAATTCTATCAATAAATAGCTCAAAACATTATTGTGTATTTTTCGACCCCCTCTATATTCTATAAAAACAGTTACTTTTCAGCTGTTATGTGTCAAAAATATTAACACATTTGTGTGAGTATGAAAAAACCTGTTGGCCACCACTGCACTATGGGACTGGAACCTGGGATCCAGCCTCGTTACCTCCACATTAACCACTAAACGTCACGCCATAGCTTAGTTTGTTTCCACATTTGCCTATCTCCTTCCCTCCCTTATTCCCGCTCTTGGGTTGTCTGCAAACACTCATTAAGGCTAAGCTGCTGTTTCCAAAGCAAAGGAGTGAAAATGAAGGGGTCAGGGAGGCAGGTGGCTCAGCTGTCTATCAGCTCCATGACCCGGACCATGTGTAGTGCTCTGTTCCCACCTGACTCTTCGCTCCTGTCCTCAGGTCCCAGCTCCTTGGTGAACCACTTAGGGCGCCTCAGGCTGGTTGGATTGGGTTGTCACTGGGCTAAAAGTCCCCACCACCCCCCAACCACCAGCTGGCAGTGCTGCAGGGGTCTTCACTTTGCCAACACAGGCTCTACCTGCACATTGGCAACACCTGAATAGTTTGTCATTAAGTCTCTGAATGGAACTGCCTGCACTTTGGGGCCCTCTCCTTGCCCCCCCCCTCCCCCCCACAAGTGCCCAATCTCCCATATGATGGTATTTGCATTAGGAGGCAGCTGTGTTACCAGTAGTGTGCATAGGCTAATGAAAGCACAGAACCAATGGCCTGCAATGGAGATTGTAACCCCCAGCATCCCAAAGTGTTGCCCTGGGATGCTCAGCCCCTCTTTGCTAGCTGAAGTGAGTAAAGCCATCCACTGTCGCAGCACAAACCTCATCACAGGGACCTGGCCACTGCAGAGCCTGTACTCAGGATTAACCCAGGCAGAGACTGATGTTGGTTCCCAGTTTGTGACCCATCCACAATGGCTGGGTCCAATCAGGGGATCCACCTCAGACACAAGAGTCTTCACTGTAATAAACCTATGGTCTCCAGGACTTGGCGACAGCTGCTCTGCGGTGCCCCTCAAAACTTGCTCTGGGGACACGACTCAGAGCCTTCTGCTTCTTAAGCTCCAGCCTCAAAGAGCATCTCTGCTGTGGCTTGCTGCCAGCACTATTGGGCATGTGACCCTTGGGAGCAATTCCATTTCCATCCCATGGGGCAGCTCAGGGACCATGGGAGCCACAGCTTCTATGGCGGGAAGGAAGCCCATTACGTTAGAGATGAGGGTACCCGGCAGATCTGGCTGTGACTAAGCGGGGCGGGGGGCCTCACCTTTAGACTGAGGCAAAGATCTCCAGAGGCACAATGGCTGCTCCCAAAAACCAAAGGGGAGCTGAGAACAGGGCTCAGATGGGTAGCTCCTGTGCACCCAAAGGTCCAGTCCTCTCCCCACCCACATGGCCTTCCCCTGCCTTTTCCTGTGTTGCTGGTCTGCAGCTGGGTAGATCCTAATCTGCCACAAAGTGGTGTTTTTGAAAAGACAACAGCTGCACTGCCATCTGTATCATTTGGACCCCAAGCTTTTTGGCATCTGATAGCAAATACCTAGGAGGCCAGAGTTCTCCCGCCCCCCCCCCCCTGGGGGGGGGGGGGGGCCGCGCCGGCCCCCCAGCCCCCCAAGCATTGCCCTTGTTAATCTGGGCTGGGCAGTCTTTAGGGTCCAAGGCAGGAGCATATGTCCTCAGGACTCCTCACTGAGAGTGGAGCTAAGCCGAACCCTGCTGCACCCACCAAGTCAGCTGACCCATCTCCAGACTGAATGCATGGTTGCAGTGTCTCGTAACCCTAGGACAGGTGGGTGGGCTGCTGTGTCTGGAAGGGACGTCCAGGAATGACTGGGCCCCTGGTTTGGCTCTGTGGTATGTGTCCTGCCCCACGCTGGCTCCTCTCACACATGGCCCTTGTCTTCTGGCCCTAGGGAGAAACAGCTGCTCTTCCAGGGCTTCAGGCCATGGGTAGGATGACTGGCCCACGTGGCTGTTGTTACAGTGAGCTCGTGACGCGCTCCAGGTCATGGGCATGAAGTCTGTGCAGATGCACGCTGGGATACAAGGGAGGGCTGCGATATGGTGTGTGAGTGGGGTGGTCTTCAGGGCTGATGAGAAGTAACTGTTGGGCTCCCTCTAATGGGCAGTGCTACATCAGAGATATGGTCCTGGGGAGTTACGCACCCCAAGAGGTGGCAACAGAGTCACATGATGCTTCTGTGATTGTTGCTGCACTAGCTCGTATGAGCATGGTATGCCTGCTGCAGTCAGGCCTTCAGTGCAGGCAGTCTCCAGGCATTACAGAGCAAACCTGAGTGTGCTGCATAGCTTGGTTGGGTGCTAGGGATGCAGCTATCCTGGGCACAGGCTACAGGTGGTTGATAAGGCATCAGTGGGCCATGTTGGGTAAGGCTGGCAGGTGTATGGCTGTGCCAGGGATAGGTCCTGGCGCTCAGGGGCACAAGTGCTGTCCCAAAGAGGGAGCCAGGTGTAGGGTTACCAGATGTCAGGCAAAAGGAGGACGTCCTAATTGAATCGAATCGAATCGAATCATAGGGTTAGAAGGGACCTCGTGAGATCATCCTTTTTAACTTCACATCTTCCATCCAGCAGGCATTTTAAAAATACAGGATTTTGTCTGGCTTTTTACTTACATGGGTAAAAGTATGCTGGAATGTCCCAAAATGCCCTATTTTTAGGGGGAAGCATTCCAGGGCCCCCTAAAAACAGAAGACTATTACATTAATCCTACATTTTCTCCACGCATCCTCCAATGTCCTCCTTTCGTATCTGGTAACCCTAGCCTGATGGCTGGATGTCTGTGGGAGAGCCGCTTCCAGACGATTCAAAGACCCAGGAGCATAGACCGCTGTAATTCATTGTTGTGGCCACAAGGTGGCATCCCAGCTCACCCAGTGCAGCTGCAGGAGAAATAATTTTGAGGGTCAGCCTGGAGTCCCACGTTTGACAGGCGCAGCCATGTTAGCTGAGTTCAGCAAAACAACCAAGGACTCCCGTGGTGCTTTTAGAGACTAACACATTTATTGCATGAGCTTTCATGGGAGAAAAATCCTACTTCGTCAGGCACTTTAAAGATGTCTTCACAGTATCTGACAAAGTGCGATTTTTCTCCCACAAAAACTCATGCGATATATAAATTTGCTAGTCTTTTAAGTGCCATAGGGCTCTTTGTTTGTTTTGCAGGATTCCCACATTAGCCCAGCAGCACCCAAGTGCAGCAGATCCCAGCATCCTCAGCCTGCTAGTGCCAGCTGGAGCCCAGTACCTGGACCGTGGGAACCCAGCCTGCCAGTACCAGTCCAGCCTGCTAGTGCTGGCCCACAGCTTTACAGGCAGCCCCTCGTACTCTTGGCAGTCACAGCACTGGTTCTGTGCCCCACCCAGTGTTGTGATTATGCCCTGCCCTTCAAAGCCATAGACACCTCCCCCCAATGAGTGTAGGGCCAGCAGGAGTGGGCCAAGCAACCAGGGGCTAAGGACAGAGCAGTCCTTGGAGCCTCTCCACACCCGTCCTTTCAGGCCCAAACCATGCTCAGCTCCTGGGGGCTGCTGAGCCCACCTCTTCAGCTGTGGTCTGCATGGCACTCATGTGCCCATCCCCCCAGTGGCAGTGTGATGAAGCCAAAATCAGGGCAGACACACGCAGGGGCATATTCACTCTTTGTATAGAAAATGGCAACTGTACAGATACATTCAGAAACAAACAGGCCTGGCCAATGCCACAAAGCAGCCTGCCAGGAAAGGTCTTGCAGAGCATGGCACGGCTTGGGGTAACCCTGTCCAGCATTGGCCTTCTTACACTCTGTGCATCCCACACTGCCAGCAGCAGGGGCCTCCTGCTGGGGACGGCAAGGCCTCCTCCTGGGAAGTCACCCACAGCTAGTGGAGGGTAGCTCATGGGTGAGCAGGTGAGTGAGTCACCTTGAGAGAAGGAAGGAGCAGGAGAAAGACCATGGCAGGACGAGGGAGGGGGCTGGGTAATTAAGGCATTTGACTGGCCCTCTAATCAGAGGGGCTCTTTCACCATCTCTGTCCTGCTTCCCCAACTGGATTATGGAGCTTAAGACACTTCCCTGCACTTCCCCGTGCAGGGTAAAGCTGCAGCTCCAGGGAGGGAGGTAAACAGGTTGCAAGGATGGAGGGTGAAGTAGTGCAGCCTGCAGGGTTTGTTCACTTCCCTTTGTGGGGAGAAGGGTGAACACTCCAAGGACCCCAAGAGAGGAGGCTGAGATGGGGAGAGCCAACCATAGGCCCTCCCAAGGTCCACTTTGAGCCAAGGATCCCAGGCTTGGCAGGTGAGATGTGAATGTGAGGCAAGAACCTGGGATCTCTGTGGGGGGAGGAAAGCACATAGCATCAGGGAAAGGGAGAGTGGTGGATGGGTGGGTGGGTGTGAGAGTGAGTGAGTGAGTGATCCAGGAGTCACACACGTTTATGGAGATGATGGCACACAGGTCCTGGAGCCATCACATAAACACTGCATGGGGCAAAGTGGCCCAACCCTGGGCACCCATGCTATCCTCAGGGTAGGGTGGCTGTCGCTCCCCAGATCACAGGCCTTCATATCTGATAAGGCACTGAGCGTTCACAGCAGCACACTGGACATAGCCTGTAGGAGTCGGCAGGGGGACATTGAGCTGAGCCACGCATAGCCTTGGTGTCCTCACTGCTGCCCATTAGATCACCGTCCGGAAAACAAAGGAGAACACCGCTCCCAGAGCCAGGCCCAGTGAGAGGAAAAAGGCCATAACAGCACCGGCTGTCTCAGCTTCGTGGGTGAGCACCTTCCTGTGGGGCAGAAGGGAATGAGAAAAGCGTCAGCGCAGAAGCACTGTGGACTAGTCCCTACCCTCCATGGCTCCATCCTAAGCCCGCCTCTAGGAATCAGTGCCCCTCCATGCCAACACCTCATGGCTCCCCCACATCACACCTCTATTCTCATGGCCACTTTAGAGACCACTTGTTCTATGCTGGAGAGAAACCTCAGGTGCCCAATACCCCTTTGCTGGGGTAGTGGCACTGAAGGGAAGGAGGGGCATGCAAGGCGGAGCAGCCTGCAAAGGGCCCTAATGTTGGAGGGCCAGGAGGATCTGGGCTCCTTTCACTTCGCTGGGAATGCACTTGCCTAGCTAGTTCATTGACCTGCTTGGCTGTCAAGCATTAGAATAGCTTTGGCAGAGTTCATGTAGGTCCTGCAGAAACAAAGTGTGTGCGTGTGTAGGGGGGTGCTGTCTTGCTCCTGGAACACAGCAGAAGTCTGTGCTGAGAGGGACGCCCAAAGGAGGAGCATATTAGTTTCAGCACATGTGCGGCATGGGGAGCTGGGAAAGGTGCCACGCACCACACGTCACATGCTGACACGGGGTTGAGTTCTCACTGGATGTGGAACTGGGCCTCGGGTTAGAAACCAGGCCGCTGAGGCCGCGATCAGGGACAGGCACTTTCTAATTACACACGCTGTGATGGGGAGAGGGAAAGGGCAAGAAGGGCACCTATGGGGGGTAGCCAGCACAAAAGGTGGGAACTGCTCCGACTCTTCCTGGCAGGCCTCCTCCCAAGCAGTAATTGCATCTCCAGGCCCCACTGGGATGAGCGCCCAGCTTTGAATTATGGGCTCATAAAGAGTGCGGCTGTTGAGCGTCAGGCAAAGCACCACCCTGCAACTCTTGGCACCAGCCTCCCCCCAGCCGTGACACACTGCAGGCTGTCTGGCCGAGCCCCAGCAGGTCCCACTGCTCCCCACGCTCAGGGTGAGGTGCATCCTTGTCTGTGTGCTCTGCAGGGCCAGCTTTCCCCCTGGCTCCGGCTGGTCACTGCTCTCCACTGTGCTGCAGCATGGGGCAGGAGATGCCCAGAGCTGGCTGCAGTAATCTCAGCTTAGCCCTAGAGGAAGCAAACCACTCATGGCTGAAGCACAGGACTGGTAAACAAGACACGTGAGTGGCCTGGGGTGAATCTCCCCGTGGCTTCCCCTTCAGTGACAGAGAGAGCCTGACCCTCTGCACTGGGGCAGCTGAGAAACCACCCAGTATACAGGGGAACCACCAGTCCCTTGAGACAGGACCTGAACAAGGGGCCTGTGCCCAGACTGGATCCCAGGGGCAGAATCAATCATGCTATCAACCAGTGTCCAGGGCTGGTGTGTAGCAAGAGGCCACCTGGCTCCCTCCCCAAGCCCAGCTCACACTCACTTGGGCCCGAAGCACATGCAGAGGCTGGCCAGGTAGCCATTGGAGATGGAGAAGAGGATGATGAAGACGATGTACCAGGCGTCATGGTGAAAGATGACGGGCATGTGGCTGCGGGGCTGCACGTTGCACAGCATGAACAGAGGGATGAAGACCATGCGGGCTGCCACCAAAAGGGGCAGTAGCCGGCTGTCCTTCCCAGGCTGCGTGAGAGGGAAACAGACTATGAGCAGGTGGTGTGCCACAGGCTACTGGGGAACTGAACCAGGTAGGTGTGGGGCATCAAAGGCACTACAGTAGATCCGGCAGACCAGAGGGGAGGGGGATCCGCACAGGAAAGGAGACTTCTGAAGCAGCTTTCTTTTGTTTCAGCTCAAGTGTAGGCCCTTCTAACCCAGAGAGCCCTGTGCTGTGCCTAACCCACCCAAAGGAGGCACTGCTGAGTGACACAGGCTCCTCACTGCTCTCTGCATGCTGGAAAGGGAGTCCTGCCCTGTGACAGCTGCGCCCTGACCTGAACAAGAGCAGGGGGGGCTGAAATTGTTGAGCATCTGCACTGGAGCTGCTGGCTTAGACCCCAGAGAGAACAGCGGGGTCAGCAGGCAGGTCGCTGGGACTCATTCCTGGCTGCTGCCACCTCTTAAGGCCCATTCCTTGGGACTGGGCTGGGGCTCTTCCAGCCCACCGACTTGTCCTGCTGGAGCATGGGGCGGCAGCAGGTGCCAGAATGCTGAGCAAGGTTCTGCCGAGCCAATAACAGATGGAAAACAACATGCTGGCAGCAACTGTGAAATCCCTGCATGCACGCAACCCTACGTCTGCTCCTGAGGCCACAGCTGGCCCAGGGAAAGGCTCCGGCACTGCCGGCCAGCCTTCCCCAGCTCCCTGATTTCCCTGGACCCAGCTAGTGGTGGTGGCACTGGCCTGACACGTTTCTAATCAGGCTGCCTTGCCCCAGTTGCCGAGTCTGAGGGAGAACTTTGGTTCTGGCTCAGACCTGCCCTGCCCAGTCCCTTCCCTGTGGCAGGCTCAGATTTGCTTTGAGCAAAGGCGGCAGAGTAGAAAACCCCATCTCCCATGGACACAACACACTGTGACATCCCAGCTGTTCCTCTCAGTTCCATCTGGGCCACTCCAGAGTGGTTGCAAAGGGGTCACCCTGAATGGACACCATGGTCACTGAGCCAGGATTTGCCCCCAATGTCTCACATGACACTTTGCTGTCCCCTCGGCTCAGGGCCCTGCGGGGCATGTTGGCCTGGACTGGCACGGCACCGAGACAGTTTTGGACACTGAAGAGGTTGCCAAGTGTCTGGGGCAGTTTAGTTGTTGTGTTTGTGAGCACAGGCAAAACCAGCGTCCTGCTGGCTGTGTGAGCGGCAAGCAGCCTCACAGAAGGAACTGAGGGCCTCTGACCAATCAGCTGGCCCAAACCACACACATTTCTATTTTGGAATCACCTCTTCCTGCGTTCTCCTTCCAGCAGGGATGTGGTCTGGCTGGGCAGCTCAAGGCCCTGGGTGAGGGCAGCCAGAAGATGTGACCCCACTGCTGGGGGAGAGTTTCAGAGAGGCAGCTCCTGGCAGCACAGGAGCCCACCTCTGCCTGGGACAGGCTCATTGTCATCTTATGCTTGTCAAGGGTTTATTCAAACAAACAGCTTGAACAAGAAAGGGGAAAAATTTGTATGGGGCCCGGAGGGGCGCACTAGCCCCACTCCCAGCTCAAAGCAATACGCACAAGCAATAGTCACTGCATGCCAGACTCTGGACTCACAACCTGACCCATGGGTGGCCTGTACTCAAGGCCCCCTGGAATGTGGGAGAGAAATAGTTTCCCAGCAGCCCTGTCAGCAGTACAGGGTCTCTGACACACACTCGTTCAGATCTGTTTCCAAACAGCCACTCCCTGAATACAGTAACACTTGGCCCTGGCTACAGTGGAGTGTTTAGTGCCCCCCACCCCCAGGGCTGCTCCTGCACTCTGTTCCCTGCTGCTGGAGATGCCTGGTGGACTAGGCCACAATTCCAGGGCACAGGGAGTACAGGGCACAGACACAGTCTGTGAGGCCCACATGGAAGGCCTCTGAGCCTCGCCACTACTGGGACAAGGCTGGACCCCACAGTGATTGCCATACAACTCCAGAGCCTCAATGTCAGTGGAATACCATATGGGGTCGGCCTGAGGAAGAGGTAGAGGGGACCAGGGAAGTGGCAGCCATGGGGGCTGCTGCAATGGAAGGGACCGTAACCCAGTTTGTGCCCTTTGTGAGACCAGCATGGGCAGCATGGATGGCGAAGCAGCCCTGGACTCCCTGCTTGAGTGTAATGCAAGCAGAGAAGCGCCCCCATCTCCAGCTGCCTCCCCCCTGCTGCTCTTTCTCTGCCCCAGCCAGAGGTTTGTGTGGTTGCAGTGTGGGTTTGTTTACAAGCAGGCTGCAACTGGGGAGATGGCTTTGAGTTCATCCAAACCACACAGACAGGAAAACAGCAACATGGGAATGTTCAATTGGAATTGCACACAGCTGGGGCCCGCCCTTGCTCCCATGTGCCAGATGCTGCTCTCCATCCTTGATTCCTCTCTCTGACCTCCCTTCCATGAGCACCAGGTAACCCATCTCCCTGACTTCCCTCACGCTCACACTCTCCTGCCCATCCGAATACCCATCAGTTACATCCTCAGCCCACCCCAGGGTAAGCAGCACTACCCTGCCTGGGCACTAGTTTGCAGACTCACAGATATTAAAGACAGAAGGGACTGTTGTGATCACCTACTCTGATTTGCATGTCAGAAGTCACCCATCCACCCCTGTAACAGGCCCAGAGCCTATAGCTGAGTTACTGATGTTCTTACACCTTCGTTTATACACTGCACACTATAAAGACTCCATTGTTTACTCCACATCAAACCAGCAAGTGACCCGTATCCCACACTGCAGAGGAAGACAAAAAACCAGCAGCTCTCTGCCAATCTGACCTGGGGAGAAATTCCTTCCCCACCCAAATACAACAGGCAGCAAAACCCTGGAATGTGTGCCAGACCCACCAGCCAGACTTCTGGGAAAGAATTCTCTGCAGTCACTCAGAGCCCTCCTCCTCCTTCATGTCTCCATGACAGGCACCAGTTGCCATTCCCTAGCACTTATACACAATCATACAGCTCTCTGGGAGGTAGGGGTCAGAAGCATGATCCCTGTTATACAGATGGGGAAACTGAGGCACAGCACAGGGAAATGACTCATACAAGGGTATTCAGTAGAGTGGTAAGAGCCAGGGATAGCACCCAGGAGTCTGGAGTCTCAAACTCAATGGACCTTGCTCAGCTCCCAGAGCCAGGATCAGATTTATAGAATCATAGGGTTAGAAGGGACCTCGTTAGGTGATCTAGTCCAACCCCCTACCAAAAAAAGCAGGACCACTCTCACTAAATCGTCCCAGCCAAGGTTTTGTCTAACCAAGCCTTAAATATCTCTAAAGATGAAGACTCCACCACCTCCCTAGGTAACCCATTCCAAAGCTTCACCACCCTCCTAGTAAGAAAGTTTTTCCTAATATCCAACCTCAACCTCCCCAGCTGTAACTTGAAACCATTGCTCCTTGATCTGTCCTCTGTTACTACTGAAAAAAGCTGAGCTCCATCCTCCATGGAGCACCCCTTCAAGTAGTTCAAGGTTGCTACCAAATCCCCCTTCAGTCTTCTCTTCTGCAGACTAAATAAGCCTAGTTCCTTCAGTCTTTCCTCATAAGTCATGTGCCCCAGCTCCCTAATCATTTTCGTTGCCATCCGCTGGACTCTTTCTAATTTGTCCATATCCTTGTTGCAGTGGGGTGCCCAAAACTGGACACAGTATTCCAGATGCGGCCTCACCAGTGCCAAATAGAGGGGAATAATCATATCCCTCGATCTGCTGGCAACACTTCTACTGATGCAGACCAGTATGCCATTGGCCTTTTTTGGCAACAAGAGCACACTGTTGACTCATATCCAGCTTCCCATCCACCATAACCCCCAGGTCCTTTTCTACAGTGCTGCTACTTAGCTGATCACTCCCCAGCCTGTAGCAGTGCATGGGGTTTTTCCATTCTCAGTGCTGGACTTTGCACTTGTCCTTGTTAAACCTCATGAGATTTCTTTTGACCCACTGTTCCAATTTGTCTAGGTCTTCCTGAATCCTGTCCCTGTCCTCCAGTGTGTCCACCCTCCCCCGGGGTGGTGTCATCTGCAGACTTATTTAGTGTGCAATCTATCCCATCATCCAGATCATTAATGAAAATGTTGAACAGAACCAGCCCCAGGACCGGCCAACTAACAAACACACCTGCAGCTGCTCCCCTGTGTTCTATGGGGGCAGCTTGGCTGCCAGGACATCGGGCAGGGCAAGGCAGCCCTGAAGGCAAGCGGCAATTCTCTGGGGCATGTAAGAGGCAAATTCTGATTGGTTGCCTGTGCTCCTATCATGTCAGAGCCCGGCTGCTGGCCCTCGCCCCTCCACTCTGCCCCACACTTACCCATAAAACAATAGCTGTGAGGCTCCGTCCCAGCCAGTCGAAGACATTAAACATCAGGAAACAGGAGACAGGGATGAAGTACAGCTCTGAAGAGAGGGGACAGGTCAGTGACAGATGCCAGGACACCCCCACCTCCTTGTCTGCTGTGTCAGGTGTTGCCCGTGGAGCAAAGCACGGGGACATGGGGCTTGGATCCTGCCCTACAATATGGCCTGTCCCATTGACAGGGTTGCATCCTCCCTGTTCCTCCATCACGACTCTGCGGCCAAGCAACCAAGACAGGGGCCATGGATCCTGCCCACGCCTGGGAGGGAAATCTGGTGCCCAGACTGTCAGATGGCATGACAGGCCCTATCCAGATCTCAGCTCTCATCAGCTGTCACTGGGGCCTCCCCCCAAGCTCCTCCCCACTTCCCAGCCCCACTTTCTTTCAACTTGGCCTTGTGGGTCCTGTGCCTTTCCAGCTCTTCTCATCTTCACTCCCCTCAGCAGCAAATGGCATAAGGCCTGGCATCACTCACCCCACTTACTGCTCCCTGCAATTGTGGACTTCACCTCAGCACAGACAGCTGGGAAGAGCCCGATGGTCACAGTGAAGACGAAGCAGACAGACAGAGCCATGACCCAGATCTGGGGGTGAAAGCAGAGTTGAAGGCCATTACCCAAATATGCAGGGATAGATCAGCTCTGGCATCTCCCACTCGGGGCAGCCAGCCCAGGAGGAGAGGTATCACTGCTTCAGGTACCTTCTTAAAGATGCTGAGGACAGAGGACTTCTGACTGGGAACCTGTGGGGCTGGATCATTTGCGTACCTCTGTTCCGCCATGTTGGGCTCATCTGCAGGGAGAAACAGGAAGGGTGACGGGAGGCCCCAGGATGGCTGGTGACCCAGTTGCAGCCACCATCTCCATGCTTGAGCCTAGTCCTGGATCCAGCACTGCTCACATCTGCCCCCTTCTCCTCCTCTGGGGATTCTGGATGCAGAGGGGCTGCAGGCTTCCCTAGAGCCAGCCAGCTTTCTGAGTTCATCCCCACTCCTCCATCCTCTCCTCTCACCTACTGCAGACTAAAATCCCCTCCCACCCCCACCCCCACCCCTGCACTCCTCACCTTTCTTGATCAGGTCGATCTTGGTCTCCAGCTCCCGATGCCTCTCATGGACCCGATACTCTGTCTTGTCCTTCAGCGAGTAGTAACGGAAGAAGTCCTACAGACAGACCGCCACAGAGCACTCACTGGGGGGAGTGCAGGGGGGACCTCTCTGCCCCAGGAGATGGGGGCTGCCCACAGCCAAGACTAGAATATCACTCGGGAAGCCAGGAATGAGGCTTCTGTGGGTCAGAGCACAGCAGACTGCCCCCTGCCCCCAACAGGTTTTCCTCTGCAGGGATAGATCCCCCACCCTCTGAGGAGGACGAGTTCCTACCAGGTGAGGCAGTAAGATGTAGGAGCCAATGGCCAGCAGGATCACCACACAGGCTGTGATGAAGTAGCCGAAGGCACTGTCTTCCAGCAAGGAGCCACCTGGGGAGCATGGAAAGGAGAGACGCTGGAGGTGAGGAAATGGTAGAGGTGGTTGCTGAGGAAGGCACCAACAGGCACAAGACAGACTGCCCCCTCCTTCCCCCTTCAAGCCCACAGCTCTGCCCAGAAAGACACGCCTCCCAGAAAAAGATATTTAAAGTCTGTGAAGACCCCTGAGCTGTCACCATAGTGATTGTCTTGCTAACAACAGGATCCTAGGACTCCTCTCAGAATGACCCCAAAGTGTGCTCTTTCCCAGAGGTGCTCTGGCAGCTGGCTCTAAACAGTGGGGCGTCAGGGAAAAGCCAGCCTGCACCCCCTTGCCACTGTCCAGGCCTTCCTGGGGCTCACAGGCACGGGCTCTGTTTTGTGGCAGATCTCACTGGAAGGAAGCAGGCAGCTGAAGAGCTCTATGTGGGTCTGCCCGAGAGGTACTCACTGGCGATAGCGCAGATCATGGCCAGAGCTGCGAAGGTCCCTGCCATGCCCTGCCCACTCATGATGGGGGCTGTGTAGCTGGCAGGCAGGAGCCCTGCCAGTCCAAAGAGGCTGCCCTGGAGGATGGCACCAAAGGCTGCAAAGACAAAGAGAGGCAGTAAGGAGGACAAGCAAACGGGGGTGACACAGAACAAAGCTCTTCTCCCACCCTCCGAGAGACAAGCTGGAGCTCTGCACTACTCTATGGCTTGTGCTCCTCCTCTGCTCTCTACAACGCCTCCTGCGGGGGGGATGAACTTCAGTGCCAGGAGCTCAGGCCCAGACCCCAGACCCTGTAGCAGCAGGGTTGGCAATGGCCAGGGTCTCAGTGGAGGGAGAGGCGGAGTGGGGCTTGGGCCTCTTTCCAGCCTTCTGGGCCAGCTTCCTCGATCCCAGTAACATCCAGGATTGCCTAAGGCCTCACTCACAGTTGATGAGGACAATCTTGAGCATTGTGATGATGAAGAAGGGGAGTGGTTCCAGGGGGATCTTCACCAAGGCAGCTGTCATCATGAAGACCAGTAGGATGGCCACCAGGCTGCCCAGGATGCGTACTTTCTGAGGGATCCTGCAAGGCAGCAATAAAGAGCCCTCAGTGAGAAGAGGGACCCCAAAAGGACCCTTGGGTGCTAGGGGAGGCACCCACCTTAGCAGGCCTGCCTCAGTGTTTGGTGGGGACTGGTTCAGCTAGAGCAGGGGTCTCAAACATGTAGCCCGCGTGCCATATGCGGCGCCTAAGGCTATTTGCTGTGGCCTGCAATAACACTATCAGTATCGATATTTGCAATATCGTTGTATGAAAAGGTTTCAGTGGTGTGCCCCTCAGGCTAACATACTAGTCCTCATGCTGCCCTGACTAGTCCTCATGTGGCCCTCATGATGATTTGAGTTTGAGACCCCTGAGCTAGAGACTGAGTTTCCCTCTTGGCCAGAGGGGTTGGGGATGAGGCACTGGGCAAGAGCAGTGCCTGGACTCACCTCTGATGGAGGAAGGAGTTAAGGCAGGTGAAGATGAGCAAGGGTAGCATGGCGCACAGTGTCATGAAGTTGTTGAACTTGCTCTGCAGGTAGGTGGGGGGTAGGTTCAAGTCCTGGTCTGAACCATTCAGTTTAAGAAGGGGTGGCAGGGAGGAGGCATTCTGGGGATCCTCGAGGCGGTTGGTGAAGTACTGAAAGGGAAAAGCAAATAAGTGAGCCCATCTGCAGTGCCCCACCGCCACTACACATAGACCGCACAGGCACATGCTACACGCAAGTCCCTCCTGACCAACACAGGCTCCACGCAAGTATGGGCCATGTGCATCCCCCTCCACACACGTGTAACCTGTCATGTGCACATGGAGCACAGAGGTCCTCACCCTTGTAGCTGTCATGAAAAAATTCCATGGTAGCAGCGTCCCCAGGCCAAGCGTGAAAAAAATCAGCCAGACGGCTTTGTACCTGTAGGAGAGACAAAGGGGTCTCTTGCTGGGGCTGGATAGGAGGTTGGAGAATTTGTGAACATTGTCCTCATCGCCTGACCTCCTTGGCCCAGAACAGGGAAGAGTTGAAGGAGGCACTGAGTCGTGAATTAGCTTCAGGCTCAGTGTTCAGAACTGGTGGGCAGGCCGCACAGAGGATCTTCTTGGAGAAGGCTGGGCTGGGCTATCTGTCCCTCCCCATGCTCTCCCAACACTCTTCCCCTCTGACCTGCAGCTCCCCCCGCTGTTCCAGCCCTGAGCTGCCTTAAGGAGAAGTTAATTACACTTCCGGGACTGGACCTCAGGACTGTGTTCAAGTTCCCTCACACAGCACAGAGACACACACTAGCTTTAGGGACCTCCTCCTGCACCATCTGCCCCTTGCAAGCCCTACTGTCACCTGCCAGTCTGGGGTCATAGATTCCTAGATGCCAAGATCAGATGGGACGACTGTCATCAGTTAGTCTACCCTCCTGCATAGCACAGGCCATAGAACTGCCCCAAAATCATTTCCAGAGTAGATCTGTTACACCTAGCTCTGAGTTAACTACTGCCAGCAATGGAGAATACATCAGAACATTTGGTAAATTGTTCCAATGGTTAATCACCCACAGTGTTAAAACTCTGTTTTATTTATACTTTGTATTTGTTTAGCTTTGACTTCCAGCCAATGGATCATGTTGTATCTTTCTGTGACAAGCTCATTATTCAGCTGTTATTTGTTATTCAATTATGCTTGTTCCCAGCATAGATACTTATAGGCTGGAATCAAGTAATTCCTAAACCTTCTCTTTGTTAACCCAAATAGATTGAGCTCCTTGAGTCTATCGCTACAAGGCACCTTTTCTAGTCCTTTAATCATTCTTTTGGCTCTTTCTTTGAACTTCTCCAACCTATCAACATTCTCTTGCACGGTCTGTCAATGCTACACCTGGACACACCAGTCCATCAGTAGTTGCACCACTGCCAAATAACACAGGTAAAATAACCTGTCTACTCGTACTCAAGATCCCTGTTTATACATCATGAGATTGCCCTTTCAGCCCCAGTATAGCACTGAGAACTCATGTTCAGCTGATTATCCACCATGACCCCAAGTCTTTCTCTGAGAGCTTCCCATTTACTGGGGCACTAGAATGGATTCTGACACCACAAATGACTAAAGATTTGGGCCTCAGTGTCCAAGTGTGACATCCTATTTTGGATGGCCAACTCAAGACACCATTGTGCCTTATTCTACAAAGCTGATGAGCACCCAGAGCTCCCACTGACTTCAGCTGGAGTGGTGAGTGCTCAGCACCTCTGAGAATCAGGCCCTAGATGCCCAGCCAGGGGTGCTCTAAGCCAGTGGCCACTTTTGTGAATCTAGAGCAGGGCTCTCAAACTCAAATCACCAAGGGGGCCACATGAGGACTAGTAGAGGGCCACATGAGGGCTAATACAGTTGCCTGAGTGCCACACCACTGCAACCTTTTCATACAACAATATAGCAAATATTGATGATGATAAGGTCATTGCGGGCCCGCAGGAAATAGCTTTAGGGGCTGCATGCGGCCCATGGGCCATGTGTTTGAGACCCCTGATCTAGAGCTAGCACTTAACACAGCAGAATGGACTCGCAGAATGCTGACTGTCCTCCAGCGGCAGCTCTAATTATAGGCCTGTGGGAGGCTGAATCCAGGAGACATGGTCTGTGCTTGGAGAAATAAAGCCAGGAGGTCATTAACTGTGAGCAGCAGGGCTCCCACTTCCTTACACACTGCTTGTGCCCTCCTGGGCACCTCTCTGAGCCATGAGGGAGGTGTAACCACATGGAGCTATGTCCCAGGCTCCCAAGGCATGTTGCTGAGGTAGGAGACTGGATCTCAATTGTAAGAGAGGGGCTGCTTGCTGGGGGAGGGGCAGTGGGCCGAAAAGCGTCCTATTGACCCCCTGGGGGAGGTTGTGCAGAGCCTGCAAGTGCTGGGAGCTCTCTCTTCTCCTGATGATATCAAAACACAAGAGTGCAGGGGTTCAGCCGCCCTGGAACCCACAAGGATTTCCAAGCAAGTTATGAAAGAGGAAGTGAACGCAGGCGTTGGATGCTCACAGGCCCATGGCAGCCAGATGTGTGCTGGCAGCAGCCTGACGTGGGCGGAAGAAGGCCAAGTCTCCCAGTGAGGAATGTTTGCAGCCTATCTGTTATGGAAAAACTGAGAGCACAAGTCTTTAAGGGAGGGGAGAACCACCAACCTCATCCTGCTGCTTTAGTCATGTCATGAGCAGCAGGCTGGTTTTCATCATGGAGCTACCAGACTGGGCATTGGCCTCTGCTCTCCCAGGCCTCAGCTGCAGGGACAAGGCAGCAGCATTTGTGGGCCTGGGGATGGCAACAGCTTCCACCATCCCACCCTCGAGTTCCAGGGGTTTGCCAAGGATCCTGGCACCATACGGGGCTCATTACACAGGTCCTTGGGCTCTTCTGAGAGTCCTGTCACTTGGGGCACCCCCAGGTGGCAGAAAGGGGGTTCTAGAGACACCGCAACAGCTGTGATTCTGCCTGGAGGAATGGCTTAGAGCTTCAATGTGGAGGGTGATGTTTTCAGGGGAAGTGTCTACACGTACGCTGAGCCCTGGCCTTACCTGTCTGCTGGACCTCCACTGCTCATTGTCATGGTATCCAATGGTGGTCAGTGAGATTTGGTGGCTCCCAGAAACTCTGACTCCTTCACTGTGCCTCTGGCCTGCGAATAGAAACCAAAAGGAGAGATCTTAGCAGGGGGCTGGAATCAAGGGCACCACATGGTGGGCCCCTGGGTAATGTAAGAGAAATTATATGTAATCTCTTCTGTAGGACAGTAAGAAAGGTGCTAAAGTGTAGGCCTCATTGAAGCCGTGGGTTGCTATGGTAGTGGGGTTGTTTCTCTGGCAAGTCATGTATCTAAGTTTCTTTAACTAGCGGCCTAGAGTTGATAGTTAAAGTGTGTTATCTCCCCTTTCTCATGCTTTTTCTCCTGACCATCTGGACAAGAAATGTAGCTAGACTGTCCGCCTTTGTTCTAACTGAAAAGGGAGTATTACCTCCTATCTCCTGCTCACCCTCCCTGGCACCATAGCCTCGCAAGAATGTAAGGTCAGCATCTCTAGGCAGAAATTAATAAGTTTGCAGGTACTGCGGCTGCCCAGGATAATGCAAATGATGTCAACAGTAAACAGAGGCGGGGATAATTATATGTATTCTTTAATCATTAATATGTATATAATAATGTTAATGTAACCATATAAGGGTCTCTAAAACATTGTCAATCATGTAAGCATTATCATAGTATTATCATACTGTACTGGATAAAAGTGTTTGTAATGCTGCCCCTCAGGGCTCTCTCTTGCACTCGAGTTGTTGGGGGGGCCTGCTCAGAGGGGCTAGCACTTCTTTGCTGCCCTCTGATGTAGTTCCTTTTGTTATTCAGCTGAATAATAAACTCTGAACCACACCTCGTTCTCTGCTCATTGGAGTCTCGGCTGGGAACCGGTCTGCTTCATTGGGGAGGCTCTGGTGTGCCTCTTTCTGAACTTGAGGGCCAGAGTTAGATTTTTCCCCCACAGTAAGCTTCCAAAGGGCTTGGATCAGCCTCAAAACCCTCTGTAAGGCAATGATGCCTGTGTGGATTTGCCTCCTCTTTGCAGAGCTGCCACTTGGAGCCCTTAAAAACTAGGGGGTGACTTGTCCAGGACAGGCTGGGATGCAAGGTGCTGGCAGGAGGCTCAGAAGTTCAGAGCCCTCTTCTTCTGCAGGGTAGCTCTGCCCTGACACTGGTATTTTCTCCCCTGGGTGAACTGAGCAGGCGTTTTCTCCACACCCAGAGCCCCAGCCAGGCATATTTGTGCCTTCCTGTTATGAACCTAGCACGTCTAACCCAGCAGTCCTAGGTCTTCCAACCCAGGCTATGTGGAGTCAGCGGCAACTCCAAGAGGGGCAAACACCCATCCCCAGACAAGGGGCATCGTGCAATAGGTTCCTTCAAGGTGTTGCATATCCGCACCCACTTTCCTCTGTCACATGCATGGGAACAAGTCCTCCCAGTGCTGAGGCCCCTCCCAACCTTTCATTGGTACCAAACACACAGAATTGTAGGCACTGATCCAGGCACCCATGTCTGGTTCCTGCAGAGAGCCAGCCCTGCTTCATCCCCTTCCAACAACAGGACAGATCAGTGTGGCTGGGGAAGCATGGGCAAACTGGAGGGGCTGAGCCTAGGTCAGTCCCCTCCTCTCACAGACACTGCAAGGTTTGCTGCCCCATCTATGAGTGAGCCTGGTCCTTGCCACTCTGTCCTGTTACTGCATCAGACACACATTCACACCTCAGCTGTCTTCCTCCTCATGTGCAACGGGCATGGTCAAGGCTCCCCAGTCTAGCTCAGTGGTTTTCAAACTTTTTTCCTTTGGACCCAGTTGAAAAAAATCATTTATGCCCACAAACCAGCAATTACATCTTTGAGCAATGCACTCCACTCTTTTGGCAGCAGCAGCAAGGGGTAGGGCAAGAGGGACAGCTGCCCAGGGCCCCACGCTTTAAGGGGGCCCCATGGAGCCACACCACTGTCCCCCCATGCCAGGGACTGGGCGAGCTGGCCAAAAGTGGCAGCCCAGTTCACAGTGCTGGCTCTACTGCAAAGCCAGAAGAGTGGCTTGGGGTGAAAGTTGCTTAAGGCAGTAGATCAGCATTGCAACAAAGCGGAGTCATTACGCCTCCTCTCTGAGTCAGTATCTCTTTGGGCTTCTCTCATTCATATGAAAAGGACTGAGGTCACTGGCAAGCAACCTTTGTATTTTTTTATCAACAGACCCAATGAAGAAAAGAAGAAACTGTGAACACCCCTTATACCACCATTGGGGATTGCAGTTATTTTTGCTAATTAGGACTTGTCTCTTTTTTTAGTGGGTTGAGAATTCCCTTGCTTGCAACAAAAGTTATAACTTGTAGATTTTAATAAAAACTTCAGAGATTTTTTTTGACTGGTAATTAAAAAGAGAAGAGAAAAGCAAACTGTTCTAGTAGGAGCCTGTGCTACAAAGTACGATATTACAATTTACAATTAGAAATTTTACAATTTCTACAATTAGAAAGCCTAAATAACAGAATAAAATCCAACTCAGAGATGGATCTGCTGGAAGGAGAAGTTATAACAAGATCCTAAACTGAAGGTGGGGGAGTGGATAGCCCCATTGTGTTGCTGCTTTATGCACACTGCCAGGGGTCACCAGGACAAGCAGAGAGCTAGGGCATCCCTTCAATCACAAGATTGTGGACAATTGTGCGTTTATGGAAACTCATGCAGACTCAGCGAGCAGAGGAAGAGCAGAGATCAAAGTGGAACCTAGAGGGGCTGCTTCAGTTCCTTGGATCTGGCAGTGGAGAAGGGAGCAGGACCTGGAGGGACTTGGACAGGTTGAGCAGCAGACAGGATCTTCCAGGACCTTTCTTTCCAGCCCGGCATTGGCTCTCCTCTCCTTCCCTTTCTCAGCACTTCCATTTCATTTCTCCACCCGGTCACCCCATTTGCAAGGAGCTCCCATACAGACACTCCAGGCTACTACATGCAATTTTAGAGACTTTACATACTTCCTGATCTGAGACAGAAGTATGGCATATGGGATCACCCTCTGCATGTTCCATGTAGGTGATCTCAAATTAGACGTGTAGGTTTCAGAGATGCAATAGAAGCCTCAAGAAAAAGGATGAAGGCCATGAGAGACTGCCACCCTCCCAAACAGCCCCCCCCCCCCCCAGCAGCCATGGTCACTGTTCAATTTTCTGGCAGTGGCCACTTTTTTTCAGTGGAGGGTCACTGCACATCAGAAGGGGCCAGAGCTAGGTACCGAGGAAAAAAGTTTGACAACCACTGGATTAAGCACGGCTGAGAAACCAGACCCTGCACTTCTGTTCCGCTGCTTTTGGTCAGCTCACCCGGTCCCTGGTCACCTCCCCCCAGGCATTGGATGGTTGGTGCAGGTGTCTGCCCCTCCCCTGCACTGGCTGCCCCCCCCCCAGTGCCTGGGGGGAGGTGAGTGGGGGCCCTGCAGAAGGCGATTCGCCCAGAGCCCCACACCCCCCTAGGGACGGCCCTGGTGCTGCAATCCAGTGCTTGAAGGTCTGTGACCCAGTACAGGGTCCTGATCCTAAGATTGGCAACCACTGGTCTAGCTCACTCCCTGCTGCAGATTGTAACACCTCCCATTAGCCAGGGCAGAGTGATCCCTTTCTTCCGCCACGGTGCAGGGCAGTCACCTAGTACACCTCCTCCTGCCGTGGCTACTCTCCAGGGGCAGCCTTCCCAGAGGACCAGTGCTCAGCCAGAGCTGTGACTGCTCCCCTCGCACAAGTCTAAGGGACCCCAGAAATAATGGGAGATTAAGGGAGAAGTTATTGTGTATGGCGGGAAACCCTCCTCCACGGGAGAAGTTTAGCTCAGCAGACAGGTTAGTGCAGGAAAGAATTTGGGAAGACCACTGCAAACGCGGAAGCTGCTGCCCCAGAACCGATCAGTGGCCCAAGTGCCCAGTATTCTTTCCTCCTGGACCACACAAAAGCAGCCCATCTAACCTGGCAGCCCTCCCCAGTCTCTCCCTGCAGCACTGCCTCAGCCCTGTTGGTTCCATATCTTGCCTCTAGCAGGGCCCAGTACTTGATACTTCAGAAAAAAGGTTTCAAAAAATCTCTATCATGCCCCTAGCGAGGTGTGCAACCCTCTCGCCAGCCAGCATAACCCCCAGTTACTCTTAGGTCACCATGCAGAGCACTGTGAGCCCAACAGATCCCAATCCCTAGCCAGATCCATCTTGCCTCTGCATGGCTAGAGAAGTGCATGGTCCCACTGCACTATGGGCCTGGCCAGCCAGATCCCACCCTGAAGAGGTTTCCAGTGGGACTGATCAGAAACTGGATCCCAAAACAAAGCCCACTAAACTCCCTGACTGTGGGATGAATCCCAGCTTTGATCTCTGCTCCCCCTCCCACCTACACTCACTGGGGAGGTGCTGATGGAGGAGCTGTGCCTCCGCATGTACCTGGGGCCTTTGGGACCAATGGCGATTCTGGCAGCCCTGACTGGGGAGGTTTATTTGAAGGCTGTAAGGATAGCATGTGTGCCTTGGTTTCCGTGATGGGATGCATAGCTAACTAGGTTGTGCAGGGGAAAGATTGCGTGCAGAGACCCTGAGCTCCAGGTGAGACCAATCCTCAGTGCCTGGGCCCCATGCCCATGGAGTGTCTCAGAAGACAATGGCCAGACCAACTGCCCAGTCAGCACCCCTAGCAACAAATGGCCGTGGACAGCCACTTGCCTATGGGTGTGACCAGGCAATGGATTGAGGCAGGGCTGGGGGGGCTTGTTAAGTGTGCACTCTGGAGGCAGAAGCTTTTGGACTGGACTACAGTGGGAACAGAGGGCTCAGGAGTGACCAATGGACTTTGCTGTAACTGTCTGTTCTCCATGTAAACAAAGGACTTTCCACTATGCTGGGTTCCAGACATCTTGTAAACCTGTCTGGTCTGACCCTGCTGGTTGAGAGTCACTCCAGAGTCAGGAGCTGGGGTGCATTGCTCTCTTTCGGGGTACATATCTTTCCCAGCTGTCCAGCTCTGGGGAACTCATGGAGCAAAGCTCACAGTCAAAGCAGGGGTGCTAATGGCTCCCAGGTTGGGTGTCAGGAGGCGGCGAAGCCAAAGGGCCTATCTTAGTGCAGTGTGACCCTAAGGGGCCCACACACTGAAAGGGTCCTCCCAGGCAGGGACCATTCCAGAACTGCTCAAGAGCACCAGACATGTGGGCCTGTGACACAAGGGAAGTGAGGAAATGAGGATTTCAGGGAAGGGCTAGCATGTGGGCAATAGCTGTGGCTGGAGTAAAGCAGCAAGGCCTCAGACTAGACGAACAGTGGTCCCAGTCTGATCTTCAACTGCAGGAGTTATGTGTGCAGAAGGTATTTTATGTGACTGGATCTGGTGTCAACTGAGTGTATGGTGTCAACTGCTTCACATAAGCAATGAACTTGTGGGCACACACTCAATACTGGGCTGCTGCGGATCAATTCCTGTTGCATGTAGGCTTTGACAGTTAGACCTTGTCTACACGAAAAAATAAGTCAGCCTAAGATAGGGAGACTTAGCGCCAGTGCAGTGATTACTGTGATGGCTGATGTCCTCAGGAGGAGCACTTCCACAAGCTAACAGGGGCAGCATTGGGGAGCGGAGAGCCCTGTCTCTCAGCTTGCCACCAGGAGCCCCTCAAGAGCTGAGTTACTTGACAAAACTCTCTAATGTCTCTTGTATTTCCACACCCCAGGCAGAGGTTGTGTGCCCAAATAGCTGTATTTGTGTGTTTGCTTGGATACAGGAAGATGTTCATTTGCACGTGTGCAGCTGGAGGGCTGTGTGTCTCATTCTGTTCCTTGAATGAAGACAAATGTTTTGTTTAAACAGGCCCCCTCAAAGAGCCAATGATGCCTCCTGGAAGTTGCCAGTTTCCTGTCACCCTCTTCCTTCCTCAGTCCTGTTTCCAGTCAGCCTCCCCTCAGTGCTGCGGCACACTTCTTGCCAGAGCCCAGATCCTTACAAACCCTACAGCTACTTCCCATAGGGCTCCAAGCAGGGGCTCCCACCTGCCCTGAGAAGAGGTGGCAGAATCAGGGCAGCCTCTGAAAGGCCAGTGCTTAGGGTCTCTGAGCCATTGTTTCTCTCCCCTATATAGCATCATGGGCTCTGTATGGTGGGGCCAATAAGAAAGAGAGGAAGCTTTTCAAGGGCAGTGGGATACTGGGCTCCCCCACCCTGTGGGGGCATCTCGCTAAGGAGGGCAGTAATGCCTTCTCTCTTGCCCCTGAAAAGCAGCTGACAGCCCTAAGACTCTTATTCCAGACATGCACCCCATTCCTGCTGCTCAAGGGCCCTGCAGCAGCTCATAGCGCCATTCACAGCTGTGCCCTTGTCCTTTCCTGCTCCATCCTCACTCCACAAATCAGAGTATGAAATCAACCAGCACTGAAAGTGAGTCACAATCCCAGCACTCTGGCAGAGAATGGGTGACCCCAAGCCAGCCTCTCTAAGTCACCCTGTCTGCAGAATCTCACTTGGGACCTCTGCAGTCACTGTGTGAACTCTCCAGGGAACATGATATATGAAGAAAGATGCTTTACCTTTCCTAGCACCCGGCTCCTTCTTACTTCTGTGCCAGGAGTCCTGGGGCAGGGTGGGGGGAGTGTGATGGGAGTGTTTCAGAGCTGGGAGATAACTTGAGCTCCATGCTATGGCCCACTGCACCAGCCAGTGCCAAAGCCTCTGACCCGATGCGGCTAATGAGCACAGCTCCTGACACTGTGGTACTTAAGCCAAAATACCCAGCCAGCCCACTCTCTACTACATGGGGAACCAAATGTTCACTAGGCATATCTGACCCCAGTTTGGCTCATCCAGCCTGGAACTCGCTGGAATCGCCCCCAGTTTACACTGGTGTGAGAGAGAAGTCGAGCTTCTGGGGAATCCAGAACTGCAGTTACTGTGGCTAGTCACCACAGGACAGAGGCTCCCAAACTGTGGGGTGTGCCCCAAAGGGGTGGGAGCAAGAAGGGAGCATCATCCAGCTCCACCCTTCCCCCAGCTCAGCCCTGGCCTGGGTCCCCAGCTCCTAGCTCCACTCCTGCTTCTGTCCCCAGCCCTGGTCACAGGACAGCTCTGTCCCCGTTTCCTGGGTAAAGGGGTGACAGACCCCAAAAACATGGGGCCCGTTGCCATAAGGCACAAATGATCACAAGCAGCTGTCAGTGGGTAGCACTGGGGAACAGTAGGGAGTGGGCAGGAAGCTGGTGGGACCAAGTGCAGCTTCCAGACCAATCCGTGCTGCTAAAAGTGGCTCTCCATCTCAGAGCCTGACATGAGTTGTAGAGTGTAAAACCAATATTGCTGCCTGGAGTGACTTCAGATTCACCCTGCTGTAACTGACAGCAGAATCAGACGCTGTGTGTTTACATCAGAGTAGAGTGTTCCCTAAAAAAGACAGAGAGCTGGCCACTTGAGTTTGGGATGAATCATCCCCTCAGATGACTTCCAGCAGCCTCTGTACAACCCCCTACTAAGTGCCCCCATCCTGCCTGCCAGCCTAACATGCAGAATATAGTGCTTCAGAGAGAGAGTCCCACAGACACAATTTCAGCACAAACAAAACTATGTTCTGACAATGTGGGGACTCAGTCCCCATGCCCCTGGCTCCCTTCAGTTGGAGCCATCTCCTGGCCCCTGTGCTAGGGCAGCATGTGACAAAGGAGAAACTGACCTGGTGTCTGCACCCAGCTGCAGACCTGAGATCGGGCAGCTTGGAACAACCAGCTGGTTTGGGGGTGAGGAACCCCTTGCCCCAGCTGTGTCACTGAAACCGAGCAACAAAGAGAGATTTACCGAGAGGACAGGTGCATCTCAGCCAGTCAGTGCTGGTCACACCAGACCCTTCAGGCACTCACAGACTCCATGGAGTACAGCCTGCAGAGAGGCTCTGCTACTATCTGCACAGTCCCACATGCTGAGGCCAGCAATTGGCTGTGGGAGGGGAAGGCAGATAAAAGAACTGACCTGGGGCCTCTTTCTAAGAAAACACAAGGAACTTTCTGGGGGAGATAAGCTGCCTTCTGTTAGGGTGCCAAGCACCTGGGCCTGGGACAAGCTAGTATGTCACAACAGTGGCGATAAGCTGCCTTCTGTTTGGGTGCCAAGCACGTGGGCCCAGGCCCTGCCACCACTGTCTTTCCAATGAGATGTCAGACAAGAACCTGGATTATTTATGCCCACTGGAGATTCCCAAACAACTCCGTTGACGGAGGGCGTTAGGCCCTGCATCCTAACTTAAACCTAACTTAAGCAAATCCATTCAACTTCCCTCATTCTTCTCATGCTGTTTCAAACAGATACTGAATTCCCATATTGCTTCCTGACTTAAAAGGTGTGCCACATCACTGTGTACTCTTAAAGGCTGCCACGCTTCACCCCATCACTGGCTGCATCACAGTGCTTGGAGAAATGCCCTCTGCAGACAGGAAGTATGTTTCTTACCTCAGGGTGACAAGTGGGGGGGGGCTCTGAGGTGGAAGGTGAATTCCCCAACCAGACCCCTGGTAACTAGAGGGGGTCTGAGCCACCCTTTGCCGCTGGCCCCGGATCCTAGCAAGCCCCAGCTTTGGTACTTGGATTTGTTGCAGAAGTCACTGCAGTTTGTTGTTAAGGGAACTGTCACTGTGGTCATTCCAGGCAGATCATCTTCTACTCACCCCTGAATGCTGTTCTCCCCTCCCCCTTTGAGTTAACATGTCCTTAAGGGCCAGTCAAGAGGGGCTTCAAGCTGGGATGCTCTCTAAGGCAATGGAGAGGCTAGAAGAGAGATAAGAATAAAAGATTGCTGCGTGAGAGGAGGTGGGCAGGAGCATGTTTGACTTTTGACCACATTTCTCTCCTTGCCTTCCTCCTGCCCTATCAGAAATTGGCCTAGGTTGCATAGCTGAGACCCAGGGGACACAGGCCTGGGTAGATATTTTCTCCTACTTATCAAGCTGGGCAAGAATGGAATTTTCTCCCACACAGTCTGTGTGGACTGTTTCTCAGCATAAAGCTGGGCTGGGCAGGCTAGGGCCATCTGCCCAGGCTGCCTCAGGGCCCCGTTGCTATATATTTAAACAGTCAAGTAAAGAAAGGAACTTTCTGCCAAGGAGAGAGGAAGGAATTTGTTCAGGACTCAGTTCAAAGAGTTGCTCCTCATTCCCAACCCCTCCAACAGCAATTCTCAGACCCACAGGAGCCTCTCTCAGGAATCCTGTCAGCATCTCCATCCAGCTCCCACTGTTCAAGTTACAGCTCAGTTCTGGTATGGGTTGGTGTGTGGGGCAAGGATAGATGCCCCCACTGCAGGAATGCCCAGGATCTCTGGGGACAGGCACTGGTAAGGATCACACACCAGTCTTGGATCAATCCACAGTTTGCTGTGGGTCTGGCAGGAGAGGGAAGACCGATACAAGCCAAGGGACATGAGCCATATGTATGTGACACACCCAGTATCATGGAGCCAGGCAATCAGATTACAGGACAGACTTTAATACAGGGAGAGGTAATAAAGGGTGAGGTTCAGAATCTCATAGCCAGTCCAGACTCCATTACCCTGCATCTCTTACACGACCACTCTGCAAACCCTTCTCAGTTTGTGCATCTCTTGATCAGTATCAGAAGCAAGATGGCTCTCATGGCAGAGCTGATGCAGTAATTCCTATGCTCCCTGTGTGATGGGCAATTGCCACCTTCTTCCCCTCCAGTCCACATGAGACACCATAGGAATTGCTGCCCTGGATCAGCCCTGAGTCCACCTACTCCAGTAGCTTGCCACTGGCCAGCACCAGGAACTTCAGAGGGAGGCACAAGACCTCCACAGCAAACCATTATATACAATCAATCACCTATCCCTTTGTTTCATTGGGGCAAGGAGTTGTCCCAGGTTGAGGGGCCATATAAATATTTGGTTGGTAGAAAGAGCTAGATTCAGGAGTGCTAAAACTTTCCATCTACCATGCTCTGCACAAGGATACCCCAGGGAGGGTAACTTTGCCAGCCAAGAGGCAAGTCAGACAGGAACATGCTCTGGGACCATATCCTGCCTTCCCAGAAACGAGCAGCCCTGCGAGAACCTCAGAATGGAGAGGTTCCAGCTGGAATAAGCAGACAAACTCTCCAAGAGGCAGATCACGCAGGGGTTGTCAGGCATCTGGCTTTCAAACGGAAAGTCCAGTTGAAAAGGGATCCTAGCAGTATTCAGTCAGCATTGCTGACAAGACACTAAACACCCAGTTACCCGCTGTAACTAGGTTTCACTACTTCGCTCTGCTCAGAGAACTGGAGTCTGGCTGGCTTTGAGACCCAGCTCCAAGTGGTAGGAATCTGCTGCTACCCTGGGGGGAATCCTGTCTGTCCTCTCCCTCTGCCCCACTGCGCCTCAGAGCCAGGGACCAACCCCTGCCATCATCTGACTAGGCAGACAGGCTCTGTGCCAGCTCCTCTCAGCCTGGGGTGGAGTCCAGGGGGAGGAGTAAGTGAGCAACCAGGGAGTGGGAGAGAGGGAAAGAGAAGTGAGTAAGGCCAGAACCTCAGGGATAAAAATGGAGAAGGGTTGTTTGTGGCTGGTTTTCAGCCATTAGAAAGTTGGCCATCCTAAGTCCCACCACCAAAACGGACACAATAGGAGGAAGCAGCATTTCCTATTTTCAGTTAAAGAACCTTTATGGGATTCCCGGGAAGTTAGCAAGCAGCATTAATATAAAACCCCAGGATGCTGTGCTGAGAAACAAGCTTGGAATTCAGTCCCCTGGCTCTGGACCCGGCCCCAGCCCAGTCCCATGTCTTACCCTGGCCCCTACTAGGTAACGAATCCTTGTTCCTCAGCGAAGGAGCTCAAATCCCAGCTGAGGTGGTTTCTCATGAATAGAGCCCTGCATGGATACAAATACATGGGTCCATATCCGACCTGCATCTGCAAGAAATGGCCTGCGGATATCCGTGTTGAATCCACGGATGTGGATATAATGTGGATATCTGTGGATATCCGCATATTTGCAGGGTTCTAGCTCTGTACAGGTAAAAATATGTGGATCTGTATCTGATCTGCATCCACAAGAAATGGTCTGCGGATATCTGTGTTGTATCCGCTGATGGGGATATAATGCGGATATCTGCAGATATCCATGGATTTGCAGGGCTCTGCTCATGAACTCACTCCAGCAGCACCACTGTATTCAAGGGGAGCCACAGTTGCTTACAAGCTGCTTAAGCATTCATACGGCTTTCCTTGCCAGCACTCTAAGGGTTACTTCTGCTTTTCTAGATAGCATGCATCTGGAACAGAGTCACTTTCACAGATCCCATGCAGCTCTGGATGGCAAACATGGAAACCCATGGTACACAGACACAGCAGCCCTTCCATCAGGAGGAAACATGGTTGCTTTCTGTGCCAGCCCTCCTTGAGTGGTCAGAGTGCTTAAGATAAGTGTGGTCAAGGAGCAACACAGAGAACAGCTGAAATGAGTGGTGATGATAGCTTTGCTTTTCCCTTTAACTCAACCCATATCCCTAGAATGCCATTAGGGAAGTACAGAGATCTTGCTGATGTCATCTTTCTGAGGAGGATCAGAGCCAAAGTCCTGACCATTTCTGGTCATTCTGGATCATACACCACTTTTCAGGAGATGAAGGGGTATTAGTTAGATATTCTAGCCTAGGCAATTTCATTTGGCCTCCCTAAAGCCTCCCCCTCATAGATACACACTACTCTTCACTTTCTTGTGAGGCACTGCTGTGCAAAAACCTTGCTCCAAAAGCAGATCCATTTCAATCCATGAGTGAGCGATCTTGGTACTCCAAATTGATGTCTCAATCTAGACAGCCCTGATGTAAGAGGAGCTGGTCACAGGGTGAGCTGCCCCTTCAAAATAGCTGGGTCTGGGTCTCACCTGCTCCAACAATGATACAGGGGTCATAAGACAGGCAGCATGTGACTGAGAACTGGGACTGCTAAGGACAGCCTGTCACAAGTCAGGGAAGAGAAAAGGTGAGAGTGAAGAGCCAGGCAAGAGGCCTAAGTTGAGGGCATGAAAACACCCAGGGAAGGAAAGGCAAAGGAGGGCAGGTTAGATTAGCATTTTGGCAAGTAGTGCAACAGCTCATGGTCCAAGGGCTGAAAAACCAAAGAAGATAATAGATCTCAGTTCCCCCTATGCTGCTACATCTGCCAACATGGACAGCAACCCAGAAAAAGGAGTGTAAGGTGTTATGAGGAAAGAGACCTTAAGGGTGTGGTTCACACAGCAGTCTCATTTTGAAACAACAGTGTTGTTTTGAAACAACTTAAACCCCATTTGGTGATGAAACATTGTTTTGAAACGATTGTTTGGAAACAATCTCATCAGAACATGTTATTTCAAAACGACGGTGACTCGTTTCGAAATAACTGTTGTCCAAACATGCTATTTCGCTTTGAGCTTTTTTCCTTAATTCGAATTAACATTTTCTTAACTTGAATTAACTTATTTTGAAATAACGCCTTATTTCGATACAAGTTGTTTTGAAACCACTTGCATCGAAATAACCCCCTGTGTGTGAACATAGCCTAAGAGAAAGAGCTGTTCCTGGCATGGCTATGGCATGGAAGGCTTGCATTGTTCACTGTGGCACTTGTCCCTGGAAAGGTAGAATTTTGTCACAGAGCTGAAAGGCTAACTCACCTCAGTGACTTTCTCATGCTAGCTGCTGATCACTGATCATACAAGAGGGGAACTGGAAGCAGCAGACTGGCTAAAGCTATTCTGAATGGGTCCCTACTCTAGATATGTCCACTAATTTCTATATAGCTCCTCTAGCTACAACCCACACTGGAAAAATGAGGCAAACAGGTCCTGCAACCCAGCTCTAGCTAATGCCAGAAACCAGAAGGAATTAGGAGGGAGTACTGGAAAAATCCAGCTCCTTTTTGGCTGGCCCAGTGCTTGCATGTTGCTGCCTTCACAACAGGGAAAGGTGAGCATGAGGGATTTCCTACGTAAGAGGGAAATATAAAAGGCAGCTCAAAGACCTCAGCCTCAAGGGCCAGTAGTTCTCATGAGTGACCCTGGTGACCCAGAAACTCTATTTAGGCCCAGCAGAGTCTGAACACACAACTGCATCCACATAAAGAACGTTTACAGCAGGGGTCGCGAACACACAGCCTGCAGGCTGCATGTGGCCCCTAAGGGTATTAACTGCGGCCCTCAATGACACGGTTGTTACCAATATTTGCAATATGAAAAGGTTTCTGTGGTGCAGCCCTCAGGCTAATGTACTAGTCCTTATGTGGCCCTTGTGGTGATTTGATTTTGAGACCCCTGGTTTACAGTCTCTGCTGGAGCCAGACAACTGGAATGTTTGTCTCTGGGGCTTTAAAACTCTCTTCCATAAGGATGCATTACTGGCTGAAGGATAACAGAGGGGAAGCATTGTGTGCTGGAAAACGCATTCCCCCAGAACTTCACTTTCAGAAGAGGGTGACCATGGGCTGAATGGCAGAATTCCATGGGGCCTGGGGCCACTCTGGACTGGATCACCGTGGCTATGACAAGGTGGTCACCTCTCGTCCCATGGGACAAAATTACCACCATGATGCAACCTCTCCCATTAGGAAATGGGGACCCCTCTAAGAGTTAAGTAAGACCAGCCTCTCTGTGACCTACTGGTATGTGTCCCATATTAGCAACAGATAGTAGGTTCACAGTTATGAACATATACCCAGGGACTTGCCTAGGCATGCCCACTTGGGCATGTTTTCCCCTGTGATCATCATCTTCACCATATTTCCCAAAAGAGGTGCATGTTGTCTTGGTTGAAAACCAAGACTCCAGCTGCCATGGTTATTGTCTGATGTCAGTACGGAAAATGTTAAGAGTTAGATACCCTGCAGAATATTGCTCCAAAGCTGAAAGTTGTCACCTGTGTCAGGGTGGTTCTTAGCGCTCATTGAATAAAAACTTTTGACCCACTCCAGTCAAGTGTTGATGGTCTATCCAAGGCGCAGGCTCGGGTCTTTGCAATGCACAAAAAGAAGCAAAGACCTTGAATGGGGAGACCAGCAGGGTGAAGTGACATTACAAAAACGCCCTGGTTAGGAACTGTATAACAGGTGAAAGAAGCGCACAAGATTTTGTCCATTACAGAGGTGACATTCTGCCAGCACATCTCAGGAAAAGTGGATCTCCAGCTCTATCAGCTGCATAACAAGCACTCAAAGAACACAGCAGTGCATGAGAAAGATTAAAAAGGAAAGGGATGTGTTAATAAATGCAGGCACTAGACTGCATTATATATTTTTATTTTATCTGTAACCATGTTTCCAGTCCACACTTTATGTGAATCTTTATTTTAAGCTATGTCAAATAAAATTCTGTTTGGTTTTACTATATAAACAACTAAGTGCTGTGTGTTAAGAAGCGTGTTGAACCGTGGTGAAGCAAGTGAATTTGGGGGTGGCAGGGCACTGCTTCTGTCGAGGCAGCAAATCAGCGTGCATTCTGGGTGTCCAGAAGTAAAGGGCCTGGGAACTTGAGTGTAACACAGCAAAGACAGAAATAGGTTGGAGTGACTGGTGCCCCAGAGTCAAAGCAGAATTCTGGGGGCTATTTCCAGGGAAACAAACAAGGAGTCTGGTGGCACTTTGAGGCTATGTCTATATCACAAAGCTTAGTTTGGACTTCCTTAGTCCAAACTAAGCAGTTCCTGGTTAGTTCAAACTAACCACAGGTTAGTTCAGACAAATGGTGGCTTTTTAGTTCAAACTAGCCATGCATCCTAGTTCGAACTAGTAAATGCAGCTAGTTCAAATTAACCATTATTCCCTGCCTACATCACACCTATTTCAAACTTAAAGTTCAAACTAAGTGCTTAGTCTGGACTAACCAGTCAAACTTATTAGGTTGGAATAAGCTTTGCTTATTTCTTAGTTCAAACTAGGCAAAGCCCAGGGCAGATGTCGACTAATTGGCTAGTGTAGACATAGCCTTAAAGACTAACAAAATTTATTATTCACATGAGTTTTTGTGAGAGAAAATCCCACTTTGTCAGATGCGTTAAGATGGAGAACTCACAGAATGGGAGCAACAGCTACCCTTTAGAATTTATCTGCAGGAGTTAGCTACAGATTCTCTCTGCTCTGCCCTAAACACCCTCAGGGAGTCTAAGGACAGGGGTGTGCAAACTGCTAGCCTGCAAAGGGAAAGAACTGTGTGCATTTCAACTAATTTTCTAACTGGGCCAGTTTTTTCACTAAAATCCGCTGTGACTTTTCTTGAGGTACCCAGAACTTGCCACCCACTGCCTCAAGAATGAGGGACTCTTACCTTTGACAATTTCCAAAGGGGCAGCTGTGTTAGTCTAGTTCAGCAAAAAAAAAAAATAAGGAGTCCTGTGGCACTTTTAAAGACTAACAAATTTATTGTTTGAGCTTTCATGGGAGAAAATCGTACTTTGTCAGATGCCTGAAGTATGGATGAATGGGAGGAAATAGAGCAGGGAAGTAAAAGTCAAAGAACCAGGTTAGACTGTTGCAGCAAATATATGCAGTTGTTTAGATTCAAACAGTGGATGACAGCATATAGGAGGGAGGTGAAGGAAAAAGGAAAACAAAATTACCTGTTGTAATGGGAAAAAAACTTGTAGTTTCTATTTAACCCTAAGTAGATGGTGTCGAACCTGTATGAGTTCCTTTTCTGCTGTTTCTTTCTGAAGCTTCGATGACAACAAAATAAAAAAAAAAAAAGCTTCAAGGAGACACCACAGAATTGAAATTCGTATGCAGATTTGACATTGTCATTTTAGAGTTAAATAGAAACTACACCTTTTTTCCCCTTTAAAACAGGTAATTTTGCTTTGCTTTTTCCCCTTCCTCCCTCCTATAAGCTGTTGCCCACTGTTTGAATCTAAACAACTGCATTGATTTGCTGTAACAGCCTGACTGAATTCTATGACTTACACTTCCCTGCATTTATTTCCCTCCCATTCATTTGTACTTCTCCATTGTCAAAGCATCTGACAAAGTGGGATTTTCTCCCATGAAAACTCATGGGATAAATAAATTTGTTAATCTTTAAAAATGTCACTAGACTCCTTGTTTCTTCTACCTTTGGCAGTTACGTATGAACTTCTGGACACCACTAGACCTCCTGCCTAACACAGTAGGCTCCTCCTACCTACTACCCCTTCAGCCCAGTTCAGTAGGCAACAGAGCTGGCTGGCTTCAGGGGAACAAGATCCAAGCACCTTCACACAGTAAGATGTCATCTTGATGAATGGATGCAGGGATCTTTCTACAGCCACCCTGTGACATACAGAATCAGCATTTTGTTTTCATTCACAGACAGGGTGAGCACATCTATTGTATTCTTTTTATCATCAAGTGGTTTCAGTGTTCATAGTTTGTCTTTGTTGGTTTTCCATTGACTGGTCTTGGTTGCTGCAGTCATAGACAGTTGAGCAATACATACATAATCAGCTAGCCAGACCCGATGACTTCGCCTTCCACTTAAATGGGTCATCACGAAGTTACGTGACTCCTTGAGATCTCACTTTTACTCCAAGATCACAAGGCACTGCACTGAATATAGTTACATTACACACAAGGACTATGAGTAATGATAAATTACAAGCACTCAACAAAGACATCACATGCTACTCTTCACAGATAAACAGGTGAAGTGTGTTTGTCAGGTCTGAGACAGCAGTTGCTTGTAAAAAAAAAAAGTGAACCCTTTGCCCATTGGCGCCTGTGTCAGAACTATCCATCTCTATCCAAATCCTGTGATCACCAGATGTAGGATCCTGATAAGTCAAAAAAGGTTTGGATGAGCAGGGTTGCACCTGTGATGGAAGGTCTGGGCAGAACGCCTAGAGGAGTGGCAAAGAGTCTGGGAGCAGTGGAAGATGCTGGAACGTGACACATCTACGACTGTGGCTGAGAGGATGTGTGACTTTGAAGCAAGGCCATAACTAGGGTGGGACAACCGGGGCAAGGCCCCAGCCCCTGACTCTTTGAGGGCTCCACAGGGCTGGCAGCCTCAGATTTGCACCCGCCCTCTAGAATTTGGCGCCTGGGATGGTGGGGAGCCAGATCAGTCCCCAGCTGCTGCTGAAAGGCAGTGGGGGGCTGGATCCAGCTCTCTGTCACTGCTGGGAACAGAGCCAGCTCCTCGCCGCCTGCTGGTGGTGGCTGGGGCCGGATCGGGCCCCAGGCCAGGGCCCCTTTGGGGCTGCTTGCCCTTGGCACCAGAACAGCTAGTTCTGGCCCTGCTTTGAAGACTCCTTGTGCTTGGATGACAAATGGCTTTTGGTTTGGGACTTTTGACAACATACTGCCCTGGATTATTGTGGCCAGAGAAGGAAGTGGATTATTGTGGCCAGAGAAGAAAGTGGATTATTGTGGCCAGA